>OX638063.1:55170741-55852503 GCA_951804385.1 Trifolium dubium | reverse complement strand
TTAATTGGCACTTCTAAATATCATTTCCCCATAACATTGCAAGTAGTTGTTTGACTCTTCTAAGTGAACCGAGTTAGCCTAGGTTCTTCTCTCAATGATTGTTTTGCATTTTTCAGATATGTTGCTCCAGAATATGCCAATTCTGGCTTACTAAACGAGAAGAGTGACGTTTATAGCTATGGTGTGTTGCTTCTTGAAGCAATTACCGGAAGAGACCCAGTGGATTATAATCGCTCGGCCGCTGAGGTATGTCCTTAGTAACCTGTATAGAAATTAATCAAGAATTTTATGCACATGTTGTTATATATATATGTATATATATATTGTATGTGGATAATTGATGAGAGTTAGTTTACAAACATTCATTTTCTTCACTGATACATATCTTGAATTTTATATGTGGAGTTTGGCATGCATTAGAAATTTCTCTGAACTACTTTGCAACTTTAAATATTTCAATAGCACTTATATCTTATATTTTGGATTTTTAGACTCACCTAACTAACTATCATTTGGGTGATTTTTGTAGGTAAATTTGGTCGATTGGCTGAAGATGATGGTAGGGAATAGGCACGCAGAAGAGGTGGTGGACCCAAACATTGAAACCAGACCATCAACAAGTGCACTTAAACGAGTCCTTTTGACTGCTTTAAGGTGCGTTGACCCAGATTCTGAAAAAAGACCTAAAATGAGTCAAGTGGTCCGCATGCTTGAATCAGAAGAATATCCCATACCAAGAGAGGTATGATTTCTAATTCTCATCTACAAAATCGCTGATTTCAAACATTTCGTAGCAGTTGATTTTTTTGAATGAATTCTTTTGTCCAAAGAAACTGTAATTTAAATATATACTCTAAGATCATTACTACAATGCAACTTTTTCAATTTTAAGGCCTGCAAGTTGCAACTGTAATGTGCTTGAAACATGATCGTTTTATCAATTGAAATGATTGGTTTTTCAGGATAGAAGACGCCGGAAGAGTAATGCCACAAATACTGATGTGGAGACGCAGAAGGAGACTTCTGATACAGAGAAGAGTGACCATCCAGATTCCAAGTCCAATGGAAAAAATGTAAGAAGAAATCAGCGGAAGTAAAACTATGAATCACAAGGCTAGAAGTACCTATTCCAAGTCAAGGTACGCGCAAGTGAATGAGCCATTTTTGCATTCTTTTCGTGCAAAGCTTGTACGAGTTATGATAACTGCCTCATTTTACATCACATTCATGGAGCGGGATCTGAGTTACTCTGTGATATACCTATTTGGATGCTATAACTTGGATCATGTAGATTTTAGGATGTAGATTATTGTGTGTGAATATGGGATTCAATAGATCCCTTACACCAGTTTGTACTTTGTACAGTTCATTTCTATTCATACTTTTCACTTTGTATTTCTTTGTTTCATCACTCATTAGGATTGTAAAGTAATTGATGTTTCCTTGTGCCTGACACAAGAAAATTATATAAAGCGTGAAGGACACAAAATATGTGCCTTATTATTGTCTATAATTGTTGCAATGGAGAATTTCATGATTACTATGGAACCACAATGAACTCTTCGCTTGTTTTTTTCTGTGATCACATTGACGGCCACTTTTTCACTATCACTTCAAGCAACAGAAGATTTTGTTTCAACTTATGTGAAGAGTTGCTGATATTTAAAATTTTGATAAATATGCCAAGACTAATAATGAGTTTTCATAATTTGTATAAAAATTAATAGTGACTTCTCAGTAATATATCAACACAGTTTAGGCCAATATCTAATATTAAATTTTCATATCATTGAATTGAATGAGTTTTAAATTCCAAGTGTTGTGAAATTTATTAAAAGATACAACAGAAGTTGCAGTGAAAATGATATCTTTTTAACCTTTTCTTGTAAGGTTTCTAGAATATAAAGGGTTACATCTTACATGAATGAATAATTAGAAAAAAGCTTCTACATAGTTTTTCTTGAGTTGAGAAGAAATTTCATTTTACCATGAAAATAGAGACATTTTGTTCAATAATAGTAGATATAATATAATATTTTCACTTGTACATGGGTTGTAGCAAAAATATGAAATTGCAACATAACATAAGCACTCAAAACCAGAAACCTAACTATGAATCACTATTTTCTTAGTAATGCTTACTCGAAATACAAATGTTAGGTAAAATAAATACTACAAATGATACTTTCATATTAAGTCACAAATGTCAATTGTGTCATTAACACAATCAATCTAAGAAAAGATGAGTTTGGTTTGTGAATTTACAAGTTGCGCGGTTCCCTTGGTTGAGCAGAACGAGTATTATTCATCAGCGGCTGTAAAGCTTTGACAATGATGCTCATATTTGGTCGAAACTCAGCTTCATATTGAACACACAGTGCAGCAACAGCAGCCATCTTTTGCAAACAATAAAACAAGTGCAACAAATCAATGAAAACTATATTATAACAAACAACTTATCTTCAATGACAACATTTCATCTACAAAATGGAAATATGACCAAATTAATTACCTTTGCAACTGACTTGGAAGGGTACTCTCCCTTTAGTCTAACATCAACACACTGCTTCACCTTGTCTTCACTAAGTTTTGGTGTTGCCTGATCAAAACCAATGAACAAGGAATCACATTGTGTAAAATCCAAAATTCAATAAAAGAAGAACAAGCCATACAAATGAAGAGTTTAATTTTGATAAACTGTCAGCGTAAAAAGTTTTATACCATCAATAAATCACAATGAATCATATGTTTGACAGTGTAAGCAATCTTTACATCGACAATGCATATGAATTAAATCCTACAGATAAATAAATCATTAACAGAAGTAGAAAAGAATGATAGCATACCCATGTCACAAGGCTTTGCTGTCCTCGGGGCAGTGTATGATCAACAGGTTTACGCCCAGTTAAGAGTTCCAACAGTATGACTCCAAAACTGTAAACATCACTCTTTGAACTGAGGTTTCCAGTCATTGCATATCTGTTATACAAAAAATCAAGCAATTGTTATTACTCCACAACTATAAAAGTATATTGTAATCTCATTATTAGAAAAAGCTACTTTTTTGTGTAGTACTAGTAGTCTTTTTGTATGTTAAAAAGCAAGTATGCAATGAAAAACATACTCTGGAGCATGATAACCAAAGGTTCCAAGAACACGGGTAGAATGAAGACGCGCTGCTGCATCAGGGGCTTGATTTGACAGATCAAAATCAGCAATTTTTGCAACATCGTCCTCGAATAGAAGTATGTTACTAGATTTAATGTAACGATGGACAATATGAACCTCCGCCTTTTCATGAAGATATTCTAGTCCTCTGGCTGCTCCAACTGCAATTTTAACTCTTTGAGCCCATGTCAGAACTTGACCAGGTTCTGCACCCTTGACACCTTTGCGTCCTGTATCCAAAATTATGTTAAATAATTGCATAAATACAATACTTATGCGAATATTTCGTTTAACATACACAAAATGAAGAGTGACACTGATATGGTATTACTATTAGGAGTGACTAACCATGTAGAATATCATGAAGGGATCCATTAGGAGCATACTCGTACGCAAGGGCGCGCAAAGGACCATCGACACAATAAGTAACAAGCTCAACAACATTTTCATGCTTTAGCCTTGATACAATGGAGACCTGTGTAATTTAAGAATTAAAAGTTTAAAGCACTGAATCGAAGTACGAGATGATGTTACTTGGATTATCTTATCAAAAAAAGTATGACTGTTGTTTTGAACCAAACCTGAGAAAGAAATTCTTGGTCTGGTTGCTTAGTGGAATCCAACTTCTTAATTGCCACTTCGCGTCCATTTTTCAGTACGGCGCGATATACTTTTCCATATGCACCCTCACCGATGAAAGTCTTTGTGCCAAAATTATCTGTGGTAGACCTCAATTCATCTACTGTAATGGAAGGGACAGAAATAGGTTGCAGATTTATAGGCCGGGGAACAGTTATTGGTGTGTGTCTGCCATGATAACTGGAGTTCCCTGCATTGTATGAAAGTGGAATCAAAATGGAATGCAATTGTAGTTCTAAGTTCTAACACAAGTAAAAATATACACATAAATGACATAATTAAGACAAAACTGACAATTTTTGGAACATCTCAATTTAAAGAAGATAACTTGAGAATGGCACAGATAAATATAAAAAAAATAAAAAAAATGCAGTTTGTCAACAAAACAAGTTGAAAATTGTGTAGAAGAAGAATCTGCAAGAATATAAAATTGTGTTACTAGAAATGAATATGATGAAATTGTTAAGAAAGATATACCTGTAGGATTGTTTTGCATGAAGATTCCTTTGTCAGCAGTTTTGTAAGAATCATTCTCTTTGCAGAAACCAAAGCAACCCATGATCTTGGTATGTTCTGAAGATAGTAAGTTTCAATATGAACAAATCAAATACAAAACCCTTGCCTGAGAAAGGAAATAATAGAAGTAAAAGAAAATCAAAAAAGAAGATGGAAATTCATCAGAAAGAAAAAACAAGCAAGCAGTATAAGCAGATTATACATACATGTAGAAAGCAAAGTGCATACATAAATTGTGAAGTAAGTAAGTTAGTTTGTTTAACAGAAAGAGTTTAGATGGAATCTGAAGGTTTGATTGATGAAAAGAAAGAAAGAAAAGAAACAAAAAAAGAAGAAGTTTCCTAGTTTGGAAAGAAGACAAACCTGTTAGAAATTGCTTACAGATAGAGTTTTGTGGAGATTGAAAGAATGAATGAATGAATATGAATATTGAAGCGTGATGAATGGATGAATGGATATGAATATGAATATGATGATTGAATTGTGAATCAAAGAAAACTAAAACTACCTTGACTTCGCCGGTTCAGAATATATTAATAATAATATTAATAAAGTATAGTATTAGTAGTACGTACACTGTACACACAGGCACAGCCTTAAAGACATCACCAAACAATTAACAAATGTTGTCTATTTATTTAGTACGTACTACTTGTTGTGTTGTTTTAAGTCAAGTCAATCATTCAACATACACCATCTATCTCCTCTTGCTTTCCAACTTGGTGTGTTGGGTTGATGATGCTGCCTTTTTTCTTCTCCGCGTTTCTTTTTGATCACTAACTTAGTTTAGTTTATGTATAACATTCACATTCTTCAATTCAATCAAGTGTCTCTTACAAAGAATAAAATTACGAGCATTCACACCCGACTTAAAAATTGAATACTTCAGACTTTGATCATGTGACGTATTTGCAATGCTTCAAAATTAAGTCTACATACGAAATGCTTTATCAAAATTATAAACGATCAGAATAGTTTTCTAAATTTTGCGAACTCACAAATTATCATTGAAACCTTAACATAATAAGGTGTCATGTTTTATACTAGTATATATTTTATGGTAAAAAAAATTCATTCAAGAAGAATACTAAAATATGCAAAAAATATATGAACTTATAGATCAATGTGTGTTTGGATTGGAACATCCCTTGTCAACAAACTAATCCTAACTCTAACTAACACCTAAGTCAACCATCAAGTCTTTGAGCAAACACGATACTGTACAAATTTTTGTTTTTGATGGATAAAGTACCACGGAATCTTAAAAAACATTATTAACCCAATGTCTAACAACTAACACAAAATCTTCATCACATTCACATGGTCTTTCTTTCACAAAGTAGGAATGAGTTTACGCGTTTTTTAATTAATTCTATCTAATTAGTACGTATCATATTTTTTACTTATGTAGCCACAATTGGACTATAGGGGTTTCAAACTTGTTTAAATAAATTAAGCAACCATTAGCTTTATACACAAACGTAGAACCTATGTTAATACTCCATTTGCATATGAAGTTTCTCAAAATGCATAAATTTAACGTGTCTTGTACAATTTCTATTAATGTGTTATTACTTATTAGTATGTACTAGTTTGAAACCCGTGCGGTGACGCACGGGCGTCGCGCTGCGCGCGACGTATAAAATGATAACCTTTCTATAAAATCCTATTGACATTTTATTTGTATAGTGGATTAATAAATTAAGTTATGGACTTGTTTATAAAAAAAAACATCCAAAAATTATAATCTTTAAATAACTGTTCAAAGCATAATATTATATATCCCATGCTAACTTGATGAAACTATATAACCAAATATAAAGAAGTACACACCACATTCATTCAACATTATATAACACATTCCATTAAATTCTTAATATATTGCAATTCCATATTGCTACAAAAATATCATTCTAATACCAAGCACTTAAAATAAAGTCATAATACATAAGTGACCCTTGTCCAAAAAACATTCATTCCAAAACTATATCATGTAGAAAGACATTACTAATAAGATGGTAAAATGTGCATTATCCTTGCATCTTATAATAACTACAAAAAGTCCTCCATTGACCAGCATTCCTTCATAATTATCGACTGAATTATAATCGATCTTCACGGCGAACTAACCTCACATAGAGACTATTCGGTGGATTTTGCAATGTGAAAATGAGAAGATCACCAGGGTTTGGGTTGTGGTACTCTAAAAACTCATACCATGTTTTTCCTATGTACCTCTCCTTCTCACTCCTAATAGCTGTCTTGATGTAAGCAGAACGGTTGAAACGGGTAGTCTGAGACTTAATATGACATCAACATGGAAGATAGTGTCTTCATTATCATCAAGAAACATATTGCATTTTATTTAAGGTGTCACGAAGAAACTATTTTGACTAACATGTTATAATTTTTAAAAAATATTTCAATTTTTAAGAGAAAAGAAAACATGCATTGTCAATATAAACTATGTTTGCATCCGGTGAGAATCCAATATTTTCTAGTTATTTTCAAAATATAAGTACACTACAAGTTACTCCTAGTATTGAATTGACCAAACAATTAGAGTAGAGTAGGAAATAAGTTGGGATGGACTAAGACGTTTCAACGTACTATCTTCCGCTATAAATATACGTAAATTTGATTTTATTTGGTTCTTAATGTATATGGCCATAAATATGAACCAAATATATTAATAGTCAAATGCACTAAAAAAAACTAAAATTTGATTATATTTGTAGCGAGAGAAAGTATAAGTTTTGTACATGGTGGTCAAAGAGTTTAAAGTCTAGATTTGATATGTAAGAATAGGATGTCATACGTTTATTTTTAACGGTCTAGCGTACTTTATGCGCTACTTAAATATATAAAATAAGTATATTTTATATCGAAAATAACAATTTTTTATATTTTATAATCATTAACTACGTAAGTTTTAATGTAGTTATTTTGTTTTTGTCATCAGTTTAATTTGGTTTGGAGTTAGTTCTGATATCAATTAGTTTTAATCTCTCTCGAATGCGGTTGCGGAGATCAAATTGTGGTCATGTCTATCAAATTTAACATCAATCATCACTAAACTAACTAATATTTGATAGTTCTATTGTATTTTTTAGTATATTAAATTTGCTTAACTAATGTACATAGTACACTATTACCAAGTTTTTGAAAGTTTGATATGATTTATTGCCTATATATGCATAGTCGGGTTCGAACTCTAAACACTCTATTTATTCACCTTAAGGGTCTGTTTGATTTGCAAAATGAAAATACTGGACAGAACAGTACAGAACAGCACAAGGAAGAACAGTACAGGACACAAATTTATAGTATTGAACAAATTTTGTTTTGTATGATACTTGATGGAGAAAATGTTATTTTGCTGATTTAGACAAGTTGTGCTGAGGACAAAAAGTTGTCCCATGGTTCTGTGGGGGACAAGAATATCTGATTTTGTCCAGTCCCTTGATCCCCAATTTGTCCAGTCCCAGCAGCTGTTTTAAAATCAAACACAGTACAACAGAAGTTGTCCTGTCCAGTACCTTATTTTTTAGCAGATCAAACGCACCCTAAGAGTAAAATATTTAACTATTAAACTACTTGACAAAAAAATATTTGAATTGTCTAATGCAAAGGTAGCGCATAGTTTTCAATCACATCCATCGATATTACATCGGAGTTCTGATTTTTATTTTTGGTCCAAGTGGTTAGACTCACAGGTTTTGATGCGAAGAAATATGGAATTGGCCGGGATTCGAACCCCGACAACTCCATCAATAATACATCGGAGTTCGGACGATTTATACGAACATAAATACTATAAATAATTTCAACCATCAGTTTTAGATCGGACAAGTTAGATGAGTAATTGTGTATAATTCAATTTCCTAATTAAAAGTATTTTTAATATGAAATTATTTAAATTATTTGTAAGTTAGTAACAATAAAATTAAAAATTTGTCGTCCAGAAGTCCTAGTTAGTTCCACTGACAAAAAATGTCGAAATTGTCTATGACCTGTTATGTGTGTGAGTTTAGCGCTGACTTTGTCATCTCGTTAACTTACACTTTGCAGTGCAGCAATTTGAGTTGATTTCATTTCATTCATATCTGCCCATGGCATTAAGCTGAGCTATCAGACTATGGATATGGCTTCCGTCTCTCTCAATTTTTCTTCTTCCATTGCTCCTTCTCCAATTCCTCAACTCAAATGCAACAAAACCCTCCACAACAAAGATCCTATTTTTCGCTTTATCCGCTACGCAATTTCACCTCCACCCACCAAAAAGAAACACTGGAAACAAGGCGAGTTTCCTGGTTTTTCTCAAACATCGACTAATAGGAGAAAACCCATAAAAAATGTCAAGAAAAAATTGGACAGAAAGAACGATGCTAAGGCATGGGTTAACACTGTTACTGAAGCTTTATGTGAACGCATTGACAACAAACACTGGCTTCAAGCTCTTGAGGTACGCTTCTACTCTTATTCTTACTTCCAATCTTTATCTTGTACAGTAGCTATTAATTAAGACTTCTAATTTATAACTGTTATAAATATCGCATTACAAGCCGGTTTTGTAGAATTGAATTAGAATCAACTCAAACTTTAAGATGGAATTAGAGTTTATCCGATAATCGGACAACTCAAGTTGTGCTCTAGATGTTTAGTCCTGGGTGTGTGTTCGAATTCCCGCATTAGATGAGGCATGGTATAAATTCTAAAATACTAAGGTTTATAAGTGAGAGACACCTCTCAGTCTCTCACCTTATAAGCTGGTTTTGTAGGGATGAGTTAGACCTAACCCAAATTTTTAAGAGTTTGTTAAATTCTGATTTTTCTTTTACTTATTCATATGTTCAGGTATTTGACATGCTTAGAGAACAATCTTTTTACCAACCCAAAGAAGGGACTTACATGAAACTCATTGTGCTACTAGGAAAATCCGGTCAACCCCACCGTGCCCGTCAGCTTTTTACCACAATGATTGAAGAGGGTTGTGATCCTACTCCTGAATTATACACCGCATTGCTTGGGGCATATTGCAGGAGCAACATGATTGATGAGGCACTTTCAATTCTGGATGAGATGAAGAACCATCCTCTTTGTCAGCCTGATGTTTTCACTTACAGTGCGTTGATAAAAGTCTGTGTGGATGCTTTCAAATTTGAATTGGTTGAGTTGCTGTATGAAGAAATGGGTCAAAGGTCCATCATGCCTAACACTGTCACACAGAACATTGTTTTGAATGGTTATGGCAAGGCTGGGATGTTTGATCAGATGGAGAAAGTTCTGTCAAGTATGCTGCAGAGCACTAGTTGCAAGCCTGATGTTTGGACCATGAACACGATCATTAGTGTCTTTGGTAATATGGGTCAGATTGATATGATGGAGAAATGGTATGAAAAGTTTCGTAATTTCGGGATAGAACCAGAAACACGCACTTTTAATATCTTGATTGGTTCCTATGGAAAGAAAAGAATGTATGACAAAATGTCATCTGTTATGGAGTATATGCGGAAGTTGCAATTTCCATGGACCACCTCTACTTATAACAATGTGATTGAGGCATTTGCTATTGCAGGTGATGCTAAAAATATGGAGTATACATTTAATCAGATGCGTTCTGAGGGCATGAAAGCAGATACCAAAACATTCTGCTGCCTTATCAATGGTTTTGCAAATGAAGGCCTCTTCCATAAAGTGATTAGCACCGTTAACTTGGCTGCGAAGCTTGAGATACCCGTGAACACTGCCTTTTATAATTCAGTCTTATCTGCTTGTGCAAAGGCGGAAGATTTGATGGAAATGGAGAGAGTTTTCAAGCGTATGAAAGATAACCAATCTCAACCAGATGACGCAACATACTCAATCATGGTTGAGGCATATAGAAAGGAGGGTATGAATGACAAGATATATTATTTGGAGCAGGAAAGGCAGGCAATGATAACCGATGATAACATAGTGAGCCAGCCTGAGGATTAAATCTTTAGTTAATCTGTGGTTTATAGATCACACTGCTAATACATCTGTTTACTTCATCTCCTCCATTTGTCTTGAGAAGCTATTTAATTTTGTTTTGGCGCAGATGGAGTGATTAGTCGCCGAGTTGCATTCCAGCTTCATTTTTCATGTTGAATGACAGCAACTCCTGCCTAACTTCTACATGTTTGTTGTAAAGTTGAAATTTTCATTTTACATACATGATGATTCAAATTTGAGCTCATGTTTACATTTATCCTATCTCTTCTTGACTGAAGGAAGCTATTTGAGCTCAGGTATTGCTAGGGTCCCAACTATACCTGTGCTCATACTTTTGTAATTTATGTTATTGTAAGAAATCTGGATGATGGCATTATAACCAAGGATGTAGAAACACTTCAAAATAAAGCTGTCCACTGACCATGTCTTATGCACAAGACACTTTGGATATTCCTAGTTGTACATCACAACTTTTTCACTTTTATGCTGTCCACTGATTATTATGTTTACAATGATTCAAGTTCTTAAAATCTGAAGTGTTTTGGCTGAACATGTATTATTTATATGTCTATCTTCATGTTGTGTATCATATTCTTTCTTGTATGTCCTGTCATATTGTACCTGTATTTCATGTTGTGTCTGTAGTTTCTTTCTAGGATAACCATTAAAACAATCTTAACAATTATTCCTATTCCATACTACAATAAAATGATCCAAAATGAATCAAATTCTGAAATATCAATTAAAACAATAAAACAATTTCAAATCAAAACCCAAATTACATAATAACTACATCATTTACTAACAAAAAACAAAACAAAAATGTATGTTATATATAAACAATTGCAAGAGAGGTTTTGCTCAATAATGTAGCCTTGTATTCCTATATTTCTTCTATACATGAAAAATGTAACCACCATACTGCAAAAGAAGCAATCTGTCATATCTGTTTTTATCTATTTTGGTAATTTATTTTTCCTATGCAATAGGCAAAGAGAGATGCATAAATAATTGGGTAAGCAATGAGCACCACAGCCACAACACTTAATCTGTCATGCCTGAATCCATAGTAATCCTCTAGAAAGGAACCAACTGATTTTTTGTCCCCGAATATGAGTATTTCCTTCTCCATGTCTCCATATTGTGAAGTTAGAAGGCCATTCAAGGACCAAGCTGTAGGACAAATCCAGTAGCACCAAACCCACCATTTAGGAATTTTCTGCACATAATAAACATAGTTATTTTTGGATCTAACAGAGATCATTGAAAAAGAATTTTGTGGAGATTAAGGAGACTTACAGGTCCTGGCATGAGGTATCCAGAAAAGAGATTGAATATGGTGTAGACTGCAGTTGACAGTACAGAAGCTAGATCCAGATTTAAGCTTAATGACATTATCAACATTCCAAGATACACAAAGTATAGAAATGTGCAGAATGTGGTGTAGAAGTACCAAAAGATCTTCTGAACTGACCAGTGGAAACCAATCATTGGATATGTGATAGCCACATATAAAATTGCTTGCACTAAGATATATGGTATTTCAATAGCCACCTACATTAATAAAAAAATTATTGATTATAACATCACTGGTTTTACTATAAAATAAATACCAATTGAATTTGCTTTAATTAACAGCATCATACCTGTGCAAATGAATAAGCCATGGAAGAATACATTCCTGCAAATTTTTCTCGATACAAGACTGAGCGCTCGGTTGCCACGTACGGTAGAATTGTTGAACAGTAATTTATGCCCAAGAATATTACAGCAATATACATTGATCCAAACACGTTAAACAAATCCTGCTGAGTGTTTCTTTAAACATTGAAAAACCACATGTCAATATTTATTAATCTCTACTGCTTTGAGTTAAACACTGCACTAGAATCATGCCAACACTAAGAAATGTCGTCCGAATCATTCAGTGCAAGAGAAATGGCATCGCAATTGCATTAAGAATGTTTTCTTCTGTTTATAGATAATATATGTTATTAATAATTCTTGTTATCTTATGTTTTCAAAGTGTACTAATAAGGCATACTTTTCAGTGAACTTGGAATAGTACTTGTTTCTCTTTGTGATTTTCTACGATATGAATTTCAGCTTCTGTCTAACGAATAAATTAGTCAAAAATATTAAGAACCTTGTAAACGGACGGATTTTAATATAATATTGAAGCTATCATGGTGCTTGAGATGTGGACAGTCTTTTAACGTGAATGGGTCTGATTTCTTTGCAAATTGTATGAAAGTATAAGAAAGCAAACTTACATTTCCTTCCCTTTCTGCCAAAATACTGCGCCGAATATTATTGCTGCAACAATCATGAACACAAATCTTATTAAATTGTACTCAGGACTTCTCCAATAGGACAAGTGTTGCTTCCATAGGCACGCCATAAACTGCCCCAAGTAATTTTGTGGGAAGCGAGTTGAAAAGTGCAACTCTTTTGAACCTTGCTCTGGTTCACTCAACACTCTCACCATTTCAAGGGTTTCCCTATAATAGAAATAATAATTGAAAACATGAGACAAGTCTTCTTTACATATGTATTGGTACACATAAAACATGAAAAAAATAAGTTTTTGTTTGTTTTTCTGTTTAAATGTACGATAGCCAACTGGACGCTTACCGGTGAAGCTGCGACTCTTTGTATATATTAGCAAAATCGATTTTAAGTTCATCTTCTACAGCTGCTGAAGTAGCTTCCAACATCCATGTTGCAGGATTATAATTGTCCTTGATCTTTGGAACTCCCGGTACACTCTGATGAACAGTTAAGTTAATTATATATAAGTTTCAACAACTATAGCAAAAGAGTGAAGACTAAGGCACCGATTTTTGTCAATCACATTGCAAGAAGAAATTTTTTTTAGCAAATAAGACAATCATATGGAGGTTTGAGCATACCTGAAAATATTCAATCAACCTAATTGAATGATGGCCTAGCAATCCATTATAAATGATTTTTCCTCCAGATTTCATTAGAATCAACTGCATGAAAAAGAACTCATTTTTATTTGTTGAGCTATATGTTATCTATACACAAATCTATCGACAGAAGATACTTTTGACTACCTCATCAAAAGTCTCAAATATATCAATGCTTGGCTGATGTATAGTGCAAACTGTGGTCCTACCAGTGGCAACAACATTCTTCACTGCACGCATAACAACAGCAGCAGCTCGGGCATCCAAACCTGATGTAGGTTCGTCCATAAAAATTATTGATGGATTCGATACAAGCTCCACTGCAATGGTTAGTCTTTTACGCTGCTCTGTCGATAGTCCACTTTGGCCAGCAATGCCAACTAAACTATCCTTTATATCATCAAGTTCAATTGTTTCAAGGACTTCTTCCACAAATTTCTGCTCAATAGATACACAGAAAAAGTTACAAAATACATCTTTTATATGAGAATGACAAACAATGATGCAAGTGATAAGAATGTCATATAGTTGTACCCCTTTTGTTGATGAATCAATCTCCCTCGGCAACCGCAACCAAGCCGAGTATCGAACAGATTCTTCAACTGTTATATACGGAGAATGTATGTCATTTTGCTCACAATAACCTGAAACTCTTGCAAATGTCTTTTGCACTTTAGGGTACCCTCCAATTCTTATATCTCCTTCAATGATTCCTCCGGTTTTTCTACCCGAAAGAACATCCATGAGTGTTGTCTTCCCTGCTCCACTGACTCCCATCAATGCAGTAAGGATTCCAGGCCTAAAGGCTCCCGTGATATCACAGAGCAATTGTAGATTTTTCTCGTTCGAACCATGTTTTTTCATCTCCTACTCAAAAGAACATTTAAATTTCTTAATTGACAACCTTGTCAACAATATAGATAATCACATGACAACAACAACAACAACAACAACAACAACAACGGTTATGAATATTACCGGAGGAGTGTCGACAAAATACTGGACATCTTTAAATGCTATTGACAGTGGCAAAAAGGGCAGAACCATCTTCCCTGTACAAACAATCATGCAAAAGATACCAAAAGACCTTACTATCTGTTTGAAAGAAAGAATTCATCTTTGATATAAGTTATACCATAAAGTAGCTTTTTTTTCACCTGTGGTTTGAGTTTCCTTTGATGTGTGGCTAATATCAACTGCTACTGACTTATTTTTTAATTCCATTTCATCGTTTCTTTCTCCTCCTTTTAGTTGAGGCAACCTCTTTTTCGAAACTAAAGCTCGCGATTGCTTAGGCTCTGAATGCATTTCCGATAAATAAATCAGTGAATTGAGTAAAATAAAAACAATTATTTGATATTAACATGGATAGGACTCACCTTTTAAGTAAGTTAATGCTACGATAAATAGAATATCAAATACTACTGTGAAACCAAATAATGCTCCAATCGATATCCAGAAGAAGTTGCCCTCAAAGTCTAAACCACGACTCTTCAGAATCTGTCTTCCAACAGTGATGTTTCCCTCTTGCATCTGAATAATAATGCAAGTAACAATAATAAAGTAGATATATAATAAACAAAGATTCATTTTGATACACTGTTGGCGTAAAAAAATTTACACTATAAACAAATCAAAACCAGTTATATGTATGACTTCAGTAGTATTTATGATAAACTTCAAACGTTTTTAATGATCTAACAACCATGACTCATTGACAGTGTAAACAATCTTTATACTGACAGTGTGTATGAATTAAATCCATATAAATGTATATCGTGACCTATCATGAAACCAAATAAATCATCTTAGAAGATACATACCTTTTGCCAGCGGGGAGCAAGAAATTCATTGAGTGTTATTCCTATTTCCCCATATGACATAGGAGAAAGCCAAAAACCCCATCTCAACCACTTTGGCAATGAAGCTGCATAGAATAAATTCATGATGAGTTACTTAGTAATTAGTACTACATGTTATAACTAGGACTATACAAATTGGCTTACGTCGAGGAAGAATAAAGCCTCCAAACAAGAACATGAGTACTAAGACCAAGGAACCGACAGTTGTAGCTGCAACATCAGTTTTAAAAACGGCGGCAAGTGAACGACACATGGAGGTTGATGACATGTGCAAAAAGATAAGCAAAAGAAACTGGCGGAGGAACCTGATCCAATGAAAAATGCATAAGCAAAAACTTGCATAATTAAAAGAAAAAAAATGGCTATATTTACATATACACACAACACAAGTTACATGCCTTGTTATTTCTGGGCTGTAGCCTATGACATAATATGTTATTGATGTCCAAACAAGAGAATCAAGAACCGAAAATGGAATCTTTAGAATTGCAGCTGGAAGACAGTAAGCCCAAGCTGGATACAGGTAGAATGCTTTCTGCTTATAAACAACCGGGAGTCTAGTAATCGTCATGATCAACTCGGCAACTCCATTTGTCATGAGGCGTACAAGTGTATAGTACAATGAACCTAATAAGTAGTTGGATCCTAACAAATCCACATCAAGCTGCGTACGCAAGAAAACTGTCATTGTTATGATTGCAGTGATTGTAAGCTGCAAAATAAAGGAGAAAAAAAAGAAACAGATTAGATTGAAGTGTTCAGGTACTACTAGTTGAACTTGAAGTTGATTTTGATAGTAACCTGCACAGTTTTGAATATATAGATAAATGAGTTTCGTTGCATAAGAAGAATCTCCCTCTTCATGCAAGCTTTAAACAAATCCCATTTTCCCAATGAGTACTTGCTATATGATAAAGAATTTTTATGGGATTGAGATTTATCATATGGTCGTGACAGTTCATCGTCTAACATTCTTCCCCAGTAACTTGATTTGAATATCTGAGAGAACTCATCCACTGAAACGTAACTGTAAGGAATATCTGTTCGGTACCAGTATTGCCTTTGATCCTTCTTGGAAGTTACCTACACACGCATGAAATTAGCGACTTGCAAGGCTGTGACAAAAGAGGAAAGATATTTTGACACATAAAATTGACAACAAAAATCAGCAACAATTTGAATAGTTTCCATTCCTACCTCTTGAAGAAAGTCTGCCACTCCTTTTCTTTCAGGGCACCAGAATCCGCAATCCCTAAAGAATTGGATTGCTTGACTGCAGGGGCCATGGTATACTATCTTCCCCTCTGCCATCAATATAAGATCATCAAATAGCTCAAACGTTTCCGGTGCTGGTTGGAGAAGTGAAAGCACTGCTGTAGCATCTGTGATGTGCACCAATTGCTGGAGGCATGTAACTATTTGAAAAGTAGTGGAGCTGTCTAAGCCAGTTGATATTTCATCCATAAAAAGTGCTTTGATGGGACCTACAATCATCTCTCCTGCAAGTGGATAATGAGTTTCAGTTAAGGTTGGAATATTTGGGAGAACTCAAGTTTGAATCCTGACTGGAACAATCCCTTGGGAACCGGAGGGTTAAGATAAAAAAAAAGACAAAAAACATTATCTAAATTTCATGATACCTGTAGTTAGTCTTTTCTTCTGTCCACCTGAAATGCCTCTATCTAGTGCATCTCCAACCAGTGTGTCCGCACAAATATCCAATCCGAGTATCTAAAATATCAAAAGTTTGAATCCACATGTTAAAAAGAATATAAATAATCACAAATTAGCTGCTCAGTAGCTTTGTGTTCTAACTCAAACCTGCTTGAAGCATATGTATGTACCTTTAAAACATATTCTGTCTGAAGATTTTCGCTTTGTCCTTCAACTGAAATAGCCTGCAAAAGTCTGTGTTATTTTCTTTGTCAAATGGTTTCTTTTATTTCTAGTTATGACATATAATTTGTCCTTACAATTACCTTCATATAGGTATCAATATCCGGGTCAGGGAAGATTCCTTGTTCCTTTTCTTTCCTGGTGATTTCAGCCATTATATCTGAAATACAAAGCACATGTATGAGTTCCTACTGGTTATTGGCTAAGAATATGAGAATTGAATAAGCAAGAAAACTTACCAGCTCTGCTTCCAACCCCCTGACAGCGTGCCGAGAAATCAATTGTTTCTCTCACTGTCATCTCAGGAATGTGCAGGTCATATTGGCTTATATATGCTGATGATTTTTGAGGAACAAATTCATCTAGCCTGTGACCGTTGTAACAGATTTCTCCAGAAACCTAAAGATAAATAAAAAAAAGGTAGATTGCTCAATGCCTTGCTTTTATTGGCCTAAATTTGATTGATTTTTGAGTTATACTAAAAAAATCACTTGAACTCAATAAATTTGTCCATCAATTTTACTATATAATACTGTCTTTAAAATACTAACCGTGAGAGATTGCTCTAATTTTCCAGCCAGTGCCATTAGCAAGGTAGTTTTTCCACAGCTTGGTGGACCAAGAAGAAGTGTAAGCCTGCATTAAGAACCATATTTGATGACTTAACGTTTAGCAATTCTGTCCGTATATTTATTGTGAGCTTCATCATTTTGTTTTTTTGGTCAAATTACTGTATCCGCGCTAGTATGTCTGATATTTCCGAATTTTAAGGAACCGAATTCTGAATGTTTGTGCTTGAGCGTGTATTGAAGACGAAATAGTTTCCGAAATATTTCGTCTCATTTTCAAAAGTGACATACACTTGTAAAATATTTGCTTACCTCGATGGTTTTATGATGCCACTGACATCTTTTAGAATCCCCAACTTGTTTTCTTGAGAATTGCAATATATACTCTTCACTAAACCCTGTTTAAGCCACAAATTAGCCCATTTTTGCATGTACAGATAAGGATACAAATATTTATTTGCTTTTTTATCTTTGTTTCATAAGGTTAGTACATAATTTTAGTTAAGTTAGTTAAGATTAGTTAATATGAGGCAGTAACAAAGGTAGGTTAAGGGCGGAACCGCGGAAGAATACTTACTGAAAATAAGCTAGAAAAAGAGTTCCATAAAGTAGGGAGTGGCTTCCCTTGAACAACCTCACATTCTGCTTCTACATTCAGATTCTTGTACCTCACTTCCACACTTGGTAACTTCACATCTACTCTGAAAACAAACCAATATGTCAATTCTTCAAAATAATTATGTACTAATATCAACTTATAAAGCTTCTTTTAGCTCATTGACATAAGTAAAGTGATTCTTCAGTAATGAAAATAGATGTCATGTCTCTACAAAATCAAAGTAAGAAACAGAATTAAATTGGTAATGACAAACTGGGCATGCCAGTTACAAAAGCTTCATCCATTAAATTGGTAAAGTCTTAGTTTGGATAAAATAAACAACTTAAAATTAAGTGCTTATAACATATATATAAGATACTTCTATAACAAAAGATAAAATAAAGTCAAACTGTTTCATAAAATCTACAAGTTGTGTTCATAAGATATCCAAGATAACTTATGGAAATAAGCTAAAAGCATATTATGGCTTGGTCATAAGATGTTTCCATAAGCTCCTAAACAGTCTCACAAGTGCTTATTTATGTCAGTAGATAAGCTGAAATAAGTCAATGAATCCAAACAACTTATTTTGCAGGTTGATCTAGTTGAGTGTAAATAAATTACCTTTCCATCCTTTCTCTAAGTTTCTGAAGTAAGTTGAGATTATCATTCTCAATATGCTTGATGAGCTTATCAATAAACAAACGCTTATCCACAGCTCCAAGTTTAGTAACATCAACAACCCTTTTGCTACTACTTCTTTGCCATCTACTACCATTCTCCTCTTGAGTAATTTCATCAACAAAAGAAGTTTTAATCCTTTTGAAAGTTGGTAATTTTTCTATAGCAGCCCATTTAGATTGAAGCTCTTTATCTTCCTCCACAAATGAATCTGCATCTCTATCAAAGGTCACAACATGACCTTGATTTCTTCCTCTTGGAGTTAACTCCATCACTACAACTACTACTACTATTAATCTTTGCTTCAAAAGTGCTTATGAAGAAGTAAACTGAGAATTTTTTAGTGTGTTTGAAAGTGCTTATGAAGCTTCAAAAGCAGCCCCTCTTGAGAGTGACCCTTGATTTAAGAAACAAAACAAACAAACAAAGAAACAAACCAATATATTTAACCATGTGATGTTTTGTTACATCTACAACAAACACTACAAAGGGTTGTTAAGATTCATTGGAGTTTATTTACTTTGTTTTGCTTCTTCTCCTTTCTTTTCTATATGCAATTATTATTATATAATTTCTTCATCCCTATTCCTTTCATTGACTCTCCACAACACAACAAACTCCTTATTGTAATGGTGATTGTTTTTTCACATGAAAGTTTTTTTTTATTTTTTGTCAAGTAGCCTAGTGGCTAGAAATTTGGAGAAGTAGGATGACCGGGGTTCGAACTCCCGCCCCCTGCGTATATAACGCGGTGTCCAACCAATTGAGCTAAGCTCATGGGACCGTGAAAGCTTTATTTTAGTTTTATATAATGATAATGTTGAATGAATTAAGTATTCACTGCAGTGATTAATCTTTATTTTAGTTTTAAATTGGTTTTTTTGCATGCATGAGTTTATTTTTAACTTGTTTAAAGTATCGAAGTGTGGGACATACAAAGTTAATTTTTTGTCTTTTGATTAAGTTTTTTTCATACGCATGAGTTATATTATAATGAATAATGACCACTTGTTTAAAGTAGTAGATTTTCATATCTACCACTTTTGTTTGAGTTTTTAAACATATAAGTAGTTTAATTTTCATAATTGATAGATCCAGATTTGTCTCCAAAAGCACTTTGTCTTGGCTTAAATCATTAATTTAGTAATTAACTTTTTTTTTCACTTTTGCTTATCATGAAATATATGATGATGCCAGCTATAAGTGTAAGTATTGGAGGTAGACACCAAAGATGATTATGAAAGAAAAAGGAAGGAATCAATCAAATAATTATTTGCTAGTCAAATGATAGTTTTTTTTCTCACATATTATAATAATAACGTTTATGTACCCAAAAAGATGTTTTTTTTAATAATGGTACTTTTTTTTTGACGAATTTAATAATAGTACTTGTTAAATGTATTTGTTCAACAAAGATCAAATTCAATTAAAAATTGCTTATAAAAAAAAATCAATTAAAAATTATAGTATAACTTTGCATAATTACCTTGCCTACCCTTCCATCTTGACTACGCCAAAGTATCATATGCAATTAATTTCAAATTCTAGCATGCATTTGTTGAATGTTTAATTATTCTTAGCTTATGCAAGTTTTGCATGTGGACTTTCGAGGTTCAGTGGCGGCTACTTGAATAAAATTGTAATCAAATAAATTTTTTAATATTTTCATTCCTTTAGTAAATAAACAAAGTGACACTAAATATTAGTTAATTTAATGATGATTGATACTGAATTTTGAAGAGGATCACAATTTGATCCATACAACCGCATTCGGGAGAAAAATTGAATTACTTGATTTTATAATTCGCCTCAAATCAAATTAAATTGGTGGTGCAAACTAAAAAAATAAATATAATGACATTAAAAAAATCATATACAAATAAAAGAGTCGGAATTTAAACTCCAATCACAACTTCAATCTAATAATTTTAATAATTTTTTAGTTGAGTTAGTGTATGTGAATACATAATATTGAAATAATTTCATAACATGTATTTTGTTTTCAAAGCTATGATTCATGATCTAGATATATGAGGTTGAAGAATATGCTGTACTTATTATAGTACTATATGTCTAATGCAAAAGCACGTGATTCGGTATCTTTAAATTTTTAGTTCGAACTATGCATTGCTAAACTTTTAAATCGAATAAAATTATAATATTGGAAAAATTATCTTAAGAAATTTAACACTCGCCATACCAAATATAATGCCAGTTAAAACCGTTGCTATATTGAACCATTTTTTTTAATCTTTTGAAATTGTTGCGGTTTTATTTTCAATTTAAAGACATTTCTTTAAATAATTGAATATACTTTTTTCAATTTTTTTACTCCATCACTATTTTAAAACACAAAACTATTAAGTTAACTCGTGAATTAAATTTCATTTTTTAATTCATAAACAACTTCTTAAGATAGCCACGGTATATTTATGTTTGACTCAATTTAATAATATTTGTCTAATTTTAAATAAATTAAGGTATCAAAGTTGAGGTAGAGTTGTTACGTAATTATTTAGTATTCATTAATGTTTTGCTTCACCTGTGATAATAAATAATTATGATAAGGATATTTTTGTTACGTATATATGGGGTACCACCTTTAACGAACTATGACTTTTCTCTCTTTGATTATGTTGACCAGTACTACTAGTTAAAGAAACAAAAAAATAATTATATAAAAAAGTATATTTTACACTTTTAAAAAATTGGCTGCATAAATTTTAAAATAATATTACTATATTTAATTTCTTAATAAGTACATCTAATAAATTTGTTAGCATTTTCTTATCAACAATTTCTTCCCTTGGATCAAAATTCAGATCTGTCTTTTTCTTTTAGCCTCCACCAATCAGTGTACATGTCTGGGCCATGCTGTCTTGCCTTGCTTTCCATGTTTTGTATGCGTTGTTTAATTCTACAACTTGTTCGTTGTTAAACTGTTGTTGTATTTTTATGAAATGACTTGTTACACTTACACATACAATGCATAACTTCATTGTGAGACATATTTTTTTGTCCTTCATAAGTTAAGGTTGACACATTAAATGTAAGGTGGTAATGATTGAAGATCAAATTGTCACATGCATGTATTCCTTATAAAACCAGCTCATTCCACACCCCCTTCACAAAAACAGATTGCAAACATAGCTAAAGGAGAATTATTTTACCATCTTTTGATTTTTGTAATTATGAATTGTGATATATCCTCTACATGATCCATATATTATGTTAATTATTCGGATATATATACTACCTTTATTTATAAACAACTAATGGACTTAAAAAAAAAAAACTAACATAGTCAAAATTCAAATAGTAAATGATTTAGACACTTTAATTAAGTGGTTATAAATTCGACCTTTAACTTTTAAGTATAAAAAAATTCAGCTAAAAAATGAAATGCGATCGCATCTTGCATATCCGCTTCTTCACTAAAAATATTAGTCACTATTAAACAAGGATCAAAAGTTAATTTTTTTACTTTCTCCCTAATTGTCAATCCAATTGAAATGTGAGTGATTGAAAATCATTTTTGGGCTAAGAAAGGCCCATTTAAGGCCTGTTAATAGTTCCAACAAGAAGAACTACTGGAAGTTGTTACTCCTACCCTTACACCTTTCAATCACACACTCGCACTTCTTTCAAAATGGGAAAAAATGCCATCCCCATTTTTCTTCTCTCTCGCACCCTCTTTGCGTGATGTGTGGAGTAAATGATTTGAGTATTTTTTTTTTTGACACAGAGTAAATGATTTGTTAATTTGTACAATTCACTTTCTTTTTTTAAAAAAATGTAAACAAAAAAAAAATTACATTTTTTTTCTGAGGTAAAAATTACATTCCCTAGTACTTCAAGATCTTTTTATTTGGTTTATCGGTATTCTAATTTTTTTTTTTTGGTAAAAAGTACTTCACATATATTTGGTTTGACTTTAACAGAATTGATTTATGTTTAGATATAATTATTTAAAAATGAGTTGAATAATAAATTTCAGTATAAAAATCATATTTAAAATAAGAAGCTACAAATTTTAGCTTCTAACAGAATCAATTTTAAAGACAAAATCAAATTTTAGAAAAATCAAACACCTTAAAATCAATCCAAAATCAATTATTTATACATTTTTAAAATTGTTTTTTACTCTTTCAAATGTCAAATCAAACATATGAATACAATACTAAAATGCCGTAAACATAAAAATAAAATGCCATTATGAACATCCTAAGTGATTTCCGTATTATTTGACCACGATTTTACCTCAAAACCTCAACCACTCCGCACTATGGTTTCATACAAATAAAATTATAAATTTCACATGATTCATGATTGATTAGTCTCAGTTTGTCTAGTAGTATTTTATTTCTCATGTACCCAAAATAAGAGTCACTTCTTATTTTTTTGACAAAAGTCGCTAATATTCTTAGCATTTGAAAATTCTGTTTTTCGTATTGAATTGGAATTTCGAAGGATTTTAGAAAAAAAATTATCATAAAAATGGTATTTAATCAAAACTTTTATAAAATGTAAACAAATATTGTGTTACTCAATTAAGATTTCATAAAATATAAGCAAAGTCTTTTAACAAAAAAAACTCTCAAAATCTCACAGAATCAATATAATTTCAAAAAAAATTTTAAAATCTTCCAGACATTTTTTTGTCAAAATAATCCCTCAAAATTTCAATATGAACCTCCCCTTAAGAGTTTGAGCCTATTTTTAAACATAAACAGACCTGAGTACCTATTCTTCATGCACATACTTTGGAGTGAATTGCATGAAGTATCAACACATAAGTATCTTTTTGATATGATGATTCATTGTGACATGTATTTTAGTCAACACAAAAAAAAAAGAACACAGAATATTGCGACATGTATTGAACACCATACAAACTGAAAGCACTTTTTATATTGCTGATGAAAAAAATTCCCAAAAACAAAAAACAGTTGCTTTTCAACTAAAAAGAACACAGAATAAAAAGAGACAAGAGGATGGGTTAAAAGTTTGATTGATGTTTAGTACAAGTATTATAGAGATGAAGGTTCAAAACTCTCTCCCAGCACAGTGCAGGCACTTAGGCTTTCTCCCATTTAAGAGGCTTCACCACTTCCCATGTGAAATCAGAATCATCCCTACCAAAATGTCCATATGCAGCAGTCTTCAAGAACCTGCCATTGCCACCCCTCAAGAGATCAAGGTTGATCGAGATCATGCCAGGCCTGAAATCAAAGTTGTTCTTCACTATATTCAGGATCTCCTTGTCAGGAATCTTCCCTGTTCCATATGTGTCAACAAAGACAGACAAAGGCTCGGGAACACCGATAGCATAGGAGACTTGCACAATGCACCTCCTTGCAAGTCCACTTGCAACAATGCTCTTAGCAGCCTGCCTCACAATGTAAGCTCCACTCCTATCAACCTTAGTTGGGTCCTTTCCCGAGAAGGCACCACCACCATGTGCACCCCAACCGCCATAAGTGTCAATGATGATCTTCCGACCAGTGAGACCAGCATCACCGTGAGGACCTCCAATGACGAAACGGCCAGAAGGATTCAAGTGGAAAATGGTCTTTGAATCAAGGTATTTTTCATCAATCACAGGCTTGATAACATGCTCTTTGAGATCAGCAGCAATTTCATCATTTGTAACAGTCTCGTCATGCTGAGTAGAGATGAGTACAGTGTGGACACGAACAGGAACCATGGCACCATTGTCATTGTAATACTCAACAGTGACTTGAGTCTTGCCATCAGGTCTCAACCAAGCGCATGTACCATTCTTGCGAACCTCAGTGAGACGAGCACCAAGCTTGGTTGCAAGAACATGACTCAAAGGCATCAACTCAGGAGTCTCATCAGTTGCATACCCAAACATGTGACCCTGGTCACCAGCACCAATTTCCTCAGGTCTTTTGGTAAAATGACCATGTACACCCTGAGCAATATCAGGACTCTGCTGCTCAATATTGACAAGAACCTTACAGTTGTCAGCATCAAGACCCACATCATCAGAAACAAACCCAATTTTCCTACAGGTGTCACGCACAATTTTCTCATAGTCAACTTTAGCCTTAGTTGTGATCTCACCAAAAACCATAACCAAGTTAGTCTTGGTGCAAGTTTCACATGCAACCTTGCTGTCTACGTCCTGTTCAAGGCAAGCATCTAGCACAGCATCAGAGATTTGATCACAGAGCTTGTCAGGGTGTCCCTCGTTCACCGACTCAGAAGTAAACAGGAAGGTCTCTACTGCTGCCATCTTTAGTAGCTGAACAACAAAAACACGCAAAAATGAACAACAAACTCAAAACAAATTCACACAAAAAGTTCTCATTTTCCAACCATGCACAAACCAATTATAAATTAATATAACTCCAAAAATTGACTAAAACCCTAACATCATGACTTCATTTCAAGCCTAATTATTAGATTAACCATTTGGAATATAATGATATTACGCTCGCAGAATAGAATAAAATAATCTAAGTGTATGTTTGGAATCTCCCCGGTGGATTTGCTTATATCACGGTCAGATACCGTGATTATTCACCACCGTGATACCAAACATGCACTAAAATTTTCCGCAAAACAAAAATAATCAATTTCTTGAAAATAATAACAACATATTAGCATGTAAATTATACTAGATCTGAAATTTTAAATCGAATTCCACATGTAATCGCATAGATTAACGAGATACAGTGCATTTCAAATTAGGTTAACCGAACAAAATTAAACACCGCCACAAACTAAACTTAACCTAATAATAAAATGCAAACGAATACTGAAATTGAACAGCGATATATACAAAAGCAAAGTATAACTAACAATGGAGGAAAAAGTGAAGTACCGAATTGAGAAGATAGAAGAAAAGAGAGAAATGGTTATTGGTTTTGCTTCGAAGTGTGTACGAGTGAAAACGTGAGAAATGAGTAACGAATTTATAGGGAAAATTCAGAAAATGGTTGGTAGGTTCGGAGTCAGTGAAAGAAAGCGTGAACGTGGTGGGAATCTGGGTTAGGTTCATCCATTTGCATGTGCACCGAATCTGCCAAATGGACGGTTATGATTCTCATTTAATCAATCTCAGCCGTTGATTGATTTGGAAAGAGATTGGTGAATTTTAAAGTATAGAAGCTGGATTCCATTCTACGCTGTACTGTCATCTTTACTTCTTCATACAATACTCTTTCTTTTTTGTTTTTAACCAAAAACACAATACTGTACCACTACTTTTTTTTCTTTATTAAGAGTGTAGTATTTTTTAGATTTATTATAAAATTTATGTATCTTGACGGTATAAAGACTGAATACAACAGTTATATAAGGAATGTAAAGATTTATGTATTTGGTATGATCAATTGTATTTTAAAAAAAATAATATACATAAGGTTCAAAAATAATTTGTCTGCATATGAAAAATGGTCCCAAAAAAATGAATAATAACATTAATTTATTGAATTGATTTTTGGAAAAAATTGTAATATTTTAGAAAGGATTTAAAAAATATTGAAATTTTCTTTTACAAATATTCAATCAAATCATTCTATTTTTTTAGGTTAGTTTCTTTAAATATATCTACATTTTTTTTGCATGTAAACAAAATAGAAATGCATTGAAAACTCATAATAGATGACTGAGTTTCGTAAACGTATGATTTAACAATTTTAGTATTTTTTTTGTCAATTAAACTAAAATTTATGACTATCTACAAATATTTATTTTGTGTGATTTAATTGAATGTACATGTGAAACAATTTTACACAATAAGTACATGGATTTTTTTTAACAAAATAATAAGTGCATGGAAATTAATCTCTTTTAAAAATGTTTTGAATGTTTGGAGTTTTTTTTAGCTTATCTACCTACTCAGGTTTTTGTGCTTAAAAAAATACCACTCTTTTGTAAATATCAAGTTGAATCCGGTATGTTTTAAGTCTTATGCATGTAGCATGCATCACTCTGTTTTTTATGAAGCGTGCATCATGCATTCCTCTTTAATTTAGAACAAAAAACTGAAAGTAAAAAACAGAGAAATTGAGAAGGTATATAGGAGAAAAGATTAATTAACATAGAGATAAAAAAATATGTTTTTTTATTTTGAGCTTAACTCAGTTGATAAAATTATTGTATGTAATATATAAGATAAGATCATAGTTTAAATTTTAATTTTAATACGTTTATATTCACTTTTGTAAAGATGAAATCATAGTTAATAGACTACTTAAAAATAGGTTGTAAACATAGAAGTTTAGTGTCACTAAACACACGAGGCAAATAAGAGTTATAAAAACTTTGTATAATTTAAAATTCACATCAAATTTGACTATTAATTATGGTAAACACTCTGTATTTAATTTATATTGTTTTCTCTTACACAATTTAATTTATATTGTTAAACACGGTATTTAATATTTATAGACAAAATTTAATATCACATCATGTTTTCAAATTAATATATACTGTATTTCAAAATTTTATATTTTAAGTTAATTTTATTATTCAACAAAACAAATTGAGTAATCAATTTTTTACTAGTGATTATATTTGCGGTTGATAAAATGGGTAGGTGGGTAATGCTGTTATGGTGCCACATCTTCCTCAAACCAACAACACAGAGTAAAAATGACAAATTCTACATTATTTTTTTGGAAGATATTCGAATTAGAGTTAAAATTCATAATTTTTTTTTATGTATTTAGTTTATTAATGAGTTCAGATACATATATTTTTAATGAATACAAAAAATGAATTTGTCTCTTATAATAAGAAATAGAGGTAATATATGTTTTGTTGATGTACAGTTATTTTATACATGAATTAAATAATTTATTGTTACGTCAATTAGTAAATACGACACATTCATCAATTGACGTAGCAACACATAAATACATGTGTAAAATAATCGTACATTAAAAGAATATATAGTAATAATTAATTTCTTTGTATAAATCTTGTGATTTGTCGACCAATTTGAATGACATGCGTAGTTTTGATTTGTCGCAAAAATCCGATGTCAATCCTATACAAGTCAATGAGAATTGGATTATATGCAGTTTGCCTGTGTGCAATTAGTTAAATATAAAATTAGATTTGCCGATGCATAATTGGATTATATGCAGTTTTGCCGATGTCAATCCTTAGTTAAATTTTAATTAATTATTTTTAAATATAAAATTCAAATTGAAAATTTAAATCGTCTAATTTTAATCAAACAGACAAAATATTCCCGAGTGCATCCAATTCGGGCTCAAGTTGAAGGGACATAACAATTAGGTAGTACTATAAGAGGAAATATTGCCTTCTCCGAATAAGATAAGGTAGCGTTTGGTCCAACATTTTTATATTCTAAAAATAATTTTTATTTAAACATCTTTATATTTTGTTAAGAGTTATTTTCATTTAGTTTTCTCATCACAAAAAAGTTCATTTTTTGAATAAGTGGGATCCCAAAATTAAAATTTTGGTCCCTGCATACAAAATTACAATGTTGAGCTAAGTTCTTCTTCTATTAAGTTTTTAATTTAATTTAATAAATAAATAAAAAAAGAGATTTTTTTTCTCATAATTTTTTTATTCTTAATTAATGGTTTGTGCAAAGAAGAAAAAAACATGCGGGGTTTTAGGCCCAAATACTACTTACTAGTGCTACTTCCATCTCTAACCTAGCCGAAGCTTAAAATAAGTGGGGAACATCGGCGCGGCAAGGGTTTTCCACCGCGAAACCAAACACAACACATTCTCTCTTTGAAGTGACAAACCACCACCGCCGATCACTTCACTTCCGGGCGTCACTCCGGCAACCACCAAACTCACCGTAGAATCGGAGTTATGATTTCCTCAATTTCATGGATTCCGAAAGGTGTTCCGAGAGCAGAACCTGTTTTCGCTGAACCACCTTCCCAAGATGAAATTCAAGAAATCATCTCCAACACTCTTACAAGGTAGTAAGTATATAAAATTAATACTCAATTTAATTTCACATTAGCATTAGCATTAGGATAATTATGTATAAACTATTATTGCAGTGTTGGAGAAGAAGAAGATGAGAATGGAGAAGATGAAGCTAACGAACAGAATGATGATGAAGTTGCACATGCTTTAACCGTTGCTGATGCCATTGCTAAACCATCAAATGAAGCAAATGACGATATTAGCCTCGCCTTGAAGGAGCTCAACATGGATAATTATGATCAAGAGGATGACGAAGGTATCTTTTTATTCATTCACATACCTAACCATGAAGTACTTTCAGTCTATTTGGATTCACTTTTTTTTTTTTTTTTGAACGGCAAATATAAAATAATTTTAATTCAAGTCCTCGCACAAGACGAACAAAGGTGCCGTATATAAGCGGAACACAAATGAAAGACACAAATGAGTTCACTTATTTGAGTTTATATGCTAGCACAAGTACTTGTATGACTGTTTGGGAGAATTTAATAAAACAACTTATGACATGTTCATAAGCTGTTTTCAGGTTATTTTCATAAGCTCTCAAAGATAGGTTATGAATAAGGTTATAGGTTATACCAAAACAGTCTATCTTTTATTATATAAATAGCTTATTTATAAGTGTTTATGCTATAAGTTGCAAAATAAGGGGTTGTTTGGATAAACAACTTAATTAAGCGCTTATGGCATAGATGCTTATCATATATGTGCTTATGTATAAGATATTTTTACAACAAAAGAGAAAATGAAGCTATTTAATATAAGCTCTAAGTTGTTTCCATTAGCTATCCTTGAGAGTTTATGAAAATATGCTAAAGACAGCTTCTGGACTTCCATAAGTTGTTTTCATGAACTCTTCTAAAGAGTATTACAAGTGCTTATGCTAGTGGACAATTAAAAAAGCCAATCCAAATAGGCACTAAGTTGTCTATTCAAGTAGAGCACCTGTCTACCTTGTTTTTTGCTTATGTTTCTGCTGCTTATATTTATGCATGTTTTTTTCTTCTCATGACATTAGGATTTGAGTTATTCAGTTCGGGAACGGGTGATCTTTATTATCCAAGTAATGAATTGGATCCATATATCGAAAATAAGAATGTGAGATAAGTTTCAATACTTGTTTGGTTTTGTTAGATTATTTCAATTCTATTTAATGAGATTATGTCATATATTGTTATTAAGGAGGACTATGATTCTGAAGACCTTGAAGACATGATTATTAATCCAACCGATTCTGTTGTTGTTTGTGCGCGTGAAGAGGATGATGCCAATTTTCTTGAAGTAAGTTGGTTGTTCTGTGTGGATATGAATCGAAGATTATGATATTATTATTAGAGTTTAATAACGGGCATGCACTATTGATGTAAAGTATTTTTATACTGACATCGAATGAGCGATCAGCCGATCACTATGTTTTCACGTCACACTACTAATTTCTAACCACCCTTACAATAGCGGGGTGATGTTGCAAAATAGTGAGTTTTGATTGTATGTAGGTGTGAAACTTTTATACACTTGACAATGCATATATGTTATATTCTACTCCCTCTGCTTTGAAAATTTTTCTTATCAATTAGACTTGTCACACATTTATATGCTTTTGCAGGTTTGGATACTTGAGGACGCCAATACCCGCGATATGAACTTGTATATTCACCATGATATCATTATTCCCGAATTTCCACTTTGCACGGCTTGGCTTGATTGCCCCCTTAAAGGAGGAGAAAAAGGTCCAAACCTTGATTTCCTTGCTTGTTATATGTTGATGGATTGTTTGTAATGTTTTGTGCTATTCGGTCTTTCTATCTTCCATTTTTTTGCAAGTAAATGCAGGGGATTATAGAAATATGAAAATCTCAAGTCAAACTTTAAACTGTCATAATGATATGTTATAATAATTTTTACCTTCATTTTAGCATGCCAAAAATATTATCAATTCATGTTTCATTTAGAGAAAAATGTTGGAACTTACAACTCATTAGAAATAAGGAGATTGACACTCGCAGTTAGTCAAAGCTTGTCTAGTATCTAGACTATTAAGAGAAATCTTTGAAGTTTTGGGCAATTGCAATTTATGCTTAAGATTCAACTTGGTTCCTGCTTGATGCTTTTGCATCATCTTATTATCTTAAAATAGTTTCATTATGATTACAGGAAACTTCTTGGCTGTTGGTTCAATGGGACCATCCATTGAAATTTGGGACCTTGATGTTGTAAGTGTATTAAGTGTAGAAATGTAGCTGCACTATCCCAAACATTTACTTTAATAGGGGTATTTTTTGCAGAATACATTGTAATTTTCTTTTGTTGTCAGATTGATGAGGTAGAGCCATGTGTGGTGTTGGGTGGCAAAGAGAAAAGGAAAAAGGGGAAAAATGGGAAAAAGGTTTGTTATACATTATTGTTAATACATCAATCATCATAAAATTATCTGGTTACCCATTTTTTTGGATTTGTTGCTTCTTAAATGTGATTTAATTGCTCCACACGGTGGTCTGTGCAGTTTGAAAATTTAAATGTTTGTCATCTATATCAACAAACGTTTTTGCATTATTTATTTGGTTCCAACCTCTCCAAGTCGTAGTCCTCCAACTTGATTTATTTTTCTTCATAACTCAAAATCCCCCTAATGTGGAGCAACTCAAAAAATGTATTGGAGGAGGATTTTGGAGGTCTTAGATATATATTCTCCAAATCCTTTTTATGTTTTTAAAATAATCTCAAATTTAAAAATAAATAAATTATAAGCACTTATTTTTCTTTCTCCAGTCTCTACAGAAACACACTCTCAAATAAGGTGGGAGGTTTATCTTTCTCTTCTCCCCTCCTCCCAAAGTCCTTCCCCTCCCACTCCATACTCCCAAACAGAGCCCAAAGGTTTGGTGGGTGGTGTGGTAATGCATATTTGAGTAGCTGCATTCTATGTGTGCACGTGTATACTACGCATGTCTACTTAAATTGAAGCTTTTAGTTTCAACATTTTTTCCAAAAACATGGATTCTTTATTCTTAAGTTTTCATATCTACCTTATACAGTTATACTTTGTGCATGAAATTTAATCATTCGCTTACGTCCAATTACATTTTACTCTATTGGTAGGGTCTTGACTCAATAGTCTCCACTCATTTTCCATATCTTTTGACTTTTGGTGATTTATGAATTTTGCAACTAACTTTTGGATTTTGAATAGTATTAAATGTAACTGAAATTACAATATAGATGCTACATGCATGAGGATTGAATCTTCTATATATTGTGAACTTCAGTTTCTTGTATCATTTGATTATATTTTCTGATACATGCATGTCCTAACAGAAGCCTTTCAAGTTAGATTTACTAACAACTAATGGAAATATCCTTTCATCATTATTTTATTTAACCATTTTAGATTTAAAAGATATATATTTTAGCCATTCTTTGAATAAAACTTGATTTCAAGTCATCATATTTTAGCCATTTTCTGATTCTGTAATTTGTCTGGTGATAGAAATCAATAAAATACAAAGAGGACAGTCACACTGACTCAGTACTTGGTCTTGCTTGGAACAAGAAATACAGGTTTGTTAAATTTAAATTCTGTTTTTATTTTCTCTGCTCTATGCTTTATGTAACATGGTTTTATTTACTTTTTTTTAACTCTCTTCCTTGACACCTCTTGAGTTTGAATGTTTGATGTATATTTTTAAAAATTACAGTAATACACTTGCAAGTGCCAGTGCTGACATGCGAGTGAAGATTTGGGATGTCGTTGCTGGAAAATGTACTATAACAATGGATCATCACTCTGACAAGGTAAGAATTAAGTTAGAATGCACATAATTTTATTGTGAAGTCAATTTATTGATATAATAAATCATCAGCTTCAAATTTAAATGCTTTATTAATTACGGATTTGTAAATGTGATGAACAAATTTGTGAGTCTTTCTTGCAGCTTTTTTGTGAGTTATATATTGTCGATAAGGAAAAAGATGAGACATACGTTCTTTTATAATTAACTTGTAAAATGCAATATTCTATAATTTTCCGTCATTGATGAATTTAAATTGTTTGAGTCAATTCTTTTAATGATGTCTTTCAACCCACATATTCTCACAGGTTCAAGCAGTTGCTTGGAATCATCATGCACAACAAATCCTTCTTAGTGGTTCGTTCGATCATACTGTTGCCTTGGTAATGATCCAATTTTTCCTTGTTAATCGGCTTATCTATATTTTGTATTGTTTACCTATTGTAATTTACTATTTGTTTGAAATATTCATGAGCTAAAAGAGACATTTCCATTATAATTTGAATATGTTGGAACATCAAAAGTGTCATATTTTTGTTTAAAATTGCCGCTATTTAATGGTTTTAGTGCTATTAAACTTTGCAGAAGGATGTAAGGACGCCGTCACATTCTGGCTATACATGGTCGGTCAGTGATGATGTAGAGAGCTTGGCATGGGATCCACACACTGAACACTCTTTTGTGGTGCGTTATGGTTATTTCTGAGACCTGTATACTAATTTTACGCCTTAATATTTCTGATAAAGTAAACATACTGGCATCTTTTTTTCTTCTTTCTTTCTGAAAAAAGACATACTAACTTCCCGTTATGTTAGTTTTATTTATTTATTATCCAATTCTTATTCTGTCAAATGAATTTTCAATTTTGATTTCATGGATGTATAGGTGCTAGATCATTAATAGTGATTTAATTGTACTGTCAGGTGAGTCTTGAAGATGGTACGATCAAGTGTTTTGATGTTCGGACTGCCGTGTCCAATGCCACATCTGAGCAGAGTTCTACTTTTACACTTCACGCACACGACAAATCTGTTACATCCGTAGCCTATAATATGTCAGCCCCTAATGTACATATCTTCAACACTTTGGTGATATTACCAACTTATTATATACTTTAGTTTAACCCTGACTTGTTGACATGTTCTCATGCAGCTTATTGCTACTGGATCCATGGATAAAACGGTAATAGTGAAGTCAATTTTGTTGCTTTCCTGTATACATTACTGTATACTGCAGATTGGAATTCATCGAATCTTACTGCCGTTATTTGTCACAGGTAAAACTTTGGGATTTGTCTAACAACCAACCATCTTGCGTCGCATCTAAAACTCCAGACGCGGTCAGTTTCTCCCTACCACTGCATATGTCTGATGTAAAGTATTCGTTGAATCATGTTGTCTTTTCTTGAATTGGCACTGACAACTTCTATTATTTATGGTGTTTGTTAGGGGGCTGTCTTTTCTATCGCTTTCTCAGTTGACAACCCATTCTTGTTGGCGATAGGAGGCTCAAAGGGAAAGTTACAAGTAAGCGAAAATGACAGATGACCTTAGACTTTGGTATTCTTAACACTTTCCTCAGTGAAATTGATGTATTAATTGTTTTGCAGTTATGGGACACCTTATCTGATGAAGGCATCTCTCGAAGATACGAGCAATACAACAGGAATTGACCTCAATCTTGGACCTGTTATAATAATTGAGTTATAGTGGTCCTTTCATCCCTTGCCCCGTGAGGGCTCTTTACTCGACTACACACAGTTGGGGTAGTTTATTTTTTTTGGAAGGATATATTATTTAGGATGGATTGATAATGAGATTACCATTATAATCATTTAAATTTAAATTTTGGAAGGATATGTTATTTAGGAATGTTAAAGTATTTAAAGGCTGCTTGACAAGAACTTCATAGCACCTCGTCTTAACAATTTTGGAAAGGAAGTTCTCTATTCAACTTTTTTGTTCTTTGTAATGAGATTACCATGCCAGCAGTCAAACCTTTTTCATTGGATAAATAAATAAATAAAATGTACATTTAAATGTAGAAAGAGAGCCTTTACCAAAAAAAACGTAGAAAGAGAGTTTAAATTTTTTGGTCGATACCGAGTTATCCACTGCAGAATGTACCCTAAAATACAAAAAAAAAATGAATTTTTTCTCATAAAAATTTATTTATTTTTCTTAATTAATGGGTTTGGTTTGTGCAAGAAAAAACAAAAAAAAACATGTGGGCTTTTCGACCCAAATAGAACTACTTCATCTCTAACCTATAGCTAGAGCTAGAGGTGTCATAAACGCAAAACGGAAGGCCACGAAACCAAACAAACAGGGTCGTTCTCTCTTGACTAGGGTTTAACGAAGAACACGTTACTTACTTCACAGAGATTCTCCATAATCGAATCATGGCAGAACCAGAAAACAATCTCCAAATATCTTCACCCATGGATGGAACAACCAATAACAAGAACAAAAATAATAATAATAAGAAGAAGCACGACAAAAAGCGACCTCGTGATATTGTTAAAGAAGAAGAAGAAGAACACAATGAAGAAAATAATGTGAATAATATTGATAGCATTGGAGAATCGTCGAAAAAGAAGAAGAAGAAGAAGAATAAGAAGGAGGAGATTGAGGTGAATGAGGTTGAAGTAGAAAATGAAGTTGAAGAAAAAAAAGTGAAGAACAACAGTGGTTCTGGAATTATGAGCAATGAATCATTTTCTTCTCTTGAATTGTCTGAACCTACTTCTAACGCCATTAAGGATATGGAATTCAAACACATGACTCAGGTACTAATTCTATCTTTTTATTACTTATAAGTTGTTTTCATAAGCTATAATGGAAAGAAATAGAGCTTATAGAAATAAGTTGAAAATAGCTTGTGAATGTATTAAAAGCTTATAGTGACAGGTTAGAAGTAGAATTAAGTAAATTGATTACTTTATTATCAATGTAGATTCAAGCAAGAGCAATTCCATCACTTTTGAGTGGGAAAGATGTTCTTGGTGCTGCTAGGACTGGTTCTGGAAAAACTCTAGCCTTTTTAATTCCTGCTGTGGAGCTTTTGCACAAGCTTAAATTTAATCCTCGAGATGGAACTGGTGTTGTCATCATATGCCCCACTAGAGAGCTTGTCATCCAGGTATTAAATTGTGTGGATTTACCGATGTTGTTAATAGTTTTGTTTTTCCTTGGTACTGTGTAGACTTGTTCATAAACTTTGTTGTTGGGATTAGGGTGCAATTTGGATTTGAATCTAAATAAATTTACAGTTCTTCACTTATGGAAATTCCATATGGAGAAGTTTACAGCTTATAGGTATTATGAAGAAGTTTAATAAAAGAGCTTTTGAAAAATAATTGTGATACATAATGTAATGTTAACTTATAAGAAAAATTATTAATTAGAAGTGTTGTAGTTATTACAAGATTTCTTTTAATTCTTTTTCCACTAGTCTCGTGGAGAAGTTTGACCAACCAGACTTAGAGTTTCTTACAAAATGAGATGCTGAACATAAATTAGAAGTCATTTAAGAAACTGTTCTTTGAAAATCTCATAGTTATTGCAATTTGCAAGAGTTTTTTAATATTTAATTTTTCATAATTGCTTCTTTTGCAGTTTTTCTGAACTTCTTATTTTATTTTCTTTGCCTGCAGTTCCTCAGTTTTTGTTATTCTTTCTATTCTTTGTGGTGTTTTATCATGTTTGACATGAACGGATTTTATTATCTAGTCCTGCTTATTTGCTGACTGTCTATTTCTTTAAGACGCATGACGTTGCCGAGATGCTTCTAAAGCATCATTCACAAACTCTTGGACGGGTTATTGGAGGTGCACCTAGAAAAACTGAAGCTGAACAGCTTGCTAAAGGGGTAAATATTTTGGTAGCTACCCCCGGTCGTCTTCTGGATCATCTACAAAATACCAAGAGATTCATTCATAAAAACTTGAAGGTATATTATGAGTTCTTCTGATAAATGTTTCTCTATTTTGCTTAACTAGCATTTGAACATATTTCGTTGTTGATGCTGAGACAATGAAGAAGAGAAGACGAAGAATAAAAAAGACTAAACACTGATTCATATTTATAGTAGTTTTATGCTCCTAATCCTTATTAAACTCAAAAGGCAATGAAGATATATAAACACATGAAAAAGTAAAAAAAATCCCAAGAGATAATCTGAAACACTTTAAAATCAAATTATCAAAATATCATACAGTATTTTAATGTGATCTAGTATTTATCAATGATGTATTTTGATCATCTGAATAGTTGGTGAATGTTCGACGCTTATCAGTAATGTAAGTGTTTCTTGTAGAATATCCATGTTAGTGTTTGATCTTAATCAGAAGTTCATTCATCGTGAACTTTGGCTGATATTTTATATTATGTTTACATACATCATTAGTGTAGATTCAGGCTATTCTCTTACTCTTATATTCCTGAATTCTTTGGCAGTGCCTCATTATTGATGAAGCTGACAGGATATTGGAAGCAAATTTTGAGGATGAATTGAGGCAGATTATCAAGATCCTCCCAAAGGTATCTATAGCACTTTTCTTTTTCCCCGTCTCCATTTTGTTATGCATGAGCCTGTGAAATTATAACGGCGGTGTCTTCAAATTGCTCTATCCAGCCCATTTTCCATATCTGGATTGGATTATTGAATTGGAAAACACCTAGCAAAAAGGACTTCAATAATTTAAAATTTACACATATTATCTGTTTCTTACGTAGAGGAAAAGTACAATCATGAATTCCGCCTAAAAGTTTGTTGACTTTGCATGTCAATAGCTAAAAATGCCATGTAGCTCATATTTTTATATTAAGACCATTGGCCAACAACTTTAGGCTGAGTCGTTCTGCTATATTTCCCATTTAATTTGGCTTCTGTAATTTATGTTTATTATAAGTGTATATGCAGCGTGTTTTCTTGACTGATGTCTGTGGGTTTGGCTAATTGATCTACTTCTCACTCAACAGGACAGGCAGACAGCTTTATTTTCAGCTACACAAACAAAGAAGGTTGGTTCTTTATTTCCCATCTTCCATTACCTTCTTTCACCAAAAGTTTATTTTAATCTAATTTCAATTTTTAATAATTTGCATACAAGTTTCTTTCACCAAAAGTTCCTTCTTTGTTTACGTTTGTTTACTTATATATCTGTACTTGTGGCTCAGTGTATTAGAATTTATCCCCGATAATGAGTGGTTTACCTACAATAATAGAGGAATGGTATTTCTCACTTACAGTTTTTTGTTCTGAATCATGTTTTCCCCTTAAATATAGGTTGAAGATCTTGCTCGCTTGTCATTTCAGAAGACTCCTATCTATATTGATGTAGATGATGGAAGAAAGAAGGTGATCATCTGAATTTATCATAGTCTTTGGACTTTGTTCATTAGGATTATCATCATACCTAAGAAGAAACTCATAAATGCAGGTCACAAATGAAGGATTGCTTCAGGGTTATGTTGTTGTTCCCTGTGCCAAGAGATTTATGGTTCTGTATTCCTTCTTGAAGAGGCATCAATCAAAAAAAGTGATGGTCTTTTTCTCTTCATGCAACAGTGTCAAATTCCATGCAGACATTTTTAATCACATCAATTTGCATTGTGCAAGTATTTATGGAAAACAAAAGCAGCAGACTCGGACAACTACATTCCGTGACTTCTGCAAAGCAGAAAATGGGGTCTTGCTCTGTACTGATGTTGCTGCTCGTGGACTGGACATACCTGATGTGGTATATTCATCTTTCTTATCCTTTCATGTTACTATTTTGATGGAAAAATATGACTCATTCTTACTAGATTTATAAGGTCTCCCCCAGTATTAAATATGAAATCGGCTAATCTAATTTACTTACTACCTAAAGAAAAGGAAAAAGTATTAGAGTTAATAATATCGAAGGATATAAAACTGGGGGTACCTAACCTTAGACACCTGCAGGAAAAGAAACCAAGGATCAAAGGATGTAAAATCTTAAATATAACGATATAAAAGTTATTCATAAAAAAATATAAAAATTAGAAATCACATCAATTATACTAAGCTTGAAATCTGTTATTTGTCTTCAATTTTCAATCATTACCAAATTTCATAGTACAATGTGCACCACCCAAATGCTCTGAATGACATTTGAGAAAGTGCGCACAACTTTCAACTTTCAAGAGAAATCCATTATTCACAAAACATGAGTCTACACTAGAAATACCTTGCAGCTGGGTAATGGAAGGTAAACGGCTTCCAGTATTAGAATATGGGATACACAAAGTTTGTTGTGACTTGCAATCTCGTAAGAAATCATTTTGTAATCAATTACATATTACCGTAGTTCAAATGAAAGACTTGATGTAAGCAGAGGACTTGTATTTCTGAACGGTGTAAGGAAAACCAAAGTTGGGATTCTTACCTAGATTAGTCCTCTATGTGTTTGTGTGTGAACATTAATCAACTTTTGAATAAACTGTTGTGCTTATGCAGCAATGTGTTCTGTTGATTGAAAATCATTGAAGGTAAATCTTAAATGTTTTATCTTCTTTCCCCAATATTTATGTTGCAGGACTGGATTGTGCAATATGATCCGCCTGATGATCCAAAGGTACTTCTTGTTTTTCTATTAACGAGCCAAAATCCTTTTTTATTTGTTTCTTAGCAGTCTTATATATTGATGTACGGTATAATATATGTTTTATTGTGGTACTAGGAATATATCCACAGGGTTGGTAGAACAGCTCGTGGGGAAGGTGGAAAAGGCAATGCTTTACTTTTTTTGATTCCTGAAGAATTGCAATTTCTTCGCTATCTGAAGGTCAGTTTCTCTAACTAACAATTGGGGGTCTTATATCTGATGCCGAATCAGAATTAGTGTATGCATTTATTTTATCTGAGAAAGTATCGAAGTAAAAAGGAGGGAACATTGTGTTATGCTATGAAGTACCCGTCATGGCCAGGGTCCAGAAAAGAGTCTAACCTGTTTGTGGTTAAGGTTCAATGTTAAATTGTTAAGACTAGATAGATAGCCTTACCTTACAGAACATCATCTGTCAGTTGCGACCTATGAAGCATGGATACAGACACCACTAATGTCTAAACTGTAAGACAGCGACACTGATACAAACACACACACACACACACACACACACACACACGTGAGGTACAAGTGTTGCAAGGTTGTCAGGCATGCAACATGTGTAAAACCAGTGGTCTCCGTGCTTCCTAGCAAAACCAGTGGTCTCCGTGCTTCCTAGCAACAAGGCATTATTTGAGTAAACCTTGTGAGTTTCATGCCCAGAGTACTTTACATATGAGAGGAAGTGATTGCAATTTCCGCTCAGCCCCTGGACTCTTACTTTTGTCATAAATTTATTCTTGGCTCATCCCAAATCATAAATTTTATATTTATCCTAATTTCAGGAAGCTAAGGTCCCTGTGAAAGAATATGCTTATGATGAAAAGAAGGTTGCAAATGTACAGTCTCACTTGGTATAGTCCTTCTTCCTTGTGTTTTAATAAAATTTTATTTACAATAGTAACCAACTGCAGCTTATATTACAAAGGAACTTCTGCATTGTGTAGGAGAATTTGGTTGCAGAAAATTATTTTTTGAACAAAATGGCTAAAGAAGCGTATAGATCATACATATTAGCATACAACTCACATTCCATGAAGGATATATTCAGTGTTCAAAGCCTTGATATGCAGGTACAGCTCTCACAGTATAATTTATTTTATATTTATTTCATGAATATGCATGTTGATGAAATATGAGGCTAAATTGATCTCATGCAGTTAAGCACTTATACCTTTAACACATTAATTAGGAATCAAGCAATAATCATTTCATTTTCCATAAGTTCTATGCGAAAGCTTTGTAGTTTTTTAAGGCTTCAAATAAGCAATAATCCAAACACGCATCAAGTACTATGGTATGCTCATAAACATGATAACTTGGTGAGAGAGAAGTAACATAGTTATTGCACTTAAATTGTTTCGAATCTGAAGCATGTATTCAGTGTCTTTAATACCAAGTTTATGTATACTTTGAGCAGGCTGTTGCTGCTTCATTCTGTTTTTCGAACCCTCCAAATGTGAGTATTAATATAAACACCGGCAAGCAAAGGAAGAAAACACGTAGAGTTGATGGAAGTAGACATGGATTCAACCCCAACAATCCTTATGGAAAGCGAGATGCTGATGATAAGCGGCAGTTTGTGAGGCATTAACAGTAGCATGCCATGATTTTATACAGCGGAAAAAGTTTTGGTAGGATTTTATACAATCAGATTTTGTAACTTTGTCAAATTAGTCAACATAAGATTATTCAAGATATCAAAAATTTCTACGACAGGAAATGTTTCTGCAATTTTGCCTTGTACGTGAATAGTAGCGCCTATTCATGTTTCCAGTTTGTGATTATTTTATTGTTGTAAGTTCTATCATTAACTTTCATATGTAGCTTCTGAAAACAATGGGACGGAACTACTAAACTAAGTTCAATTGAGCAGGCACTTAATTAAAGTATATTATTGGACATCCAAAATGCTATCTTTGAACTATACTTCAAATTTCAAAGCGGTGGTAATGTATCACATTCACATTCACAAATCGTAAGAGTATCAATCAGAACTGGTTCCATCATTCTAGAATCTTTGAACTATACTTCTAAAAAAGGATTAATTTATCAAAATATCACCTGATAGTTGTAAGATCAAGAACAACAAAAATACTTGTATAATATATTCAATGAAGGAAAAATAGTTAAAACAGTTTTTTTTTTGGTCATCATTTGAAGTTTTAGACAGATTTGAAGATTTAATTATCTAAGAGAAAATGGAATGCAATGTATTTTTAAGAATTATTTTTACATATTCTCATAAAATTAAATGCAAATTGTGTAAACTTTCTGAGGGAGCTTTGGGGAACATTTGAATCTTGCTGTGAACAAGATCAACAAAAGTTACTCTGATGAGGATAGTGATTCTGATTCTTATTGATTAGTAATATTTTGTTATATCATTTCTTTTTATGAATTTAAGCTTCTTCATGTAAAATGCTGGAGCTGTTTGTATTCTTGGATACATAATTATACTTCCTCTAATCCTAATCCTAATTATACAACATTTAGACATCTATATACCAACACAGAATTCTTGGTCGGTACTGTATGTGGTTGGTTTGCTCTGATACTAAATTATCTGACCGCGTTCAAATATGTTGAGATTTGCAGGACTCTTTTTTGAGTCTCTGATGGTGTCCAAATCTCTTGAGATTTGAGGATTTTTTTGTATATAGTAGACATCTTCTGCGTCACTGTTGACTGTTTTGGAGAAGGTTTGCGAGCTGAGATTTATCTAGATTCTTTTTCTACCGTAGTCCCGTCAACTTTTGATTCAAGGAGCTGTTATTTGGATTCTGATGGGCCCGTCACTTTTGATTCGAGATCGGGAGTTAGTATTTAGTGACATCTTTTTAGGTCGGGTTGAGGGTTCTCTGGTGGTTAGGAAGATGAGGAATGTCTTCTAAGAATGGGATTAGAAGTGGTCCTCTTCTAGGTAGCGTAGGTTTTAGTTTTCATTGGTGTACCGTTTATATTCGGCACCTCTTTGTAAACTCTTCTTTTATCAGTCTTTGCTCGTCTTGAGCAGAAAATTGATTTTTTTAATAATATATTTGCCGTTCAAAAATAAAAAACAGAATGTGGAATTTGTAGTAATGCTTAGGGTGTGCAAAGTAACATTCTGCAACAAGGCCCATTATAAAAAGCCCATCTAAATATTAAATGATAATTTAATTTATCCTGTGGTACTTGTTAACTAACGTGTTTCTGTTGATTGACATTGACGTGCACGTTAATGCCATAAACAATTGACGGTGGACACAACGGAATTATTATACTACAACCATTCTTTCTTTCATTTCCATTTTCATTTTCATTCAAACTTTAATCACAATTTCAATTTCAATAATTACACACTCTTTCTCATCACGTTCTTTTCTCTCTCTCTCTCTCTCTCTCTCTACAATCAAAAATTCAAATCATCATCATCATCATATCTCATGGGGAAAATCCAATCCTTCAAACAAGAATTCTCAATTGGTATATTTTCTATCTTTCATCTCATAATTCCTCACATTTCAATATCAAAAATATATACCTAAATTACTAGTATTAATTTTATCATCATATTATTATTAATTAATATATTGCATTGATGTCTTTGGATTTTTAACAGATGAACGACGCAAAGAATCACAAAGTATCCTTGTTAAATATCCCGATCGGGTTCCGGTATGACTTTTTTCCCTTCAATTTTCTCTTTCATTTTTTTTCTTCTTCATATGAATTAATTTATGCATTGTGTATTATTGCAGGTTATTATTGAGAAATATTCTAGGACAGACTTACCAGAAATGGACAAGAAGAAGTATGTTTTGAATTTTGATTTTATATTTCTCTTTGCATTTTTTCCTAAATTAGGTTATATAATATTATTATATACATCTTCTGCCAGAAATTATAGCTTTCATTAACAATTCTCTTGTTTTGGGATTTTCCAATAATGCAATTCAGAACAAAATAGTCAATAATATCATCATTTTAATTTATAATGTTTTTTTTCTTCTTAACTTAGGTAAATGGAGTTGCTAGTTTTTGTGTCATATACTTTTTAACAAATCCGAAGATAAAGTTTGACGATTTTTAATATGTTGAGAGTCCCGAATTGACTTGAGATATCACCTATGCACTGCTTATAAAATTTGGGAAATCCTTTTCTTACAAGTTATGGTTGAGTTATCAATTCAAATTCTAAGGTATATATTGTAGAATTCTTTTAAGTGATTGGAATATAAGATTGCTTGTGTTATGTTTTTCACTTGTTGTGATGGTAAGATTGAACCCTAATGTATTCTTGAATGCTAATTTTGACAGAAAGGGTCTAATCTCTTATTGTGTTTTCTCTCTTTTAGATATTTGGTTCCTCGAGATATGTCTATTGGCCAATTTATTCACATTTTAAGTAATAGGCTACGTTTGACTCCTGGGAAAGCTCTGTTTATTTTTGTCAAAAACACGCTGCCTCACACTGGTAAATGCATCTTATATTATCGCCTAGAATCTTGTTAGAGTAGTTATTAGTTAAAGTTATGTTTTCTTGGATGTGGTGTGGCTCTTCTAAAGTGAGTAATATCAAACATTGATGAATAAATCACGGATGATTGAAATATCAACTATTGATTTTCTCATAATACTAACTACTCACTTTAGATAAGTCAAATCTTGTCTCTTATATGGAAGCTAATATATGTCCTTGTGGTTTCATCTACAGCTAGTCTTATGAACTCCATCTACATAACTTACAAGGATGACGATGGGTTTCTGTATATGTGTTACAGCAGTGAGAAAACCTTTGGTTAACTTGGTTGCAGAAATTGCATTTGATGATTAATTCCTTCAAGCATTTGCCAATTGTGTATTGTTGTAAATAAATTCAGTACATAATGTACTTGTATGTATGACATGACAACACCTGAATCTCTCTAGTGTAAACAATGATTTGTTGCACTTTAAATAAAATTCATATTGTAAAAATTTAGATAGCTAGTGTTTTTTTTTTTATTTATTTCATGTTAAGAATAAATGACTTGGGATTTCAATGTCCAATTAGAATATAGACATGTACATAAGTTGAAGCTTGATACACTAATAGAAAGCAGGATTAAGAATGTGTAATGTATTTGTAAAATTCACAGGAGCACTACTGCTAATTTTCTTTGATTCTTTGAGTTATCCGAGTCTCCGCAGCCAGTCTGCCACTACATTCTTTCATAACATATTATGCCCTAAAACAATTTTAAGACAAGGCATCAACCACGCCAAGAATTGTAACCTCAGCATCTACCAAGCAAATGTCCTTCACTAGATACCCCCAGTATTGACTGGTGAAATTACTGAGCAAAATAAACCTGGAATAGCCATGTTCATGGCTTGAGGCACTAAACCAGTAATTAGCTGCAAGTGGAAGACATAACAAAATAGAACTATTGATTAGCAAATCGAACCTATGCTTATGTTTTCTTAGACGCGCCAAAAATGTTAATTATTCATTCAACTATCATTTTGTGTAGCTAGCATTTTTCTTGATTAATTGCATTTCAAATTAGAACAGATTTTTTACCTTTCCCAAACTGATGCTTGATTTGCTTTTGATCAAGTATGCGTAATGTTGTTTGTGCGTATATTTTAGAACCTGAAGAAAGGGATGTAGGGTTAGCTAAAGTTAAGTACAGAGAAAGATAGCTGCCCAACTCTGTGCCTCTTCCTTTGGGATAAAGTTTTATCTGCCTGCAAAATTGTTAAGTTGTCAAATTTGAGGTTGAGTTTAAAGTTTAAACAAATACTCTTCGAAAGGAGGTTAAGTGTTTGTACCACTTGTAGTTTCCAGCATTGAATTGTTTAGAGTCAAAACATTCTGAATCTAACTTAGAGAAATCCTTAATATCCCAGGCATGCTTGTAGGGGAGGGCATCCTTTATCATGATCAAAGATTCTCCTTTACCTGTGTTTCTTTCCTTGCAAACAAAGACTTCTGCTCCAAATGCACATATATCATCCACTAGATAACCTTTAGACCCAATATTGAAATCCTTGAGAGGAATAAATTGATCAAATCCCCATTCAACTTTCATTCTGTGAAATCTTCTTTCCTTTTTCGCACCATCTACGAAATACAGGAATAATTGTTCGTGGGAAAGTAATTCATAAGTGAATATACTGAAAAAGATAAGGTAAAAAAAGAACCTTGGACAACTAGGTAGTTGTCATTGTTGTTATCAAACAAAAACAATCTAAAATTTACATAGATTTCCCAACCAGGATGAAGTGAGCTTGATTCATCCAAGGCCAAGTATAGTGAAATATGGTCCTTTACATTCTTGCTCTTGTTTCCACTTGGATACAAAACTAACTTCCTGTGAGGCATAAGCACATTTTTAACATAGTCATTCACTCTAAATTAAAGATCAAAGTTATTATTCATGAGATTGTGAATCAATACTTAGACTCATTAGCTCAAAATTATAGTAAGTTAGCTCATTTATATTATTTTCAAAAGCAACACACAAATGTATACCATTTGTAGCCTCCAGCTTCAAATTTCCCAGATTCATATCTCTCTATAGAATTATTAATGAGGAGTGAAAATGATTGTATTTTCATTATGTAATGAGCTGGCGAAGCTTCTACTATAGATCTAGAAGTACCTACAATTTTATTTTATTTTTATAATAAGTAAATCACATAGAATAAGCATCAAATAATTCCAGATTCTGCCATGAGTTAAATTTTCTTAAGAAATTAATTATATATATTTTTCTTGCTAAGCTATCTCAACAACTATTAATGATAAAAAAAACTAATTAATGATTAGTGACTACTGACTAGTACCCACCACTAGCAAAATATATTTTTTCTGTTCAATGAAATATATTAGTATGTGCTTAAACCACTCATGTATTCAACACCAAATTTGCTTTGTGCCCCAAAAATCTCATTGGATTATTGATTGTACATTTCATGTTTGCATGATAGAAGCAAACAAGCCAATTTTTATTTATTTTTATTTATTTATTTATGAAAACACATGAAATGGACTTTTCTAAAGATGCTACCTAATAAAGAAGAGAGGGGAACAAAACAAACCATCATCTTTGGTATCCATGACTAGATGTAAAATGTAGAATGTAGATGATGTAAGGTAATGACGAATGAGTTCACAATTGTTGGCTATATTTTCAGTTTTTTGTTGCTGTTATTTATAGGGGTATATGTGGTTTTATTTTCTTATCTTTTCCATGAAGAAATTGTAATTCGTTTAATGAAGTAGCTAGGCATATATTCTCCTCTTTTTGTAATGACTATATAGTATTTGTTTAAAGTGTATTAATATTTCGCTTAGGGATATTCGTTGCTTCAAATCAAATTGTAAAAGGAAGAAAATAAACACTACCTTGCAAAACTTGTACATATGGCTTCTTCTTATACCAAAAAGAAAAGACTAGCACAATGACTTTTCGAGTAGTACAAACAACTATGTTTAAATCCATACATAGCTTATAAACATCTTTTTCACAATTTTTTATTGTAATCTCTCAACATTGTATATACACCTTTAGATATATTAAATGGGTGAAAAATACAATCCACCAAAGTCAAAAAATAATGATTAAATATCGATCAACCCCAAAGTTATGTACACACCATTTTATTTTATTTTTTACCAAACAACTTTTACTTTTTATTTGAAAAGTTCTTTTCATCACTTTTAAGGTTCCGTTTGACCCGACTTATTTTCTACTTTTTTATTTTTTTAAATGAAATAAAGAAGTATAAAATTAAATTTAGCCATATTTCTCCTTAAAAAAATTAGAGAAATAAAGTAAAGAAGTAAAAAGAAAAATAGAGTCAAGTACAATTTTTTCCTTCTTTACTATTTTTAAGGAGACAAAAAAAAAGAAAATAAGCCGGATCAAATGGAGCCTAAGTACCCGTTTGGCCCGGCTTAACTTCTCCTTTTCTATTTTTTTAAAATGAAATAGAGAAGTATAAACTTGAATTTAGTCATATTTCTCCTTAAAAGTATTAGAGAAATTATGTAAAAAAGTAAAAAAATAAAGAGAAGTAGAATTAAACACAATTTTTTCCTTCTTTACTATTTTTAAGGAGAAGGAAAAAATTAGAAAATAAGCTCTGACAAACAGGGCCTTAGTCTAAAACAACTTTTACTCTTAAAAAAAGCTGAGTCAAATGAAACCTTAGTAAGAAGGACTGTGATTTAATCCCTACAATTACTTTTAAAAAGAAATTAAAACTAATTAGAATTCACTCGAACTACTAAATATTTTTTCCTCTAAGAACCAAGGCGAAAGCCCAAAAGAAAAGGGCCGGAAATATATTGGGTTTGAACAATAGGCCCAATACACCACAGAAATCAACACTTCTTCATCATTCTTCACCACCACCAAGTTGTAAACAGTTTTCTTCAAATATCGATCATCTTCATCACTCTCTCACAGTGATAGATCTCGTCTCAAATTGCTTTGAATTGAAATTGAAAGTAACATGGAATCTGAATTGGCAAACATAAAGAAGTGGATTGTGTTGTATCCTGTTTACATCAATTCCAAAAAGACGGTAGCTGAAGGAAGACGAATTGGTATCTCCAAAGCTTGCGAAAACCCTACTTGTGCTGAAATTGGGGATTGTTGCAACTATCTTAAACTTCCTTTTGCAATCGAGGTTCGTTTCTCACTCTTTTTGCATTTTGTTTCAATTTGAATTGAATCCATCACAATGCTATGTGGAATTGATTGATTGATTGATGATCGCAGATAGACAAGGCTTACCCTCGTGATTTCATGCAAAGAGGACGAGTTAGGGTTTTGCTGAAAAAGGAAGATGGAACTCTCATTAATCCTTCCATATCTTCCAGTAAGTTTCTCAATTAATTAATTAATTAATTATAACAATCATGTTAATTTATATTATATACTATTAATTCTTATGCTTATAAAAATTTCGTATAATTGTAATTTCGCTTAGAATGGCAGAAAATAAAGGCTTAGAATTTTGCATTGTGTCATTAGGCAAAAGACTCTTTTTTTTATAGAGTAGATAGATAGATCATAGATGGTTGGATTTAATTCACTATCACTAACTAGTAACAGTACCTCAATGACCGAATCTTACGGTATTTAGATAGTTGGTATACAAAAGAGTAATACAAACATTGCTTGCCAAAGTGTGAGGAAGCCTCCCCATTTTCGTCAAATGCTTTCTAGCCGGCAATTTGTTGTTGTGAGGTACTGTTATCAGTGTCATGGTGATTACTTTGATATATTTTTCCACCTCTGATGTTGCCATCAGTCAGCATTTTGATTGGCATTAAATCACTAATAGCGACTCACTGACAACTAAAGTGTCTATTTAGATTTTTAAAAATATATGTGGCAAAGAGATAATGGCTTTAAGTTAGGATACTTTGTCTACTACATCATTAAGTCTATCTACATTGATGAGACTTTCTACCCATATACCTTGTAATATTCCCACTTTTATGGCCATGGACTGGACTCTGGATTGGTTGATCACTTCTAAGTTCTAATTGTGAATGAACTTAGAGTAGTGTTAGAAATTAGGAGTTAGACTGGTTTTGATGTTATGCCATTTTATTTAAGTTAAAAGTGGCAGTACAACAATATGAGTAAATGATGTGTTTACATAGGGGAAGCATGCATGCAGATGAAAAGAATCTGGTTTTTTTCTTCTTAGAAATGAACCCGTATCCCAAGGCAATAAATGGAAAAGAGTAGCCATACATTATGCATGTAATGGATTAACCTTACTGCTTGGGTATAACAGATTTGGTCTAATGAGATTATACTGATTCTACTAATAATAAACAAATTCCATATGCTCTTTATGAGACAATTAGCTAGTGTCATCTTTGTATTTCTGGAAGAGGATGGAATGGATTAACAATTAACATCAATTCAATGTTTGCTCTGGATCGTTTAAACTGGTATTGAATGGAACAAGACCTGATGGAATGTATTATATTTAATTCCATTTGGTGCATCCCAGTAAATATATTTAGTCCCCGACTTCCAGCCCTTCATCTTATACTATGTCAAGTCGAGAATCGCTACTCTTTAACAAGCATCGCATATCAAAGGGATTAGAAAATTATTTTTTTGTTATTTTCTTCGAGAACATGGATTTAATGAATGTGAAATATACGTATCTCATGTTATAATTTTTGTGTTGATATCTTTGCAGGAAAGCAACTAATGTTGCGCGTTGCAGAGATGGTCCCTAAACATCATGGAAGGACCAAGAAGCAGGAGACTGCATCAACATCAACCGCAACTGCTGGACCTTCCAACAAATCTGGGAAAGGTGGAAAAAAGAGAAGATGATTACATGTTTGTAACATTGTCTTAATTGGAAATATTTATCCTGACTTAATTGTAGTTTTACCACTCGGAAATGTGTTTGTTGGAAATGAGCTTGTGCTTAGGATTATGAGTTGTAACTCCATGCATGGAGGAGTTCTTTTTCATACAATATAGTTCTCTGACATCTTGTTTTAGTGGCTTTTGGACAAGGGAGCTCTTCTCCCTGAGGAAAGATATTTATGAATATGTCTCTTATTATTGTTTTAAAAAATATACATTTTTAAAATGAACGGTACAATAAAGATAGATAACACATAACAAATTGAAAAGAAAACTTAAAATGACATGCAAAATGTATTTCCCTTCTTTTCTATTTTAACTTTGGTCTACTTGTTCGTAATAAATTTTTGTTACAAAAGTTCAAATGATACTTAAAATGATTCTTTTCTATTTCAACTTTTGTATGTACTTTTGTTTTCACCAGATTGAAATATAACACAAGAGACTATGCGTCTGATAAATTAATCACTTTGACCCAGTCGTCTTATATTCAATCATCTATGCGTCAGTTCAATTAGGACTGCACAAACTATGATGTAATCAACACTGCACAAAAATATTGAATTAAAATTAAAATTTTAAAATTAAAATTGGAATTCTATAATTCAAAGTTTAGATTCCAAACTTTTTTGAAACAGGCAAAAAAAAAAGGAATTTGGGGGTGGGGGAAAGAAACATAGGGGGTAAAGAGAATGGGCTAAGCCCAGTCCACTTCCTTTTGAATTTTGAAGGGTTCAAAAAAAAAAAATAAGAAAAAAGAAAAACAAAATGCAGCAGCTTCGGCTTGACCATTTTATCAGAAACAAGTTGGAGTCGTCGCAGCACTGATCTCAACTCGCCGGAAAACGCTTCCGGAGTTGCTCGTCCGCTGCCGGAAATCAGTGAGAAATTCAGCCATAAGGTTTTTCTTTTATGATTATTTTCCTCAATTTCGTTCATGAGAAATTCCTCAATTTCGTTCTAAATTGGAGCAATTGAAAATATATAATTATTATAACTTGCTTATTCCATGATGATGATGATGATGATGATGATAAAATCAATGTTATGAACTTATGATTTATATGATAAAGTAAAATTATTATTTATTTATGAATTTATGAATGTATGCATTTATGTATATTGAATTGTTTGATTTTTGTTTTTAGTTGATCTACTATGATATTGATTTGGTGTTGTTTATTTACTATGAACAATTTATATGAATTTTTTGTGTTTGATAACAGGTGGAAGATATTAGGAAGAGCTCCTACATCTCATAGAGAAGTAAAAAGGAATGGATTTTATATGTTTCATTGGGACCTTTTCTGTGATTTTGGTCTTAGTGTTTGTCTTTGTAATCTTCTTTGAAGCTTATAGAAGAAGAAATAACCATCAGTATGTCCTTATTTTTACTGATTTAATCTTATTTACGTGCACGAAAATAAAATGTTGTTATGTGTATATGGGCTGTGTGACTGTTAGTTAGTTTAATGTTTTGATTTTTGTATAGGCACATTGAAGTTCCGGCAGTTTTTGAGGATCCTAATTCATTGAAAAAGGTAAATTTTGTTTATGAACTTATCCTTAAGTGAATTTGGAAATTCAACTTTTTCAACTTTATAATGTCATGTACAACTTGGTAATTCAAAATTTGATAAAATCATGACCTGTTCAAGAAGTTAGAGGAAATAGATGGAATCGTGATGTATACTTGTTAGTGTTTCTGTTTGTATAAGGTTAACTTAGTATGAATTGATTCTCAAATCCTACGGAAAGAAAAAATATAAGGTCCATTTTTATTGAAACAAAAAGAAAGATATAAGGTTGGCATTTTATGGCCTATCTTAATTGCTACTTTTATAATCTGGTTATAATCCCAGTTTCAAGAAGAAGGATCTGTCATCGGTTCATCCCTAATTCAGCACATTGTGCTGTGCCCCAATATTCTCATATTTGGCCTTCATTGTGTATATTAATAGAATCTACTCTAAAATGTATAGAAATGTAATGCAATATAATTTTAGCTGTCAATTTTCATTCAAGTTAATGCATAGCTTTTTGAAGATAGCTCTCCGTCATGAATTAGCTTTGATTTTGACTGATCACTGATTTAATTCTTTTTTATTTAGGTTCCTTGCCCACACGTTGTTGATCCTGCGTCGAAGTATATCTCTTTGATAATCCCTGCATTCAACGAGGAGCATAGGCTTCCTGGTGCACTTGACGAAACTATGATGTAAGTCAAACAGCACCATATTTTACCGAGATGAATACTTTTTCGGTTCATATGATCATATCAAGATGTTAAAATGATTGGCCTCCCTTTCTTGAAGAGAAAAGAAGTTAAACAACCATAGAATGCAGTCAAAAAATAGAAAGATCCAAGTTTGTAAAGATATGATAGATTTAAATTTCATGCACTTGTTTTATGTAACTGCTGATCTTATGAAACAGCATAACATTGTTATTTATGGTCGTTATCATGGGCATAATTTTACTTATGATGTTGTGTTGTAGTTATCTGCAACAGCGTGCTTCAAAGGATCCTTCATTTTCATATGAGGTACTTGCAGTTCCATTCTCTTAAGATATTGGTTTTGATTCTAGGTTATTGTCTTGAAAATATAACATACTATTTAGAGTGGTAAAGAAAACTATATATTATACCATGTGAAATATCATAAAACAATATTAATCTTTCAAATGTTTCTAGTAGACATAAAATAGGCATTATTTCACTCATGCTCTATTAATCTAAACTGAAATTTCTTTCGATATCCATTCAAATAATTTTGATCTGACATAGTGTATTTGATTTGAACCTCTTTTCCCGATTTATTCCAAATGTGTTTGTACTTTGTATCTTTCCATGTATACACTTTAAGTTTTCTTATCAATGGAATGGACACTTGAGCAGGTTGTAATTATTGATGATGGAAGTACTGATGGGACTAAAAGGGTAGCTTTTGAATTTGTAAGGAAATACACAGTAGACAAGGTACGGGTCATCCTTCTTGGAAGAAATCATGGAAAGGGAGAAGCAATCAGAAAAGTGAGTCTAATTTAAACTATAATCTTTTAAAATCTAATCTTATATTGAATGGCTGTGACACATTATGCTTGTGGATCATTAATTAAGGCTTTCTTCTTTCCTTGAAAGCATGGTATTACAGGGAATGTTGCACTCACGTGGTGAACTACTTCTCATGCTTGACGCTGATGGAGCAACCAAGATCACCGACCTAGAAAAACTTGAAAATCAGGTAACTGGATTGTTATGATGTGTAGATTCCACACACACACACACACACAAAGATATATATATATATATATATATATATATATATATATATATATAACCATATTTTACTTTATCTTTAGATGTTGACATGCATTGTCTACTGTTTTACTGTCAGATTCGAGCTGTTGCCATAAAGGATGGAGATTCAAGTGGTAGTGATCCTAGCTTTAGAATATCTGACACCCCTGCTGTTGTATTTGGGTCACGAGCTCATCTAGAGGAGAAAGCTTTGGCTACAGTTAAGCATGGCCTTCTCTATTCTTTGTTTTATTGTTCTCATGTGTATACATTGCATGGTTCCATAACTTAGCTTGACATCTGCAGAGGAAGTGGTACCGCAATTTTTTGATGAAGGGGTTCCATCTTGTGGTTCTATTGGCTGCTGGTCCTGGAATTCGTGATACACAGGTAATTGCCTGCATTAACTTTTGACCTTGCATTCTGACTTCGGTGCCATCTATATTTGGTGTTGTTTTAAATTTATCTGATATCTTATATGATATTGATTTTGTACATTCAGTGTGGTTTCAAGATGTTTACCAGGGCAGCTGCTAGGAAACTTTTTTCGAATGTTCGCTTGAAAAGGTGATTGTTCTTAGCGCTCTAACGAATGCAATGATTTCTTAAATTTTGAAGTGGAATTATTTCATAATTGAGAAATAATAGAAAACTTTTATCAAAAAAGAAGAAAGAGAGTAATGTAATTGTCAATTAATGAATGTGAAAATTAAGTAACTTCTAGGAGATAAAAAAGATTCAGTTTATGTTGGGAATATTGAATTTGTATTATAAGTTGAAGTAACAAAATTTCTGACTCAGAAAGATAAGTTGATTTTTAAGTAGGGGTGGTTTTGTTTATCAAGCTTTCTGCCATTGGTACATATTCTGTAATAATATGGTGAAAACTTTATACTTATGTGTAATAGTCTCTGTCAATCCCTGCAGGTGGTGTTTTGATGTTGAACTAGTCTTTCTATGCAAGTGTTTTCAAATCCCAATTTCAGAAATTTCTGTAAATTGGTTTGAGATCCCGGGATCCAAAGTGAATCTTCTGAGTATACCAAATATGGTTTGGGAGCTTCTGCTCATGTCTGTAGGGTACAGAACTGGTATATGGAATATTTCTAATTCCACCTAAGCGTCAATGATCAATTTTGGGAAGAAATCCTAAGAGCACACAACTTACTGCAATATTTATAGCTTGTACGACTAACTATAACCTTCGGGGTTCTGTTCAGTATGCGGTCATGGAGGCTTTGATTTTTTTTACTGTTGTTATTTCTACTAGGTAAATGTATTCAACAATTGATAGTCACCATTGATGAGTAATGCATATGATTACATGTTTGTATTTGTTTTCGTACGTAGTTAACATTTCATTCCTTAGGTGCCATTTAAAACAGAGTATTTGACACTGGTGAGTTATTTATTTTTATGCTTTTTTTTTTGCTCGTCATTCCTAGCAGTAAGTGGTATGGCTGTCTGTAGACTTGTAATTCATATTGTATGGTTTCATAAAACAAGAATCAGCAGGATTATCTTTTGGATTGCTATTTGTATGATACATTATATTATTGATTCATCGGTTTGTTAGTTCTGTAATCCCACTTTTTAACTTGCAATTCTCACATTCTTTTTCCACAATTTTTACACCTCTCTAGAATATTATTGATGATAAAAATTATGAAATTTGTATACATGTTTCATTTTATTTACAATTGCAACAAACTCATTATTTTTCCACTTGCACGCACATTCAATGCCGATGTATAAATCTAAGAAAACAACTTTGCACACGTTAAATGGAGTAAAGGTCTTATTGGTAGGGATGAAGCTACTAAATTCACTGCTCAACCGTGGCTTCAAGCTAACACTTGGTTGACTGCCACCATACATGTATATGAGTGAGATGAGTGCATATATTTATATTATTTAAGTTCAGTTCTTTATAACGGCGGTCATTTTTTCGTTCCTCTCTTTCTCTATTTATTTCATAAACGGCGGTCATTTTTTCATTTGAACGATATAATCAAACCATCTTAGAGATACACTATAAAGGTGAGCCCCAAATGCAAGAAGGGTCTAATTGTAGCTATAAAGCATTTACCACACTTCCAATCAACCAGTTTTCCATCCAATTCTACCAATTGGTAAGTTATTATTATTATGAATCAAATAGTCCTCATTTTTTAGAAAAGTATGAATCTAATTTGGCAAGAGCATTATAATGGGATTGTTGAAACAGACACCTCATTCATTACCAAATTACAATTCCAAACACACATCTGGAGGGTGGGTTCTAAACAACAAAGTAAAAGTTCCTCATCCATAAAGCTCCTCATCACTTAGCTCCGGGAAGAGACCAGGTTTATCCATCACTACATCAATGTCAAATTGAAAAATATAAGCAGTAGCACCATTATATTCGTCATTCAATTCTACTTCGGTTTGATCAGCCAAACCGGGGAGATTGAGGCGAAGCCCCTCCGCAGATTTGGGCGGTTTAAGAGCTTTCCGGAAGATACCAAACCTGTACTTCTTTTCTTTTTCGTCCTTGTACGAAACTTCCCAATATTTGCACCATTTCTCAAAAATTTCTCGATCTCTTGTAACTAAAACAACAAATTACGAGCATCGTTAAGCACAGCCAGCCAAGAAATATTATAAGAAAATATGATTTAGGGTTTCATACCGGATTCATCATCGTCAACGTCCATGTCGTCAAGTTCAAAATCCTTGTCGTTCTCATCAACTAATAATCAAAAGAAAACAAACAAGAATGAAACAAACCAGCCAATATATATAAGAAAGAATGAAAACAAGAATTATGATTTAGGGTCTGTACGTACCTTTAGGGGTGATGTGTTCTCCTAGTAAATTATAAGCGAAATCTTTCAATTTTGCTAAAATTTCAGCCTCACTTTCCATCAAAGGGAAAGTCCAAAGACCATTCAATTCTTGTTGGGTGTGATCAGCAAAAGCGGACAAATTGCGACTCAATTTAAGAGATTTCTGGAAGATACCAAACCTATAGTCTTCTTCTTTTTCATCATGGTATGTTACTCCCCAACATTTGCACCATTCATCAAATATTTCTCTATAGAGTCGTCTTGTAACTAGAATAACAAATTACAAGCATTGTTAAGCACAGTGAGCCAAGATATATTAATTAGAAGAAAACAAGAAATTAATTAAAATATGATTTAGGGTTTCGTACCGGAATCATCATCAGCGTCCTTGTCAATTTTCATTCTCTTTATCGATTCAACAAAATCCTTGTCATTATCAACTAATAATCAAAAGAAAACAAACAATAAGTAAACAAACCAGCCAAGAAATTAATTAATTAAAATATGATTTAGGGTTTGTTTGTACCTTTGTCTTCTTCTCCTACTGAATAATCTTTCAATTTCGCAAAATCCTTCTTATCGTACATCACGTAGTTGCAGAGGCGGTTCAGAGAGGAAAGGAGAAGTTAGAGTTGAAACTTTAGATTTTTTTACTATATAATACATCAACAAAAATAAATCTTCAAATATTTTATTTGGTTTCTTTGAATTTGTTTTTAACACACTTCACCAAAAAAATAATCAATATAAATTTTTCCATAAAAGATTTTTTTTTCATAAAAGATTTATATAATGTATGTAAGCGAATCGGACAAAACAAATAAACCGGTAATTCAAACCAGAAAAAAAATAATAATTTTTTTTTATTCGGATCTCGGATTTCATTTTTAAAAAACGATGAACCGAACCGGCCATTTTATAACAGTATATTTGGCTCCTATTTTGACAAGATCAAACTACATTCACCTTCAAAACAAAACACGCAGGTAGAAGCAGAACAAGCACAACACAAACAAACATAGAAACTATGTTATTATTTATTTAGGTTATGTTATTATTGTAAGTCTTTTGAAAATAGAGCTTAAAATATATCGTGTTTGGAAAAATAATTGCAAATATTATACCGGAAAAACAAAATATTACGAACCGAGTATAATGTCCGATCAAAACCGACTAATTTGGATTTGGATCGAATTCATTTTTGAAAACCGACCTAAACCGAACCAATTGAAAATTCATTAGTTCGGACATCGAATTCACTCAAAACTAAAATGTTATGTGTATATGGGCTGTGTGATTGTTAAGTTAGTTACGTTGTTTAATGTTTTGATTTTTGTATAGGCACATTGAAGTTCCGGCAATTTTTGAGGATCCTAATTCATTGAAACAGGTAAATTTTGTTTATGAACTTATCCTCAAGTGAATTTGGTAATTCAACTTTTTCAACTTTATAACCTCATTTACAACTTGATAATTCAAAATTTGATAAAATCATGACCTGTTCAAGAAGTTAGAGAAAATAGATGGAATCGTGATGTATACTTGTTAGTGTTTTCTGTTTGTATAAGGTTTTAGTGTTTTCTGTTTGACAGAAATTAAGTATAGTTTAATAGTTTATTTTAAATAAATAGTTTATTTAGATTATTTTACTCTTTTAGGTTTTATGGTATTGTATATAAAAAGTTTTTGTATTTCATTTGAGAATCAATCAAATATTAATTAAATATCTTTCTCTCTCAAACTCTCTCAAAACTATGTTACATATTATCTCAATTGTACCAGATTTTATTTTAGATTATTAGAATCTCTACACTAAGACTTGAATTCTTATAAAAATTCACTTTTATATGTTGTATCAAACTCAGATAGTGACTTTTATATAAAAAGTATTATTATCAGGCAACTAGACAATGATGACAGCCTCCCTCCCAAGACCCTACAAACAACAGCATCCTTCTCACTTTTTGTGATACATCCATAAATATATTTAACTGAATTTTCAAAAATAATATATTTTCGCCCGCGCATTGCGCGGGCCTACATCTAGTTAAAATTAGTTTTGGGTGGTTTAAGAGCTTTCCGGAAGATACCAAACCTATACTCTTTTTCTTTTTCGTCCTTGTATGTTATGTTACTCGCCAAATTTTGCACCATTTATCAAAATTGTGGATTACTTGGAGATTTATTGACGAAGGTTGAAGATCAGTTATTTGCTCATTGTTTATCTCTAAAAAAAAAAAACATTAGCAAGTGTATTTCAATTTACAATCCTTTCTTCTCTCTTCTTCCTACATAGAAGATAAAAATAGAAATAATGGTGACTACTTTGCAACCGTATAATAAAACTGAAAAGAACGTTCTATTAAAATGGAAATATCAATTACATCACGATTCACACACCATTTTCAAATTTCAATGTCCAAGAACCCTAACTTGCAATTGTAACAGAGTGAAGAAGAAAGAATTATGATGTTGATATTTGGCAACAAGAACAAAGAGGGAGACGATGATAGAAAATATGAGTGCAGAGAGAAAGTGGAAGCAGAACAATGAAGTTAGAGAGAAAGGGGAAGCACAAACGTTTCAGTTATGATAAAACAAAATGACACACAAATCTAATCAAATGATTTCTTATCATTGTTTTCCAATTCTACTACCAACAATTGGTAAGTTATTATTATTATGAATCAAATATAGTCCTCATTTTTTAGAAAAGTATGAATCAAATTTCGCAAAAGCATTATAATGGGATTGTTGAAACAGTTCCCTCATTCATTACCAAATTACAATTCCAAATACACATCTGGAGGGTGGGTTCTAATCTACCCAACAAAGTAAAACATGTAAACACAAACAATATAACTTGTTCCTAAAAAGTCTTATTATCAGGCAACTAGACAATGATGACAGCCTCCCTCCCAAGACCCTACAACAGCATGCATCCTTCTCACTTTTTGTGATACATCCATAAATATAAAGCTCCTCCTCCTCCTCACTTTGTGTTATAAGCAGGATCATCAAACATTCCATCAATATCAAAATCAAAAACATAAGCACTAATACCATTCAATTCTCCTTTGGTTCGATCAGCCAAATTGGGAAAATTGGGACAAACCGCCGTCGGAGTTTTGGAAGGTCTAAGAGCTTTCCGGAAGATACGGAACCTATACTCTCTTTCTTTTTGGCCCGTGTATGTTACTTCCCAAATTTGGCACCATTTATCAAAAATTTCTCGATCTGAAAGGCTTGCAACTAGAAGAACAAATAAACATTGTTAAGCACAGCACAGGCAGCCAATAAACATTATAAACAAATAATTAATTAAAATATGATTTAGGGGTTTGTATTGTACCTTTAGGATCGGAATGAATGTTGATGTATTTTTGTCCTGCTGAATCTTTTCTCAATTTTGCAAAACGCTCCAAACTTTTTATCATACTATCAATGTCATGTTGAAACATGTAAGCATTACGACCATCCAATTCTTCTTGGGTTCGATCAGCCAAACCGGGATAATTGTGACTAGTGAGCTTCTCCTTGGGCGGCGGTTTAAGAGCTTTCTGGAAGTTACGAAACCTATAGGCTTTTTCTTTTTCATCCTTGTATATTACTCCCCAAAATCTGCACCATTTATCAAAAATATCTCGATCTCTTGTAACTACAAGGACAAACAAGCATATATGATTAATTAAAATATAATTTAGGGTTTGGTACTAATAATCAAAATCAACTAATAATAATAATAATAATCAAACAAACCAGCCAAGAAATTAATTAATTAATTAAAAGATGATTTAGGGTTTGTACCTTTGTCTTCTGAATAATCTTTCAATTTTGCAAAATCCTTCTCATTCTGCTGCTGCGTATCGTACTCTGGTTTACGTTTACGGTGGTTCGTACCTGAAGAATTGGAGACGGAGACGGAATACATAGTTGCTTCGGTTAGGGTTCGTGAGAGGAACAATGGAATTATTATTATTTCTGTTCTGTTCTGTGAATCGATAATACAATCATTAATTAACATCAACATACACCAACACGCTTATTTATTCCTTCTCACTTAAGCCTAAAGTTTTTTTATTTATTTTTAAAAGCCCATTATAACACCGACAAACACGTGTATCTAATCTACAGTATTTAATTTATTTTATTTTATTATTATTATTATTATTATTATTATTATTATTATTATTATTATTATTATTATATTTTATATTTTATTTTTGTGCACAAAATTATTTCATTCTTTAATTTATTCTAAATTATTATTTGGTTATTTTATTTTAATATTCAATATTGAATTTGAGATATTATATACATACCAAAAAATTTGAGATATTATATCTTATAAATTATTTAAATATAAATTGTTGGTGTAAATATATCTTAAATTTGGAGTAATTATATTCTGAATCGTATAAATGACATTAAATAAAATTAAAAGTAATATTAAAAAATAATTATTTTAAAAGTTAAAAATTTAAGGATAATTAAACCATTTAAATAATTTAGAAATTTAAGAAAGACTAAAAATATATTTAATCTAATAAAATAAAGTTTTAGATAGAAAAGTTACATTTTAATTTATATTGAGGAAATTCAATATAAATTCAACAAACACAGGCACAAAAAAATTGTTTTTCTATGTCTGTGCCATTTGCTCACATTCAATATAAATTCAATATATTTAATCTAAATTTAAAGATAATAAAATCATTTATTAAGGAATGTTGGGATGATTCGCATTTTGAGTTGAAGCATGCTTCCGAAAGAAAGAGAGATTTTTACGAAGTGGTTATGATATGTGTGATTTTGGGTGTGTGTTTAAGAAGACTTTTTTTAGCCAAGAACAATAATTTAGCCAAAAACAAAATACATTGGTGAGTAGAGATAAATAAATTTTCTGTTAGATGAGTTAAATGAGATAATGAAATTGAATCGGAGATTTGGGTTTTTATATTTCTCTCATTGTTTGAAGTTTTTGAATGTAGTCCCTGTAATGTAATTTTTGTTTTGGTCTCTCTCCATAATTAATTCAGTCAACCTTCATTTCTATGCCACATGTGTCACGTCATCATGGACAGGTGGCAAAACGTTTGCCACTTTAGACCAATGACAAAAAAAATTGATCGATACGAAGACTATTTTCAAATAAAATCACATACAGGAATTAAAACAAAAATTTAGTGTACATACAAGGACCAAAAGTATATTTAAGCCACATAACAATCAACAAAGTCAATCATTTATGATTATTTAAATCTAAGTTTTTATTGGGCCAACTATCTCACCCTTTCACCCTTTGATATACCTCCAATCTAGCGGAGAGAATAGTCATTACGTTTAGTGGTGGATACCTGGTCTTGACCAAAAAAATCACGTTTAGTGGTGGATACCTGGTCTTGACCAAAAAAATCTAAATTTTAAATAAGTGAGCCTACTATTAAATTAGAAAATGTAATTAGACATATTTATGATTCATTTCTTCATGAATTTTGTCTAATTCATTCAAAATAAAAATTGACAAATATTAAGCTCGTCAAAAAAAGCAGACTAGCCCGCCTTTTTTTAACAAGTTTAGCGGGATGGAACAGCTAAAGAAGTCGATTCAAAACTTCAACTCAACCCGCTAAAATTAACGAGTTGAACGAGTCGGCCCGATGGTCAATCCTGTTTTGCCACCCCTAACAAGAATGTCACACTATATTTTACACGGTGAGAATGAGACATATATCTGTCAAGGATCTTACAATGAGGTATCAATCATACGGAGGGTATGTGTACAATTTACATTAGAATTTAGAACATGTTGGATCAGCCACAGAAATCATTTGGTTGTTTAGCCATGCAAATTATCACAGGAAGATTTGCGGTACTGAGTAAGCTCTTCATTAACACGAGCAAGAAGTCGTTCAGATTGTGACAGCCTCTTGGTAAATCTGACATTACCCAAATTTTGAGCTCCTTTATCCTGTAATCCACAAAATTAAATGCCCATAACTGAGACTGAAAGTTTCATCGTAAAATAATGTAAGTAGACCCTACTATAAAATTAGAAAATGTAAGTAGACCTTAGTCTTTGAGGATTGTGGAAGATGTTGAGAATTTTGTGCCCCAATTAATGTTTTAACCATGTCATCCAATTCTGCAATCTTCTTAATGAGATTGGTCTTGTCCATCTACAACAATTGACAGAAAAAACCATAAACATTAAACAGATAGATTTTTTTTTCTTCTGAATTCTTACATGGTAAATCATATCACAATGATATATTGTGCCATACCTTCAACATTTCATTTTGTGCAGAAAGCAACTGATCTCGCTCTTGGAGTTGTTGCACTGCTATCTGAGTAGCCAGCATATCTGCTTCTTTAGCTTTCAGTTGCAATATGCAGCTAAGCACAGATTTAATATGGTCAGAATAATAGAAATGAAAATTGTGTACGATTTTTGCATTATGTATCGTTCTAATCTTAAAGGGGGCTATATCTCTTTTTAAGATCAAGATCACTCAACCAGTTTAAAATGAACTAGAATCAAATATGAAATAACTTGTGCTCAACATTACTCCATGGTTTATGGATGAAGTTAAAATATGTTAAAGAACTTTGTTATACCCTAATTTTTGACCTAAGATCCCACATCATCTTCTCATTATCGCATTCCATGCATCACTAACAAAAATGTACACAACCAGAATGTTCTGAGGGTAACCCTTCTAGAAGACACAACAACCAGATTGGTCTAAATGAAAATCTTCTAGAAGACACAACAACCAGATTGATCTTGAAGGAAAAGCTTCTAGAAGACATAATGACCAGAATGTTCTAGATGGATTGCACAACAACCAGACTAATATAGATGGAAAAGCTTCTAGAAGATACAACAATCAGATTGATCTGGATGGTAAACCTTCTTGAAGACAGACAACCAGAATGATCTAGATGAATTGCACTACCACCAGAATGATCTGGATGTCACAAAAATCTTTTGTAATAAAGTGAGGACACGTGGTTTGCAACAATTGGGTCACTTTCTTTCCTTTTTTGCTATAAATAGGAGGAGGCTTCTTGTGAATTAGTGGGGACAATTCTTGGAGAAAGAATAGAACAAAGCTTGAACAACACCATACAACACCCTTAAACTTTCCCTCATCAACCAAACCCTCCTCTACACCCACCATAAATCACCATCTCCATAATTAAAAGCAACACCCTTCAACACCATGTTCTTTTCAAAGCTTACACACTAAGAAATTCTCTCCAAACTCATCCAATGCACAACACAAAACAACTCACCACTATAAAAATCATCACATAACTTCCTTCATCAATCCTTCACAAAAACTCACTTCTATCAAATATCACTCATATACACTTCATAAACACAAACACATCACAAATAGCATCAAAATCACCCAAAAAAAACACAAACCCGAGGCCAAGTTTGAGAGTAAAATTGAGGTATTTGGTTTGCACATTTTAGACCACTATTTTACATGATTTTTGTTCCTGTCAACTTGTTTTGATGTGTTAAAACTTTTCCTTAAACTAATTTCATCCTTTTTGCATAAATCTCATTTTCAAATTTTTAACTCTTTTCTTACACGGATTGGTTTGCAATATGTAACACCCCGTTTCCCAAATTATAATTCCACGCACACATCTGGAGGGTGGGTTCTAATCTACCCAACAAAGTAAAACATGTAAACACAAACAATAACTTATTCCTAAAAAGGAGGAGGAATACTAAGAACAACCATAAAAGTCCTAGGCAATGATGACAGCCTCCCAAGACCCTACAACAGCATGCATCCTTCTCACTTTTTGTGATACATCCATAAAGCTCCTCCTCACTTTGTGTCAAAAGCAGGATCATTCATCATTCCATCAATCTCAAATTCAAAAATATAAGCACTAATACCATTCAATTCTCTTTGGGTTCGATCAGCCAATTTGGGAAAATTGGGAATAACCTCCATCGGAGTTTTGGAAGGTCTAAGAGCTTTCCAGAAGATACCGAACCTATACTCTCTTTCATTTTGGTCCTTGTATGTTACTTCCCAAATTTGGCACCATTTATCAAAAATTTCTCAATCTGAAAAGCTTGTAACTAGAAGAACAAACAAACAAACATTGTTAAGCACAGCACACACAGGCAGCCAATAAAAATTATAAAAAAATAATTAATTAAAATATGATTTAGGGGTTTGTATTGTATGTACCTTTAGGATTGGAACGAGTGTTGTTGTATTTTTGTCCTGCTGAATCTTTCCTCAATTTTGCAAAATGCTCCAGAGTTTTTATCATATGATCAATGTCAGATTGAAACATGTAAGCATTCTTACCATGCAATTCTTCTTGGGTTCGATCAGCCAAACCGGGATAATTGTAACTAGTGAGCTGCTCCTTGGGCGGCGGTTTAAGAGCTTTTTGGAAGATACCAAACCTATAGTTTTTTTCTTTTTCATCCTTGTATACTACTCCCCAACATCTGCACCATTTATCAAAAATTTCTCCATCTCTTGTAACTACTTCTAGAAGAACAAGTATATATACTTAATTAATTAAAATATAATTTAAGGTTTGGTACTAATAATCAAAATCAGTTGAGCAATTCTCAACAAATAATAATCAAACAATAAATTAATTAATTAAAATATGATTTAGGGTTTGTACCTTTGTCTTCATAATCTTTCAATTTTGCAAAATCCTTCTCATTCTTCTGATGCGTATCGTACTCTGGTTTACGTTTACGGTGGTTCGTACCTGAAGAATTGGAGACGGAATACATCGCCGCCATCAAGTAGTTGCTGCGGCGGTTCGGTTAGGGTTCGTAATTTAGAGACGAAAGGAACAATGGAATTATTATTTCTGTGAATCAACGAAGATTGAAGGAAGGCTTAAATATATTTTGATGGAATTATTTTTTTTTGTGAATGAATGGATGAATACTAATCAACATCAAACGAAAATTGCTCAATAACCCCCCTATATCCTTCTTTCCCCCCCCCCCTAACTGTCTTTTTTGCTCTTAGGGAGTTTTTAAGCAAAATTTAGGACGTAGATCCCGAAATGCATTTCGGAATTTACGTCCTGAAGTTTTTTGGAGTTTTAAGGAAACTTGCACCACTTCGTGATCTAGATCCCGAAGTGGTGCCTGCACCCCCCAAAACTCACTTAGAAATCATTTCATCTGCATCGATGCTGAACTTAAAAATTTGCACCACTTCGGGATCTAGATCCCGAAGTGGTGCCTGCACCCCCCAAAACTCCGCACACACTTCGGGTTATACATCCCGAACCTCATTTCGGGATCTACGTCCCGAATTGAAGGGTAATTTGGGGTTTTAGGGGGGTAATAGAGAAACGTGGGGGGGGGGGGGGGCGGGGGGCGAAAGAGAAATTTTCACATCAAACAATATAATTGTGAATATTGAAAGAAAGATTATATTTATTTTTTTAACGAAAAAAGAAAGATTATAGTATTTGTTAACTAGTTCGGGATCCAAGTATTCAGTGACCTTTTTGTGTCGGGTTGATTGCAGGTTGAAAGTTGAAGCGTATCTCTCTAATAATAGGATTATGAGTTGATTTTTTTTAGGTGGTGTATGTTTTGATATTTTTCATTGGTGTTCCGTTTATCTACCATACCTTTGTTTTTAATTTCTTAACTACCAGTCTTTGTTCATCTTCTACAGAGATCTGGTTTTATTAATATATATATTTGCTGTCAAAAAAAAATATGCAAAAGGTTCTAAAACGATTCTGAATGAAAATTAAGATCAGTTACATACTCTAATTTTTGTAAGATCACAAATGTAAACAAATCTTTTTTAGAGTTCGAGAAAATGACAAAGAACCAACTAGTCCTGAAGTACCGCATTTTAATTCAATTAGGGACAAGTACATTATTGACCTTTTACTTGTTTCCAGTATATCTTAAAGTATATATTTTGTTATTTTAGATATTTGCAGGTTATTTGTCTTATCTTCATAATGTTTTATATATTATGAACAAACTACATGTTTACATTTTAGCACTATGAGAGATGAGTCAAGAATGTGTTTTCATTGAAGTACATGATTCATCACATACAAGAGAGTTGTGATTTTTTTCCTAAGAGTTCTTGTAATGATTCAATAAGAAGATAACATCGCAAGATTGCTAATTCGTGGAATAACATAAAAGATAAATAGAGCAAATTTTCTACAAGTCACTACCAAGTAAAGTATTTGAACAACTATAAGATTAAATGGTTTTATTTCTTCTTAGATATATTTGTATTTATGAAGGGAATAAACTAATGTATTATGCACTATTTTTCCCTTAACATTTTGTTCCATTGAATTTTTCTGAAAATATTTTTAATGAGGTAGTTCACACATAAAAGATGATGCACTCTTTATAAAACTATGTTACAATGTAAATGAAACATTTGAAAGACATAATACAATATACTTTGTTCCTCTCTTTCTCTTTTTATTTCATATAACAGCGGTCATTTTTTCATTTGAACGGTATATAATCAAACCATCTTAGAGATACTATAATTAAAGGTGAGCCCCAAATGCAAGAACGGTCATAATTTCTGTTTATCAAGAAAGATAAGTTGAAGTAACAAAATTTCTGACTCAGAAAGATAAGTTGATTTTTAAGTAGGGGTGGTTTTGTTTAATCAAGCATTCTGCCATTGATACATATTCTGTAATAATATGGTTGATACATATTCTGTAATAATATGGTGAAACTGAAAAGTTTTTACTTATGTGTAATAGTCTCTGTCAATCCCTGCAGGTGGTGTTTTGATGTTGAACTAGTCTTTCTATGCAAGTGGTTTCGAATCCCAATTTCAGAAATTTCTGTAAATTGGTTTGAGATCCCGGGATCCAAAGTGAATCTTCTGAGTATACCAAATATGGTTTGGGAGCTTCTGCTCATGTCTGTAGGGTACAGAATTGGTATATGGAGAATTTCTAATTCCAGCTAAGCGTCAATGATCAATTTTGGGAAGAAATCCTAAGAGCACACAACTTATTGCAATATTTATAGCTTGTACGACTAACTATAACCTTTGGGGTTCTGTTCAATATGCGGTCATGGAGGCTTTGGTTTTTTTTACTGTTGTTATTTCTACTAGGTAAATGTATTCAACAATTGATAGTTACCATTGATGAGAAAAGCATATGATTACATGTTTGTATTTGTTTTCGCACGTAGTTAACATTTCATTCCTTATGTGCCATTTGAAAAAGGGTATTTGACACTGGTGAATTATTTATTTTTAGGGTCATGCTAACCGGTGCCTCCGGGGCATTGGTTAAGGAACTTAAAAGATGAAAGTTTTAAAATAAAATTATCATTTTTTAAACTTTTGAGAAGTTGACTGCACAATTTTCAATGTCAGATTTCTATATTTGGTTCCTTAACCAATGCCCCAGGGGCACGGTTAGCATTTTTTATTTTTATGCTTTTTTTTTTTGCTCATCATTCTTAGCAGTAAGTGGTATGGCTGTCTGTAGACTGTTGTAATTCATATTGTATGGTTTCGTAAAACAAGAATCAGCAGGATTATCTTTTAGTTTGCTAATTGTATGTTACATTATATTATTGATTCATCGGTTTGTTAGTTCTGTAATCCCACTTTTTAACTTGCAATTCTCACATTCTTTTTCCACAATTTTTACACCTCTCTAGAATTTATTTATTTTTGGTCTTAGATGTAGTGTAATCCATTGAAATTAAACCTCTCTAGAATATTATTGATGATAAAAATTATGAAATTTGTATACATGTTTCATTTTATTTACAATTGCAACCAACTCATTATTTTTCTACTTGCATGCACATTCAATGCCGCTGTATAATTCTAAGAAAACAACTTTGCAAACGTTAAATGGAGTAAAGGTCTTATTAGTAGGGATGAAGCTACTAAATTCACTGCTCAACCGTGGCTTCAAGCTAACACTTGGTTGACCGCCACCGGCATTCCTTTCAGTTCTGGCCTTGGAGCTTAAAATTACACATGTATATGAGTGAGATGAGTGCATATATTTATATTATTTTAGTTCAGGTCTTTATAATTTAACTAGTAAAATCGTGCATATACACGAGTTGCACATTGCTATGATTATTTAAGCACACACATTGGTACTATTTTGTCATTCAAAGGTTTATTTGCATAGTGAGAAAAAGGAATGTTATGGTCACACTCCTCTAACACTCTCCAATTAAAATTAGCTTTCCGGAAGATACCAAACCTATACTCTTTTTCTTTTTCGTCCTTGTATGTTATGTTACTCACCAAATTTAGCACCATTTATCAAAATTGTGGATTACTTGGAGATTTGTTGACGAAGGTTCTAGAAGATCAGTTATTTGCTCATTGTATATCTCTAAAAAAGAACATTAATTTCAATTTACAATCCTTTCTTCTCTCTTCTTCCTACATAGAAGTTAAAAATAGAAATAATGGTGACTACTTTCCAACCGTATGGTGCATAAGTCATGTTTATGCACCGTGCATAAATACCTTATATTGCTTAGTGTACCCCCCAAATTTTTAGTACACTCCCAACAATATTGCTTAGTGCACCCCCAAATTTTCAACACACTCCCTAAATTGGGGGTGCGCTAGAAATTTAGGGGTGCACTAAGCAATTTGACTGGAGTGCACTAAAAATTTGGGAGGTGCATTAAACAATTTTCATTGTTTATGCATGGTGCATAAGGAAAAAGCTTATGCACCATAACTGCTCCCTAATAAAACTGAAAAGAACGTTCTGTTAAAATGGAAATATTAGGCACAAATTATGGTGCATAAGTCATATGTTTATGCACCGTGCATAAATACTCTAGATTGCTTAGTGCACCCCTCAAATTTCTAGCGCACCTCCCAAATTTCTAGCGCACCCCCAAATTGTTTAGCGCACCTCAAATTTTTAGGGGATGAGCTAGAAATTTGAGGGGTGCGCTAAGTAATCTGAGAGGTGTAATAAGCAATTTAGAGATGCAATAAGCAATTTTCATTACTTATGCACGGTGCATAAGGAAAAAGTTTATCCACCATAACCACTCTCGAAATATTATACTATGTATCACACCTCTTTTAATCCTCTTGGGGTTTTCCCACTATCACCTATCAACGCAATGTGGCTTGAAACTGTAATTTTCAATTATATGACGATTCACACACCATTTTCAAATTTCAATGTCCAAAAACCCTAACTTGCAATTGTAATAGAGTGAAGAAGAAAGAATTATGATGTTGATCTTTGGCAACAAGAACAAAGAGGGAGAAGATGATAGAAAATATGAGTGCAGAGAGAAAGTGGAAGCAAAACAATGAAGTTAGAGAGAAAGGGGAAGCACAAACGTTTCAGTAATGATAAAACAAAATGACACACAAATATAATCAAATGATTTCATATCATTGTTTTCCATCCAATTCTACCTACCAATTGGTAAGTTATTATTATTATGAATCAAATAGTCCTCATTTTTTAGAAAAGTATGAATCTAATTTGGCAAGAGCATTATAATGGGATTGTTGAAACAGACACCTCATTGATTACCAAATTACAATTCCAAACACACATCTGGAGGGTGGGTTCTAACCAACAAAGCAAAAGTTATATAGATAGATAGTCTAACAACATGTAAAATAATAAAAATTAAACACAAACAATAATTTGTTCCTGGAAAGGACGAATACTAAAAACAACCACAAGTCTTATATATATATAAGCAAACTAGGCAATGATATAGCCTCCCAAGACCCTACAACAACTATCCATAAAGCTCCTCATCACTTAGTGGGAAGAGACCAGGTTTATCCATCACTACATCAATGTCAAATTGAAAAATATAAGCAGTAGCACCATAATATGCGGCATTCACTTCTACTTCGGTTCGATCAGCCAAACCGGGGCGATTGAGGCAAAACCCCTCCGCAGATTTGGGCGGTTTAAGAGCTTTCCGGAAGATACCAAACCTGTACTTTTTTTCTTTTTCGTCCTTGTACGAAACTTCCCAATATTTGCACCATTTCTCAAAAATTTCTCGATCTCTTGTAACTAAAACAACAAATAACGAGCATCGTTAAGCACAGCCAGCCAAGAAATATTATAAGAAAACAAGAAATTAATTAAAATATGATTTAGGGTTTCATACCGGATTCATCGTCAACGTCGTCCATGTCAAGTTCAAAATCCTTGTCGTTCTCATCAACTAATAATCAAAAGAAAACAAACAAGAATGAAACAAACCAGCCAATATATATAAGAAAGAATGAAAACAAGAATTATGATTTAGGGTCTGTACGTACCTTTAGGGGTGATGTGTTCTCCTAGTAAATTATAAGCGAAATCTTTCAATTTTGCTACAATTTCAGCCTCACTTTGTCTATCCATCAAAGCAAATACCCAAAGACCATTCAATTCTTCTTGGGTGTGATCAGCAAAAGCGGACACATTGCGACTCAATTTAAGAGATTTCTGGAAGATACCAAACCTATAGTCTTCTTCTTTTTCATCACGGTATGTTACTCCCCAACATTTGCACCATTCATCAAAAATTTCTCTATAGAGTCTTCTTGTAACTAGAATAAGAGACAAGCATTGTTAAGCACAGCCAGATATATTAGTAGAAAACAAGAAATTAATTAAAATATGATTTAGGGTTTCGTACCGGAATCATCATCAGCGTCCTTGTCGTCAACTTTCATTCTCTTTATCGGTTGAACATTATCAACTAATAATCAAAACAAAACAAACAATAATTAAACAAACCAGCCAAGAAATTAATTAATTAATTAATTAAAATATGATTTAGGGTTTGTTTGTACCTTTGTCTTCTTCTCCTACTGAATAATCTTTCAATCTCGCAAAATCTTTCTCATACCCTGGTTTACGATACATCGGCATCACGTAGTTGCAGAGGCGGTTCAGAGAGGAAAGGAGAAGTTAGGGTTGAAACTTTAGATTTGACGGAAAAAAATAGGAGAGGAGTAAGGTAAGAAATGTACAAAAGTCAAGCCCTTTATTTATACTCAACTTTTTGGTATCTGTTGTTTCCACTCACCGGTGTGGGACTTTTTATATATATTTTGAAACATATTTTTATATGAAATAATGATATCAAAATTTATTTATTTTACTATATAATACATCAACAAAAATAAATCTTCAAATATTTTATTTGGTTTCTTTGAATTTGTTTTTAACACACTTCACCAAAAAAATAATCAATGTAATTTTTTCCATAAAAGATTTATATAATGTACTAAATATTAGGGGTGTAAGCGGATCGGACAAAACCAATAAACCGGTGATCCAAACCGGTAAAAAAAAAACAATCTTTTTTTGTTCTGATCTCAGATTTTATTTTTAAAAAACGATGAACCGATGAACCGAACCAGCTATTTTATAACAGTATATTTGACTCATATTTTGACAAGATCAAACTACATTCACCTTCAAAACAAAACACGCAGGTAGAAGCAGAACAAGCACAACACAAGTAAACATAGAAATTATGTTATTGTTTATTTGGTTTATGTTATTATTGTAAGTCTCTTGAAAATAGAGCTTAAAATATATCGTGTTTGGAAAAATAATAGCAAATATTATACCGGAAAAACAAAATTTTGCGAACCGAGTATAATGTCTGATCAAAACCGACTAGTTTGGATTTGGATCGGATTCATTTTTGAAAATCGAACCAAACCGACCTTAACCGAACCAATTGAAAGTTCATTAGTTCGGACATCGGATTCACTCGAAACCAAAATGTTATGTGTATATGGGCTTTGTGATTGTTAGTTAGTTACGTTGTTTAATGTTTTGATTTTTGTATAGGCACATTGAAGTTCCTGCAATTTTTGAGGATCCTAATTCATTGAAACAGGTAAATTTTGTTTATGAACTTATCCTCAAGTGAATTCGGTAATTCAACTTTTTCGACTTTATAACGTCATTTACAACTTGGTAATTCAAAATTTTATAAAATCATGACCTGTTCAAGAAGTTAGAGAAAATAGATGGAATCGTGATGTATACTTGTTAGTGTTTTCTATTTGTATAAGGTCTTAGTATGTGACAGAAATTAAGTATAGTTTAATAGTTTATTTTAAATAAATAGTTTATTTAGGTCATTTTACTCTTTTAGGCTTTTATGGTATTGTATATAAAAAGTTTTTTTGCTTCATTTGAGAATCAATCAAACATTAATCAAATATCTTCTTCTCTCAAACTTTCTCAAAACTATGTTACATATTATCTCATTTATACCAGATTCTATTCTAGATCATTAGAATCCCTACACTGATACTTGGATTCTACCGGTTCGTCCCTAGAATTCTATTTTCCTTATATATAAAAAAATTAATAACACGAGTTCTCTTTGAATAAGGAGCGCATGTAATTTTATTCTTACAAAAATTCACTTTTATATGTTGTATCAAACTCATATAGTGACTTTTACAAAAATTCACTTTTAAAATTGATATTAATAATTGCATACTAATTGTCATTTGAAACCCTTAAGAAAAACCAAATTGTTTGTATTTGTTTTCTTACGTAGTTAACATTTCACTCCTTAGGTGCCATTTGAAAGAGAGTATTTGACACTGGTGAGTTATTTATTTTGATGCTTTTCTTTTTTTGCTCATCATACCTAGCAGTAAGTGGTATGGCTGTCTGTAGACTGTTGTAATTCATATTGTATGACTTCATAAAACAAGAATCAACAGGATTATCTTTGGGTTTGCTAATTGTATGATACTACATTATATTAATGATTGATCGGTTTATTAGTTCAGTAATCCCACTTTTTAACTATAATATTATTGATGATAAAAATTATGAAATTTGTACACATATTTCATTTTATTCACAGTTGCAACCAACTCATTATTTTTCCACTTGCACGCACATTCAATGCCGATGTATAAATCTAAGAAAACAACTTTGCACACGTTAAATGGAGTAAAGGTCTTATTGGTAGGGAGGAAGCTACTAAATTCACTGCTCAACCGTGGCTTCAAGCTAACACTTGGTTGACTGCCACCATACATGTATGAGTTAGATGAGTGCATCTTGTTGTGAATTCCTTTTGAATAAAGTCACACCAATAAGATTTTGATGTGTGGAGTAAAGTGATTAAGCAACCACGTATCAAAGAATATAGAGACAATGAATATTAATCCAACAATATGAAGCAAGAGAAAAATAGAGAAAGCAGTAATAGGAACAATCGTTTGTTTACCCAGTTCAGTCAAATTCCGACCTAATCTGGGGGAGAGAGCAGCCCCTCCGTTCCACTATTTCTAAAGTATCACCGTTACAATGAAACTCCCAATAAGGGTTACAAGAATTAGCCGTCAACCTAATCCTACCCTAATCCCAAGTTTCTTCCCGTAACCTAGAAACTTAATATAGTGTTTCCAAGATGAAGAATAAACATATATTTGTTTTTTCCTTCCTCTCTTGTGTTTTTTTCCTGGAGCTACATCTTTGCTCTCTTGTTTTTCCTTGTTCCTAAACCTCTATATTTATAGTAAAAGTATAATAATAAACTATGAACAAATCTCATATAAAACTGGAACAAATCTGGCCAAAAAAGTCCAAAAAAAAAACAACAAACACAAAATCTGGTCGCGCGCACGTTGCACGTCCCTTCCAGCACGTTGTGCGTGCCTGGCAGAAACTTTTCCTGCTGGTGAGCACGTTGTGCGTGCCTGGGAGCACGTCAGGCGTGCTTGGCAGAATATGTTTTTCTTCCTTTTTTTTCATTCCAATGAGATTTCAAGGCAATTCTAACAATTCTCCACCTTGACTTTAAATCCATGGCGATGTCAATTTACACCAACCTCCATGATGCTCTCTCCATCTTGAACTTATATTATTCAAGATCACAAGCCATGTCCAAGTCACACTTGAACCTTGACCTAGGCACTTGCTTCCATTTGCTTTCCGCAAACATTGCTTCCTTTCCTTCATCCCTCAGAATGTCTTCTTTCATGAAGTTCTTGTCTTCCACTACCATAGGGTGTTTAGGTAGCCCAACAAGATGCACCGCTTCCTCTTCAGCCCCCGGAGTGATCAAACCCGTCCTCCTGAAGATTTGCTTGCTCACAACTATCACCGGAATTTTAGATAGTTCAACAAGCCCAACCACCATCAGATCCCTAGGAATACCTTCCGTCATCCGAAGTATTGCTTGGCACCAAACCAACCTTGGATTTTTAGGTTGATCCACCTCAAGCTGCAACATCAAACTTTCCTTGCTTCCAACTACCTCCCGTAGTATAACAAGTTCTCTAGTTTGATCAAAGTTGCTTTCAATTGCCTCCCTGAAGTTCCTCTCAAGGTCTTGCACTTCTTCAGGCACAATTGAAACATTTTTTTCATTTGAACGATATAATCAAACCATCTTAGAGATACTATAAAGGTGAGCCCCAAATGCAAGAAGGGTCTAATTGTAGCTATAAAGCATTTACCATACTTCCAATCAACCATTTCAGCCTCGAATGATTTCTTATCATTGTTTTCCATCCAATTCTACCAATTGGTAAGTTATTATTATGAATCAAATAGTCCTCATTTTTTAGAAAAGTATGAATCTAACTAGTCATGAAATACCGCATTTTAATTCAATTAGGGACAAGTACATTATTGACCTTTTACTTGTTTCTAGTATATCTTAAAGTATATATTTTGTTATTTTAGATATTTGCAGGTTATTTGACTTATCTTCGTAATGTTTTATATATTATGAACAAACTACATGTTTACATTTTAGCACTATGAGAGATGCGTCAAGAATGTGTTTTCATTGAAGTACATGATGAAGGAAAATCAGCATGGTAAAGCAGCGGAATTTCAAAAAATTTCCTTTATTGATTCTTACGAATGAGCATGATATGTGTTTAGGGTTTGTTACTTCTTGTAGAACAGAACCTTTAAAGCCACGAACTAGAAAAGATCACGAGCGTTGATGAAGATCACCGACGCCTCTAGCTAGTCCACACGAACAGTCACCTTCAAAAGAGTGCTAGCCCATAATTATGAAGGCTTTCAAGAATATTGAGAGAAGGATTATTTTAGGGTTTCCAACTCTAAAATATTTCTTATGCTTTTTGGTGTATGTTGTTTTTGCCAAGAGTTCTCTATTTATAGATATCTCTTGTCTTGTGCAACAAGACAAATTTTATCTTGGACAAAAAGAAAACAAACAAAAAATCTCTTAAAGGATATACTAGGGCGCGCGCGCCCTACATGAGTGTATATGCTCATGCGCGCGCTCCCACCGTACACTACGGTGTACCTTGCTTGTTTAATTACCGTGATACCCTTATCACTTTGCATACTTACCGTACCTTACGGTGTTCCTTAATTTTCTCAATATTAGACTGTCCTTATGTGTGTGACCCTGTAGATTTCCATGACGTTGGCAATTATATTTAATTTCCTTTTAATATAATAAACAATGAGCGGTATCTAGCAACACATCATTGCTACCCAAGTCATGAGACATTACATGTGATCTAAACATAACCTTAACGATGATACATATGTGTACAATTACCCCTTTGCCCCTTATGTCTATATTGAACACAAAGCATACTTGGTGTCATCTTTGTCCAGTTCAATATTGGGCCCATGACATCTATCCTGTTATGCAGGATTGGCAAATTCCATCTTGAACACTGCTGCCCCATAGCATGCTTTGTGAAGTACCCATTAACTGCCTTTATGATTATCTTGTTACGGACAACGTTAGATCAGTAACAAAGTACTTAACTCCACATCTAGGGTACAAGAGTGGTTTCAGGTCTAAGGGTGGTTTACACCATTATCATCATAAGAGTAACTTATGACACTTTGCATAACTTGGCATGTAGTACTCTTATAGCGGGACAATCCAGTATAAAATATTTACTCCTAATATTTTATACTTATGTTAAGACTTGATAACTCTTTATCCTATAATCCATGAGATGCGATCATCAGTCTATCTTCATAATAGTCTTTATGCTTTAAGGTTTTTCCTAAAGGCTTTGAATTTTGCATTGTGTCATTAGGCAAAAGACTCTTTTTATAGAGTAGATAGATCATAGATGGATTTAATTCACTATCACTAACTAGTAACAGTACCTCAATGACCGAATCTTACGGTATTTAGATAGTTGGTGTACAAAAGAGTAATTCAAACATTGCTTGCCAAAGTGTGAGGAAGCCACCCCATTTTCGTCAAATACTCTCTAGCCGGCAATTTGTTGTTGTGAGGTACTATTATCAGTGTCATGGTGATTACTTTGATATCTTTTTCCACCTCTGATGTTGCCATCAGTCAGCATTTTGATTGGTATTGAATCACTAATAGCGACTCACTGACAACTAAATTGTCTATTTATATTTTAAAACATTTATGTGGCAAAGAGATAATGGCTTTAAGTTAGGATACTTTGTCTACTACATCATTAAGTCTATCTACATTGATGAGACTTTCTACCCGTATACCTTGTAATATTCCCACTTTTATGGCCATGGACTGGACTCTGGACTCTGGATTGGTTGGTCACTTCTAAGTTCTAATTGTGAATGAACTTAGAGAGTTAGAGTAGTATTGGAAATTAGGAGTTAGACTGGTGTTGATGTTATGCCATTTTATTTAAGATAAAAGTGGCAGTACAAAATATGAGTAAATGATGTGTTTACATAGGGGAAGCAAGCATGCAGATGAAAATAATCTGTTTTTTTTTTTCTTCTTAGAAATGAAACCGAATCCCAAGGCAAGAAATGGAAAAGAGTAGCCATACATTATGCATGTAATGGATTAACCTTACTGCTTGGGTATAGCAGATTTGGTCCAATGAGATTATACTGATTCTACTTACAATAAACAAATTCCATATGCTCTTAATGAGACAATTAGCTAGTGTCATCTTTGTATTTGTGGAAGAGGATGAAATGGATTAACATCAATTCAATGTTTGCTCTGGATCGTTTAAATTGGTATTGAATGGAACAAGACCTGATGGAATGTATTATATTTAATTCCATCTGGTGCATCCCAGTAAGTATATTTAGTCCCCGACTTCCAGCCCTTCGTCCCCCTTTTGATGCGAAGAAAAGCAAGCTCTTAGCTCACTGCGTTTGAAATGCATAAAAAACACAACAGCCTAAAGCTTTGGTCAGAGAAATTGTCTGACCATGATAATATAACATTGGCTTCGAGATTAAGTTATTCTTTTTTATTTTCTATACATAGATGTTTAACCCGGCCGAAAATGCATAGATCTAATAATGATATTATAAATGATGATAGCTTATTTTCTAAGGTCTTAGCCAATGTCAAGTCGAGAATCGCTACTCTTTAACAAGCATCGCATATCAAAGGGATTAGAAATTTATTTTCTTGTTATTTTCTTCAAGAACATAGATTTAATGAATGTGAAATATACCAGAATCTCATGTTATAATTTTTGTGTTGATATCTTTGCTGGAAAGCAACTAATGTTGCGCGTTGCAAAGATGGTCCCTAAACATCATGGAAGGACCAAGAAGCAGGAGACTGCATCAACATCAACCGCAACTGCTGGACCTTCCAACAAATCTGGGAAAGGTGGAAAAAAGAGAAGATGATCATGTGTCTGTAACATTGTCTTAATTGGAAATATTTATCCCAACTTAATTGATGTTTTACCACTCGGAAACGTGTTTGTTGGAAATGAGCTTGTGCTTAGGATTATAAGTTGTAACACCATGCATGGAGGAGTTCTTTTTCATACAATATAATTCTCTGACATCTTGTTTTGGTGGCTTTTGGACAAGAGAGCTCTTCTCCATGAGGAAAGATATTTATGAATATATCTCTTATTATTGTTTAAAAAAAATACACATTTTTAAAATGAACGGTACAATAAAGATAGATAACACATAACAAATTGAAAAGAAAACTTAAAAGGAAAAAAATATCAAATGACATGCAATATGTAATTCCCTTCTTTTCTATTTTAACTTTGGTCTACTTGTTCGTAATGATTGTTTTTTACAAAAGTTCTTAAAGACATACAAAAGTTCAAATGATACTTAAAAGGATTCTTTTCTATTTCAACTTTTGCATGTACTTTTGTTTTTCCCAGATTGAAATATAAGATTTAAATCAACAAACATAAATAAAACACAAGAGAATATGTGTATGATAAATTAATCACTTTAACTCGGTCTTCTTCATATTCAACAATCTATGCGTTAGTTCAATCAGGACTGCACAAACTACGATGTAATCAGCACTGCACAAAAATATTGAATTAAAATTATAAAATTAAAATTCGAATTCTATAATCCAAAGTTTAGATTCCAAACTTTTTTGAAACAGGCAAATAAAAAAAGGAAATTGGGGGTGGGGGGAAGAAATACGGTGGTAAAGAGAATGGGCTAAGCCCAGTCCACTTACTTTTGAATTTTGAAGGGTTCAAAAAAAAAAAGAAGAACAAAATGCAGCAGCTTCGGCTTGACCATTTTATCAGAAACAAGTTGGAGTCGTCGCCGCACTGATCTCAACTCGCCGGAAAACGCTTCCGGAGTTGCTCGTCCGCTGCCGGGAATCAGTGAGAAATTCAGCCACAAGGTTTTTCTTTTACGATTATTTTCCTCAATTTCGTTCATGAGAAATTCCTCAATTTCGTTCTAAATTGGAGCAATTGACAATATATAATTATAACTTGCTTATTCCATCATGATGATGATGCTGATGATGATAAAATCAATGTTATGAACTTATGATTTATATGATAAAGTAAAATTATTATTTATATATGAATGTATGCATTTATGTATATTGAATTGTTTGATTTTTGTTTTTAGTTGATCTACTATGATATTGATTTTGTGTTGTTTATTTACTATGAACAATTTATATGAATTTTTTGTGTTTGATAACAGGTGGAAGATATTAGGAAGAGCTCCTACATCTCATAGAGAAGTAAAAAGGAATGGATTTTATATGTTTAATTGGGACCTTTTCTCTGATTTTGGTCTTAGGGTTTGTCTTTGTAATCTTCGTTGAAGCTTATAGAAGAAGAAATAATCATCAGTATGTCCTTATTTTTACTGATTTAATCTTATTTACATGCACGAAAATAAAATGTTGTTATGTGTATATGGGCTGTGTGATTGTTAGTTAGTTTAATGTTTTGATTTTTGTATAGGCACATTGAAGTTCCGAAAATTTTTGAGGATCCTAATTCATTGAAACAGGTAAATTTTGTTTATGAACTTATCCTCAAGTGAATTTGGTAATTCAACTTTTTCGACTTTATAACGTCATGTACAACTTGGTAATTCAAAATTTGATTAAATCATGACATGTTCAAAATAGATGTAATCGTGATGTATACTTGTTAGTGTTTTCTGTTTGTATAATATAAGGTCTTAGTATGGCTGGATTCTCAAATCCTACGGAAAGAAAAAATATAAGGTCCATTTATATTGAAACCAAAAGAAAGATATAAGGTTGGCATTTTATGGCCTATCCTTAATTTCTACTTTTATAATCTGGTTATAATCCCAGTTTCAAGAGGTAGGATCTGTCATCGGTTCATCCCTAATTCAGCACATTGTGCTGTGCCCCCAATATTCTCATATTTGGCCTTCATTGTGTGTATTAATAGAATCTACTCTAAAATGTATAGAAATGTAGTGCAATATAATTTAGCTATCAATTTTCAATCAAGTTAATGCATAGCTTTTTGATGACATCGTGAATTAGCTTTGATTTTGAGTGATCACTGATTTAATTCTTTTTATTTTAGGTTCCTTGCCCACACGTTGTTGATCCTGCGTCGAAGTATATCTCTTTGATAATCCCTGCATTCAACGAGGAGCATAGGCTTCCTGGTGCACTTGACGAAACTATGATGTAAGTCAAACAGCACCATATTTTACCGAGATGAATATTTTTTCGGTTCATATGATCATATCAAGATGTTAAAATGATTGGCCTCCCTTTTCTTGAAGAGAAAAGAAGTTAAACAACCATAGAATGCAGTCAAAAAATAGAAAGATCCAAGTTTGTAAAGATATGATAGATTTAAATTTCATGCACTTGTTTTATGTAACTGCTGATCTTATGAAATAGCATAAGATTGTTATTTATGGTCGTTATCATGGGCATAATTTTACTTATGATGTTGTGTTGTAGTTATCTGCAACAGCGTGCTTCAAAGGATCCTTCATTTTCATATGAGGTACTTGCAGTTCCATTCTCTTAAGATGTTGGTTTTGATTCTAGGTTATTGTCTTGAAAATATAACACTATTTAGAGTTGTAAAGAAAACTGTATATTATACCATGTGAAATATCATAAAACAATATTAATCTTTCAAATGTTTCTAGTAGACATAAAATAGGCATTATTTCACTCATGCTTTATTAATCTAAACTGAAATTTCTTTCGATATCCATTCAAATAATTTTGGTTTGACATAGTGTATTTGATTTGAACCTCTTTTCCCGATCACTTTATTCCAAATGTGTTTGTACTTTGTATCTTTCCATGTATACACTTTAAGTTTTCTTATCAATGGAATGGACACTTGAGCAGGTTGTAATTGTTGATGATGGAAGTACTGATGGGACTAAAAGGGTAGCTTTTGAATTTGTAAGGAAATACACAGTAGACAAGGTACGGGTCATCCCTCTTGGAAGAAATCAGGGAAAGGGAGAAGCAATCAGAAAAGTGAGTCTAATTTAAACTATAATCTTTTAAAATCTAATCTTATATTGAATGGCTGTGACACACTATGCTTGTGGATCATTAATTAAGGCTTTCTTCTTTCCTTGAAAGCATGGTATTACAGGGAATGTTGCACTCACGTGGTGAACTACTTCTCATGCTTGACGCTGATGGAGCAACCAAGATCACCGACCTAGAAAATTTTGAAAATCAGGTTACTGGATTGTTATGATGTGTAGATTCCACATATATATATATAACCATATTTTACTTTATCTTTAGATGTTTATATGCATTGTCTACTGTTTTACTGTCAGATTCGAGCTGTTGTCATAAAGGATGGAGATTCAAGTGGTAGTGATCCTAGCTTTAGAATATCCGACACCCCTGCTGTTGTATTTGGGTCACGAGCTCATCTAGAGGAGAAAGCTTTGGCTACAGTTAAGCATGGCCTTCTCTATTCTTTGTTTTATTGTTCTTGTGTGTATACATCGTCATGGTTGCATAACTTAGCTTGACATCTGCAGAGGAAGTGGTACCGCAATTTTTTAATGAAGGGGTTCCATCTTGTGGTTCTATTGGCTGCTGGTCCTGGAATTCGTGATACACAGGTAATTTCCTACATTAATTTTTGACTTCGGTGCCATCTATATTTGGTGTTGTTTTAATTTATCTGATATCTTTTATGATATTGATTTTTTTGTACATTCAGTGTGGTTTTAAGATGTTTACTAGGGCAGCTGCTAGGAAACTTTTTTCGAATGTTCGCTTGAAAAGGTGATTGTTCAAAGCGCTCTATCGAATGCAATGATTTCTTAAATTTTGAAGTGGATTTATTTCATAATTGAGAAATAATAGAAAACTTTTATCAAAAAAGAAGAAAGAGAATAATGTAATTGACAATTAATGAATGTGAAAATTAAGTAACTTCTAGGAGATAAAAAGATTCAGTTTATGTTGGGAATGTTGAATTTGTATTATAACGGTCATAATTTCTGTTTATCAAGAAAGATAAGTTGAAGTAACAAAATTTCTGACTCAGAAAGATAAGTTGATTTTTAAGTAGGGGTGGTTTTGTTTAATCAAGCATTCTGCCATTGATACATATTCTGTAATAATATGGTTGATACATATTCTGTAATAATATGGTGAAACTGAAAAGTTTTTACTTATGTGTAATAGTCTCTGTCAATCCCTGCAGGTGGTGTTTTGATGTTGAACTAGTCTTTCTATGCAAGTGGTTTCGAATCCCAATTTCAGAAATTTCTGTAAATTGGTTTGAGATCCCGGGATCCAAAGTGAATCTTCTGAGTATACCAAATATGGTTTGGGAGCTTCTGCTCATGTCTGTAGGGTACAGAATTGGTATATGGAGAATTTCTAATTCCAGCTAAGCGTCAATGATCAATTTTGGGAAGAAATCCTAAGAGCACACAACTTATTGCAATATTTATAGCTTGTACGACTAACTATAACCTTTGGGGTTCTGTTCAATATGCGGTCATGGAGGCTTTGGTTTTTTTTACTGTTGTTATTTCTACTAGGTAAATGTATTCAACAATTGATAGTTACCATTGATGAGAAAAGCATATGATTACATGTTTGTATTTGTTTTCGTACGTAGTTAACATTTCATTCCTTATGTGCCATTTGAAAAAGGGTATTTGACACTGGTGAATTATTTATTTTTAGGGTCATGCTAACCGGTGCCTCCGGGGCATTGGTTAAGGAACTTAAAAGAAGAAAGTTTTAAAATAAAATTATCATTTTTTAAACTTTTGAGAAGTTGACTGCACAATTTCCAATGTCAGATTTCTATATTTGGTTCCTTAACCAATGCCCCAGGGGCACGGTTAGCATTTTTCTTATTTTTATGCTTTTTTTTTTTTGCTCATCATTCTTAGCAGTAAGTGGTATGGCTGTCTGTAGACTGTTGTAATTCATATTGTATGGTTTCGTAAAACAAGAATCAGCAGGATTATCTTTTAGTTTGCTAATTGTATGTTACATTATATTATTGATTCATCGGTTTGTTAGTTCTGTAATCCCACTTTTTAACTTGCAATTCTCACATTCTTTTTCCACAATTTTTACACCTCTCTAGAATTTTTTTTTTTTTGGTCTTAGATGTAGTGTAATCCATTGAAATTAAACCTCTCTAGAATATTATTGATGATAAAAATTATGAAATTTGTATACATGTTTCATTTTATTTACAATTGCAACCAACTCATTATTTTTCTACTTGCATGCACATTCAATGCCGCTGTATAAATCTAAGAAAACAACTTTGCAGACGTTAAATGGAGTAAAGGTCTTATTAGTAGGGATGAAGCTACTAAATTCACTGCTCAACCGTGGCTTCAAGCTAACACTTGGTTGACCGCCACCGGCATTCCTTTCAGTTCTGGCCTTGGAGCTTAAAATTACACATGTATATGAGTGAGATGAGTGCATATATTTATATTATTTTAGTTCAGGTCTTTATAATTTAACTAGTAAAATCGTGCATATACACGAGTTGCACATTGCTATGATTATTTAAGCACACATATTGGTACTATTTTGTCATTCAAAGGTTTATTTGCATAGTGAGAAAAAGGAATGTTATGGTCACACTCCTCTAACACTCTCCAATTAAAATTAGCTTTCCGGAAGATACCAAACCTATACTCTTTTTCTTTTTCGTCCTTGTATGTTATGTTACTCACCAAATTTAGCACCATTTATCAAAATTGTGGATTACTTAGAGATTTGTTGACGAAGGTTCTAGAAGATCAGTTATTTGCTCATTGTATATCTCTAAAAAAGAACATTAATTTCAATTTACAATCCTTTCTTCTCTCTTCTTCCTACATAGAAGTTAAAAATAGAAATAATGGTGACTACTTTCCAACCGTATGGTGCATAAGTCATGTTTATGCACCGTGCATAAATACCTTATATTGCTTAGTGTACCTCTAAATTTTCAACACACTCCCTAAATTGGGGGTGCGCTAGAAATTTAGGGGTGCACTAAGCAATTTGACTGGAGTGCACTAAAAATTTATGAGGTGCATTAAACAATTTTCATTGTTTATGCATGATGCATAAGGAAAAAGCTTATGCACCATAACCGCTCCCTAATAAAACTGAAAAGAACGTTATGTTAAAATGGAAATATTAGGCACAAATTATGGTGCATAAATCATATGTTTATGCACCGTGCATAAATACTCTAGATTGCTTAGTGCACCCCTCAAATTTCTAGCGCACCTCCCAAATTTCTAGCGCACCCCCAAATTGTTTAGCGCACCTCAAATTTTTAGGGGATGAGCTAGAAATTTGAGGGGTGCGCTAAGTAATCTGAGAGGTGTAATAAGCAATTTAGAGATGCAATAAGCAATTTTCATTACTTATGCACGGTGCATAAGGAAAAAGTTTATCCACCATAACCACTCTCGAAATATTATACTATGTATCACACCTCTTTTAATCCTCTTGGGGTTTTCCCACTATCACCTATCAACGCAATGTGGCTTGAAACTGTAATTTTCAATTATATGACGATTCACACACCATTTTCAAATTTCAATGTCCAAAAACCCTAACTTGCAATTGTAATAGAGTGAAGAAGAAAGAATTATGATGTTGATCTTTGGCAACAAGAACAAAGAGGGAGAAGATGATAGAAAATATGAGTGCAGAGAGAAAGTGGAAGCAAAACAATGAAGTTAGAGAGAAAGGGGAAGCACAAACGTTTCAGTAATGATAAAACAAAATGACACACAAATATAATCAAATGATTTCATATCATTGTTTTCCATCCAATTCTACCTACCAATTGGTAAGTTATTATTATTATGAATCAAATAGTCCTCATTTTTTAGAAAAGTATGAATCTAATTTGGCAAGAGCATTATAATGGGATTGTTGAAACAGACACCTCATTGATTACCAAATTACAATTCCAAACACACATCTGGAGGGTGGGTTCTAACCAACAAAGCAAAAGTTATATAGATAGATAGTCTAACAACATGTAAAATAATAAAAATTAAACACAAACAATAATTTGTTCCTGGAAAGGACGAATACTAAAAACAACCACAAGTCTTATATATATATAAGCAAACTAGGCAATGATATAGCCTCCCAAGACCCTACAACAACTATCCATAAAGCTCCTCATCACTTAGTGGGAAGAGACCAGGTTTATCCATCACTACATCAATGTCAAATTGAAAAATATAAGCAGTAGCACCATAATATGCGGCATTCACTTCTACTTCGGTTCGATCAGCCAAACCGGGGCGATTGAGGCAAAACCCCTCCGCAGATTTGGGCGGTTTAAGAGCTTTCCGGAAGATACCAAACCTGTACTTTTTTTCTTTTTCGTCCTTGTACGAAACTTCCCAATATTTGCACCATTTCTCAAAAATTTCTCGATCTCTTGTAACTAAAACAACAAATAACGAGCATCGTTAAGCACAGCCAGCCAAGAAATATTATAAGAAAACAAGAAATTAATTAAAATATGATTTAGGGTTTCATACCGGATTCATCGTCAACGTCGTCCATGTCAAGTTCAAAATCCTTGTCGTTCTCATCAACTAATAATCAAAAGAAAACAAACAAGAATGAAACAAACCAGCCAATATATATAAGAAAGAATGAAAACAAGAATTATGATTTAGGGTCTGTACGTACCTTTAGGGGTGATGTGTTCTCCTAGTAAATTATAAGCGAAATCTTTCAATTTTGCTACAATTTCAGCCTCACTTTGTCTATCCATCAAAGCAAATACCCAAAGACCATTCAATTCTTCTTGGGTGTGATCAGCAAAAGCGGACACATTGCGACTCAATTTAAGAGATTTCTGGAAGATACCAAACCTATAGTCTTCTTCTTTTTCATCACGGTATGTTACTCCCCAACATTTGCACCATTCATCAAAAATTTCTCTATAGAGTCTTCTTGTAACTAGAATAAGAGACAAGCATTGTTAAGCACAGCCAGATATATTAGTAGAAAACAAGAAATTAATTAAAATATGATTTAGGGTTTCGTACCGGAATCATCATCAGCGTCCTTGTCGTCAACTTTCATTCTCTTTATCGGTTGAACATTATCAACTAATAATCAAAACAAAACAAACAATAATTAAACAAACCAGCCAAGAAATTAATTAATTAATTAATTAAAATATGATTTAGGGTTTGTTTGTACCTTTGTCTTCTTCTCCTACTGAATAATCTTTCAATCTCGCAAAATCTTTCTCATACCCTGGTTTACGATACATCGGCATCACGTAGTTGCAGAGGCGGTTCAGAGAGGAAAGGAGAAGTTAGGGTTGAAACTTTAGATTTGACGGAAAAAAATAGGAGAGGAGTAAGGTAAGAAATGTACAAAAGTCAAGCCCTTTATTTATACTCAACTTTTTGGTATCTGTTGTTTCCACTCACCAGTGTGGGACTTTTTATATATATTTTGAAACATATTTTTATATGAAATAATGATATCAAAATTTATTTATTTTACTATATAATACATCAACAAAAATAAATCTTCAAATATTTTATTTGGTTTCTTTGAATTTGTTTTTAACACACTTCACCAAAAAATTAATCAATATAAATTTTTCCATAAAAGATTTTTTTTTCATAAAAGATTTATATAATGTACTAAATATTAGGGGTGTAAGCGAATCGGACAAAACCAATAAACCGGTGATCCAAACCGAAAAAAAAAAACAATCTTTTTTTGTTCGGATCTTGAATTTCATTTTTAAAAAATGATGAACCGATGAACCGAACCGGCCATTTTATAATAGTATATTTGGCTCATATTTCGACAAGAACAAACTACATTCACCTTCAAAACAAAACACGCAGGTATAAGCAGAACAAACACAACACAAGCAAACATAGAAACTATGTTATTGTTTATTTGGTTTATATTATTATTGCAAGTCTTTTGAAAATAGAGCTTAAAATATATCGTGTTTGAAAAAATAATAGCAAATATTATACCGGATAAACAAAATATTGCGAACCGAGTATAATGTCCGATCAAAACCGACTAGTTTGGATTTGGATCGGATTCATTTTTGAAAACCGAACCAAACCGACTTAAATCGAACCAATTGAAAATTCATTTGTTCGGACATCGGATTCACTCGAAACCAAAATGTTATGTGTATATGAGCTGTGTGATTGTTAGTTAGTTACGTTGTTTAATGTTTTGATTTTTGTATAGGCACATTGAAGTTCCGGCAATTTTTGAGGATCCTAATTCATTGTATTTGTTTTCTTACGTAGTTAACATTACACTCCTTAGGTGCCATTTGAAAGAGAGTATTTGACACTGGTGAGTTATTTATTTTTATGCCTTTTTTTTTGTGCTCATTATTCCTAGCAGTAAGTGGTATGGCTGTCTGTAGACTTTTGTAATTCATATTGTATGACTTCATAAAACAAGAATCAGCAGGATTATCTTTGGGTTTGCTAATTGTATGATACTACATTATATTGTTGATTGATCGGTTTATTAGTTCAGTAATCCCACTTTTTAACTAGCAATTCTCACATTCTTTTTTCACAATTTTTACACCTCTCTCTAGAATATTATTGATGATAAAAATTATGAAATTTGTACACATATTTCATTTTATTCACAGTTGCAACCAACTCATTATTTTTCCACTTGCACGCACATTCAATGCCGATGTATAAATCTAAGAAAACAACTTTGCACACGTTAAATGGAGTAAAGGTCTTATTGGTAGGGATGAAGCTACTAAATTCACTGCTCAACCGTGGCTTCAAGCTAACACTTGGTTGACTGCCACCATACATGTATATGAGTGCGATGAGTGCATATATTTATATTATTTAAGTTCAGGTCTTTATAATTTAACTAGTAAAATCTTGCATATACACGAGATGCACATTATATTGCTACGATTATTTAAGCATACATATTGCTACTATTTTGTCATTCAAAGGTTTCTTTCTATCATTGCTACAATTTCACCTACTGCATCTGTTGTTAGCTGTTATGGTTCTTGTTCTGATGCTGAAAAAAAAAAAGTGAAAAAAGATACAAAAAAAACGAATTTTTAATTAATTTGTTGAACGAACAGTGTTCTAAAACCGGGACTAGTTCACGACGGTTTTTCCGGTTTTTTCACCGGTTCTTTAGACTAACGGTTTTGTATGGCTGACCGGTGCTTGGTCCGGTTTCCGGGTGAACCAATCGGTCCGGTTTTTAAAACATTGTCTCCTACTGAATTTTTCCACTTGCATTATAATGTAATTGTAGAAAGAGGAATGTTATGGTCACACTCCTCTAACACTCTCCAATTAAAATTAGTTTTGGGCGGTTTAAGAGCTTTCCGGAAGATACCAAAGCTATACTCTTTTTCTTTTTCGTCCTTGTATGTTATGTTACTCGCCAAATTTTGCACCATTTATCAAAATTGTGGATTACTTGGAGATTTGTTGACGAAGGTTGAAGATCAGTTATTTGCTCATTGTATATCTCTAAAAAAAAAAACATTAGCAAGTGTATTTCAATTTACAATCCTTTCTTCTCTCTTCTTCCAACATAGAAGATAAAAATAGAAATAATGGTGACTACTTTGCAACCGTATAATAAAACTGAAAAGAACGTTCTATTAAAATGGAAATATCAATTACATCGCCATTTTCAAATTTCAATGTCCAAGAACCCTAACTTGCAATTGTAACAGAGTGAAGAAGAAAGAATTATGATGTTGATATTTGGCAACAAGAACAAAGAGGGAGAAGATAATAGAAAATATGAGTGCAGAGAGAAAGTGGAAGCAGAACAATGAAGTTAGAGAGAAAGGGGAAGCACAAACGTTTCAGTTATGATAAAACAAAATGACACACAAATCTAATCAAATGATTTCTTATCATTGTTTTCCAATTCTACTACCAACAATTGGTAAGTTATTATTATGAATCAAATATAGTCCTCATTTTTTAGAAAAGTATGAATCAAATTTCGCAAAAGCATTATAATGAGATTGTTGAAACAGTTCCCTCATTCATTACCAAATTACAATTCCAAATACACATCTGGAGGGTGGGTTCTAATCTACCCAACAAAGTAAAACATGTAAACACAAACAATATAACTTGTTCCTAAAAAGTCTTATTATCAGGCAACTAGACAATGATGACAGCCTCCCTCCCAAGACCCTACAACAGCATGCATCCTTCTCACTTTTTGTGATACATCCATAAATATAAAGCTCCTCCTCCTCCTCACTTTGTGTTATAAGCAGGATCATCAAACATTCCATCAATATCAAAATCAAAAACATAAGCACTAATACCATTCAATTCTCCTTTGGTTCGATCAGCCAAATTGGGAAAATTGGGACAAACCGCCGTCGGAGTTTTGGAAGGTCTAAGAGCTTTCCGGAAGATACGGAACCTATACTCTCTTTCTTTTTGGCCCGTGTATGTTACTTCCCAAATTTGGCACCATTTATCAAAAATTTCTCGATCTGAAAGGCTTGCAACTAGAAGAACAAATAAACATTGTTAAGCACAGCACAGGCAGCCAATAAACATTATAAACAAATAATTAATTAAAATATGATTTAGGGGTTTGTATTGTACCTTTAGGATCGGAATGAATGTTGATGTATTTTTGTCCTGCTGAATCTTTTCTCAATTTTGCAAAACGCTCCAAACTTTTTATCATACTATCAATGTCATGTTGAAACATGTAAGCATTACGACCATCCAATTCTTCTTGGGTTCGATCAGCCAAACCGGGATAATTGTGACTAGTGAGCTTCTCCTTGGGCGGCGGTTTAAGAGCTTTCTGGAAGTTACGAAACCTATAGGCTTTTTCTTTTTCATCCTTGTATATTACTCCCCAAAATCTGCACCATTTATCAAAAATATCTCGATCTCTTGTAACTACAAGGACAAACAAGCATATATGATTAATTAAAATATAATTTAGGGTTTGGTACTAATAATCAAAATCAACTAATAATAATAATAATAATCAAACAAACCAGCCAAGAAATTAATTAATTAATTAAAAGATGATTTAGGGTTTGTACCTTTGTCTTCTGAATAATCTTTCAATTTTGCAAAATCCTTCTCATTCTGCTGCTGCGTATCGTACTCTGGTTTACGTTTACGGTGGTTCGTACCTGAAGAATTGGAGACGGAGACGGAATACATAGTTGCTTCGGTTAGGGTTCGTGAGAGGAACAATGGAATTATTATTATTTCTGTTCTGTTCTGTGAATCGATAATACAATCATTAATCAACATCAACATACACCAACACGCTTGCTTATTTATTCCTTCTCACTTAAGCCTAAAGTTTTTTTATTTTTAAAAGCCAATTATAACACCGACAATAAATAAATAACAACAAAGAAAAGCTGGAAACAAACACGTGTATCTAATCTACAGTATTTATTTTATTTTATTATTATTATTATATTTTATTTTTGTGCACAAAATTATTTCATTCTTTAATTTATTCTAAATTATTATTTGGTTATTTTATTTTAATATTCAATATTGAATTTGAGATATTATATCTTATAAATTATTTAAATATAAATTGTTGGTGTAAATATATCTTAAATTTGGAGTAATTATATTCTGAATCGTATAATTTTTTTTTTTTGTCGAGACCGGGGTATCCACCGTCGAACGCAGTGACTATTCCCTCGCTATATTAGAGGCACCTCGAAGGGTGGGATAGCTGGCCCAAGGATTTAAAGCTACCTCATGTCCAAGGTAATCGTATAAATGACATTAAATAAAATTAAAAGTAATATTAAAAAATAATTATTTTAAAAGTTAAAAATTTAAGGATAATTAAACCATTTAAATAATTTAGAAAATTAGGAAAGACTAAAAATATATTTAATCTAATAAAATAAAATTTTAGATAGAAAAGTTACATTTTAATTTATATTGAGGAAATTCAATATAAATTCAACAAACACAGGCACAAAAAAATTGTTTTTTTATGTCTGTGCCATTTGCTCACATTCAATATATTTAATCTAAATTTAAGGATAATAAAATCATTTATTAAGGAATGTTGGGATGATTTGCATTTTGAGTTGAAGCATGCTTCCGAAAGAAAGAGAGATTTTTACGAAGTGGTTATGATATGTGTGGTTTTGGGTGTGTGTTTAAGAAGACTTTTTTTAGCCAAGAACAATAATTTAGCCAAAAACAAAACACATTGGTGAGAAGAAATAAATAAATTTTCTATTAGATGAGTTAAATGAGATAATGAAATTGAATTGGAGATTTAGGTTTTTATATTTCTCTCATTGTTTGAAGTTTTTGAATGTAGTCCCTGTAATGTAATTTTTGTTTTGGCCTCTCTCCATAATTAATTCAGTCAACCTTCATTTCTATGCCACATGTGTCACGTCATCATGGACAGGTGGCAAAACGTTTGCCACTTTGGACCAATGGCAAAAAAAATTGATCCATACGAAGACTATTTTCAAATAAAATCACATACAAGAATTAAAACAAAAATTTAGTGTACATACAAGGACCTAAAGTATATTTAAGCCACATAACAATCAACCAAGTCAATCATTTATGATTATTTTTTTATTTTTTTTTGAAACGGCAAAATATATTAATAATGGATTAAAGTACAAGAGGTACTCCACCCATAGGGGAGACAAAGAACAGACAAAACAACTCAAAGAGCAAACGCACCGCAACTACAAAGGCGGAAAGAAAACTCCGAACCAAAAAACTACCTAAGAATACAATCAAGAGGATGAGTGCTCCATTCGTAGAAAAGGCACGGCGTATTACCCTTGATAGCTAATAACCACTTCCACGCGACGTATTTAATCCCTTCGAAAATACTATCCACCTCTAAGGTCTTAGCCCGAAAAATAGCTTCATTCCTAGCTTTCCATAACATCCAAATAGTCGCATGCCAAACCATAAGAATTCCTTTCCTACCTTTCTTCCCTTTTCTATGAGAAGCAAGGAAGGACTCAAACAAGATCGAAATACTATTCGGCATTACCGTGACCTCGCCAAACCACCCGAACACCTCGCACCACACCGCCCAAGCAAACGGACAAGAAACAAAGAGGTGATTTTCCGTCTCGGGAACATCAAGGCAACTCACACAACAATCACCCCCACCTCTACTCACCACACCTCTCCTAGCAAGATTAAATCTAGTCGGGAGCCGCCCTAGGAGGGTTTGCCAAGAAAATACTATGACTTTAGAGGGTGCCCAACTCTTCCAAACATGTGCCACCAAAGGCGGAGAAGCCAACAACAAAGAAGGAGGAAAAAAATTCGAATAGAAAAATTCATAAAGAGCACTTACCGAAAACCCATCATTCAACGTAACGGACCAAGAATCGTCCACATTAGAAATGACATGTCCGTCAAGTAACTCATTGAACCTCACGAAAATATCATGCTCCCACACAAAAAACTCCCTCCTCCATATGAACCTCCACACCCACCGGTCGCCCCTCCAAACACCTAGCTCACTAATTAAACAATTTGGTTGGAGAGAGCAATTAAAAAGGCGAGGAAACAACTCACTTAACGGGATCTCTCCGATCCAAGGATCCAACCAAAATCTCGTTCTACACCCATTCCCCACCTTCTTAACAAAAATACTCCGGGACCAATCTCCGACCACCTCTTTATCTACCCCCAAACTCACAATATCCTTCCACCACAAAGAACATAAATGTCTCCTCCCAAGGGGTAAATCTACACGATCAAGATCCCCATATTTGGCCCTCAACACCTTAGCCCAAAGAGAATCAACCTCCGATAAAATGCGCCATCTCCATTTAGCAAGTAAAGCTAAATTAAACCATTTAATATCCCTCACACCAAGGCCCCCTTCGCTTTTCGGACGGCAAACATCCTTCCAACTAACCCAAGGAATTTTGTTCCTAGCACCAAACAAGCCTCCCCACAAGAAATTTCTTTGAATATGAATAACCGCCTTTCTCACCTTAGACGGAATTTTGAGGAACGATAGGAAGAAGACTGGAAGAGATGCTAAAACCGAATTGAGAAGAATCACCCTCCCACCGAGACTAACATACCGATTTTTCCAAGAGAGAAGCCTTTTCTCTAAAGCTTTTAACACCGGCTCCCATGTAGAAAGCGACCTTGGATTTGCACCCACCGGAAGGCCCAAGTAGGTGAAAGGCCACCGACCAATTTTACAATGAAGAAAACCCGCGGCATGCTCCAAAAAAGAATTCCCCACATTCACACCATACAACCTACTCTTAGAAAAATTGACTTTTAGGCCCGAAATTAATTCAAACCACCTTAAAATAGCCTTCAACGCCCAAAGATTCCCTACACATGGTTCTCCAACGAAAAGGGTATCGTCCGCATATTGAAGAAGAGAAACGGTTACCTCCGAGCTAACCAAAAATCCTTTGAAGAAACCCAACAAGACCGCCCTTTGCATGAGGCCATTTAATCCTTCCGCCACAAGAAGGAACAAAAACAGTGCAAGGGGATCCCCTTGTTTAAGGCCTTTATTAATGTTAATTTCTTCCGTAGGACTCCCGTTAACCAACACCGATAACTTACCATTGCAAACACAAGCTTTTATCCATGCTCTCCATTTATCTCCACAACCCACTCTAGTCAACATGTAATCAAGAAACTTCCAACTTACCGAGTCATACGCCTTTTCGAAATCAACTTTAAAAATCATACATTCCTTTTTCGCACGCTTCGCTAAATCCACCACTTCATTGACCACCACCACCCCATCCGCCAAGTGCCGGCCTTTAAGAAAAGCCGATTGATTAGAAGAAATTAAAGAGTTCATGACTTTACCCAATCTATTCGCAAGGACTTTTGCCACAAGTTTGTAGAGACTTCCGAGAAGAGAAATTGGACGAAATTCACCCAAAGTATGAGGAGACATCACTTTAGGAATCAAAGTTACAAAGTAAGAAGCAAAGCTTTTCGGAAGTTTAGCCGTTGAGAAGAACTCACCAAAAAGCCCCATAATATCGGACTTCATCACCTCCCAAAAATACTTAAAGAATGAGAAATTGTAACCATCCGGACCCGGACTCTTATTGCCATCCGACGAATTAATAACCCCAAGAACCTCTTCTTCCTTAAAATCGGTTTGTAGCTCTCTCATCTCCTCAAGAGTCAAATGCTTGAACGTGATTCCATCAAGCCTCGGCCTCTCCCACGCCTCCTCCATAAAATGATTTTTGAAATAATCCACCACTTCCAACCTTATTTCCTCCGGAGAAGTCAACCACCCACTACCTCTTCTAAGAGCCACAATCGCATTTGATTTCTTACGGCTTTTCACACACGCATGAAAGAACCCGGTATTAGCATCACCTTCACGGAGCCATCGCACCCTCGACTTTTGGAACTCAAGACTATCCTTGCTTTTCAACAAAAGCCAAAGATAAGAAAATTTCTCCTTTCTAGATATTAAATCACTCTCCGACCACCCAACCTCCTCCCCCTTTAGCTCCAACGACGCAATACCTTCCACAAGGTCATTTATCTTATTATCAACATTCCCATAAACCTCCTTATTCCAAGTACGGATCACACCTTTTAGCTTCTTTAATTTTTCCTTCAAAACGTAGCCCTTCCTCCCCTCCACCTCATTCGCCTCCCATTCGTCCTCCACCACCTTACGAAAAGCCTTATTTTTTAGCCAAAAGTTATTAAATCTAAAGGGTTTCGGTCCCCAATCATGACCATTATATTTCAAAATAATCGGACAATGATCGGACACATCCCTTTTAAGCCCCCAAAGGGAAACCGCCCCCCACTCCTCATGCCAACTATCCGACACCAAAATTCTATCCAACCTACTCATACATCTCCCATTAGGTTGGACCCAAGTAAACTTTCTCCCCATTAAGGGAAGATCCACCAACCCCACATTGTTCAAGAATACATTAAAATCCCTTTCCTCCTCCACTCTCCCCTCCCTCCCACCACTTCCCCTTCTCTCCTCTCTATTCCGCACCGAGTTGAAATCCCCCATGAGACAATAGTGATGTGCCTCAAAAGTTCTCATAGCCACCAAAATATCAACCCAAAGGACTTTTTTAGCATGGAGCACACAAGGTGCATAAATATTAATAAATACACACCTAAGTTTTTTTGCCCCCCAACACAAGACAACACCCAAATAACCATGACCATTGAAAGATGCCAACAAGGAACATTTCCTACTATCCCACATTGTTATCAAACCACCACTTCTACCAACCGCCGGAGAGCTACTCCACCCCACCTCATGACCCCCCAAAGCACCGAACACAAACGATCATCCACCGCACCCACTTTAGATTCTTGAATTGCCATCACATCAACCTTCTCACGGAAAATTAAGTCTCTAACCTTTCTTTTTTTAATTCTCCCCCCCAACCCCCTAATATTCCAAGAGCAAACAATCATTGGGATACCTCTTCCTCCTCCCATGCTTCCACATTATCTACTTCTTTTGCTTCCAATTCAATTAATTTCTCCACCATTGAAATTCGTTCGGCATTAGTTGACACTCCTAAATTAACACCAATATTAAAAAGACGCTCCGCCTCAACACGATACTTCTTATACTTCTCTTCATTAATTATGTTGGATTCGCCTTCTACTAAAGACACCTCAAGAGATGACACGGCCACCGTCACCCTTTGCTCACCCCTTTCCTTTTGAACGTATGGAGTAGCTTGGCTATAGGAGAGACCACCATTGGAGGGCCGGTTGTGAGTCTTATGTCTATGCTTAGCCACCTTCTTATCATGTTGCTTCTTTGTTGTATTCTTGATAATAGATGCAAAACGGTCAGTTTTGGTCACCCCCCCAAAACTGCCAATACCTGCCACAAGACTTCCTCCTGCGCCCTCTTTCAAATTCTGCTTCTTTTTCTGTTTTTTATTCATACCCCCCTTCAAAGGATTAGCCTCTAGACCATTTTCATGAGCAACAGCAAGTTGGGCCACTTAATTGCTATTTAGAATACTAATAGAAAGATTTTCTGAATCAACACAATTAGGCCCACCAGGCCCACACACTTTTGCAGAACTCCCTCCTTTTATTAATTTCCTCTTCCTCATATCCACACCCCCCCCATCATGCTGAAAAGAATTATTAATAAGTTCTTCCTTACCACTAAGGCCCAACACGGACTGGCCCACCACAGATTCAGTAACTGGCCCAGTCAACAAAAGTCTTCTCTTTTCTTCCCCTTCCTTCCTGGCTAACCCTAAAAGAAAGTCAGCTCTCTCCCCACTACTCTCCTGCGCCGAAAGTGACAGGTCCCCTCCCTCCTCTTGAGATCCATCATACCCCTCATCCTCCAACCAGGTCAAAGCAAGAAATTGATTTTCATCCACACAAAGTTCCTCAAAAGATTCAATGCTTTTTTCTGTTGCCTCACCCTCCCCCAAAATCGTACGAGCAGTCACTGTCATTAACTTGCTCCTACTCACTGCTTTACCCGTCGGATATGGCAGAGAAGCCAACGGGCAAACCGAAGTCGCCTCTTCTTCTTCCCCACTCGATACCGCCATCTCCCCATCGTACAGCTCCAGCGCCTTACCTCCATCCTCCACCGGTCGCTCAACATCAGTACCGCCTACAAACTCTTCCTCCGTTTGCGAAACCCCATCGACCGAGCTATCACTGTAAAGATGCTTTTAAATAAGTGAGCCTTGACCAAAAAAAATCTAAATTTTAAATAAGTGAGCCTACTATTAAATTAGAAAATGTAATTAGACATATTTATGATTCATTTCTTCATGAATTTTGTCTAATTCATTCAAAATAAAAATTGACAAATATTAAGTGCCCGTTTGGCCCGACTTATTTTCTACTTTTTTCTTCTCCTTAAAAATAGTAAAGTATGAAAAAGATGTGTTTGACACTATTTCTTTTTATTTTTTATTTCTTTAGTTTATTTTTTCTAATACTTTTAAAGAAAAATATGGTTAAATTCAATTTTATACTTCTCTATTTCGTTTAAGCTAAATAGAAAAGTAGAAAATAAGCCGGGTCAAACGGGCACTAAGCTCGTCAAAAAAAGCAGACTAGCCCGCCTTTTTTTAACAAATTAAGCGGGATGAAACAACTAAAGAAGTCGATTCAAAACTTCAACTCAACCCGTTAATAGAGCAAATGAATGCTAGCATTATTTTGAAATAAAAGAAAAATGAACAAATAAAAAAAACTTTTCCACATGTAAGTAAAAAAATATTGAATTAAAATCCATGCTCCAACCACAAAAGTCTTATCAGCCAACTAGACAATGATGACAGCCTCCCAAGACCCTACAACAGCATCCTTCTCACTTTTTGTGATACATCCATAAATATAAAGCTCCTCCTCCTCCTCCTCACTTTGTGTTATAAGCAGGATCATTCATCATTCCATCAATCTCAAATTCAAAAATATAAGCACTAATACCATTCAATTCTCCTAGGGTTCGATCAGTCAATTTGGGAAAATTGGGAATAACCTCCATCGGAGTTTTGGAAGGTCTAAGAGCTTTCCGGAAGATACCAAACCTATACTCTTTTTCTTTTTCATCCTTGTATACTACTCCCCAACATTTGCACCATTTATCAAAAAATTCTCCATCTCTTGTAACTTCAGAACAAACAAGAATATATAATTAATTAAAACATAATTTAGGGTTTGGTACTAATAATCAAAATCAGTTGAGCAATTCTCAACTAATAATAATCAAACAATAAATTAATTAATTAAAATATGATTTAGGGTTTGTACCTTTGTCTTCATAATCTTTTAATTTTGCAAAATCCTTCTCATTCTTCTGCTGCGTATTGTACTCTGGTTTACGTTTACGGTGGTTCGTACCTGAAGAATTGGAGACGGAATACATTGCCGCCATCAAGTAGTTGCTGCGGCGGTTCGGTTAGGGTTCGTAATTTAGAGACGAGAGGAACAATGGAATTATTATTTCTGTGAATCAATGAAGATTGAAGGAAGGCTTAAATAAATTTTGATGGAATTATTTTTGTGAATGAATGTAATGAATACTAATCAACATCAAACAATATAATTGTGAATATTGAAAGAAAGATTATATTTTTTTTTAACGAAAAAAGAAAGATTATAGTATTTGTTAACTAGTTCGGGATCCAAGTATCCAGTGACACCTTTTTGTGTCGGGTTGATTGCAGGTTGAAAGTTGAAGCGTGTCTCTCTAATAATAGGATCATAAGTTGATTTCTTTTAGGTTGTGTATGTTTTGATATTTTTCATTAGTGTTCCGTTTATATACGACACCTTTGTTTTTAATTTTTTAACTACTAGTCTTTGTTCATCTTCTACAGAGATCTGGTTTTATTAATATATATATTTGCTGTCAAAAAAAAAATATGTAAATGGTTCTAAAATGATTCTGAATGAAAATTAAGATCAGTTACATACTCTAATTTTTGTAAGATCACCAATGTAAACAAATCCTTTTTAGAGTTCGAGAAAATGACAAAGAACCAACTAGTCCTGAAGTACCGCATTTTAATTCAATTAGGGACAAGTACATTATTGACCTTTTACTTGTTTCCAGTATATCTTAAAGTATATATTTTGTTATTTTAGATATTTGCAGGTTATTTGTCTTATCTTCATAATGTTTTATATATTATGAACAAACTACATGTTTACATTTTAGCACTATGAGAGATGAGTCAAGAATGTGTTTTCATTGAAGTACATGATTCATCACATACAAGAGAGTTGTGATTTTTTTCCTAAGAGTTCTTGTAATGATTCAATAAGAAGATAACATCGCAAGATTGCTAATTCGTGGAATAACATAAAAGATAGATAGAGCAAATTTTCTACAAGTCACTACCAAGTAAAGTATTTGAACAACTATAAGATTAAATGATTTTATTTCTTCTTAGATATATTTGTATTTATGAGGGGAATAAATTAATGTAATATGCACTATTTTTCCCTTAACATTTTGTTCCATTGAATTTTTCTGAAAATATTTTTAATGAGATAGTTCACACATGCACTCTTTATAAAACTATGTTACAATGTAAATGAAACATTTGAAAGACATAATACAATATACTTGGTTCCTCTCTTTCTCTTTTTATTTCATATAACAGCGGTCATTTTTTCATTTGAACGATATATAATCAAACCATCTTAGAGATAGGTGAGCCCCAAATGCAAGAAGGGTCTAATTGTAGCTATAAAGCATTTAACACACTTCCAATCAACCAGTTTTCCATCCAATTCTACCAATTAGTAAGTTATTATTATGAATCAAATAGTCCTCATTTTTTAGAAAAATATGAATCTAATTTGGCAAGAGCATTATAATGGGATTGTTGAAACAGACACCTCATTCATTACCAAATTACAATTCCAAACACACATCTGGAGGGTGGGTTCTAACCAACAAAGTAAAAGTTATATAGATAGATAGTCTAACAACATGTAAAATAATAAAAATTAAACACAAACAATAATTTGTTCCTGGAAAGGACGAATACTAAAAACAACCACAAGTCTTATATATATATATATATATATATATATATATATAAGCAAACTAGGCAATGATATATCCTCCCAAGACCCTACAACAACTATCCATAAAGCTCCTCATCACTTAGTGGGAAGAGACCAGGTTTATCCATCACTACATCAATGTCAAATTGAAAAATATAAGCAGTAGCACCATTATATTCGGCATTCAATTCTACTTCGGTTTGATCAGCCAAACCGGGGAGATTGAGGGGAAGCCCCTCCGCAGATTTGGGCGGTTTAAGAGCTTTCCGGAAGATACCAAACCTGTACTTTTTTTCTTTTTCGCCCTTGTACGAAACTTCCCAATATTTGCACCATTTCTCAAAAATTTCTCGATCTCTTGTAACTAAAACAACAAATTACGAGCATCGTTAAGCACAGCCAGCCAAGAAATATTATAAGAAAATATGATTTAGGGTTTCATACCGGATTCATCATCGTCAACGTCCATGTCGTCAAGTTCAAAATCCTTGTCGTTCTCATCAACTAATAATCAAAAGAAAACAAACAAGAATGAAACAAACCAGCCAATATATATAAGAAAGAATGAAAACAAGAATTATGATTTAGGGTCTGTACGTACCTTTAGGGGTGATGTGTTCTCCTAGTAAATTATAAGCGAAATCTTTCAATTTTGCTACAATTTCAGCCTCACTTTGTCTATCCATCAAAGCAAAAGCCCAAAGACCATTCAATTCTTGTTGGGTGTGATCAGCAAAAGCGGACACATTGCGACTCAATTTAAGAGATTTCTGGAAGATACCAAACCTATAGTCTTCTTCTTTTTCATCATGGTATGTTACTCCCCAACATTTGCACCATTCATCAAAAATTTCTCTATAGAGTCTTCTTGTAACTAGAATAAGAGACAAGATTGATAAGCACAGTGAGCCAAGATATATTAGAAGAAAATATGATTTAGTGTTTCGTACCGGAATCATCGTCAGCGTCCTTGTCAACAACTTTCATTCTCTTTATCGGTTGAACAAAATCCTTGTCGTCATTATCAACTAATAATCAATCAAAAGAAAACAAACAATAATAATTAAACAAACCAGCCAAGAAATTAATTAAAATATGATTTAGGGTTTGTTTGTACCTTTGTCTTCTTCTCCTACTGAATACCCTGGTTTACGATACATCGACATCACGTAGTTGCAGAGGCGGTTCAGAGGTTGAAACTTTAATTTTTTTTTTTTTTGACGGATAAAATAGGAGAGGAGTAAGGTATGAATTGTACAAAAGTCAAGCCCTTTATTTATAGTACTCAACTTTTTGGTATCTGTTGTTTCCACTTTCCACTCACCGGTGTGCGACTTTTTATATATACTAGATTTTCGCCCGTGCGATGCACGGGTATTTTAGAATATGCTATTTAAAAATGGATATAGTTTGCGAATAAATTGCAAACAAATGATAAATACAGTGAATTTGATCAAAAATGTATAAACTTATCCAATTGATTGATCAAAAGGAATAAACTAAATTCAATTGATTGATCATTTTAGTAACAAAAAGGAGTAAATATAAGCTTATCCAAACAGAGGTCACATATTCCTTAAGTAGAGTAAAACAAAGGCCGTATTTGGCATTAACATGGTTCAACAACCCACTCCCCAAACAGAAATTAACATTTACCACTTTAGAAAGAATGCATATTATCATCCTGCAAATAAAAGAGAACATAATAACACTTATGTGGAAGCAAATATTCTATATTTTTTTGTCAAAACTTTCTATTGCCATTTACCACTTTAGAAAGAATGCATATTATCATCCTGCAAACATAAAAGATAAAATAAGAACCAAATTAAAACAGCAAATAAGCAAGAATTAAAGTAATATGCATAAGGAACTTGCAGCATTGCTGCCAAGACAGTATAAGTCGTGTGGGATGCAGAGCAAAAAAATAGCATAGATAAAATACATTACAAATTTCAATTAACAATTACATTATTGCAGTCAAATTCGAGTTGATAAGTTTGCATCTTAGACAATTGTCTCACTCTATACGAAAATGACTCAGCAAAAACCTGTAATCGCCGTTCTTTCTCCAACAACGTCCTTACCATTCTTCGCCGTCAAGAACTTTGCCGTTAACATAAGAGATAAATTATAATATTAAAAAAAAATTACCCAAGTAAAGCACCTGCGAAGCAACGACTTCAAGAAAATTAAAATGCAGGAATTTATAGAAAGTAAATTAGTGGAACCAAACAATCTTGTTATCATTCAAATATATAAAATCATCATATAAAATCATGTACCACACAAACAGAACATTAATTGAATGCATATTTTTATCAACAAACTATCCAAATGTCATACTCAACTAAGAAAATATTTGATGAAAAAATAGAGATCACTATAGGAAGTAATTATAATAGCATCATGACAAAGTAAAAGAAGCAAATAAAAATGCAGATGAAATAAAAACCAATTAAATTAAACGCATATGAAATAAAGAAGCAAATCATGAAAGAGAGTAGATGAAAGAAAAACCAAACAAAGCAAATAAGCAAGCATAAGTGATTAAAACCAATCAGTTTCTATCTGTCAAAAGATATAACAGTAAATAAAACTCTGAGAAAAAGGAATAAAGAAAAGAAGAGCATAAGTCGATCGACAACCAACTCCGGCATGATCGGTGCCGCAACTCAAACTTCTTATTTTCATTGTCGTTGGTTTGTTATTGTGGGGTGGGTTTATGAGAGAGGGTTTCACGGGAGACGACGTTGGGGTTGAAGGTGTAGATGATGAGATCGCCGGCGGTGATGCCGAGTTAATGGAGAGGAGACTTGATTTCAGATTTTCTGTTGAGGGAGAGAAGAAGACCATGGAGAAGGAATGGTGTTAGAAAGGGTGAATTTGAGTTGGTGAAGAGAATTGTGTTTTGGAAGAAGATAATAATAATTTGATTTTCTGGTGTTTGATGCAGCGTGCTTTGCTTGTTTGTTTCCAATACCAGCAGCTCTATTTCCTATATTTCTTTTTCTTTTCACGTGCTCTGTTTCATAATAAATAACTACTCTATTTTTTTTTTTAATTGAACTAAAAATGGGTTGTATTGTGTTTGGGCTTAGCTAATTTGGGTTAGGAGTAATTAGGGTTAAGTTTGCATTAGGGTTAATTAGGGTTAACCATCATACTTAACAACTTTTATAATAATAAAGATAAAGATATATTTTTTGAAACATATTTTTATATGAAATAATGATATGAAAATTTATTTATTTTACTATATAATATGAAAATTTATTTATTTTACTATATTTTTTGACTAAATTTATTTATTTTATTATATAATACATCAACAAAAATAAATCTTCACATATTTTATTTGGTTTCTTTGAATTTGTTTTTAACACACTTCACCAAAAAACTAATCAATATAAATTTTTCCATAAAAGATTTTTTTTTCATAAAAGATTTATATAATGTACTAAATATTAGGGGTGTAAGCGGATCAGACAAAACCAATAAACCGGTGATCCAAACCGGGAAAAAAACAATCTTTTTTTGTTCGGATTTCGGATTTCATTTTTAAAAAACGATGAACCGATGAATCGAACCGGCTATTTTATAACAGTATATTTGACTCATATTTTGACAAGATCAAACTACATTCACCTTTAAAACAAAACACGCATGTAGAAGCAGAACAAGCACAACACAAGCAAACATAAAAACTATGTTATTGTTTATTTGGTTTATGTTATTATTTTAAGTCTTTTGAAAATAGAGCTTAAAATATATCGTGTTTGGAAAATTAATAGCAAATATTATACCGGAAAAACAAAATATTGCGAACCGAGTATAATGTCCGATCAAAACCGACTAGTTTGGATTTGAATCGGATTCGTTTTTGAAAACCAAACCAAACCGACCTAAACCGAACCAATTGAAAGTTCATTAGAGCATCTCCAATAAAGGTATCAAAGAGAGTATCATAGATTAATGATCCGTATCTTATTTTATTTTATCATTGGAGTTGCATGACATGGCATAGAGGATATCATAATTGATGATACAGTACCTTATTTAAGGTACCATATCATCAATTAATATTACTTATTTTTGTATATCAAATTAAATAGAATTGATCAACTTCTTATTAATGTATGATAGTCAAAGTGATATCACCATTGGAGAGAAATGTATATGAATTGCATAAATATTATATGGCATTATAGAGACCACTTTTTAGTGATGTATGATACTCAAAGTAGTATTATCATTGGAGATGCTCTTAGTTTGGATATCGGATTCACTCGAAACCAAAATGTTATGTGTATATGGGCTGTGTGATTGTTAGTTAGGTGAGTGCTTTTGTGTGGCAACTCTTCCGGAATAGAATCCCTACAAGGGATAATTTATGTCGACGAGGGGTTGTGCAAGCAAATGAGTCTATTTGTGTAATGTGTGGGGGTGCGGAGGAAAATTCAAAGCATTTGTTTTTGCATTGTGCTTTTAGTTCGAGGGTGTGGTATGAATTGTGTCGTTGGCTTAATGTGGAGGTGGTACTCCCTCCGGAGGTGGTGATGTCCTATAGCCTCCTAGTCGGTAGCGGGAGAAACAAAAGGATTAGGAAAGGGCACTCGGTGGTTTGGTTGGCTTTTGCTTGGGTATTGTGGAAGGCGCGTAACGATCGTATTTTTAATAATATTGAAAGTGGTGTTGTGGAAGTTGTAGATTTGATTAAACGAACCTCTTGGCATTGGTTTATGCACAAATTGGCGAAGAATCCGTGTTTGTTATATGAATGGATATGGAATCCGGGGGATTGCATGCTCCGTTAATTTTTTCTCCCGGTGTTGTAGTGGCCTCGGTGATGTTAGTGTGGGCGGCTGGGTGCCTTGGAGCTACTACTGCTGTTTGGTTTATAGTTCTTTCTTTTTGGAGCCTTAGACTTCCCCTCTGTTACTGTGTTGTGTGGGATTGGTGTCCCCTGGGTTTGTGCTTTCGGATCCATTCTAGGTGGGGGGCTTTACCTTCTTTTTATTTCTTTTGGTGTGTGTTGTACAACTTGTACCCACTTTACCGATTAATAATATTTCCTTTGCAGTTCAAAAAAAAAAAAAAAAAGTTAGAGCATCTCCAATAAGAGTATCTAAGAGAGTTTCATAGACTATTAATGAGTATCTTATTTTTTTAACCATTGGAGCAATGATGATGTGGCATTGATGGTATCAAAATAATGATTCAAGTACCTTATTTAAGATACCGTACCATCAATTTAATGTTAGTTTTTTGTTTGGTATATATAATTAAACTCTCTCCATATATATATAAAAAACATGAGTATCTTAGGAGTTGCATAATTTTGTACCATTGGAGTAAAACATATATAAATTGCATAAATATTACATGATATTGTAGGGACCACTTATTAATAATATATGATACCCATAGTGGTATCACCATTGGAAATACTTTTAGTTACGTTGTTTAATGTTTTGATTTTTGTATAGGCACATTGAAGTTCCGGCAATTTTTGAGGATCCTAATTCATTGAAACAGGTAAATTTTGTTTATGAACTTATCCTCAAGTGAATTTGGTAATTCAACTTTTTCGACTTTATAACGTCATTTACAACTTGGTAATTCAAAATTTGATAAAATCATGACCTGTTCAAGAAGTTAGAGAAAATAGATGGGAAAATTACTCAATCACCCCCCCTAATTTCTTTTTCCCCCCCTAACTACCAATTTTACCTTCATAAATGCACAATTCGTGATGTATTTCCCAAACTGCAGTTCGGGTTATACGTCACGTAAATTGTTCAAATTTAACCCCCCACGCCTTCACTTCGTGGCGTATATCCCGAACTGCAGTTCGGGAAATACATCACGAATTGTGCTTTTTTTACCTTGCACCCCCATCGTATTTCGTGAGCTATTCCACGAACTGCAGTTCGGGTTATAGTTCACGAAATATGTTGTTATATACAAACCCTCAGCTCACTTTTTCTTCCTTCTTCACCACTCTTTCACACAATCTCTCTACTCTCTTGGGCGATTTTGGAGTTTGGGGTTCACAAATCAACATTGGTGCTGTTGTTAAAGTAACAAACAATCGTTAAAGCGTTTACATAAGGTAATGTCTACTTCCAACCGATTATTTTGTGTTGTTGTTGTTGTTTGATGTTTTAGGTGGGGGTTATCCCGGTGGACCAATAGATACGTCCTTGCTTACTTTATACCATGAGCACAGGGCGATTAAAATTTGGAGTGCTGATGAACGTGATGAGGTATTAGATTTGTATTTTCATAAGTTGAATAATATTGATTGATATCTCTGATCTTGTGAAATTCTTATACGTTTTTTTGCACTTCAGATTATAAACAAATCACAAGTTCTGAGGACACACGGCAGGAAGTTGATTAGCTTAGAGCAACCAAGGCGTGTTCCGGGCTATGCGTGGTTTTGGGATGTTGTAGACAACTCTGGTCTAGAGCCATTGTTGCACACTAACTACAACGTCGTCAACCACGGTGTGATGACGGCTTTTGCTGAGAGGTGGTATCCGGAGACCACGGTCTAGATGTGATTCAGCCACTTAGAGAGAGGTGCATCAGAGCGTTCTGTCAAATATCCCGAACAAGGGAGTGGGGGGTTTTGATTCTGTTCTGTCAAATATAACCCCCAGTTCGGGTTTTAGATACCGAACTAGGCTTCGTGGCATAGTCCACGAAATACGTCTAATGGGGGTGCGCCAGGGGTCAATACGTGACGTATAACCCGAACTGGGGTTCGTGTTATAGATCACGTACTGCTGCACGAGCGCCATGGGGGGGAGCAAGGCCCATGGTTCGGGACGTATGCCACGAACTTGGGTTCGGGATGTATGTCCCGAACTGTTTTCTTTGCCTAATTTCAAGGGCATTTTGGGATTTCAGGGGGGTTTAAAAGAAATTAGGGGGGGCGAAAGAGAAATTTTCAATAGATGGAATCGTGATGTATACTTGTTAGTGTTTTCTGTTTGTATAAGGTCTTAGTATGTGATAGAAATTAAGTATATAGTTTATTTTAAATAAATAGTTTATTTAGGTCATTTTACTCTTTTAGGCTTTATGGTATATTGTATATAAAAGTTTGTGTGCTTCATTTGAGAATCAATCAAACATTAATTAAATATCTTCTTCTCTCAAATTCTCTCAAAATTATATTATATATTATCTCATTTGTACCGGATTCTATTCTAGATCATTAGAATTCCTACACTGAGATTTGGATTCTACCGATTCGTCCCTAGAATTCTATTTTCCCTATATGTAAAAAAATTAATAACACGAGTTCTCTTTGAATAAGGAACGCATGTAATTTTATTCTTACAAAAATTCACTTTTATATGTTGTATCAAACTCATCATTGGAGGTTAATTTCTTTGAGTGGTGTAAACAAGCAAGTGTAACTCATGGCATTATTACGTTTATTATTATGTGGGTGGCTTGGTGTGCTAGATATGATTACATCTTTAATAATATTGAGAGTGATATTGCTAGTAATGTGGCTAAGGTTTAGTCCATGTTCTCTTGTTGTTCGGAGGTTTTCAGTGCCCTTTCTTTGACACCCAAACAGAACTCGAACCCCCGGCTAGTAGCCTGGTCTTGCCCACGCGAGGGTACCGTTTGTTTAAATGTCGACGGTAGCTTATTGGGATCTTCTACGACTGCAGGATTTGGCGGTCTAATTCGGGACAGTAATGGATTTTTTTTGAAAGGATTCTATGGCTCGGCAAAACACCCAAGTGTTCTCTATGCAGAAATCATGGCAATCTTGCATGGCCTAGAACTATGTTGGTCTAATGGGTTTCGGAATATCACTTGCTTCTCTGACTCCTTGCTAGCGGTGTCCTTGATTAGAAAGGGTGTTACACAACATCACATGTTTGCTAATGAGATTCACAACATTCGTCAGATGTTGGGTAGGAATTGGAGCATTACTATTGATCACATCCTCCGAGAGGGGAATGCATGTGCGGATTTTTTGGCTAAGATGGGAGCATCCTCGAATTCTTCCTTGGTGGTTCTTGACGACCCTCCACCTCTTTTGTCTAGTGCTCTTCGTGCGGATGCGTGGGGTATAGCTTTTGTTAGGGAGTAATCTCCTTGTTTTATTTTTCTTTTTTCTCTCTTGTAACCAAAAAAAAAAAACTCGGATAGTGACTTTTACAAAAATTCACTTTTAAAATTGATATTAATAATTGCATACTAATTGTCATTTGAAACCCTTAAGAAAAACCAAATTGTTTGTATTTGTTTTCTTACGTAGTTAACATTTCACTCCTTAGGTGCCATTTGAAAGAGAGTATTTGACACCGGTGAGTTATTTATTTTTATGCCTTTTTTTTTTGCTCATCATTCCTAGCAGTAAGTGGTATGGCTGTCTGTAGACTGTTGTAATTCATATTGTATGGCTTTATAAAACAAGAATCAGCAGGATTATCTTTGGGTTTGCTAATTGTATGATACTACATTATATTGTTGATTGATCGGTTTATTAGTTCAGTAATCCCACTTTTTAACTAGCAATTCTCACATTCTTTTTTCACAATTTTTACACCTCTCTCTACTAAATTCACTGCTCAACCGTGGCTTCAAGCTAACACTTGGTTGACCGCCAGCATACATGTATGAGTTAGATGAGTGCATATATTTATATTATTTAAGTTCAGGTCTTTATAATTTAACTAGTAAAATCTTGCATATACACGAGTTGCACATTGCTACGATTATTTAAGCACACATATTGCTACTATTTTGTCATTCAAAGGTTTCTTTCTATCTTTGCTACAATTTCACCTGCTGCATCTGTTGTTAGCTGTTATGGTTCTTGTTCTGATGCTGAAAAAAAAAAAGGTGAAAAAAGATACAAAAAAAACGAATTTTTAATTAATTTGTTGAACGAGTAGTTTTCTCTTTTCTGAAACCTAGACCAGTTCACGATGGTTTTTCCGGTTATTTCACCGATTCTTCAGACTAACAGTTTTGTATGGCTGACCGGTGCTTGGTCCGGTTTCCGGGTGAACCAATCGGTCCGGTTTTTAAAACATTGTCTCCTACTGAATTTTTCCACTTGCATTATAATGTAATTATAGAAAGAGGAATGTTATGGTCACACTCCTCTAACACTCTCCAATCTATCTATTTCTATTTTAATATATTAAATTTGAGCCTCACATCACTTTATTGACAACTAATCATTTTTTATGCCACATAATTCAAGTTTTGACACATCATCAAAATTCTGATGTGGCACTCTTCTAAAACAATCTCCAGCTTTCTCTCACTAAAATGAGGCTTCTAATGTTGATTTGTATTTCTCCCCACTTTCCATTTTCCAATTATTGTACGTTTTATGGATTTAATTATCTTTATTTCTCAATTAATTTGATCAACACCAATCTGTTACATTCTCCTCTTCAACTCTATTACTTTTCCCAAGTGTTCATTCTAATTTATTACACACAGAAAACTGCAAATGCCTCCTCCTGCTGTCCTCTACACTCTCCGCCAAAGTTCGTTGCACTTGATCGCCCCACCATCTCCATGAGTTATGTCGTCCAAAAGTTTCACTGTCATCTAAACTTGATTTCCACATAGAACTGCCGTAATAAAATTCTTTTTGCACACCCTGATCATACTACAATTTGTGCCACTAATTACATTACATGTATGTTGTCCACAATGTTTCGTTTTTTCCCCTTTCAACATATGGAATTTTCGTTCATATTTTCAATGTTAAAGATTCTTTCAATTCAGTCTATTACTAAATTGATTGTCCCACCTTCATGGTTGTATAGTGATCGATGCTCACAAGGTGAAATTGTGTTGCCTACATTGTTTCAACATCATCCATATAAGGTATACATATATATCCTTCCACCTTAATAATTAGTTTTGAATATAATTCAATATTCAACTATATATGTTTGACTAATTATTATTGATTTCGTATTATGCAATACCATACATACATGAAATTACCTTTGCTAAAATGTTCCACATTGTTTTCATATATGAATTATAAAGAAATGTGAAAGAAATCCTCTTTAATTGGTAAGAATATGTATAGATTCAAATGTTATAGTTAGCTAGAGAGAAACATGTTTGATGAGGTGCCAAATATATGTCACCAGTTCATCTTTAAACGCGCAATATGTGTGAGGGGTAAAGTTGTATTTGAATTTAAGTGTTGCACATAGTAGAAGAGCGAGGAGTATATGTTATTTAATGGTTTTTAGGACTTATCTGTGTTTTTCCCTGAAATGGTCCGTCTCTTATTCACTATGTTTATTTTTTGTTGAAATATGCAGCAGCATGATTTTGACTGTATTGTTTTGATGCTTTTAGGATAAAACAAAAAGATTCAGGTTGAATTAAAATTTTGATTTTCGTTTTTAAGGTTGAGCAACATATATAGGTTAGTTTATCCCTCATCTCTTTGTTGAAGTATACACAATAATACTATATCACAATGATATGTGTTTGGCGAGATGTATCTCATGTTTATTAACATTATTCTATATGTTGGATAAGTGGTTGGATAAATTTTGATTGTTTTGTTTCTACATACACAATGTTCGGAATTTATGTTCCAAAATTCTCTAAGCGTATACAAAAAGTTCGGATTTTATTTTCTGAACTTCTCTAACCATCCATTGCTCATTAAGGATTAGCTGTTAATTTATTTCATTTCTTATTTTTCAAATATGCTTCTCTATTTGATAATGGACAATTGTCTTTATACTTGATTAATGTTTCATGCAGATATATAAGTTAACCATCTTCTAGCCAAAATGGACTTATTTAAGATTTAGATGAGGTAGTTAGTTATAAGCACCAAATTTGTTTTTTTTTTAAAGTAAGCACCAAATTTGTTGTAAATATTGATGTGTGTATATTTAGATGTAATGTAATGTAATGTTATCTATTAAATTCGTCGGTGCAACTAAATGAATGAGAAGTTTCAAGTTTGCATGGTTTCAAATGCAACTGATATAGCATAAAGTCTATCATTTTCCAATTTTTTATAAAAATATTGCTTTTGAATTTTATAATTAACATCTTCCATTGGATGCTAACATGACATTACTGTACTGATATAGCAACTCATGGTTATGTGTTAGAAAGTCATGTTCTCAGTTAGTTGTTTCTCATATCTTCTATGACTACTTGGATGGAAAGATGGAGTTAAAGACTAAAATATTAAAATTCTTATATTATTGCGAATTTGGGATGTAATCTAGAAGTTATTCTTGAAGGAATACAATCAGAAAATGCTCAAGTTATTAGAAAGATCAAAGGTACAATTGACTTGAAATAATTTAATTTGTTCTAAATTAACTTCTTATTGGGCCATTCATGTGCCATGGCATAAATTACACTACAATTAACATTAACATCAGTTACATTTGACACTAATTTAGCCTTTATAATTATGTTGACCGTTCTCCCTATCCATGACTCTAGCTCTCCAATTAAAATTGGGTATATATATATGACTTCTTTGTTGATTATACTTTGTTTCATCCACTTTTTGTTGATTGATTCAATAGGAATAGAAGCATAAAACAAAATCATGAAAACATGCTTTCGGAATTCTTTTTATTCTTTTAGAAAAACAAGAAATGAAAATATTTCAACTAATTATGTCATTTGATGTGTTTCTGGTCATATGTCATTATATGTTGAACCAGGTTTCAAAAGTCAATAAACTTCTGCAATTTTAAGTATACGGAGTTCTTTCGGTTATTTAATTTGCTTCTAATGTTTTTCAATATCTTTAATAGTTGTTGCACGGTATGTTTTTCAAACAAAATTGGTGAAATACGCATACGGTGTTCAAATGAGTGTGGAAATATGTATAAAAAGTGAATATTTTCATGATTATTTGTACTTGAAATACTAATATCAACTAGATACATAAATTATTTGATTAACTTAAAAACTATATACTTACCTCTTCTGTAATGCTAAATTGTTCTAAACACCAATTATGATAATTATAAGTTTTTTTTTTACTAAATAGTAATTATAAGTTGTTATAACTCACAAAAAGCCGTCAACTCATTACTACAAAAAGGTTATCCCAAACTCATTAACCAAAATAAATTTTGCTTTGTGTGACATACCGACAAACACCACTAACTACGTAAATGTCATATTTTACACATTTACTATTAAAAAATTTAACTGAATTTTCAAAAATAATATATTTTCGCCCGCGCATTGCGCGGGCCTACATCTAGTTAAAATTAGTTTTGGGTGGTTTAAGAGCTTTCCGGAAGATACCAAACCTATACTCTTTTTCTTTTTCGTCCTTGTATGTTATGTTACTCGCCAAATTTTGCACCATTTATCAAAATTGTGGATTACTTGGAGATTTATTGACGAAGGTTGAAGATCAGTTATTTGCTCATTGTTTATCTCTAAAAAAAAAAAACATTAGCAAGTGTATTTCAATTTACAATCCTTTCTTCTCTCTTCTTCCTACATAGAAGATAAAAATAGAAATAATGGTGACTACTTTGCAACCGTATAATAAAACTGAAAAGAACGTTCTATTAAAATGGAAATATCAATTACATCACGATTCACACACCATTTTCAAATTTCAATGTCCAAGAACCCTAACTTGCAATTGTAACAGAGTGAAGAAGAAAGAATTATGATGTTGATATTTGGCAACAAGAACAAAGAGGGAGACGATGATAGAAAATATGAGTGCAGAGAGAAAGTGGAAGCAGAACAATGAAGTTAGAGAGAAAGGGGAAGCACAAACGTTTCAGTTATGATAAAACAAAATGACACACAAATCTAATCAAATGATTTCTTATCATTGTTTTCCAATTCTACTACCAACAATTGGTAAGTTATTATTATTATGAATCAAATATAGTCCTCATTTTTTAGAAAAGTATGAATCAAATTTCGCAAAAGCATTATAATGGGATTGTTGAAACAGTTCCCTCATTCATTACCAAATTACAATTCCAAATACACATCTGGAGGGTGGGTTCTAATCTACCCAACAAAGTAAAACATGTAAACACAAACAATATAACTTGTTCCTAAAAAGTCTTATTATCAGGCAACTAGACAATGATGACAGCCTCCCTCCCAAGACCCTACAACAGCATGCATCCTTCTCACTTTTTGTGATACATCCATAAATATAAAGCTCCTCCTCCTCCTCACTTTGTGTTATAAGCAGGATCATCAAACATTCCATCAATATCAAAATCAAAAACATAAGCACTAATACCATTCAATTCTCCTTTGGTTCGATCAGCCAAATTGGGAAAATTGGGACAAACCGCCGTCGGAGTTTTGGAAGGTCTAAGAGCTTTCCGGAAGATACGGAACCTATACTCTCTTTCTTTTTGGCCCGTGTATGTTACTTCCCAAATTTGGCACCATTTATCAAAAATTTCTCGATCTGAAAGGCTTGCAACTAGAAGAACAAATAAACATTGTTAAGCACAGCACAGGCAGCCAATAAACATTATAAACAAATAATTAATTAAAATATGATTTAGGGGTTTGTATTGTACCTTTAGGATCGGAATGAATGTTGATGTATTTTTGTCCTGCTGAATCTTTTCTCAATTTTGCAAAACGCTCCAAACTTTTTATCATACTATCAATGTCATGTTGAAACATGTAAGCATTACGACCATCCAATTCTTCTTGGGTTCGATCAGCCAAACCGGGATAATTGTGACTAGTGAGCTTCTCCTTGGGCGGCGGTTTAAGAGCTTTCTGGAAGTTACGAAACCTATAGGCTTTTTCTTTTTCATCCTTGTATATTACTCCCCAAAATCTGCACCATTTATCAAAAATATCTCGATCTCTTGTAACTACAAGGACAAACAAGCATATATGATTAATTAAAATATAATTTAGGGTTTGGTACTAATAATCAAAATCAACTAATAATAATAATAATAATCAAACAAACCAGCCAAGAAATTAATTAATTAATTAAAAGATGATTTAGGGTTTGTACCTTTGTCTTCTGAATAATCTTTCAATTTTGCAAAATCCTTCTCATTCTGCTGCTGCGTATCGTACTCTGGTTTACGTTTACGGTGGTTCGTACCTGAAGAATTGGAGACGGAGACGGAATACATAGTTGCTTCGGTTAGGGTTCGTGAGAGGAACAATGGAATTATTATTATTTCTGTTCTGTTCTGTGAATCGATAATACAATCATTAATCAACATCAACATACACCAACACGCTTGCTTATTTATTCCTTCTCACTTAAGCCTAAAGTTTTTTTATTTTTAAAAGCCAATTATAACACCGACAATAAATAAATAACAACAAAGAAAAGCTGGAAACAAACACGTGTATCTAATCTACAGTATTTATTTTATTTTATTATTATATATTTTATTTTTGTGCACAAAATTATTTCTTTCTTTAATTTATTCTAAATTATTATTTGGTTATTTTATTTTAATATTCAATATTGAATTTGAGATATTATATCTTATAAATTATTTAAATATAAATTGTTGGTGTAAATATATTTTAAATTTGGAGTAATTATATTCTGAATCGTATAATTTTTTTTTTTTGTCGAGACCGGGGTATCCACCGTCGAACGCAGTGACTATTCCCTCGCTATATTAGAGGCACCTCGAAGGGTGGGATAGCTGGCCCAAGGATTTAAAGCTACCTCATGTCCAAGGTGATCGTATAAATGACATTAAATAAAATTAAAAGTAATATTAAAAAATAATTATTTTAAAAGTTAAAAATTTAAGGATAATTAAACCATTTAAATAATTTAGAAAATCAGGAAAGACTAAAAATATATTTAATCTAATAAAATAAAATTTTAGATAAAAAAGTTACATTTTAATTTATATTGAGGAAATTCAATATAAATTCAACAAACACAGGCACAAAAAAAATTGTTTTTTTATGTTTGTGCCATTTGCTCACATTCAATATAAATTCAATATATTTAATCTAAATTTAAGGATAATAAAATCATTTATTAAAGAATATTGGGATGACTCGCATTTTGAGTTGAAGCATGCTTCCGAAAGAAAGAGAGATTTTTACGAAGTGGTTATGATATGTGTGGTTTTGGCTGTGTGTTTAAGAAGACTTTTTTTAGCCAAGAACAATAATTTAGCCAAAAACAAAACACATTGGTGAGAAGAGATAAATAAATTTTCTATTAGATGAGTTAAATGAGATAATGAAATTGAATTGGAGATTTGGGTTTTTATATTTTTCTCATTGTTTGAAATTTTTGAATGTAGTCCCTGTAACGTAATTTTTGTTTTGGTCTCTCTCCATAATTAATTCAGTCAACCTTCATTTCTATGCCATATGTGTTTTCATTTTCTCGCAATTAATTTTATTTTTGACAATCTAACAACTAAAATAAATCAAGATTTATATTTTTTTTATTAATCTCACACTAATCTTTTATTGTATTATGATTGTAATTTAATTTTATAATTTTAAAATTAATTGTATACTCATGTTCTTTCATATCATGATCCTGTTTCTTAGCTGGCCAAAGGTTTTTGTATATTTTCTTGTAAACAAAATAAAATAGAGTTCATAAGAGAGATATACAAAACAAAATATGAAAAGAAAACATAATTTTATTCAAACCAGCAAATCAATTCCTAATTCGACATATCCCTTAATTTATTGGCTTTTTCTTGTTTACCCCTAAAGATTTGGTTAAACCCAATCACAAACTCCTCAGTACTAGCTAGCTTGCCTTAATCCACCCCAATTTTTTTTCCTGTACATCAGAACAAAGTCATGAACATCCTTTTCATCGGAGAGGAATTTTGACACATTTTCTCTATCTGAGCATCTCTTTCCCCATGCAATGATTTTTGGGCAGTCTAACTTCATTTTGCCTACTGCCTCATAAGTAGAAAACCACTTATAGAAAGGAACTAAAGCAATGTCAAGAAACCCAAATGTGTCACCCCCAAAGTATGGCTTGTCCCCAAGAACTTTTTCCAATTGCTTCAAATTCTCTATCAACTCCTCTTTTTCTTTCTCATGTTCACCCACCTTTCCGGTCCATATCTTCTTTGCAACTTCATGCACCTACATATTCAACATAATCCTTGTAATCAAATTAGACACTTTTAACATTGGTATTTTAGATTTAATAAAGTAATCAAATTCCACTTTAAATTTTGAATTGTTTGATCTTGGTCTAACGATCGAGATGGACGTGACTGTGTGCAGTACACAATTACAAAATGTGATTGTGACATTCAACATTTTTGTATTGTGACCGCATCAATCACATTTAAATGCGATCAAATTTCCTACAACACACTCACCAAGGTATTAAGGTCTTATATATGAACAAAACTAGTAAAAAAAATCAACTTACCTTGTTATCAACAAAATCAGCCCAGAATCTAGCTTGGGATTTCTCATATGGATCAGTGGGAAATAGAGGAGCTTTATCCTTCCACACCTCATCAATGTACTCAACAATAATTAGGGATTCACAAATGGGCTTTCCATTATGAATTAGGACAGGGATTTTCTTGTGAACATGATTCATTTGTAGAAACAATGCGCTCTTGGTGTTGACCAAATCCTCCTCCCTGTACTCATACTTGACACATTTCTCTGCCAATGCAATCCTAACTCTTATTCCAAACATACTCAGATGAAAATCCAACAACACCACCTCCTCATCCCCCATTGTCGAATGACTCAACTCAACTAAGAGATACCACCTCGGTTGCTAAATATATGACCATGTTTGACCTTGTTTGAATTTATATATAGCAATAACATTAAGTCATAATGTTGTAAACTTTTCTTTTGTTGATATTCTAATTAAGTCATAATGTTGTAAACTTTTCTTTTGTTAACTCTTTTGTTGAATTTATATATAGCAATAACATTAAGTCATAATGTTGTAAACTTTTTTTGAAACAACATTCGTTTGGTTATAAGCAGGATACATCCATAAATATAAAGCTGCTCCTCCTCACTTTGTGTTATAAGCAGGATCATCAAACATTCCATCAATATCAAAATCAAAAACATAAGCACTAATACCATTCAATTCTCCTTTGGTTCGATCAGCCAATTTGGGAAAATTGGGAATAACCTCCATCGGAGTTTTGGAAGGTCTAAGAGCTTTCCGGAAGATACCGAACCTATACTCTCTTTCATTTTGGTCCTTGTATGTTACTTCCCAAATTTGGCACCATTTATCAAAAATTTCTCGATCTGAAAAGCTGCTTGTAACTAGAAGAACAAACAAACATACATTGTTAAGCACAGCACACACAGGCAGCCAATAAAATATGATTTAGGGGTTTGTATTGTACCTTTGTTAGGATTGTTGTATTTTTGTGCTGCTGGATCTTTCCTCAATTTTGCAAAATGGTCCAGAGTTTTAATTATATGATGAATGTCAGATTGAAACATGTAAGCATTCTTACCATGCAATTCTTGTTGGGTTCGATCAGCCAAACCGGGATAATTGTAACTAGTGAGCTGCTCCCTGGGCGGCGGTTTAAGAGCTTTCTGGAAGATACCAAACCTATACTCTTTTTCTTTTTCATCCTTGTATACTACTCCCCAACATTTGCACCATTTATCAAAAATTTCTCCATCTCTTGTAACTTCTACAACAAACAAGTATATATAATTAATTAATTAAAATATAATTTAGGGTTTGGTACTAATAATAATCAAAATCAATCAATTGAGCAATTCTCAACTAATAATAATAATCAAACAAGAATGAAACGATCAAAAAATCATTCTATATATATATATATATATATATATTTTGAACTGCAAAATATATTATTATTAATAATCAAGTCTTCGCACACGATCAAAGATTTGTAAAAAAGGACTACAAAACAAAGGTGTCGTGTATAAGCGGAACAGACACTACCTAATATAATTTCACTTCTAATTTCATTCTTAAAAAGACACTCAATAGTTTTCAGACCACCATATAATACATCAACCTAATCCAAAAAGATGTCATTAGACGCTAATTTTTAATCTCGAATCAAAAGTGATCAGCCCATCAGAATCTAAAAAACAACTCCATGAGTCAAAAGTTGATGGAACATCGCTAAAAAGAAAATCATTTTATACATAAAATCAAATACCAAGATAATTTGAGGTTAACTAATTAATTATTAATATTGTCAAAAAATTAATTATTAATGAATTATTCACTTTTGATATGGTAGTGGGCCCAAGTCCGTGAAGGAGGCCCACTTTGTATCTTCTTACTATAATACGTAGTAATTTTCTCAACCTCTCTATTATTTTCATAGCAATCTTCAGGTCTTTTTTTCAGTCATTCTGTGTACAGAGAAAACGCAAAAGGGAAAGAATGGGCAACAAGAAGAGGGGAAAGAATGCTGTCGACAACACAAATGAGGAGCGTATGGTAAGGAAGAATAATATTTTATGGTGTTTGGCTATTTGCATATTAAAAAAAATACTGTAATTTGTTTGCAAATTTTCAGAGCAAGTTTAGAAAGATCAAGAATCCTAACAACAACACGGTGGCAGCTGTTGAAAATGTTGAACAAGAACCTCTCATCCAAGATTTTGCTGCTGAACTTTTGGTAAATAGTATATAGTATATCCTTATTTTAATTCCACTGTGTTAGTGTAACAATGTTGTTGATTCATATTTTCATTTTGAAAACGGTTACAGAAAGAGACTAGATGCACAAATCAGTTGCTTACTCATATCTCCAAACAACTTGATGTCATTGTGGGAGAGCTTTTGAACGAGGAGAAAATGGAAAGGAGTTATGAAAATGTTGAAGAAGGAGGAGATAATCAGTTGATTTAGTCTTCCTATTTTTCCTTGGACAATGTGCATATGTGGAAAACTCCATAATAATTTTGGGTTAAATCTGGTTTATTGCTGGTTTTGATTCCAAAAATAGTCAATTTCTTGTTTGGATTAGGCTTGAATCTTGATACATTTTTATGTGGATATAAAGAATCACTTCAGTGTTTTATTAAGCCAATGGTGATATGCATTTTGAATTTCTTGGTAGAATTCTCTTCAATTTGTGGTTTGGTTATTCTTCACACATTGTGATTTGCGAACACTTGTTAGTTATATAATCATTTGCTCTCTTCTCCGTGTGACTTTAAAGTTTAAACTAAAGGGTTCGAAAAGACAGTTCCTTAAGTTGATCTAGAAAGTCATCAATCCGAGGTAACGGATACTTGTTCTTGATAGTGACCATGTTGAGTTGGCGGTAGTCTATGGTACTTATAAAACATGCATTTATCCAATTAAGTTTAGCGATTCAGCAACGATGAGTATCTTGTCCAGATCAAGCTATAGATATTATAGATGTAATACTAAGATTGTAGGTTATATGTGACTAGTTTGAATCGGCAAGATTTTAGCATCCCCGATTCAAATTGGGTTCATTTTAGGAATTTCAGCACTAGTTTTTGTGTTAATATTGGTAGTGTTAGGCCTAGGGTTGTATCATTGATACCAAATGTAGCTTCCGATTTTAGAAATCAGTCTACATCGGTTGATTCTAATGTTAATGACAAAAGCTTTAAGAATACTTTCATTCAAAGCAGTTTGAATGTGAAGCCCTTGGTGTTTGATAGAATTAACACTGGTGATCAAAGTAAATTGGAAGAAGCTGACCGGTCGAACTCCAATGTAAATTGAGATAATAATTCAAATGATTTGAGTGATAATAAAGATGAGAGGGAGCTTTCTGAGATTGAAAAGGAAGCTTGTAAGTTGCTTTGAGGTGATGTATGTTATTTACTGTGGGAATCTTGTTGGGACTGTTGCAGCTAATGATCCTACTCATAAACAACCTCTGAATTATGATCAAGTCCTTATCCATGACTTTGTTCCATCCGCGCTTGCCTTTCTGCTCAATGGTGAAGGGAAATTGTCAAGAATTTTCTACTTCACACATTGCAATTGCAGGTATGTTATGGCTTCTACAACTTGATTAATTTGTCACTACTTGCTGTTCTTCTACAAAATAGTTTCTGCTGAAGAAGTATGTGCACATTTAGAACTGTTAGAGACTCAATTCTGTTAGTATTTTTAATTTATAATATGGTAACCCCCCTACTTGAGGCACCAACTGTTTGAACTCTCTTATATAATCTTCAATGCCAGCATCATGGCGAATTACGCCGCGAGTTGTTCAAACACATTACCTTCCCCAATTCCACCGCAGTGTTCCAACATGACATATTTGAGCTTCAACCATGTCAGTTCAGGAACTTCTTCAATCAGAGCTTTGAAGAAGTGGATTGTTGCTTCTTCCATACATAACTGGACGAGACTCACCTTCACTGTTGAGCTAGTGTCCATCGCTCAAAAATACACCTCTACTCAAGCGATCCATCCGGCAGGATCATCGCCATTGAACATCAGCAGCTCCACCTTCTTCACTAACCTTCTAAACTTGTCCATGGATGCATCGAGGAATGGTTTGGACGATTTCTCAACCTCTGCCTCCTTTTACGAACCATCATTGGTTTTATGTTTTCCTCTTCTATTTATCAATTAGCACGTCATAATATTGTAAGTATCTTGAGAAATATAGACTCGGACGAAAAAGTTAGAAATTGTGCTGTGACTATGAGCATAGTCTTTTCTGTGAATACTCTTATTTTATAATCTTTTCACGTCCTGCCATAGTGTAAGTTGCTACAATAGTAGTTTCATAATTTTTGTTATGCCGCGAGAAGATGGTAAAATATGATTAGATATAAAGAAACCTATATACACTTGTATAGTTATCAAATGTACTCTAATTAGGAGTGCTGCTAATATTTGAAATGTTATTTGTTGCTTTCAACAGTGCACAGAAGTTGTATATGATGCTTTATGGGTTATTGGAATCTTAGATATTTCAGACTGTGCCATTGTCAGCTTGAAGAGACTCTTGATGATGGACCCGATGAATTCGTTCAACATGCCACCAGCTTCCATGAGAAATATTACCAGACTGAAAAAAGGCACTAATTAAATCTAGCATCTAGCTCAAGCTTTGTCTGAGATTAATTACATCAAATGGCACTGGAACATTTTTATTTTCCATCCAAACGTAAAATTATTTTTCATCCCATTTTATAAGGGTGAGTTAGGTCCAATACCTAATTCTAAGAAATAAATTTGTGCTTTTTTCCAAATCTCCATCATTTTTATTCTTGGCTATGACTATGAATGCCATTTGTAATAAGAAATTTTTTTTCCAATCGCTAAGACTTCTAGACCAAAATATTAGTATTTTAACTCTCCTTAAAAAAGAAAAAAAATTAATAATTTAAATTAAATTTTTAATGGTATTTTGCGGGTCGTATGTGTCAAAATATTTTATTCACCAAAAAATGGGTTCACGTGTTTTCAACGAATAAAAATAATGTTGTATTTATAAGAGAGAATATCCATGAACCTAATGCCTTAAAGTTTTTGGTGAAGATATGACGTCTTTCTCATGTGGTCCTGAAGTATTGATTTATTGTTTTTACTGACGCTCCCCTGAACTGACAAAACTTAGATGTAATTCTTTTGATATTTTTTGTATGGTTGTTAACATAAAATTTACTTTTGTATTTATAACAAACTTTTAGAAAATTATGAATTTAAGGAAATCATAGTTTGTTATATTAAAAATCATGCGAAAAGTAGCTAAATAATGCACCTAAATTTTTTCCTATTAATAAATCAAAATTTCATGTTCATACTTCATTTTCCTTTAAAAGACCACAACTCTTTTTCTATTTTTGCTTAAAAACTTATTTGATAATGCTATATTCTCATAATTTTTTCTTTTGAAGCATTTGCGTCAAATTTAAAATATGAATTATAAAATAAAATTTTATATTTATTTTTCAAAAACAAAATTATTTTGATTCAGAGAATGTTTAACATGTACATTGCACGGATATACACACTAGTATAAATATAAATTTTGGAAGTAGACAATTAAGGGAGATGTAGTGATTGGGATTTTGAAAAATTTTAAAAGACTTTTTTATGATGAAATTTTTTTCTGGTATTCAATCAAAACTTTTATAAAATTTAAATAAGTTTTATGGTATTTAATCATGACAATTAAGATTTAATTTTTAAGGCAATGAAATCTACTAGTATTCAATTGAGAGTTCTTATGTTTATAATATATCTTTTGTTATTCAAAAATTCATATATTTCTAAGAATTCTTTTAAGGAGTGAATTTTGTGAGTCTCTTTAGTTAAAAATACACAAAACACTGTTCCAACAATCTCACAAAAACCTCTAGAGGAAACTTCTCATGACTTTTTTATTTATTGCCATTCACACTACAATTCTTTAAAATATTTTGAAATCTTAAAAATTTGTGTCATAAATCCATTAAAATCTAAACTACAAAATTTTGATTTTAAAAATGTTTTTTAAAAAAATCTTAAAAGTCAAAGTAATCTTGCAAAATCCTTTAAAATATCAATCCAATATATCCCCTAAATATATTTTATTAGTCTTCTTTTTATTTATTGTAATTCAAAACATGCATTTATCCAATTAAGTTTAGTGATTCAACAACGATGAGTATCTTGTCCAGATCAAGCTATAAATATTATAGATGATGGAAATCCACCCACCACTCCCCCTGTTTTACACGGACCCCACCAAAACCCCCGCCAATCTCATTGTAAATCAGTTTCAGAGTACTTTTTTCGTTTCTTAATTTTTTTGGTAAGGAAGTTAAATAAAAAGAGAAAATAAAAACTAAAAAGAAAAACAATTCACAAGGGAAAGTTACCATTAACTGTTAATAGTTCAATTTGTTAATACACAAGGGAAACTAAAATTGAACTATCGGGACGTCAAGGTTATCATAGGAGAAAATTATTAGTGGTAACATGATTTTAAAATTTGGGAAGCTACTTGGGATTCTACGGCCGTGGCCGTAAAAAAATCCTTGAAAAGTATCATAACAAAGCATACCAAGAAAACAGATTGCATACCAAGAAAACAGATTATCGACGTCTCCAAAACCCGCGTATTTTACTCTGTTTTTGTTTTTTGCCAGAAAAAATAATGTCTTTTATTCTAGAGAAAGCTGCTTGTACATTATATGAATTGAAAAATGTAATTAAAAACGACTTTATTCCTTCTCATATTAATCAAAATCCTGACGATTTTCTTAAATGGGCCAAAGAAAATGTGATGGTAGGGTTTAGAGAGTATAGGTTGAGAGCGGAAGACAGGGTGTGGTTTAGAGAATGTGAGAACTAGTTTAAACAAACCTTAAGGATTCGATTTGGAGAACTTCTTTCTTGTGATTTTTTTGTTTTAACAGAGAAAAACAGAAAGACAGAGCACTACTAGCTAGTACTAGAAATAGAAACGACTGCAGACATATTGTAGAAATGTTTTTTTTTTTTGTCAACTAGAGAAAATTCATCCAACAAGCTAAAAGCCAAATAATATACCATGCGTAGATTATAACCCACTAATGGGGTAAAGTATAAAAATTAATGCAAAGTCCTTGCGAAAACCGGCAACGAGCATGGGCATAGCGGCTTATTTCATTCTTTAACCATTTCCTAATCTCTTAATTGTATGTTTCAACTATGTCCAAATGCATCTGTCGGAAGATGAAAGGTTCAAGCTTTTTGGGAGTTTTAATGTCTTGTTTGGTGGTTGTTTGTTTGTTGGTGTTGTCTGTTCATTTTAAGCCTGCCGAGTTAGCCGTGTGATCTCGTAGATGTACAAGTCAGTAGGAGCGAATGAAGTGTTTAAACATTATTTGTTTGATTTTGCATTAATTTTGTACTTTAAATCATTAGTGTTATAATCTAGTATTATTTGGCTTTTTAGCTTGAATGAATTTTCTCACCGTTTCCGTGATATGTTTAGTGTTTGTTTAAAATAGTTCTCACATTCTCGAAACCGCCCACTCTTCCTCTCTCAACGGCTCAACCTACACTCTCTAAACCCTACCCTCACCTTTTCTTTGGCCCATTAAAGAAACTCATCGTCACCATTTTGATTTATATGAGAAGGAATAGAGAGTCATTTTTAACTGCATTTATCAATTCATACAATGTACAGTCAATTTTTTGTAAAAGAAGTTGATGATCTTTTTTTGGCAAGAAAAATAGCGTAAAATACGGGGGTTTATGAGACGTCGATAAGCTGCTTTTGCGGTCTCTGCTTTAATATGGTACTTTTCTAGAATGCTTTTGATGGCCACCGTTGTAGAATCTCAAGTACCTTCCCAAATTTTGGAATCATGATCGCTGACGATTTTCTCCTAAGATAACCTTGTCATCTTATACTTCTCTTAAGACCACAAGGTTATCTCAGGACAAGTATGGGACGTCAAGGTTATCATAGGAGAAAATTGGTAGCGGTTACATGATTTTAAAATTTGGGAAGCTACTTGGGATTCTACGGCGGTGGCCGTCAAAAACATCCTTGAAAAGTATCATAACAAAGCATACCGAGAAAACCTCCGTATTTTACTCTGTTTTTTTGTTTTTTGCCATAAAAAAAAATCATTATTATGAACGTCTTTTACAAAAGGCTGATTATACATTATATGAATTAATAAATGTAATTAAAAATGACTTTATTCCTTCTCATATTAATCAAAATCGTGACAGTTTTTAAAATGGGCCAAAGAAAATGTGATGGTAGGGTTTAGAGAGTATAGGTTGAGAGAGGAAGACAGAGTGTGGTTTAGAGAATGTGAGAACTAGTTTAAACAAACCTTAATTAAGGATTCAATTTGAAGGGCTTCTTTCTTGTAATTTTTTTGTTTTAACATAGAAAAACAGAAAGACATAGAACTACTAATTTAATTAAATGTTTAGCTCACGGTCAAAGTTGCCTTTTACTTTGTTACTACAGCAGTTCAACTCGTCATTTTTTGTTTGACGAATATTTTATTTTTTGTTTGATGAATATTTTATTCTTATTACATTCAGTGCACCTTGAGAGGCTAGCTCTTTATCATGATTCTGACCGACTTCCTTGGGAGATTGACAAGAGATGGGAAGATATCAGTCGACATGAATGGATTGAGGTTTTTCTAATTTGATCAACTTTGTATTCTCATTTGATGTGTTACATATACATAACTGTCAAGTAGATATTCTAAATGCAGCCCTACAGTATCGCCGTCTTAGAAACCAAGAAAGAAGTGATCCCAAGATTCAGTTTGAGAAAGTTTCCCTTGTTCTCACAGATACTGTATCTCTCTTACTCTTACCGAGCTATTTAATTTTCAATTGTTTCATTTATTTCTAGATTTGCCCCTTACTTTTGTGTCTAACACAAATCTAATTAAAGAGAAAAGGTCTTGAAAATGTGTCGTCTTTGCTCGTCTTAGGGCCTAATTTGTTTTGATATCATATTGGATATCCATTTTTTTTTTGAATTACTGTACAAATTTTAAGTACTAAGATTATTAATTCTTACATTTTGTAATTGAACCGTCATTTGTCTCCTTGAAAGTACTGTTTGTTTTACTTGTTCCTGCCTGAACTACAGGCTCAATATCATGATTGGATAAAACTCTTGGAAGCTGTTTCAAGATACAAGACATATGTGGAAGTTTCTCATTTATGACCTTTGGTTCCCATCTCAAAGGCTCCTTATCTGTGATGGCAGTATGCTGCACAGGCTACACTCCAGCAACTGAAGATGTGGTAATTAATTATGGTTTTTAAGCATGGTGAATTCACTAAGATTGCTAAGATTGAAAGGGTCAACATGATGACCTTCCATCAGCCACATCAAGCCCTCCACCCGTTGTTATACGTACAACTTCATCATCCATATGAAACATTTCCTATAGATTTATATAGTCCATTAAAATTACTTCTATTTTTTAAAAGAGAAATGCTAAGTATTCAAAAAATACTTGTTAAACATATTAAAAAGAAACATAAAACATATAAAAAAAAACATATTAAATTTCAGCTCAAAATTTATACATTCAATACCTTTAAAAGTTTTTTTTCAACCTTAATTGTGTTTAACATAAAACAATGCAGCAACTAAACAAGTCTTTAAATAAAACAAATCTTGAACATAAAGTAAATTCAATATGAATCTATCAATATTGAAATATGTCTCCAAATTAAATAAAACAATCAATCAAGTCAGTCATTTATGATTATTTAAATATAAATTTTAAAAAAGTGTTCTATTTTAAATAATGATGAGCCATTCATTTCTTTATGAATTGTCTAATTCATTCAAAATAAAAATTGTCAAATATTAAGTGAGTTAAGCGGACTGGCCCTCCTTTTTTTTTTAACAAGTGAGGCTTCACCTAAAAAAGTTGAGTTCAAAACTTCAACACAACCAGCTTAATTAGCGAGTTAAATGAGCCGGCCCGACGGATCAATCCCGTTTTGCCACCCCAAACAAAAATGCCATACTATATTTTACACAATGAGAATGAGACATATATCTGTCAAAGATCTTACAATGAGGTATAATCATACGGGAGGTATATGTAAAATTTACATTAGAATTTAGAACATGTTGGCCCGACGGATCAATCCCGTTTTGCCACCCCCCAACAAAAATGCCATACTGTATTTTACACGATGAGAATGAGACATATCTGTCAAAGATCTTACAATGAGGTGTCAATCTTACGGAAGGTATCTGTACAATTTACATTAGAATTTAGAACATGTTGGATCAGCCGCAAAAATCATGGTTGTTTAGCCATGCAAATTATCACCGGAAGATTTGCGGTACTGAGTAAGCTCTTCATTAACACGAGCAAGAAGTCGTTCAGATTGTGACAACCTCTTGGTAAATCTGACATTACCCAAATTTTGAGCTCCCTTATCCTGTAATCCACAAAATGAAATGTCCATAACTAAGAATGAAAGTTTCATTGTAAAATAATGTAAGTACACCCTACTATAAAAATAGAAAATGTATGTAGACCTTAGTCTTTGAGGATTGTGGAAGATTTTGAGAATTTCGTGCCCCAACTAATGTTTTAACCATGTCATCCAGTTCTGCAATCTTCTTAATGAGATTGGTCTTGTCCATCTACAACAATTGACAGAAAAAACCATAAACATTAAACAGATAGAATTTTTTTTTTCTGAATTCTTACATGGTAAATCATATCACAATGATGTATTGTGCCCTACCTTCAACATTTCATTTTGTGCAGAAAGCAACTGATCTCGCTCTTGGAGTTGTTGCACTGTTATCTGAGTAGCTAGCATATCTGCCTCTTTAGTTTTCAGTTGCAATATGCAGCTGAACACAGATTTAATATGGTCAGAAAAATAGAAATGAAAATTGTGTACAATTTTTGTATTATGTATCGTTCTAATCTTAAAGGGGGCTATATCTCTTTTTAAGATCAAGATCAATCGACCAGTTTAATATGAACTAGAATCAAATATGAAATAACTTGTGCTCAACATTACTCCATGGTTAATGGATGAAGTTAAAATATGTTAAAGAACTTGTAGATCAATGAGCTATTCCAAATTAGGAAAATTTATTAGCAAGTAAAACCGAGCATGGATAACAGAGCAGTCAGACATGAATTGTAAGATCACTAACCTCTTTCTTTCTTCAACAAGATCATTGATATGTTGTCTAAGGTCGAGATTCTCTTTTTCCTATTGAAAAAGAAATGTCAGTTAAAGTAAACACATTAAAATTTACAGCACACTGTAATTTTGGCATATAGAACCTTTGCAAAGAACTCTTCTCTCTGCTGATGAGCTTCCTCCACTAATTTCACGATTTGGTTTTGGTCTATCAAATTCTGGAATATACCAAAAGCAAAAATGCAAGGCAATGAGAAATCGCTACAATGAAAGTTCCGAATATAACAATAATTTTGAACTTACTGCATAGTTGGTAATGTCTAATTTGACACCAAGAAGGTCCCGAATGACATCATGAGTCATGCTTTCAGTAGCAGCCAGCCTTGTTTGTAGCATGCATACCTGATCCAATATAAATTTAGTCCATTACATGTTTAAAAAATAGTGATGATTATTCTCAGCACTAATATAGAAAGAATTTATATGAAAAGTAGTAATGTTATTCTGACACCTTAAATTTTAACCCTGGCCTACACCTATATTACTGGCTAAATCCTCTCTTTGACCATGACAGCCACCCTTAAGTTTCACAATGTTTCTTAGGAAAATCATGTTAGTTTCTAAGCAAATAAAAAAAAATATTAAAAAACTATAAGCGGTAAAATTCAGGTGTAGAAAAACATTTCCGTTTGAAATGATATACAACATAAAACAAATGGAGATTTTAGGTTTGGACGAATGGCAACTAAACATCCTTAGAAAAACATTCTTAAGGCCATCATTTTTATATTTTTCAATTGATCGATCAACTAAAATCCTTTTAATCGTCATATGAAAATGATATGAATGTATACTCTCCTAGCATATTCAGTTCTACTCTTGTGACAGAGACTATAAAAGGCTAAAGACCTCCTTTTGCCGACTAGCTGCAAGTGCTTCCAGTTCTTCCACGCGGAGCCTTGCCACTGACAGTTCTTGATCTTTCTCCTGATTCATCTGCTGAACAAGATTTGAAATGCATCTGAATGGTGAGCCAGAACCTCTAGTCCTTGTGGTTTTCTCAAGTTTCTCCGACGTTGGTACCATGGATGATGAATGTGACAAATCTGTTTTCACTTCACGGAACATTGACTCCAGACACTTGTACTAACAAGAAGGATAGGGAAGCAAAAGACATGGGAATGTAAGAATAACACGAAACAAAATTATGGTTTTTCAAATGATTTTTTTTAATCAGACTTGATCTTAGTGTAATGTGAAAACTACTTGATAAAATCAGAACTTATACTATTGTGTACCTTTTGTTGGTACTGCAATGTTTGGGCTTCAGCATGCAATACAATTTCGGAGATGTACTCTTTGCACTTTATAATCTTCAAAAAATGTACAAAATGTTAGACTTCCAGAAAACACAATAAGTGCAATTTAATTGATTTTTAAAGAAATTTCCTGGAAGTAAAGAAGAATACCTCTTGATCTTTCTCTGCATTTTCCTTTTCAAGAAACTTTATATGAATCAGTGCCTCATGAGGTTCCAGTACTTTACTGCGTAGTTGCCTGCATCAGGGTTTGTTATGTTATGGACAATGGAATACCCAAAATCAGAAATCAATTACAATAACAACAGTAGAAAGCCCTTTCCCAAATAAATAGGGTTTGTTACATGGATTAAATTAGAAAATAGAAACTAATAATACATAGAAAATAATTTTGACAAATTTGTAGTGTACAAATTATTAGAACTAATCTAATTTTGAATTTGTACATCATTTGACTTATCAAGTTCTCATCAGAGTTAAGTTATTTCAATGTCAACCCTTGCATTTCGTCAATATTATATAATACAAAGCAATAAAAGGGTAGCTGTTCCAACCTAGATATCTTCTCTCCAGTATGAACACTATTGCTTTCTAAATCCGTGTTTTGGGGTAAATTCTCGACTAACAGGATCCTCTCTTTCAAAGCTTGGATTTCCACTTTTAGCGAATCACTAATCGAACGATGTCTTTCTACCTCCTCGTCCATTTCATACACCTAAGAGCAATGCAATATAGTCAGGAAAAAACAAACACATAAAATATCACCCGATTAACCTTCTTAGCCATTTCAAACAAGCCTGTATTGTTCTGAAATTGACATTGAACATTAGCAATATTCCCCAGCTTCAACTAACCTTTTTCTCTAAAACATTTATGGTAGATTCAAGTTCTTCAACAGAATGTTCCAAAATCTTGACTTCCTCTTCCTTTTGCTCAGCAAAGAGCTTACTAGACTCTGACTCCTACAAATGATATTTTAGTTCCATAAAAGATGGTTCCAACAATAATAACTTGAAACTAGAAATAAACACAATAATCAGCATAAAGATACCTGACGAGCTTCCATGGCAATAGCTTCCTTTTCATCAACCAAGGAATATATCATCTCAAGCTTGTCATTCAATACATTAACTTTTTCATATAGTTGGTCTCTCTCCATCATCACCTGATTTAGTTCATCCTCGATGCTTTGAAACAAGGAAAGTGAATGGTTTTCCAGTGAAGCTGTCAAATTAGCAATCTCATTTTCCAAGCCTTTAATCACCTCTTTATGCTCATCCAATTGCTCTTCAGTTTCAACTTTGTTGGCATATAATTCTTTTAAAAGATCCCTTAACTCCTCATTTTGATCAGCATATTTCTCAATTGATTCTTTAGCAAGCTCAAGCTCGCAATTTGATTTAGTTAAGGCCTTTTCAGTGTCAATAAGAGAAGCTTCAAATTTTTTGTTTTGAACCAGTATATCGTCGAGCTGACTTGATTTAATCTCTAGTTCATATTGAGCTTGGCTTAGAGAAAATATTAACTTCTCAGTCCGATCCTTAATTTCATTACTGTTAGAAGCTGATTCCTGCAACAGCCGAAAGTCAAAAAGTACACCTTCTAATAACTCTTGTTTCCTCTCCAACTCCTTTTTAAGAGCTGTGTTTTCATATAATACTCTAACATTGGGAAAGTCTGGTTCGTCTTGCACATTTTGGATTAATAGAAGGTGATCTATTTTCTCTATACCTTTATTAACTGTACTAGGGACAGGTTCTGCAATACTTGAGCAAGTTTTTGGCAAATTATGTAATTCCCCTTGTCTGGCTGATTGAAACTCATGGTTAACGCTAAAGCCAGCAAGTTTACTCACAAGCTTTGTTAAACAGCAACTGTACAAAGCAAAAGATTCAAAACCTCCATTCATAATCTGAAAGCAAATATCTTCTGTTGATGACCTTAGGCTGTTCACAAAGTATAGTATCTCCTGCCCCATCAGATGAACATCAGAATATATTACCTTTAATTTCTTCTCCACATCCGTTTGCATTTGTATAAAGCACTCCTCTAGCGTGGAAATTGAATTTGTCATCTCTATCAAGCTGAAATTGATGTGGTCCTTCAGTAATTGATTCTCTTCCTCTGCATGTTGTGTTGAAGATTGAAGCTTTTGAATCTCTTCTGCCATGTTTGCTTTCTCAATCGTCAAGTTTTCACTAGCGTGCTTCCATAGAGCAGTTAAATGTTTTGAATCTTCAAATGCCTTTGTCAAAGCATGTAGTGTGAGATCTGCTTCCTTCACTGCTTCATGAGCTTCCATAAATTTGGTTAAGTAGCTCTCATCAGGCTTAATATCTCTATAATCAAACACCTGAATCATAGGCATAGAGTTAAAGAATATAAGAGACGTGGTTATATTCTTGTCCAGTAAAAATTGTGATGATTTGTACATACCTCATTGTCACTCTCATAGCCAACTTCATCTTTCTGCATCCTCAACCATGAAGATGGAGCCGCCTTTTTCAGCTCTGTCATATATCATTAATCATTTAGGCTTGTGTTACATTTCAGATGACTAAATACAAATGGATGTGGCAAAATGGATAGAAACATGGAAGTAGTAGTAACAAAATGATACCTTCTGGGCAAGAACAGGATCCATCATCTAGTTTTTTGAGGAGTGCGGAAAAACAATTATAGAGTCTTTGGAAACCATCATATGTGGCATTTAATTCTCTCCTCAGACAGGACCTTGCCATTACATTATAGACTGGCCTTCTCATGAACTCAGCTGTATTTGATGAACAGCAAGCATCATCTATTGTCTCCTTTTTTTCATTTATTTCTCCAGCTAACTTAGAGTCATAATGACTTGTGAATCCATGTGACTTTCTTCCAGAAGCAACACTCTCAGTTTCAGTTGATAGATCAGAGATTGAAGAACTATCAGTGCTCAATTCATCAGTATCTATGAAATCTTCATCGGCCAATTGAATCCTTGACATTTCTAAGTCTTTGCTAATACAGTTCTCTATGATATTCAATCTTTCATTCATTAAAACAAGTTGCTCTTTTATTTGATGCAGGGTGTGATGCTGGTTTGCAAACACTTGACAATTATTTGTATTTGATGTCAAGGAGTAAACTGTATAACTGTCAGAACTTATAAACTGCATCTTTAAATCCCTTATTTCTCTCCTCATGTCCTTTGTTTCTTTGACCATGTCTTGAATCAAATCCCTATAAGCAGAAAAAAGACCCAGGACACCAGTTTGGAAACTTGCTGTCTGCATTCCTGTATCTACAAAACTGGTTTTTACAGCATTCTCCATCTCCAATACTTCTAGTTTTGTCAACTCAACTTGACTCATAAGATCATTTAGTACCAAATTATATCCAACATCTAGATTCTCAGAAGTAGTACAACCTCCCAATCTGCTTTGCATATCAAGATTAAGGATGGAAATGTCTTCCACATCATTATTCGTGTGAGCTGCATTACAGCAATCAGAAAGCCATTTTGCAACAAGGAACATAGCATCAGCTTGCTTAGCTGCTTTACAAAGTTGATTGTTTTTATATTTTATTTCAGCTTCCAGAGTCCTTATCACATCTGTCTTCTCATTTAACAGAACTCTTAACTGAATTACCTCTTCAGTGCCATTTTCATTGTCTAAATGTTCAAATGCACTTAAGGTTATAGTTGCTTCCTTTAAGGAACATATTTTCACCTCCATGTCCATTATCAACTTTTGTGCATCCTCCAAGCTACTTTGTAGTTGATGAATTGTTTCCTCCTTCTCAATATACTTTTTGACAGCCATGCCAACATGTTCACTAATCCAAGCATTGACCTTTGGAAATGAAGAAGAGATATTTTGTACTTGGCCACAGGCATCTTTGAGAGATCTAGAGCCTTCAAGAAGGAAGGTTGTCAGTTCCAACGTTGCCTTTTCCCAGTCCAAACAAATTGACTTTATTTCCTCTTCTTTTGCTGCAACCACATTTCTCAGCTCTGTATTTTCTTGATCAATGGAGCATAACCTCCCTTCCAGCTCTGACTGAAGATTGGCAACCTCTTCCTGCAAATGAAGAATTGTGCTGGTTGTCTCGATCTCAACTTCTTGACAGACTCTTTCCATCTGCTGTTTTTGAGATAACTGTAATGCCCATTTCTCTTGATATTGGTCATTAAGTAATCTCACTTGTTTAAGATCCTTGCTCATTCTTTCCAATTTGGCTTCTAACTCTTTGTTGTTTTTATATTCCCATGTAGAGGATGACATCTCATCTCCAAAATCACTTCCCACAGATATTGTCTCAACCTGAAATGATGATAAACTTGAATATAAAACAAGGAATCAACTATAAAAAATAAAAAATAAAAAAAAAAACAAGGAAGTACGCAAATGTACTTCACTTTCCTAAAATAATGACCATGAATCCATGTTAATCCATTAAGTATCTTTTGAATACCAATCCATAAACTGTTCAGGAGACGGGTATATCCGTATATGTTATCTAATTACATTATATTTGCATATATTCTCAATAAACTTTGTTTTATTTGCTTCCCAACTTTTATTCCAAATGGCGAAATCATGACATTGTGATATCTTTCTGTCGTATGGTAAACCCAGTAATTACATAATAACACAGAAAAAGTAACATGATATGCAGACAAACAAATTTCTGTAAAAGGAACTAGCATATGTAAAACAGGTCAAGCATGTGATAAGCTGAAAATTTGTGTATCTTTACTCACCAAGGAACAATTATCTGTTGTAACAAGTTCATCAAGATGCTCGAATGAAGAACGCAGAACCTGAGCGGATAGAAAGTGATTAAACATGACAAAACAAAGGCTCAGCAAATGTGTTCACAAGGACTGCAGTATTTCATCATAAATACTTACAGAATTAGACTTTACTTGATTGTAGTTCAAATATTTTCCAAGTTCTGTCTGTAGTTTATCTGCTTCCCTGTAACAAACAACCACAGGAAAAATTATATTGGATTATCCGATTTGTTTCATTAACTTCAAATATTTTCCAATTATAGTATCACTATCAACACAGGAAACAAAATCGGATTTTAATTTCCAAACAGTCACATCGCATGTTAAGTTGTTCACATTCACAAGAAAATAAATCATCTTTAATAGAAGGGAAGGGAAAGAAAAGCAAAATTTACGGTGGCTGTGCTTTTTCAACCATATTAATGAATTAAAGAAAAACTATTTAAACATGCATAGTTTTCAATTTAAACGCTTTTTCAACCATGGTTTATACTTTATTTATGAGTCTCTAAAGAATAGTCTCCAAATTATTTATATCAAAACAAACGGGCCCAATATTATAATAATAATGATATAAGCCAACTGTCTACCTAAGCAACTTAGAATTCATATTCTGGCAAACTTCTAACTCCTGTGTAGCATCAATGTCCTGAAAATCCAAAGAGTGTTAACAAGTGAAAATGCAAAATCTTAGTAAGCAAAACCAATATTACACAAGTAATAAAAGTTGACCTGATTTTCATTTTTCATGTAGAAAGTAAATTTTTCTTGGAGATGGGCCAAGAGCTGCACAAGAAAAACAAAATAGGAAATATCCATTATCACACTCAATTACACGAGATTTGAGTTTCATCTATCAGGAATCAGGATAGGGTAGGACAAATTGTGGAATCTAGCTAACCTGATCGCGCAATTCAGAAAGTTCAGTCAGCAATTTTTCCCGCTCTCCATGCTCATAGAAGTTTTGGAATCTAGTAGTAAGTACTGAAGCATAATGAGTCATTGGCAACCAAGATGTTATTAGAATTTAAGATATTATCTGACATTGCAACTTACATTTGCAGTTGCTGCAAAAGTCTATCATTCTCTGAAGCAAGTTTGGATGATTCTGAATTTTTATCAATTTTCATTTTAAGCAAAAGAATTTCCTCTTTTAAAGCCTTATTTTCCTCCGTAAGATACTTCTCAGCTGATAGTTGACCTTCTACCAACAATTCAAGTTGTTTAGTTTTCTCCTCACAATGCCTCAGCATAATTGAATTATGTTGAGCATCTTCTTCCTTTTGTCGAGCCTACAGATAATGTGATACTAGTATTTTTAGCTCATGACATTGAAAATATTGTACCTTATTCACATGACCAACCTATAAATATGTATGTATAAGCTTTTAGAATAACAATTAAAGCAATCCTTAAAAAGGTGGAATTCTGAGAGCTGATTTTTTGTCAAAACAATGCATACCAAGCATTTTGTGCGCTCAATTTCGACCTTTAAACCCTGTATTGTAGTCTCGGCCACTTTTTCTCTCCTCAAGGCTCCAATCAAAGCAGCTTTCATGCGTTTGATCTGCCAGAAATCACAGCTCTAACTATTAGTGAGGTTTATCGTTGTGACTTGTGATCATTATTACTATTGGATAAAATCCCTTGACAATAATATACAGTCTATTATTGGATAAAGTTCCTTCATAATCTCGCAACCCGCAATACAAGACTCTCATGTATATTGACACATGACGTACCTCTTTGTTTGGAGTAAGCAGCGTGTGATCTGCTGTCGCTCTTTCTCCCATAAAGTCATGTTCTTCTGACACTTCACTCAACCTACAGCTATCAGAATTTTTCTCCAAATTTGATACCAGTGGTGGAAAAATTTTATTCTTTGTCAGAAAGGATAGTTGACCCTGCTCCAGTTCAGTGTATATGTCAGCCCCATGATATAGTATAGTATAGTATAGTATAGTATAGTATAGTATAGTATAGTATAGTATAGTATAGTATAGTATAGTATAGTATAGTATAGTATAGTATAGTATAGTATAGTATAGTATAGTATTGTAGAAAATATCAACAGTTTTGAAAGTCTTGATTCAATACCTTCAACTGTTGGATTTGCCACTGCAGTGCACTAATGTCACCAGAAGCATCTTCATTCACTTTTGCCTTTTAAGAGTAAGAAGACAAATCAGTTAATCCATACCATTTGTCAATTGAAAATAGTACTATGTAGCATGCATTGTGGTGTGCAATTCTTCCCCAATCCCCTACCCCCCCAAAAAAAAAAGGTATGCATGCATTTATATAGGCTAGTACGTTGTTTTGAATGAGCTTGGCTCGCTGGGCAAACTTCAGAGTGCTTAGTGTTTCATTAGCAGAGCTGCATGGGAAGAATATTCAATATTAACGATAGAAGAAAACAAAAATGGCAAAGACTGTTTTATAATTTCAAGCAACCAATTGTACAAACCAAATGGACGGGCTGACATTTGCAATGATCATTGTTTTTGAGTTTCCACCTAGAGAATCCTGCACAAATATTTTAGTACAGTCATGTTACTAATGCATAACAATGTTGTGTCTCCCAAATCTGTAAATGTGGTTTTTAATCGAATTAGTTTTGAAATTCAAAAAGGGGTAGCAGCTCAACTTATTGCTCGTTTACCTTTGACCCATATGTAATTATCTTATATATATACAATGTACTTAAAAAAAATGCACTAGATGGTACAAACCATTCAGCACATTTTTTAAAACTCTGTGTATCTTACCTGGAGAAGAAATGTAAGCCTTGAATCTCTGTAGGGAACATGCCTAGGCTTCCCATTGGCTAAGTCGACCAATGTCATTATGACCAGGCTAAGCACGTGTAAAAACAAAATAGAAAAGTCACTCATTTGAACATAAATATTTAACCACAATATATTGACTGAAAGTAAATCGATCAATAAACAGATTATTGATAGTTAACTACCCAAGAGTTGACAATGATTTATTTATATTTGCAGCTTCTTTCAAACGTTCACTGTCGGCTCCTGAGCTTTTCTGCCTAGATGAACGTGCAAGTTAGGACATGTTAAGAAAAAGAAAAGAAACAATATATAAAGATTCTGATCATAAAATTTGTAGTTACCTTTCAGAACCAGCCAGATCTACCAAATTTAACCTTGCAAACCGAAAGTGGGTCAAAGAATCTTTCTCCCACTGGCTTTCAATAATGCAAGTGAAGACACTGTGAGACCGACTGCTCTCACAGTTCATATGAGTTGCAGCCACCTTTCTATTTGCAGTGCCCTGTGATATTTTGTAGAAGAATAACATCATGCCAAACATGATCACACTTCAAGCACCGATATATAAAATATAAATGGTAAGTTCAAATTGCAAAAATATTTGATCACAAAACTCCACCTGTACCAAAAGCCGTAGAACATCATCGACTGTGACAACACTGTGTTCAGTAAGATTGTCAACATATACCCCCTTCTTCATATCTTCTCTGAGCTACATATAATATTGAATTTTAAACTATGTTACTTAGAGCATTAACAACAGTTGCAATCAAAATAGATTCAGGGAATTGTGGATTACTTGGAGATTTGTTGACGAAGGTTCTAGAAGATCAGTTATTTGCTCATTGTATATCTCTAAAAAAGAACATTTGCAAGTGTATTTCAATTTACAATCCTTCCTTCTCTCTTCTTCCTACATAGAGAAGATAAAAATAGAAATAACGGTGACTACTTTGCAACCGTATAATAAAACTGAAAAGAACGTTCTGTTAAAATGGAAATATTATACTAAGTATCACACCTCTTTAATCCTCATAAATAAATAGTCAAAAACTCTTGGGGTTATCCCACTATCTTCGTCAAGGCATCCTTGTGTTTCTTTGATCTCACCCATCATAGTATGTGTTTTTCCACTCCCCGTCTGCAGAAAACCATCCACAACTTCATCAACAAACACAGCAATACACAAAAACTCATAGCAAAAGAGCAAGACAATATAAGAAAGCCTCTACAGTAATATACCTGACCATAAGCAAACATACAACTGTTGTAACCAGACAAGCAATTCTCCACCATGGGCACTCCCGCAACTCTGAACAGATTTTCCTACACCAGTTCACAACCACATTAAGCATTTGAACTAAAACCTTATCATCTTCAACACGCCAATTTCATTTATTGAAAATTCTTTATTTCGAATTTCAAAATTGTAAACAATTAAACTAATGAAACTTTGAATATTTCAATTTGACTTAAAATAGCAACTCCAAATAAAAGAAACCAAAACATCACAGATTTGAATGCAACATTAAGACTACGTGAAATTTGAAAATCGAAATGCACCTGTGATAAGGTCTCACAGCCTATATGATCAAATGTAAATCTGGTTTCAGGATGACCAAGCCAAATCAAAGTCTGTGCACTTTCCTGTTTCAAGCACCTTCCATTTCCTTGTGAAAGCTTCTCCATATTACTCAACGGTCGAATCCTTATCAACACCTGAACAAAATAGAAACTAATATCACTCACACAAACGAATCGCGATAGAAGAATAAGAACATGAATCGATCATAAATTGTTGTACCTGAACATTATGATCCGTCCAAAACGAAGGATCGTGTTTGAGATCAAAATGCTGAACCTCCGTTGAAATTTCAGTTCCTTTCACAATTCCTTTTCCTAAGCTAACTCTGCTACTTCCTCCGCCGAGCGAAGCTCTTGAAGAGTATCTAGCCGGTGTACTTTGAGCTGAGCTAGGTTCGGAATGAGGTTTGGCAATCCGAACCGAAGCAGCATTTCCTAACCTATCGGAGGAAGAACGAGCGTGTCGATGAGGTTCGGGTTCGTGACACTGAGAAGGATCGGGTATGGAATTCAAAGGTGTTCGTGGAGGTGGAAAGTTGATTGGGTTTTGAGATTCGAATTCGTTTTCGTTAGTTTCGATTTGAGAGTTTTTGCGATGCATGTTTCGTGAAGTAGTTGTTGTTGGTGTTTCGTTTAAGAGTTTGTTATTAATGCGAATGGAGGTTTGATTCGGATTCATTGTTAATGCTTCCTCAGTTTCGTGCTTCTTAGATTTTGAAGTACTGAATTGAATTCTTCAGTGGGTGATGATGAAGATTGAAGATGAGGATTGAGGACCCGCTTCATTTCAAATTCCACTTTCATAAATTGTAGTTGGGTCCCTCAAATATTTGTTTATATTAATAACTTCACCCCCAAACTGATTTAAATTTCAAACTAGTTTTTATTTTTGGTTATTTATTGGAGGAATAATGTTCAAATTTGTAGTATTTTTGTTGTGGAGTCTCTTGTCTACTCTTTCCAACGTTTTTTATATCAAAAATGTAAATTGTTCCAATCAAAGATCGAACCCTGGATCTTCTCCTAGGCAATTCATATGTCACTCAGTTTTTACTACTTGAGCTATCCAACATTTAAGAGTTATAAAAAGGTGTCTCTTTCAAAAGAGAAACAAAAAAAACTAAAAGGTGTCTAAAGTTTTAAATTCTATTACCTTTGGAAGTGGGCATGAAAATATTTATTTGTGAAAGTTTGTATTAGTTTGAGCAACTCTAAAAGAACTTTTTGTATCTTTCACTTTTCTGCGATTTTGATGAAACAATTATGCCACTATCATGCTGAAAACGAGAATAATGAATAAGAAAATACCATTAAAGCGATGGAGAAAGCTCTCATATAATGAATGAAGATGACTGTTGGAATTTTAAATTTGTTACAAACTTCGGTCAAATATCCCCTGTGATGTGGCTATTTACTCAAATCAGTCTCTATGATGGGAGTCTAGGTGACAGTTGTCACATACACGGTGTATGTGAGATACACATTTAACGTCAACATCATCACAACAGACAGAGTAAACAGAGTCAGGGATATTTGATAGACGTCTTACAAATTAAGACGAAATTTAATATTTTAAAATTTTCAAAAGAGTATTTAATAAATATTACAATTTCAAAAAACTAGTATTTAACATTTCACTCGTAACTTCAAGCATAACTCAACTATTGTATCGAACTCTTGTGAACTCACGATGTTTGTTTGAAAATATTTAAATGACCACAAACATTTAGTCCCTTCATTTGATCACACTTCCATAAAAATACATTTCATTTTGTACAAGAAAACATATAATTTAATTATTTTTTTAATTATTTCAAAATTAATTATTATTTAATTATTATTTTTTTATATGTTTTACTATAAAAGATGTGTGTGTGACTATGGAGACCAAATTTTTGTGACCACCAAAGACTTTCACATGTTTGTTTATGACTTATATGATCATAAATGTTCACTTTTGTTCGAATTTTCAACATGTGGAACCCACCCAACCAAGTGCATCACAACCCGTGTCCAACGTTCAAAAAGCTTATTCACCCATGCTTGAGTAATTTGCGGCCATTTCTACACACTCTTCCATGTAAAATCAGCACCTAAAGTCACTCACATTTGAAAATAAAAATTCCAATTTGTGAACCATGCATCTTCTACCACCATTCACCATCATCAAACTCACTATACTAACATTCCTTCTACAACTACAAACCATTCCAACTCACACACTTTCACCCTGCAAAACCTCATGTGGCACCATTCCCATAAACTACCCATTTGCCTTAGAAGATGGTTGTGGAGCACCACAGTTCAGAAACATGTTCAACTGCACTTTCACTGAGCTATTCTTTCAAACCCCTTCTGGTCCTTACAAAGTTCAATCCATTGACTATAACAAAAAAACCATGGTACTCTACGACCCATCAATGTCAACATGCTCCATTCTTCAACCTCATCATGATTTCACCATGACTGATATTCAATCTGCTATTATCCCTCCATCACAGGACACAGTTTTTGTTCTGTTAAATTGTTCTATAGATTCACCAGTTCTTAACCATTACAAATATCTTTGCTTCAACTTTGAAGGACACACTTGTGATGAACTTTATGGTAGTTGTAATGCTTTTAGAGTGTTTCATTTGATGACAAATAGTTCTCCACCATGTTGTTTTACAAGTTATAATACTCTGAAGTTTATGAGTATGAATATTTTGGATTGTACACATTATACTAGTGTGTTTAATAGTGATAAATTAAAAGGTGTTGGTCCTTTGGATTGGGTTTATGGGATTAAACTTTCTTTTAGTGTGCCTGATATTGGATGTGAAAGTTGTAGACAATCCGGTGGGACTTGTGGGTTTGATACTGATACTGAAGGTCTTCTTTGTCTATGCTCAGGTTTCAACAATTCAACAAGAGAATGTGGTAAGCTACTTGGACTTTTACTTTAAATTTGGTTTAAGTTATGAACAAAATACATCAAATTTTGACTAATTTTTGCTTATATTTGAGATCAGAGTAGCACGGTTAATATGAATGGGGTTGTATATGGTACACTAGTTTAAGATTGTGTTTTGGTTATTTAGCCTTTCAAAATTGTTAGGGTTGAGCATTTTAGTGCCTCAAATTGACTAATACTAATAGCAATGTAGTCCCTTAAATTAAACACATCAATGTATTTAGTGGCTCGTCAAAACATCTATTTAGTAATCATCTATTTATAAATTGACTTGAATAATCTCTTGTTGTGTCAAGACAACCATGAAACATGATTAGAATCGTGGTGCTAAATTGGGAAACATGATTGGATTGGTTGACCAAGTTCAAGTTCGACATTTAAAGGACTAAATTGCTACTTTGAAGGACTAAATTTTTTAAACTTTACAATTTTAAAAACTAAAATGTTGATTTGTTCGTTATTAAAACAAATGATCTTTTTGTATTTTTTAAGTATTTTAGATTTAATCTTAAAAAAAAAGTTTTACAACATAAGTTAATCAAAAAAGTGTTTTTTTTTTTCTTTCAATTTTTTGAAAAGAGAAACCAAATTGCTCTATCTGTTACTTTATGTTTTTCTGTATTCTGTTTGTATCTCAGCTGGTGGAAGCATGATATCAAAAGGATTGCACAATGTTCCTTGGACAAGCCACCTATTGTTTTTGCTTCTTGTAGTTTTCCTTCACACCTTGATGGGGCTACTTTGAGATCAATCTTGAGTTTAGTTGTGCTCCACTCCTTGTATTGGTGGGCAGAGAGCTTGTGTAGTTGTATGTTTTGTATATGCTTCTTTGAGAATTGAGACTATTAGACACTCTCTACCTTTCTAGTGATGCAAAGTAGCTAGTTTTTCAAAACAGAAAAGATACATGTTTCTGGTTTTACAAGTTCACAATGAGCATCACAATTGGACTATAATGGATTAATGTTGCTATATTGCCATTCAAGTCCACTGTTCCATTTCATCTCTATTGCAGATTTTTATTTGCATTTCTCTTATGTTACTAATCTACAATATAATCTCTTACTAATTTTAAACAAAAATTAGTCAATAAAAGTTAAGATATTTGATCTAAACTGTAAACCAAATATGTCAATTAAAAAAATATCTCTAATTTTTATTGACTAACTTTTATTTATAGTAGTAATTGGTAATTGGTGGTAATAGAAGGAGTATGATGTGTATGTTTTGTTTAAATTGATGAAATGGGATGGAATAAAATGGAAAAGTATGGAATATGAGCTTAGCTCAATTGGTTGGACATTGTACACATTTGTGCAGGGACTGGGGTTCGAACCCGGTATATCCACTTATTCACCTTTAAAAATGTGATTTTCAAGCCACTAGGCTACTTGACCAAAAAAAAAATTAGTATTTCATGTTTGGATATTCAAAAAAGGCGCTAACATAATTATTATTCCATCCGTCCATTATATAAGCACTTTTACTACAAAAGTCTAGTCCTAAAATATAAGCCCCTTTACAATTTACTAGGTACATTTATTATTTTTTTGTGTACACATACCCCTAATTATTACTACTAAGTTGCATTGGAATATAAAAATTGTAAAAGGATTTATATTTTGGGACTAGACTTTTGTAATAAAGGTGCTTATATAATAGGACGGAGGAAAGAAGTAGTATTGAAGTATCTAACTAATATAAGTGCTAAAAAAAGGTGCTAACATAATTATTAGTATCAAAGTATATAACTAAGAATTTTGTTAACATGTGCAATATTGCGGGTTAGTTAATGTACTCTCTCTCCTCTTTTTTATTAATGAATCAATTGATTATTATTTTTTTAAACTATTGTTTTTGTTCTCTCTTCATTTTTCATTTCTCTCTTCACTCCATTCTCTTTCTTCCCAAGTTTGGACAAAAATGTTTTTGATAATGGAGCTCACCTAAAATACTCTTTCTTTCCTCTCTGTTGATGTACCAAATAGTGGATGAATCATTTTTCAAAAAACTTTCCACTAAGTCTATATCCGTCCTCCCACTTTCTTCTTAATCAAACAAAGCCTAACTAATTAAGTATATTAGTGTCATAGTTGTTGTTGGTATTCTATAAAATAAATTAATTATTGAAAGAGTGACCAAACAAGAGGTCTAAATGATAGTGTCCACCTAAGTATTTTTCTAAATAAATTGATATTATTGGGGAATTCTACTAACGCATAAGCATAATAGAATTTTGAGGGTCTGTTTGACAAGCCTTAAAATTAGCTTATAACTTTAAATTTATAGTTTATAAGCTCGCAAAAAAAAATTGTTTGATAAAACATTTTCAACATTATCTTATAGTTTATTTTATTGACTTTTAACTTATTTTCCAGACATTATTTTAGAGAGTGTTTAAGCTTATAGCTTATCAATTTTTCTTCCACTTTTATCCTTATTATTTTAATTAAAATATAGTTTTACCTCTTTTTATTTATTAGTAGTACTATGATTTGAAATAAAATTAATGAAATTTGTATGTTACAACGTCCTAGTACTCTTCACAATAATGCCAAAACTTATTTCTATTGATCAACTTCTCGTGTACCTCTTGTTCCAACTACCAGCATATTTACAAAACATTGTTTTTGTTTGTTATGGAAAAGAAATATTAATAATCATTGTTTTTTATTTTGTTCATATATAAAAAAAATATCATGACTCATGAGTTGTATATATGTGTTCATAAAAAATAATATCATGTAATTTTTACGAGGACAGAATATAAAATATCATATTGTTAAGAAAGACAATGGGAGAGTGTACTTTGAGTATTTTATCCTTTTAAAATCTTTAAATTTGTATTATTTTTCATATTTGAATAAAATCAATGTAAAATGAACATCTAAGTAATATAAAAATAAAAATGGGTCTTGTTAACTAGTGTTCTTGGTTATCAAAAAAGATAAAAGTTGTATTGGGAATTGTGTTTATTGTTATAGAAAAGTAAAAAATACAAGTTTCAAGAGAATATTTATTATTTTTATTTTCTTAACTATTGCCCTAAGGGCAATGTTTATCATTTTCCAATAAAAATTATATACTAATACGAAGATTTTTTTTAATAATTTTATGAGAACATGTATTACTATAAGGACCTATATTTGTACCCATATATTAATATGTGATTTTTTTTGTAATTTCTAATTGACGAATATTTATACTCTTGTACGAGGTTTATTTTTTTTTGGTAATTTTAATAGAGTTATATTTTTACGAATGTTTTAATACGAAGTTTATTAATACGAGACGAACGACTTTTTTATCTATGTGAACTTAAATATTTATACACATATTAATACAAAAAACATATTTTTTAACTATGACTAATATTTACACTTTGTTGCCTTGATCAAAAGGTATTTCATTCGTCCCAAAATAATTGTCACAATTGACCAATGTGCACTATTCACATAATCTACTTTGACTATATTTTTTTTTACTAATATGTAAATATAAATATTAGCGATCAGAATTGTGCATTGACAAACGTGAACTGATCAATTGTGACAATTATTCAAAAAATATTATTTTCAATTTTAGCTAAGTTGAATTTTTTGAACAATCTATTTTTACAGCTATTAAACCCCTTTGCTTTTTCCAAGTTCAATCTTAATAAGATAAATGAATATTTTTCTCTTTTGATTCAACAATAAATTGTTATTCTTAACAAGTGGTTTTGTTGGTTGGTTAATTGGTCACATATTTTTGATGAAATGTATTGATATTCAATAAATATTCAAAAGAACAAACTTCCCATTGAAACTTCTCATGTAGTCAGAGACTTATTAGGGGCTCCGGAGATAAGGTATATAATAGTTTCAATTTCAGTTATCTTTATTTCTTGTTAAGTTTGTTTAAATTGTCTAATTTGATTTTTTTTTTGTTAATTGCATAGGCTGCATGCATAGTTACTAAAATCAAATCCGATGTGTTGGACTAGCATGAAGAAAGTACTATTTATATGCCAGTTTCTGAACAGGCTCCAAGATTTCTAACCCACTGATCATGTATATAATTATTTGAATAATATTGTAGCACGTGATATCTTGGGCAACAACAACCTGGATTGGTTTAGTAAGATCAATCAGACATTTCTTAACAAGTATAAATCACTCTAATAAGGTTTTTCGGAAATATTACAGCATCTCGAAGTTTATTCAAGGGGCAATAGACACGGGCATATCATTTGAATTATTCTTAGACCATTTCCTAATATTTTAACTATATATTTTGAATATGTTCAAGCGCATATGTCTGGAGATTAAAATTTTAAGGCTTTTTGTAACATTCCAAATTTTTACTTAAGATATTACTTAATAATACATAATAAAATGTCCAGCTGTTTTTTTTTTCTTCTTTTAGATAAAATTATGTTACTTAAAATAAACCAACTCAATTGAAATTCAAAATAAGTTTATTTGTTAAGAATTAAGTAATAATTTGAAATTCTCAATAACCTTCAATGATAAATCTAATAACAATGAAATTGTACCACTATAAATTATTTATTACAAGACTCGTAAAGTTTAGTTTTATTCCACTACTAATATTGGTGGCAGTGCCGACCCCGACATTTTGGAGGATCCAAGTAAATAATAAAAATGGACTCTTAATAAAAAAAAATGGTACCAAAAAAATATACTATTTTTTTTAAAAGAACATCATATATTAAAATTATAAATAGTATCAATAACTTCAAAATTACATAAACAAAATGTCATTTTCTAATCAATAATTTAGCTACTTAAAAAAAAATTCTTCAATCAAGTCTTCATATTGTATATTCTCCAATAAATTCTTCTCAATTGCTATCATTGATAACTCATTAAATCCTCCCAACATTTTTTTTAAGTATTTTTATTTTATTTAAGTCAAATATAGATTGAATCTAATACTAAGTACTTAATATTTTTTTTTTGAGACCCCATTATTTTTTAGGACCGATCTTGATTGGTGGCAGAGATCTCGTGTAGTTGTACGTTTTGTATATGCTTCTTTGATAGTCGAGACTATTAGACACTCTAGTTATGCAAAGTAGATAGTTTTCAAAAAAAGAAAAGACATACATCTTTACATGTTCACAAGGATGGACTAATGTAGACTATGTTTGGTTGAGCGTTTGCGCACCTCAAACATATGTTTCATACGGTAAACGCAATTCTTCTTTTCAGCAAGTATGTTTGGTTTGTTATTGTAAATTGATTCTATCTTGTAAAACCGATTCTAGGAGAAGCAATAAAAGCAATAAATCCTAGCTTTTATGGTGACCCAAAATCAATTCTTCAACTATTGTTTACTTTACGGTTTCATTCTTCGTTTTATTCCTTCATTGCCCTTCATAACCATCATCAATTATTCTTACAAGAATACATTAATCAACCCTGTATTACCCAGATCCACAACTCCCATTCATTGCAAGTTGTTTTTTCCTCATAAAACCTACAACAACGCAAATTTGTCTCCCTCGTAACAGAAACGCTGATGATGGGTTTTTTTTGTTACTTGATGATGGAGTTTATGTGTTGGATGAGATTAGAATATTGAAAGATATGAAGAAAGGAGAAAGAAGAAATGCAGACATAACGATTGTTGAAGGTTATGAAGAAATGCATCATTTTGTTGTTGTTTAATATTTGGTTTTTATTAATGTTGGACTGAATTGTATTTTTTTCTACAGTGGGGGACTATGTATATTTTTTGTTTGTACGAAAGGGTAGTATGATTTTTTAAAATGAACTAAAATCTAATTTAGTAATTATACATTCAAAATTAATTTTCATTCAATTTACCCAAACAATATGAAATGTTAAGAATCACTTTAACATTAACGTATCCAAACATAAATCAATTATATTCAACTCACTTTAACCAAAATCAATTATATCAAACTCAATTCTATCAAAATCAATTCTACTTGCCGCCAAACCAAACACATACGTAGTACTTCTTTTATTTTATCATTTCAAGCCTTCAACTATAACATGATAAATGACCTATGTTGTTATATATATTGACATTCAAGCCAATTGTTCCATTTTAGCTCCATTGTATGTTTTTATTTGCAATGCCCTTATGTTACTGATCTACAACATAGGCAGAGCTACTCCCTCTACCTCTTAATATTTTTAAACAAAAAGTGCGTCAACTTGAGAAATTTGATCTAAATTTTTATACCAAAAATATTCATGTTATTATACACATCGATTTTGCAAGTTGCAACCAATAACTAAACTTGGAAAATCAATAAGTAGGAAAAATATCAGTTTTTTATGAAGGGTAAATAAATACTATGAAAGGTAAACTTCAAAAAACGAATTCAATAAAAACCAATTTTTTATGTAGGGGATTTGAGAATTTCACGAGAAAGAGGAAAGTCATTTGGGATTCAACCATTTATGATAAATGCTATCTACTTTTACCGTAACACAATTAAGTATCAAAGCAACAAAATGATTTCAACATGGGGATGTAGCTCAAATGGTAGAGCGCTCGCTTTGCATGCGAGAGGCACGGGGTTCGATCCCCCGCATCTCCAAATTATTTGTTTTTATCTTTTATTTTCGAATTTCTAATTTTTTATTTCACAACTTTGATGAGATATATATTGGGAAATGTTCCCTTCCCGCCAAGACGTTTGACTGAAACTAGGGTTTGCAGATTGTGAGTGACGAACATGGCGGATGTTACTCTCATCGCTCACCTTCTCAACCAAACACTCAACCCCGACGCCACCGCCGTCCGTGCCGCCACCGATGAACTCAATCGCATTTCTCTCACTCCTCACTTCCCTTTCCATCTCCTCTCCATTTCCACCGGTAATTCCCAATTCTTCATTTTCCACTTCCAACTTAATTTTCTCTAACAATCATCATCAATCGATGTAATTCTCAACAGGTGGAGAAAATCAAGGTCAGAAAATTGCTGCTGCTACGTATCTGAAAAACCACACTCGCCGAAATGTTGATAGTAGTGGCGCCACACCTTCAAATGTTAGCAAGGAATTCAAGGATCAGCTGATGCAAACTTTGCTTCGAGTTGAATTTCCCGTTCTCAAGATTTTAGTTGAAGTGGTTCGTTTTTTTTTTCATCTTCTTTTTAATTTTGTGTTTTGTTTTTTATTATATGTATATGTGAGATTTTTTTTTTATGTGGCAGTTCCGAATTGTTGCTGCTGCGGATTTTGTAAAAAAGAGTTTGTGGCCGGAACTTGTGCCGCATTTGCAGTCTGCTATTCAAAATAGTCATCTTATGATCAATGGTTCAAACTCCACATGGAATACCATCAATGGACTTACTGTTCTTCATACGCTTCTCAGACCGTTTCAGGTATTCGAAATTCACAGTTGGTGGTTTTTATAATTCTCAGACCGTATACTGATTGAGCTTTATAAGACTTCGTTTGTGAAAATTCATATGATTAAAGAATTTGTGTTTTCTTCATATACTGATATCTAAAATGCAATCCTTTCTACAGTATTTTTTGAATCCCACAGTTGCTAAGGAGCCAGTACCACCGCAGTTGGAGCTCATAGCAAAAGAAATTCTTGTGCCTCTGCTTGCTGTTTTTCATCAATTTGTTGGAAAGGTTTTGTGTTTTACTTTTGGCTATACTATTCTCTAGTTCATGTGAACTTCACATCTGATTGATTTTATGATGCATGGGACAGGCCGTTGCAAACCGCGAGGGTGCAGACATAGAAACTGAGAAAGCCATCCTCACTATATGCAAATGCCTACATTATGCAGTACGTAATAATGGTTTTACATTGTCAGCTATTGTAACCTTTTATTTCTCTTTTGGTATTTGGTTCAAGAGTGTATGTGTGTTTCTTCTCCTCCCTCTGGATTTATGGTCTTTATATGCTAAATTCTTCTTTTATACCAATATATGGCATTTTTTTAATATGACATTCCTACCTACAGGTAAAGTCCTACATGCCATCTACTCTAGCTCCTCTACTGACTTCATTTAGTCGGGACCTAATGAGCATTTTGAGTTCTCTGAACTTTGATTGTACAGTCACTCAAGAAGATGTATATTTGACAAGATGGAAGTCTGGAAAAAGAAGTCTGCTAATTTTTTCTTCTCTCGTTACCCGGCACAGGAAACATTCTGACAAGTAATATAGTTTCTAAATATTTCAATTTTTTTGGATATAAGCATGTTTGATATTGTATGATAATATATATCTCCTCCATTTTCAGGTTGATGCCAGATATTATTAATTGTGCTCTAAACATAGTCAAATTTAGTAAAAATACGAGTGTAAGATAATATTCTGAAATTTTGTTCTTAACAACTGATTAGTATTATGTTTGAATTATGGTCATGCTTGTTATTTCTAGTACTTTGACTACTAAAATTCTTATGAATATACTTCCTTAAACTGGTGTCAGCACTCCATTTTTATTTACTAAGTACCTGTATTCATTTTCCACATGGCTTCCAAATCTTCTGGTCTATAACTTGATTCTTCATGACTAGTGTAACCTTGATTTTATAATTGTATTTCTTATTTTCTGACATTTCAAAATCTGAACAGTCATTCCTTTTTGCAGAGACTTCCTTTCCTTTTAGAGAGGATTCTCTCCCTAGGTTTTGATGTAATTTCAAATGTGCTGGAGACTGGCCCTGTAGGTTATTTCAATTTTATTCACTTGCAATTTATTTTTAATTTCAGTTTCAATTGTTAGGATGCTTTGAATTGTGTAATTGAAATATTCTTAAAAATATATCTTTAAAGATGTTATATTTCAATTAACACAGGGATGGCGGTTAGTTTCTCCACATTTTACAACTCTATTGGAATCTGCAATCTTCCCAGCATTGGTAATGAATGAAAAGGTCAGAATTTATTTTAAAGACGTATATTTCATTTAACACAGTGATGTAATGTTTTTCTCAAGGGGCCTTTTCTCATTGATGTCTTATGGAAATGCAATTTGTAGGACATGTCAGAGTGGGAAGAAGATGCTGATGAGTATATACGGAAGAATTTTCCTTCAGATATAGTACGGAATTTTTTTTGTTAATTTTTACATAATATATATATATATATAGTGATTTCTGACCAAAATTTTATAATTCAGGACGAAATTAGTGGATGGAGGGAGGATTTATTCACTGCCAGAAAAAGTGCAGTAAACTTACTTGGTGTTATTTCGATGTCAAAGGTTCCTTCTTGTTCTTGATAAAAACTCACCGAGCTATATGCCCCTTGGTTATTACTATATAGTTCATGTGGTCATTAATTTTTGCAGGGGCCACCAATGGAGACTTCCACTGACAGTTTATCAGCCAAACGTAAAAAAGGTCAAAAGAACAAAAAAAGCAATGAGCGCCGTTCTATGGGGGAGTTATTGGTGCTTCCTTTTTTGTCTAAGTTTCCCATTCCTTCTGTTTCCAACGTGTCTCAAGAAAAAGTCCTGAATGAGTGAGTTTTTATGCATGCTTCACATATGCCTGCCTGATCAATTAACTGCACACTTTATTTTGAAGATTTTTTTTATGAACTTATTTTTAAGATCTACTGCACATGCTATGTCGACAGTCACTTTGTTCATTCCTTGATGAGTTCCTTATTTCCTTGCAGCCTATTTGTTAATCAGCAATTTAAATGTGAAATATTGAAGAATTGGCCGTACATATTTTTTAACCATCTTTTAAGGGATTTTCATTGTCGTATTTAGTCAATTGAATTTATACACGACTGATGCCAATACTTTTGTTTGTGTTTTTTAAAGTGTTTCTGATTGAAGGGGGCAAGTTTTTGTTGTGTATGTGTCATTTACTATTTAATAGAGCTTATTTCCTTTTCATTTTTTGCTTCTCTTTAGTTTTTCCTTATTCCTCCTATACTCAGTGTCAGTATCATATTATAAGCAATGTATTATTCCTGTATATATTAGTTTGGTTGATATTCTTATTAATAATTTTGTTGCACCTTATTCTTGTGACATTATCTATGGCAGTTACTTTGGTGTACTGATGGCATGTGGTGGTCTGCAAGATGTGAGGACATTCACCTTTTGTTGAAAAAGTCATAAGTTTTTTGAAGTTAAATTGTCAAAAATGTAAATAATTTAAAAACTTATTTCTTTAACAGTTTTTGAGAGATCAAGAATCTGGATTTGTGACAATTCTCGTTCGTTCGCGGATTTTGCCACTATATACTATAGCTGTTTCTGTACCACACCTCATTGCAAGTGCAAACTGGGTACTTGGAGAACTAGGCTCCTGTCTACCAGAGGTACACTCAATAGCTATCAGAGCTCGAGCAAATTCTGGTGTGATATAACAGTGAACACATTTCTGAGGTGATTCAAACTTGGTTTCTAACCTTGTATGTTATTTCAGGACATGAGTGCTGATGTATATTCTCAATTGCTTATGGCATTGGTTATGCCGGACAAGCAGGATACTTCTTGTTATCCTGTGCGGGTTTCTGCTGCTGGGGCAATAACGACACTACTTGATGTGAGCTTTTAGTTTCCTGATTTTTTGTCAGTAGGACATTGTTATTTCTATTCCTTTTTTCACTGACCTGATTCTTCTCTTTTCAGAATGACTATATGCCCCCTGATTTTCTACCCCTTCTCCAAGTAATAGTTAGCAACATTGGAAATGATGAGAATGATAGCTCCATCTTATTTCAGCTTCTCAGTTCTATCATGGAAGCTGGAGAGGAGAAAGTTTCAGTCCATATCCCACACATCATCCCTTCTCTAGTGGGTTCAGTCTCAAAATGGTTAACTTCCAATCTGGAGCCTTGGCCTCAGGTATCTATTAGTCTTTCTTGGTTTTTAATAATTAGTAAAAACATTTATCGGATGTTTCATAAAAAGTTTCAAAATTTATGAATGTTTTGTCCAAGTATGTTAATAAACATTCTAACACTCGGGCAACCCTCCTTTACAAGTTAGCTATCAAAGGAAAACAACTAACTCACCTAAATACTCCACCAAATTTATCATACTACATGATATGGGACTTAGACACTCCATAATACCTCAACTGTCTACAACGCTTCACTAAACTTTTTTCGAGTCAAGTCCTCTACAACACTTCACTAGACACTGATAAGTGACAACCAGCTCTAGAAATTTTGGATGATTGCATATTTCTTACCTATTTTTATCACACTGAAATTGTCACTACTCACTAGCTCATTATGTTTTTTGATCTGAGTATGTATCTGCATTCTGCAATAGGTGGTTGAGCGTGGAATCGCTGCTCTGGCAGTTATGGGTCAGACATGGGAAGACTCTAGGCCTGATGTATCTGATTCTGAGTCAACTGATTTTCAAGAAAAATGGGCCGCCGATCAGGCAGCAATTGGCAGAGCTTTTGCTGTGCTGTTGCAGCAGGTTTGGCTTGCACCTTTATCCACACAGGTTAGTTTGAGCGCCTTGCTAAATTGAAATTTGATTTTCTTAAGAGTTATAATCTGGAGGGAATGTAAAGAAGAGAATTTGAATGGGTTTCTTGAAACAATACTCGTGTCATTTGTTAGGGGGGATTCATTCTCTTTTTGGAACTCATGTGTTACAGCTGCCATGAGCCCGTGACAATAAAATGTCTTGACTATTTGCACTTCTAATCTAGATCCTTTTTGCTGTACATTGAAACTGTTTGTGCTGATTAGTCTTTTCACTATCAGATATTAGTTCTTTGCCTAAACTTTAATCTTACATCATATGAAATATATTTGATTTTAATTTTTTTGAATTGTTTTTCTGAACTAATAAGGATCAACAAGACCAGAATTTTCCGACTTCATCGTGCATAGAAGATTTGTCAACTTTGCTACGGTCTGTCATGTTATCTATTGATGGAAATCAATTGATTCAAGAGTTAAGAGTGCCAGAACTGCTTTCAGTTTGGGCTGAAATGATTGCAGAGTGGCATGCATGGGAAGAATCAGAAGATTTGTCAATTTTTGATGTGATTAAGGAAATTGTGAATTTAGATCGTTCATACAGATTAAAAAACTTTCTTGTTAAAGAGGTTCCACCTCCTCCAGCTCCACCTGTGCCTGAACGTTCAATTGTAGAAGGAATTGCCACTTTTGTTTGTGAGGCCATTAAGCAATATCCTTCTGCCACATATAGAGCTTGCTCTTGTGTCCATATGTTACTACATTGTCCAACCTACTCAATTGAAACTGAAGGTGTTAAGCAGTCATTGGCTATTGTTTTTAGTCGAACAGCGTTCTCTCGCTTTGTTGAAGTTCGAAGCACGCCCAATTCACTTTGGAAGCCTCTATTGCTTGCTATATCTTCATGCTATTTGTGTTATCCTGAAATTGTAGAAGGTATTATGGAAAAAAATGACGAGGGCGGTGTCACAATGTGGGCATCTGCATTGTGTCTTGTATCCAGTAGCTCCTTTGAGGCTGCTGGTCTGACAACAGAGTCTGAAACGAAGTTAATTGGTATGTATTTGATTTCAGCTGTTACTGTAATTACAAAAATATTTAATATTTGTTTTTTTTTTCTTTCTGAATAATGCCTTGCTTCTTTATTTAATATCTTGATTTTATGCTTCCTTTGATAGCCCTTCTGCCGACTCAAATTTATTCTCCAATTTTTCTTGCTAAACAGTTTAAACCTCTGCTATTCTTGCTATAAGCGGTTGTGCTGAAACTAAATGTTGCCGTGCAAACTTATCTAATCACGTACGCCTTGATTGGACTCTTTTATCCATTGAATTCATGTTCTTTGAACATAGTTGAGTTTTTAACTGTTAATTGTTTGGAGGGTGTTTCATGTGAAGTTCTAAAAGTTTGGTGGTACTGCTGTGGTAGTATACTGTGTGTTTATATTCTTTACTAATGAACACAGGCAAACAGTTGAAACTGTTTTTTAACAAACCATTATTTTTTTAATTTGGCGAATTTTAGTGATGACACTGGTGCGATTGATTGAGCAACTTCTGAAACAAGGGAAGTCGTGTGGTGGTTCAATTCAAAACTGCTTTACTTCATTAATGGAGGTATCCGTTCAGTTGAAAGAATTACAGGATGAGAAAGGAGATGAAGAAGAAGCCGAAGAGGCAGAAGATGACGATGATGATAGCGAGGAGGAGGATGACTCCGAAGATTATGATGAGGTTGATCTTTGCAGTTTCTTCATGTATATCATATTATTTTAGTATTTTCATAAGCTTACACCTCCTTTTGTCTACAAAATGTTGTGATAATTTATTAATATTTAACTGTTCTAAATCTTGTGGGTTTATTAAATTAGGACTCCGAGGTTGAAGAATATGAAGAAACGGAAGAAGAATTTCTCAATAGGTATGCTAAAGCTGCCGGAGCATTGGAAGATGGTTCAGCTATTATTGAAGAGGGGGATGTTGAAGATGAAGAACTGGATATGGAATTAGGTAAGCTTTCTATTTTATTTTTCTGTACTTGCATCATCTCTATTAGTTGTACTTTGCATCATTGTAATTAATCTCGGCAGTCAGACAGAATAGTTTTTTTTTTTTATATCATATTCAGAAATTTATTATGTAGACAAAATGATTTAGTATGTTTGGATTATCACTCCAGTTTTCTGACAACTTGATCCTAGATGGATTAGTGTTCCATTTAATTCATCTATTGTTGTCATGATATGCATACAGGTCAATTGCTTGAAGTTGATGAGCAAAAAGTTGTCTTGTCATTGATAGACAAATACCATCATGTGCTTATACAAGGACAAGGTTTACCCTCGCAGCTTGTCACAGGTTTTTTGAATGCCTTCCCCGGGTGTGGTTTGTATTTCCAGCAATAGTGAAGTTTGTTTTATGCTCTATATCTCAGTGTTGTGTGTAAATTAGATATTTACCTGAAAAATCAGGGTTTTGAAAAGTTTGTACAAAGGAATAGGTAATGTCTATTTCTTTTTTTGAGTTATTGGGGGAGCTTGTATTGGTTGTTGCGATTCTCATTGATTTGTGTATTTATTTATTTTTTTAATTGAGGAGCATAGGGTGTTTTGTACCATGTTGTGATTTTAGCTTTTAGAGTTGAGGCATCATGTAACGAGCTAAAATGTACTATTGTACAACAATTTCTCATGAGTTAAAAGTTTCTGCGTGGTACTGGTGACTGTCTTAATTAGGGCTACCTTCATGCCATTTATTTTGTGATTATTTTGCGAGTCCTATCCTTGCTGCTTGGTGCTGTTATATTTGAACCATCTGTTTTTGCTAACACGCGCCTTATATAGGCTCTTCTATCTTCCCCCCAGAATGCTTCTATTTGGAAGTTTATTTACTTCTATAAGTTATTGATCCAGTCATGGGGTAATTTTGTTTAAATGTGAACTAGAAACAGCTTCTTTGATGGCCATTCTTAATTTCTGGTTACAACTAGATGGCTATAGTTCCTAAGGACCAAAAACGAGATTGCAGAGTTGCAACATTTCAACGATTGGGCACCTTAAGTAACAAGTCAGTAACTCAGCAGTTTTCTTTTTGCCCCCAAGTCTCGCCTACTGAATTTCAAAAAATATCTTGTTGGAGTTCTAGAAAGAGGAGAAATGAAAGTCACTAACCCACAAATTCTCATCCTGACATGCATCACCAAGTTTGACCAAAAACCCAATACACAACCACCTATCCTTGAACCCCGTAATATTGGAATTTTGCTTTTCTAGCCTCCCGTATTGCTCTTAACTTAAGCTTCCCAATTTTTTATTTTTGACCGTTAGATATAGTTCATATATTGCTAGTTAGGATTTGGATTCCTCATTTTGAACCGAGTTAGGTTGTAGTTTTAAGTTCTGTAGTATATACTGATACAGTTTGAAAATTAAATCTGAACTAGTTTGGATTCTACATTATGAACCGGACTTTTATGTTCAAAATCTACATTTTTCTTAAGGATGATGATTTGAAACCCGACGGTAAATCATGGATTGTAAACCTTTGATCATTTGAAACTTAACATTATTCTACTTGAGGGGCATGTTGTCGATACTAGGGGTCGATTTGTCATAAAAAAAATACAATGATTGAGAAGAATTTACTAGTCAAGATGAATATTCGTTTACGAATTGGATGTATTATATGTTTAAGATGGTTGTTCTTTGTCCCTCTGCATTGCTCATTGAAAAAAAAAGCACTATCAGACGATATCTTCTGTGAAATTTGCATCAACAAAAGAATTGTGTGTATCAACAGATGTTGCATGTTCGTGAAAAGCGAGAAGTGCATTGTAATTGTTGTGAATTGCACTCGAATATTGTGCCATGAATTGGTCTTATTATTGGACCTGAATCATCATATACCTCTGTAAATGAGCATTTGGTTTATATGCAACAATATCAATGAACATTAATGATTTATGAATTATTTTTTTTGGTACGTACGATTTATGAAATTTTATTGAATATCTATAATCTTAATGTGTTATTGACTCCATTTTCAATTTTTTATTAAATATCAGTAATCTTAATGTGTCTTAATAAACAAATTTGTAATCTAATAATAAATTTTATAAAATTTGTAGTCATTATAAAATAAAATTATTAACAATTGCTACAGGTGCACGGTCTAAATCTTTCTTCACCATTATATCCAATGGGTATCAAAAAATAAATATTAAATCCAATGGGAAATATGAAGATCTAAATGAATTGGAACTTGGAATTAGTTTGTTTTCCTTGTCGGTGGAGTAAGTAGATCAACATCAAGGGCATAACAGGCAAACCACACACTTCTTAAACTCTCATTCCCGATAACATGTCATCATAACTAAGCGTAGCGAGCAAGCAGCTTAAACGGCAACGTTTACATCGTTGACATTCCACTTATAACCGAAGCCAAAAGGGGCATTACAGTAAATCAACTAAACCCCAAATTCACATCAAAATTACGAAAAACTTCACATCTTAAAGAAGTGGGAATATCTATTCGCACGTCTCTTTCTGACTTTCACTCTCTCTCTCTCTTGATTCAATTTTTCATTTTATCTCTCTCACAAACACCGAAACCGCCTTTTTCAAAGGTTATAGCGTCTCTCTTTTATTTCATTCTCTTTCTTTGTTTTCTTTTCCCCCTTTCAAATTTTTAGGGTTTCGTAGAGACTCCACCAGAATGTTCCAGAACTTTTTCTAATCTCAATATGAAACTTCTCTTTATCACAGTGCTTTGATTTTTTCTCTCTCTTTGACATTTTTTTCTTCCTTCAGGTAAATAAACGAATCCTCTCTTAGGTTTTATCTCCGTTGCGTTATTTTTTTTCTTCAAGAAATTTTCAGTTATATGAGTATTCGATTAAGCGTTTGGGTACGAATTTTGTTGTTTTCTAGGGTTTGGATTTTGTTTTATATGGATGAAATTGTTTTCTTAATTAGTAAGTTATTTAGCTGTTTCTCTATTGTAAAGTCAAACCGTGTTGAAATTTTATAGTTTTTTACATGTATTTAATTGTGTAATAAACCAAATATTGTGATGCATAGTGTGACTATATAGGTTTAATGTGAGTAATCAGTTTCTTTATTATGTATAGAAAGAATCGTGTGTTGGTTTTGTTTCTACAGTGTATGGGGTTTGATACTTTGATTTGATTTCTGTTAGTATGAGTCTGTGCATAGTTTATTTGTTTGCTCTTTTGAATTTGTTGGGATTTTATAATATTAGGGTTGGTTTTGATGTTGCTTTGTGACTGTTTTTACTTGCTTTTTTGATTGTAGGTCACTTTTATGTTATCTGAGTTTGTGATAATCAATTCTGTTATTGTTACTTTGACTTTCAGATTGAAGGTGCTGATTTATACTCGCTATTGACAAGTCCTAATTTAGAATTTTAACCATTCAAAGACATGTTTAACGAAGGAGCCCCTGAGTTTGTTGTTGATCAGAGCATGTATTACCCTGCCCCCAACAATTACGGGTATTATTGTACAGGTAAATCAAAAACCATTGTGCCTTTTGGCTTTGAGGTTTGATCCAGTCGATCATGTATTATGTAATATATAAATATAATATGTATGCATTATATTGACCACTTGCTATTTACTGTGGCCAGGATTTGAATCACCCGGTGAATGGGAGGACCACCATAGGATTTTTGGTGTAGATGGTCCTGATATTCAGTACACGGTGAGTTGGTCCTCCTCTCTCTGCTTGTATGTGTTTGTGTCATATATTGGGATGACAGCTGATTTAAATGTTTCTTTCTTTGCCAGGGTGCGCAAGATGAAAGTTTTCCATATGTATATTACACACCTAACTATGGATTTGCACAGTCACCATACAATCCATACAATCCTTATATTCCAGGTGCTATGATAGGAGTTGACGGTTCATTTGGAGGAGCACAGCAGTACTACTCCCTCCCCAATTATGAAAGCCCTATTTCGTCGCCATCTTATATTCCTCTTGTTCAACCGGACAACTTTCCCGATAGTTATGTTGACTCCAGTGCTTATGTCGGTAGACCTGATGGAAGAGGTTCCAAACATAAGTTCAATTCAGCTTCTGGGGACTTTACTAGGAACTCTTCAAAACCATTATCAAATCAAACAAATTCCTTTCCCAGGGTACCCGAGGGGCCAAGAGCTAATGCTTTTGCAAAGAATGATTTGACAAATGGAAGTGTATCTAACAGTGGTTTTCTTAATTTGGCTTCATCACCTTACCATCAGGTAATATAAGATTACCCTTTTGAATTTTGAGCTATATTGGAATTTGAATTTTAGTATTAATTGAGTATGTGAACTAGTCTAGTCAAGAGTGTATGAAAACTTGTCTAGTGAGCGCCTTGCCAACTGCCATAGGCAATTTGTCGAGAGGCCTGCCATGGTTGGCTGGGTGCCCGAGGCTGCAATGACGTGTTTATATGGCAGAATTTTTAATCGATAACATTCTGTAGAGCCCACTTTTGACATATTTTGGTGACAATCAGTGCACGTTCACTATATTTTAGCAAGTTGTCACCTTTTCCATGGCACTATTTTTTTTTATAAGGACACTCTTCGAGGGAGTTGCTAGTTGTTTATTAGTTTCTGGACTTTGTGGAGGTCTTTTATGCTCTAAATATATTGGAGTAATTGTATTTGCTAACTTATTTTACAATATATGATGGTATTTTGAGTATGCTTACTAGCTAAATTTTCCTTTGTGTGGTTTTGTAGGCTAGAAGCACTGATATCTCGTTCCAGTCTATAGATACTATTTCCAATGGAAATGTTTTGTCCCATCATAATCAATCAGTACCTGCCTCGTTGAGTAATGGGTTTTCTGACTATGGATCAAATGCCAATGGACAGACTACAATTGCTAAACTTAGACCTAAGGCTCATGTTGCTAAAGTGCCAAGTGATGTAAATAGAAGTGGTGATGTATTGGGTGAGCAAAATCGGGGCCCTAGAATTAATAGGCCAAAACATCATCTGGCTATCAAAGCGTATGCGACCAAGGCAGGAGAGGCTGACACACATGAGAACGTCGTTTATACCGATCAATATAATAGGGAAGACTTCCCTGTTGACAATGAAATTGCAAAGTTTTTTGTTATAAAATCATACAGTGAGGATGATGTGCACAAAAGCATTAAATATAATGTTTGGTCATCAACACCTCATGGAAACAAGAAGCTGCAGAGTGCTTATGAAGACTCTAGGAGAAAAGCTTCTGGAAAATCTGGAGGCTGTCCTATCTTTCTTTTCTTTTCGGTGAGTTTCCATTATGTTGATGCATTTCCTGTACTTCTAAACTTATCCGTTTTATTGGTCGTTCTGACCTTTTCTTTTTCAATGTAGGTTAATGCCAGTGGTCAATTTTGTGGAGTTGCTGAGATGGTTGGCCCTGTTGACTTCTATAAGGATATGGACTTTTGGCAGCAAGATAAATGGAGTGGTAGCTTCCCTGTGAAGTGGCACATCATAAAAGACGTGCCAAATGGCAATTTCAGGCACATCGTACTAGAGAACAATGAGTTCAAGCCTGTTACTAATAGCAGAGACACACAAGAGGTATATATTGTTTTTTGTTAAGCAGTTGCTTTATCAATTAAAGTTGACTAAGTGTGCGCGTAAGCATTTATAACAAGTATGCAAGTTTTTAGCTGAGTTAACTGTTTTCTCTGTCGAAAAACATTGTTTGAATTTGTGAATATAGTTTACCTTATTAAGAAACAATTGAGTGAGTAGATCCCTACACAGCTAATCAGTAATCGCATACTCACAAACTTGATTGTGTAGACGCTTTTGAATTGTCACATTCTTTTTTTGATTGTCTTGATGAAGTAAATGCAGGGATATTTTTAATTGCCACAATAAGCTGGTTGATAAGAAGGGTTTATCTTTGTTGACTTAAGGAATTCTTCGGCTTGGTGCAAGTATCTCCTTGCTGTTAATATAATGTTGAACATCAAATAACCTTTTCCCTCATGTGCAGATAATGTATAGGAAGGGTCTGGAAATTCTGAAGATATTCAAAAATTACACTTTGAAGACATCTTTGCTTGATGACTTTCTGTATTATGAAAACCGACAGAAGGTCATGCAGGAGGAGAAAGCTAAGTTTGTAGTCAAGAGTTTTGGTAGTCCATTATCAGTACCAGTGTTGGAGCCACCTCGAAAGCTGAATTATGTTTTTGAAAAACCTCCCGTCATTGACGAGAAAATTTCAAAGATAGATGATGACCTTGGTAACTCAAAACAGACTTCAATTTCAAGTGCTGCACATATTGTTGATAGTTCTGATGTCACCAGCACTACGTCTGTGGATGAGAAGGCTGAGAATGATGCCGTTGACAGACAAGATATTTCTTCTGTTCTAAAGTTTGGTTCACTCACTATTACTCCAAAACAGGTAGAAGCTAAACCATCTAATACAGAACCCATTGATGTTGTCACAGTAGGCTCGATGCAGGTCAGAGTTAATGGATTTTCCGAGTCTTCTGGTGTTTTAAAGATTGGGAGTATCCCACTTAATCCAAGATCTCTACAGGCAGGCAAAGGAACCACTTGCATCAAAACTGGACCTCATCCTTAAGTTTTACCTGGGGATGTCAACGCATACTTTTTATCTTAGAAAGATTCATACATATGCATGATTGTATCACTATTGGGAAGTTGGGTTTCTTTTCTACATTTGTTTACCGCTTTCACTTGATTGGTACTGTTGGATGGATCTTTCCAACGGTGTTGATACTGAAAGTTTTAATTAAATGACTACTTGGTTTAAGCCTCATTATATATCTTCTTTCAGCAAACAAAGCACAAGGTTGTTTTCTCCTTGTAGATTTCATCCATTATGTTGTTATACTCTTTGCGTCACCTTTGTTTTGTGTATTTCTTTTTGTTATGCCTTTCAAAGTTTCCATCATGTGATATTGTGTCGTGTTTTTCAGTATTTTACTTAAAATGAAAAAAAATGTAACGACTGAATCAATGAAAGTATTCCTTTCTTATTATTATATTATGATAATGATTATGTCTTTCTAGGGTTTTAAGTGATCGCAAGAAGACTGGTTGTATTCCACAACATCCAATATTTATATAATTATTGGCACATGATTGCCCGTTCATTACAAGTGATGTCTGTCAAATTCCAAGGTATCATGTGTTCAAGTTCTGGGTAATTATGTGGATGAAGCATGGTTTAGGATCATCGAGTGTGCATTTTGGTTTGCATTGCATAAAGACTTTACATTGGTGCAGATATTGATTTGTGTCTTTCATGAACTTGCAGATGCGGATAAGATTCGAAATATGATGGTTGCAAAAACATTATTTTTGAACATTTCTATAATGTGAAAGATAATAGGTTTTATTAGTAAGGCAATATAAGTTGGGTATTACAATCCTTGATTCTAAGATAATAGGTTTTATTAGTAAGGCACATATGTTGGGTAAAACACACTCGAAAGTTTTGATGCTGCTGCTAGTATTGCAATTTTTTAGTTGAAATTAATTATATGGGTGACAAAACTATCTATAAATAGTTTCAACTTTGCTATATTATAGAGTCTAAACTTTAAACTCAGGACTTATGATTCATGTGTGCACCTGGTCTGGTCATTAATATGTTTACACTCTCTACTTTTGCATGCATTATAATTCAAAAAAAGTTGTGTTCATATTTCGAATTATTTTTAAGCAAAATAAAAATAGATTAATACTCCCTCTGGTCCTTAATATAAGAGGATTTTTACTTTTTAGATTCATTGAAAAATCTAATGTATTTAGTCCACATTATTGACTAGATACATTAGATTCCCAATGTATCTAAAAAGTAAAAATCTTCTTATATTAAGGACCGGAGGGAGTACAAAAGAAAGTAAAAATGACTTGGGGACATAAAATTGACAATGAAACCACATTGTTTTAGACAACTCTAGAGGAATTAAAAATATTGGTATGAAATTAAAATTAAGAATAATAAAAATTTGATAGTTCAACTTCAACATATCAGTCTTCAAAAACAACGGACATCCAATATAGTTTAGATGAATTTAGACAAATAATATATTTATGAGTGATTGAAAATTTGAAATCGTTATTAGTTTTTTTGAGCAATTGAAATTGTTAAGTTTTGACCACTTAAAATTTATTGTATTACAGTACTTTGGATTTCTTTTCCATTTCCATACAAAAAAACATTAACATAAATTGGGGACATGATATCATCATATCATAGTTGGCATTGGATGGGACCCACGAATCTTATATTTCAAAAATTGACTTACACGTACGTATCTATCCAGTTCACTTTCACTCTCTACTACTTTATTAACTTTTTTTTTACTGTTCCGTAAAATGTACTAGTAGTAGTAATTTATTTGTACTTCACTACTTCTCACCCTTCTCTTTCTTCTCGTCACTTATGTTCTTGTTCCTAGGCGAACACATCCCTGTTTCAGTTTCTCTGTTCTTGCTTCTCTGGAGCGCGTGAAAACCACGCGCCTCCGCCCTTTACTCTCTTCCGCTCCGATCAGGTATTCCCCACTCTCCGCTTTCATTTTCTTTTCTCATACTCTCATTTTTTTGTACATTTCGGTTCTTGCATGAACCTATACCGGTTAGGTTGAGGACTACGTTAGGTGCAGTCACATTCAGAATTCAATTATTCTATTTATTATAAATTTCTTAATTTCCCTAACATTTTTTCACAACATGTTTTTTTTTTTTTCCAAAGAAAATGAGAGAGGTAGAGAAAAAAAAATGGTAGGGTATGGTGCGGTGGATTTTTTTTTTCTTCATTATTCTAAATTTGTATTGACAAACTGTTGGTTTTTAATATACAGGTGGTGAAATGGCAGGTACTTCAAATGGACGACGAGGCAAAAATCCCGTTTTTCCTAAACCTGAAGAATTTGATTTTGAGTTGTCTCCTTATACTACTCTTTCAAAGGGTTTTGGGGTATGCTTTTTCCAATCTAATACATTAATCAAAAAACCGAAGAAAAAAATAAACATTTTTTTATTGTATTAGATCGGTTTTGAGACCTAATTACGACACAATTCAATCCAATATTCCAATCTTAACAGAACTTATATGCATACATATCTTGTTTGTAGTATTACCATACTAGTTTGCTTTATCCACAATCTTATCTATATGAGCGAGGAATAATCTATATCTATATCCATATCCATATTTTGTACACGAGACTACCAATGATACTGTAGTGTTTGTTTCTTGATGGTGCTTCTTCAGTTTGACCCACCAGTTTCATGAACTTTTCTGTTTGTACATATATTGTCTCAATGTTTACTAGTATCATTGAAGTATCTTCCTTTAGAGTATAATATTTGAAAGAATAATTCTCTTCATTGGAATCACCAGGAAACTGCTGCTAGTTCATCTGGAAGTAAACTACGGTCATTCTTTATTGGAATGGGATTCTTGCCAGGTCTCGTCGATAAAGTGATAGAAGAGAATGGTACATTATGTGTGAGCAAGTTGCTTTAGTCTTGTGCTAAGTGCATGACACATTTGATATGCTTCAGGTATATTTGACTTTGCTAATTGAAGTAATGTGGTTCTGATTGATTTTCTTATATATTTATAGGTGAAGAAAATTCCGATGCATTATTAGAGATTCTCTTGAGATGTTCGGTATGTAGATCAAAATATATGTTGTAATATAGATTTAATTATCACCAATTTGATGCCACTTAGAAATGTAGTACTAATTTGTGTGTATCTTTAGTGGGCCAAAATGAACATTTACTTTTATAATCAATACTATATTACTATGTTCTTCATTCCTCTACAACTATATTTTGTTTTGATGAACACACACATTTGCTTCTTTTCTGTACTTTGGTGGGTGGGGGGAGGAAAGGATAATATACTGCTTCATTTTACGATCTCGTCTTGAGAGATTAGAAGCTTGTAATAACATTTGCTAATTGATTTTGCTCTATTGATTTGTTAATACCGCAGACAAATGGTGACTCATCAGATTCTCTGGAAGGCGCTCTTAATACAAGTGAGCATAGAAGTACCCCAAATTTCTTTCCCAATGCTCGCTCAAACGAGGTAGCTTGGTTTACTATACCCACGGCCAACTTTTGTTTAGCCTTTTTGGGCAGCAATTCTTGCTTTTTTTATTTGTTTTTTAACTTTTTTAAAATCTGTCATTTCAAGGAGTAATCCGATGTAAATTGTTTTAAGTGCCTTTTGAACTTGCTTTGCAATTATGTAGGCTCTTCAAAAATCAAATTCAGAGTCTTCTGATTCTCTTGAAAGATTATTTGATGATATTGATTCTCCAGAAGTTTCCACGGTCAATCAACCCAAAGAGGTACGTGCTTCTTATACATTCATTTGGTTGTTTTTTACAAAAAAATTGTTTTGGGCATCATCATGGTAAGAATGAGTTTATTAAATGAATTTGAATTTAAATAATAAGTTTTGCTCTATTGCATGCTACAAGTCTTGGCTATAATTTACTTTCCACTGGTTTTTCGGATACATTATTCATTAATGTCTCATATTTGTGCTTCCGTTTATCTGCCACTGTATGTTGGTTTAAATATTTTTAAGGTTCATGTGTACACTAATGTTAAACAGATTCCAAATTGATATTTTCTTTCAAACATGAATGCTAAAAAAACACTCTTTTTGGCACACTCTTGTACATACTCTTCATGATTGGTTGATTTTTAAAAAACATTCAAATTATTTGTCTAGGGTGACAATTGCCTTTGCATTATATATTTCCCCTTGTTGTAATTCTTTATTGTGTTAGGTTGTAGAATTGTCTCCTAGTTTCATCCGCCTCCCTAATATTGCATATGTTGTGTATTTTTGTGTCTATTGGATTAATATTTACAAAATCTCTCTCAGGAGCCTGACGAATATAGTGAAGCTTTTGAAGATAAAAGAGGTACCTTAATGATGATGAATTTCTCTGTGGAGGAAGTTGAATTTGCAATCCGTAAACTTGGTATGTGAATATACATATAATCCGCACTTCTGCTTTTTATGATCAATGTATACTTTCCAATTCGGTATTGAGTGTATTTATTATCTTGTCAGTTTTGTCTTGTTGTAAATGCCCTGAAAACATATGTTGTATTGGTCTTTTTGTGTAGCCAAGAAAGTAAGGTAAGAATTTGCTACTAATAGCATGAAGAAATGAACGTATAAAAAGCTTATGTTGTATATTGAACTGAAGTGTTTTGAATGTGGGGATACTGTTTATAATTTGCGTTATGATAGTTAACTCAGAGAAATTTAGTGATTCATTTCTTTATTGCAGGCAATAAAGCGTCAGTTCCTGAGCTGGTGGACTTCATCTTTGCTGCTCAGATTGCTAAAAAAATGAAAAAGGAGGAAGCAGATGAAGATGATATAACCTGTTATGTTCGAGAAAAGGAGGTTTAAATACTTGACTCAATCAATGACATTTTCCAGGAGATGGTTACTTTGCTTCTATAAGTCAAAATTTAAGCCAACCCTCAACATTACCCTTAGATAAAATAATGCTAATTTTTTAACCATGTCATTATTTGTTAACTTTATGAGGGAAGCAGAGATATAGTCTCTTCTTGCTTTTCCTAAGATTTATATACTAGAAATTTTAATGCAATACAGTTTACTTCTAATGGAAAAATGTATATTCTTTCTGAAATCTATCAATTTTTGTTTGTTAGAATATGGAAATATCTGATAATTACTTTGAGTATCGCATGGTATAGCTATTTCGCAATGCCTTTGCTATGCATCTAATTTTTCTACCACGGGATTACAGATTAGCAACGATAAACTCTTTGGAATTATGGAAAAAACGCTTCTGTTGTTTGAAATGGGCTTCTCTGAGAACGAGATATCCTCAGCAGTTGATAAATTAGGTAATTCTGAAAGCTAATCTTTTATTAAGTATTAACTGATAAACTTTAACATTAGGTTTGCAGTCATGCCTTTGAAAAGTACATATCTTTAGAATTATGAGATGAGATGAATTGTTGGAATGCAACTTGTATCACTTCTTTTATGTAAACTTGGAAAATGCTGTGTATCCATTTACTTTATTTAGACTTATTGTTATTTATTACTCTCTGCATCTTTGGCTTACTATTAGTTGGCTGTTTTTCAGGTCCAGATGTTCCAATTTCAGAACTTGCAAACTTTATTTTTGCAGAACAAAATGGGATTGAATATGTGATGGAATATAAGGTTAGATTTTATGATAATTGTCAACAAATGCATGCATATATGTATATACGCACCTCTGTGTGTGTGTGTACAATGAGAAATCAAATCACACTGGTTTACTTAAAGGGTGTCTTTGGCTTATTGTGTACTAAAATTGCACCATGTCCAGCCATGTTTAGTTATAATCAACTATTCAGGTATTTAATATATGATGGAATTTCTTGCTTGTCTAGTATCCCTCTGGTCCTCCTGCTTATTCTTGGATCAAAGAAGAAGAACAAAGCGATTTGTATGGTACAGCAGAAGTGAAAGTTGAGGATTTTAGCTATGAACCTTCTCAGTCAAGGCAGGTCAACTTTGAGGAAACTGACACTGGTGAAAGGATAAAAGAAGAAGATTATATTGATGAATTTTCTGATGAAGTAAAATATTCTGACTTAATGAAAAATGATAGAAATAAGAGGCCAAAGTATGAATATGATGATAATTCAAACTCTAGTCTTGATCCTTATTGGATGGAAGAAAAGGTTGATACAATTGTTGCCACAATGTTGAGACGTAACCAATCAAATCCATCCAGACGTTTAAGTCCTGTGGCAGCAAAGCCTCCATTTTTCTTATTTGGAAATGTTTCAAACATAGCATATGACTCATGGAAAAAAATGAGTCAGTTTCTTTACTGTATTGAACCTGAATTTGTAAATACCGAGTTCTTTTCAGCCTTGAATAGAGTAGAAGGTTATATACACAATCTTCCAACAGAAAACAGGTTCCACATTCTTCCAAAGGCACCTATGACTATTGAGGATGCAATACCGCGGACAAAGAAATGGTGGCCGCCTTGGGATTCAAGGAAGCAGTTGAACTTTAACTATTGCGAAACTGGTGGAATAACTCAACTTTGTGATAGACTAGGAAGGGTTCTTGCTGACTCTGGAGGAGTACTCACATCTCAACAACAGAAAGACATTCTTCGGTATTGCCGTGGTTTGAATCTTGTGTGGACTGGTAAATACAAATTGGGTCCAATAGAACCTGAACACTTGGAGCATATCTTAGGCTACCCTTTGAATCACACTCAATCTGCTGAGTGTGATTTGACAGAGAGACTTCAATTACTTAAGTATTGCTTCCAGACAGATACATTAGGTTATCATCTTTCAGTGTTGAAGCCAATTTTTCCAAATGGATTGACATTGTTGTCAATTTTTAGTGGAATTGGGGGGGCAGAAGTTGCTCTTCACCGCCTTGGTATTAAAATAAAAGCCCTTATCTCGGTTGAGACTTCTGCAACTAAGAGGAAGATTCTCGAGAAGTGGTGGCGCAGTTCTGGACAAACCGGAACTTTGGTTCAGATCGAAGATATTCAAAAGCTGGTTAGTAAAAAGTTTGAGAATCTAATCAGTAAGCATGGTGTTTTCGACCTGGTTATTTATCAGAATCCATGCTCTCAGCCGGTTGTCAGGCCTCAGGGAGTTGGAAGTCTCTCGGCTATAGAATTTTCAGTGTTTTGTGAATCTGTTCGTGTTTTGCAACGTGTCAGAGCTCTATGTGAAAGGAGGTGAGACAAGTGACTCGTAGCTTGAAGTAAATTATGTCAGTTGTTGCTTTTAGTTGCTGTAAAATATGTGACTTCACATCAAAATTTCAGTGCAAGGGAATTTGTGAGTCATCTTTTCAATTGTAAAATCAAAATTGTTCCCATCTGTAGGAGTTATTATTAACTGTAAGTGTTATTAACTGCATTGGTAGAGAGGCTACTGTTTATGTAGGAGTATATGATGATGTTTGGGGTTACTCCTTCACTTCCTTTTTAATTGTTGTCTTTTTCTAAGATTTTATTTTATATGTTATATTAACTACCTTTTCATCAATTATATTATTAATTCCTTAGTAATCAATGAATATGAATACAACTGGCTTGCATTTTCGACAAATCATAGATTAGATAGACCACATGCAAATGGACAGTCTCAACAACCAGTCTCAACAAATTGAAGTTACATTAAAAAATGAGCATGTATGTATGTTGCTTCTGTAATGTTTTGAGGGAGGTGGTGACATTGTAAATATGCTTAAATGATTTTTTGGTCCCTATAAGTTCATGTATTTTTTGTTTTAGTCTTTGTATGTAATTTTTGTTGGAATTATTCTCTAAATATTAAAATTATTTTAGTTTTAATCTCTAAAATTAAAATATGCAGGAAACTTGTAAATTTTTCTGCGGATTTTAGTTTGAGGCACTAAAACCAAAATGATTTTAACTTTCAAGAATGAATTTCTAAAAAAAAAATAACATTCAAGGACTAAAACTAAAAAAACGCGAACTTATATGAGTCAATTGATTATTTAATTTATCGTAAATATGCTATGTTATACACTTGTTAGCCATGATATACATTGGTTTGAATTTTAGATTAAAATATATAGAAATTTTGCTTTGATTGTTAGGATAGTAGTATTTCAGTAACAGATGGTAATCATATAGTGCCACCCATCCTTGAAGGGACAATTATACCAAAATATTGGGGGAGGGGCAATGATACAATACTAAACTGTTGGGGGAGATGTAAACGAAAACAACGATTTATTGTTTGCTGACATCAAAGATATATTCTAATAAGATAACCACTACAAACGGTAATTAAACATATATGAGTCAAGATAATATACATTTTCTTTAATCAATAATTTCTTAAAATTGTTCATTTAACCTTTCACCTATATTTTTTGACAAAAGTACCCTTCACCCACAAAGGTCAATTGGCAGTCCATTGTGAAATAAAATATCTTTTATGCTAATAGAGTTTTGTGGAGACCGTTGTGATTACATAATGATGATGATGAGAATATTGAGGAAGACGTGGTGGGGAATGAGGATGAAGAAAGGGACGGGAATAGGTCAGATGGGTCTACAGAGATATAAACTTAAATAGAGGACATATGTCTAGATAGAGGACAATTTGAGTGGCGTTGTTGTGCAAAAATAAATTTTTCCTCTTCTATTTTTGCGAACTCTATTTACTAAATTGTACTTCATTCGTTTCTAAATAACTGTCGTTTGAGATACGTGTGTACTATTTATATAACTTACTTTGTTCATATATTTTTATCAATATATAATAGAAAATATTACTACCATATAAGATGTTATTCAATTTGTCTGGATGAATATTTTTCAAATATATTTTTTTATATTTTTTTACAATACATAACTAATGATACTAGTTGTCAAAACTATACATTGACACATGTGCATGTGCAGTAGTCAATTATAATAGTTAAAAATGAACGGAGGAAGTATTAAAAGAAATGATTTCATATATAAAATGATTAAAAAAAAATAACTTATAGGACCAATTTAAATATAAATCAAGTTACTCAGTTGGACTCAGAGATATTGTGTATTCGTTTGAATTTGATAGGTTCCCCATTAATTTTTGACAAAATATCCGTGTTCATTTGTTAGAGTCCTAATAATAAACACACGATAATTTATTGAATTTAACTTGACTGATTGAGAAATTGTATTTTATATAGTTGAGATTTGAATTTTAAACATTCCACTTTTTTATTATGAGTAAAATTTTAACTAATTAATATTTTTAACTCATACCAAAACGGAGGATCCTAACAAATGAACACCGTACTAAGAAGAACAAAAATAAAATACACCACACGTCCACACCAATACATAAAATAAAAAAAAGTAACATCACCCTAAAAATACAAAAGAAACATATATATACGTGCAAATTACACTAGTTTTTTTTTTTTTTTTTTATTTAACATAGACAGCAAACATATTTTTGACATAGATCAACTCATAAAAGACAACTCATAAAAGATCACTTTTTATTTTGACTAAAAAAAATAAAATTGTCACATGTGGTATATAGTTCGCATACGTGACACTTGAACATGTATCTAATTGAAACGGTATTAATAACAAAATTGAAGAAAAATATAAACTCATGCAAACATTATAAACACAAAAGACCAATATAAAATGTTTAAAACGTAATAGATTAATTTAAAATTTAAAATAAACGTATGGATCCAAATGTATAATTAAGTTAAAAATAAAAAATATAGACCTAAAATGTACCAGTAAAAAGCTATAGAAAAGGAAAAATAATTAAGGGGACCACCACTAAGGCGGTGTCAGTACCAGGTTCTTACAAAGCACGTCCTTACTCAATACTACTCATAATAAATAAACTTTCAAGTTAACCGGGACCTATATTAACCAATTTCCTTTTCATTCTCTTCATTTCTCTTCTCTTCTCTTCAACTCAATCTCTTTTCATTTCTTCCATCCATTCATCCGCATCACCGCTTTCAACATCAAACCCTAATTCTCCCTTTTCTCTCTTCCGATCGCTCATTTCTTCATGGATCCTTTCCTCTTTCTTCTCTGATCGCACTCATCTTCTCCGATTATTCACCATGTTCGAAGCTCACGTAAGATTCCTTCATAACTCTATCTCCTCTTTCTATAATTCGCGCGTTTAATTTTTAACATCAATGTCAATTTTCTGTTTGAGTTTGTGTATGCGATCTTTCCTTTTTATGCCTGAATTTGCTTCCGTTTGCATGATTTTCGATGTTTCTCGAACGCAGGCTTTGAATTAGTTTTGTCAATTAATTAATTAGTTGATTAATTAATTAATTAATTATTTAATGGTGTTGATCACTAAGTAAAGAGTAACTATGCTTTGTTGACAGGTACTGCATTTGCTTCGGAGATATTTGGGAGAATATGTACATGGACTCTCATCGGAGGCGTTGAGAATAAGTGTCTGGAAGGGTTTGTTTTTCTGCTATTTTCTCGATATTATTAACTCTCATTTTTCCTTTTTGATTTCATGTGCTCAAATTTTGCATTCTGTTGGTAAATTTAGTCTATCAAGCACAGACACTCACACGGACACGACACATATAATTTTTTTTGAAAAAGTGACATAATTCATTTTAATTGTAAATGTCGGTGGTGTGGTGTCGGACATGACACATGTCCGACACCGGGACACACCTAATCTAAGGAGTGTCGGAGCTTCATAGCATTCAGTTTGTCTTAGTTTGGAAGGAGAGGTGTTGTGAGTAGGAAGGAGAGTAAATTATGTACTATTTGCTGGCTTTCTGATGGCACATTTGGTTAGATAGATATTTTGTGGGATGAGCTTGTTTTTCTTAGCATATTTTTAGCTTTACGGTCATTGGTATCTTTATTAATTCATTTTTGATATGCAAATGGAACTGTTGTGCTCTGAGGTGATTTAACAACTATGGTAATTAAGCATATGCTATGCTTCTAGATGTAGTTTCATCTGCATGTACATTTACATTTTAATTTTATGTTCTTTTGTATGGAATCAAATCAAATAATTGTGCCAGCGAATACTTTTTTATTGAATTTATTCATCTGAAAATACAATGCTGGCTGAAACTTTTTGTCACGAATGCTTATATTATTTCACATTACTTTAAATTTGTTTGTACTCCTTTGAGACACTTGTTCAATGTTATTCCGTCTAAAGGTTCAACTCTGCAGGTGATGTCGTCCTCAAAGATTTGAAACTAAAGTCAGAGGCACTAAATGCACTAAAACTCCCTGTTACCGTCAAAGCTGGCTTTGTTGGTACCATCACATTGAAGGTAGCATTTACCATTCCTGGTTGTCTGATAACAACTTTTGGCTCATTACATTGGAATTGTTAGTCATAGTCATATATGCATTTTATAATTATACGAATATGAATGGATACATATGCACATCGTTACATGTATGTTTCGGTGTGTAAAATATATGGCATACAAGCTTGCATGTTTGATTTTGCAATTTCGATGTATTTTTTTTGTGTTTTACGATGTTCTTTTTTATTGCTCTTCTTTTTACCTTGTTTGTTCCTTTCCATTTTTTTTTCACTTTTCACCTCCTCCGGGAATCTTCCCCGGGATTTCAAATTGGATGTCCATTAGAGTTTCTATCTCACTCTCTATAATGTAATAGGTTCCTTGGAAAAGTTTGGGGAAAGAACCTGTGATTGTTCTAATTGATCGCGTCTTTGTTCTTGCTAATCCGGCTCCTGATAGTCGGACTTTAAAGGTACACAAGTATTCTGTTTCTGGTTTAATCAATTAATGCTTATATCTTTTGCTTAATTGAACTTATTATATTACAGGAGGAGGACAGAGAAAAACTTTTCCAAGACAAGCTTCAGCAGATTGATGTAAGATTCTATGCAACTTGTGTGAAAATATCTTATTTAACATTTATTTTAAGAAAGATGTATTGATGTTTGTTGCTGAGTTGATTGCGAAATCTTTGATTAATTTTCCTGCCATAGAAGTTTGTAACTAAGGTTATCCTGACATTTGTGCCTGGAACAATTTTTCTTTTTATTATTGCCAATCAATTTTACGAACCTTAATTGTTGTATGTGACTGAATGTTGGGTGGTAAGGAGCCAGCAAGAGTGTAAACTCAGTGGGCAGAGATGCAAATGTTCTGTTGATTGACGAGTGGTTACATAAGACCTGATAGGTTTAGAAGTACAATAATTTGAGAGCGGATTTGCATACTTCCCATTGTAGAAAAGATTGTAGAGGCTCGCCTTAGGTAGTTTAGACATATGTGGAGAAGATCTGCGGAAGCACCTGTAAGAAGGGTTTAGGGTTGACTTGATGGAATTGATAAAAAAGCAGAGACAAAAAATTATAGGCCATACCATTATGATATCTTTACATTATAATGGTCTATCTTTGGACTCAATGCATGATTTATGGATCAAATAAACATAGTACGGATCAAATAAACATAATACCGTACTATGTTTATTTGATCCATAAAGCTGATTCACCAGTGGGAAAAATCTGGTGTAGGTTCACCTTTTGTTACAGCTATGCTTAGCCATCAGTACGTCACATCTATTTGATCCTCACAATATCAATTACAGAAAACTATTCAGTTTCTTGTTTTTTTCTCAACCCAGACACACTTGTTGAGGTGTCAGCTCTGTGTAAGAGCTTGACCTTGTAACTTCAAGGAACGGAGTTCAAATCCCCTTGGAAATGATTGTAGAATGGCCATTAATGCCACTTAATTAGTAATAATTTTCCCCTTCCTCAATTTCTAGACACTATTAGAGGTCAATGTAGTTTGCACTGTTATGCTTTATCTTTCTTTCAGATAGTTGTATTCCTTTGAAAAGGGGAGGTTCAGATAAGGAAAATAAAGTGATTAGCAAGAAAATTAAGCCATATAGATCTTTGTTCTTTTGTGTCCTTGTCTGCAAACTAGCATTTGGTATTAAGGGTTATCTAGTTTCATGTAGATTCAGATGGCCTTTTCTTTTTTTCCTTGTTTTTGGGCCTTTGTTGAATTTCGTCTACTTTTATTTCTTAAAATATTTTTTTGGTGATATTTTTTTTTCTCGTGGTCATGCAGGAAGCAGAGTCGGCCACACTTGATGCAATATCCAAGTCCAAGTTGGGCAGTGTACGGTTTTCATATAATTTACCTAATGGTTTTTAATTTCGCTTGGTTTTATGATCATTTGCCCATTTTATTATCATGTTATTTAAAATATTGAATGAAAGTATGAGAATTGAAAGAAATGACTTATCTGAACGTGCTTGAGTTTTGAATACACTCAGCAAGATATATTTCTATTCATTAGAGTTGCAATGAGAATAGATGCAGAATGTAATTTAGAAGATGAATAACGCGACTAACACTATTCTCTAATATACATTGTATTCATTTTTACTCTATACAGTGAATCCAAACTATTTGGAAAATTGAACGATAAATTTATTCAGGTTGCAACACTCCCCCATAAGTTAGTGAATAAATATTTCCATTTCTAGCTTGAATACTATTTTCTCAAAAACTAGGCTGCACAATCCTTTGATGAAGATGTCTGCAAACTGTTATTGTGAAGAAACTATGGAGTTCAAATCAAACCATAACCAAGCTTCTCCGTGATAACATGCCGCTCCACCTCAATATGTTTCGTTCATTTATCTCAAACAAGATTATAAGCTATACTGGTTGTTGACTTATTATAACATTAAAGCTTCACAGGTACTCCCCAATTAATGTTTAGTATTCTAGATTCTAGAATAATTTTAAGCCAAAATAGTTCAAAAATGCCTTGTACATATCCTGGAAATCAGCTTCAGCACTAGAATAAGGCATCACATAAATACTTTTTATTGCTCTAAGTTACTCCCACCATCTCTTATTATTTCTTAATAGAGATGGTATAGTCTGCTCCAGTCCACAGTAAGTGCAGTGGACCTTACATAGTGTAGTATAGCTCAATGTAACTAACTGAACAAGTCTACATTTTGTTAAGCGTGTAAGCAGATCTATTAATAGATCTGTCGCTCATTGTAATTCAGAATTAATCAAAGATTCTCTCAATTGAATGAACACATAGTTCATCTTCTAATACGTCTCACATGGAATATTTGCTTGGCTCTGATTATGTCACTTAAGAATACCCATAAAGCATCAAAATTATATTTTTCTATTAATATACCCTTATTTATTGTATTTCAACTCAACTAACTACTCCATTGACTATTATTAATGTCAGATGACCGATTATCCCAAAAACTTAAGCTGTTAGGAAAGGCCACGCAAGAGCCCATTGGGCGAAGTGTGGATAATGCATAGGCCCACCTACCATATGCTTAAAATTCCACTTTTTAATTAGAAAGTGAGGAGAGCGGGAATCGAACTCTTGACCATTGGGTCATGGAGACTCTGATACCATGTCAGATGACCGATTATCCCAAAAGCTTAAGCTGTTAAGAAATGCCACATCAATGGTTTTATATTATTTCTAACAATTAATAAGGGTACTAAACTAAATAAAATTAATTTTAGCATAGAAATTAGTGCACGCTATGATTTTCTTAAAAAGTTTGTATTACCTTAAAAAGATACAATATGAGATGAAGGAGTACTTAAATTCATCCAAGAAAGGTATACAGTATACTAATCAGCTGGTCAGCAGTAGCTCTCCTGTTAGTAGCTGACCCTGAATAGTTGTCAGTCGGCATCAGTATAAGTCTTAATAACTGTTTCGCCACTCCTTTCACATAATTTTTTTCTCCCTGGAGTTCTTATAAGGTACTCTAAAATTCCAAGAACTACTCGAATGAAATTCTCTTGAATTGTGCACGAATTGACTAAGCAAACCTGCAGTGAATACAATGTTTGGTTTTGTGTGAAACAAATAGATTAATTCCCAACTAATCAGGATACCTTTCCTCATCCAATGCTCCACCTTCATCTGCACTACCTAATTTAATAGTCGAATACTTGAATATATGGGTGTACTTACATTCTTACGAACTGTCTTATCCGATGATTTTGTTTTATCTAAACATGATTTGATTAAGTCAGTACTGTTATTGGGAAGATCTCTCTCTCTCTCTCTCTCTCTCTCTCTCTCTCTCTCTGTGTGTGTGTGTGTCTGTAGTTGTAAGAATTTGTGTGAGCGCGCACTTGAAGTAATTTGACTGACAGCTTTATTATCTTACAGCCGTCTTCTGGAAATTCTTGGCTGAGTTCTCTTATCTCTACTATTATTGGAAATCTCAAGATATCTATAAGCAATGTGCATATCAGATATGAAGATTCAGTCAGGTTGGTTAATAAGTACCATTTTAATTCCTTGGTCGTACAAGTATGCTTGCATATTGGCATTTAATTTAATTTTCTACTTTTTAGATTAATGAGGTTCTTCTTTTACTTTGTTTCCACTTGCTTATGCTATTAAGTGTTGTTTGCAGTAATCCCGGCCATCCATTTTCTTCAGGTGTGACTTTGGCTAAGCTTGCTGCTGTTACAATGGATGAACAGGGGAATGAAACTTTTGATACTAGTGGTGCTTTGGATAGATTGAGGAAGGTAAGGCTTTTTGTTAAGATATTTATATGAAACTTTTATCGAAGGTCAAGGTGTTTAAGTAAACCAAATCGAGACTTGCCAAGATTGTTTTTTGATCCAGTAAAGCTTCATGTCTTAATACACGTCTTTTATACTGTACTCTGTACACTCGTTATTGTTACTTCTGTACTGATTTGTTGTACAGAGTCGGAAATTATTTTGCAGTATTTCAGAATTTAGTGGACCTAATAAAGGTAGGTCAGAATTAATAGGAAAAATAGAGATTTTATTCAAGTCAAACCCCAAAATCTTGGTCAGTATGAAGTTGATACAATAATAGAAACCAGAAAAAGAAGACCCTCCGTGGTATTCTAGAGACTTGGACTCTCCAACTACTGAAATTCCCAATCCCACAAGAATTGTCTTCATTTACTCTCCCTCTTCCCTTTTTATTCTCACCCCCCTATCATTACAATTAATTGTCTACCAAACAGTTACTATCTGCCCCTCTCTTTTAATTCCGACTCCCTCTGTTACAATCAACTGTCTAGTGGACAGTTACTATTATCACTAACTGCCTGTGGCTTTGATATTCTGATACCACACTTCTTTTTCCTATTGAAAATCATCTTAATTGGTGCTTTACTATAGACGCCAAGGCAGGCGGTATTCACAATTGGTACATTTTACTCTTTCGCCATATAGTTATACAATTTAGGTCGGAGATATATTTTCCTGGCTGTTTCTAGCTGGTTCAGAAGATTTCAGTAGTTATTTTTTCAGCCACTTTTAGTTCTCCTCCCATGTGACATGGTGCACCACTGAATGGTGGTAGATATATTAATAAAAATTAAAAAAAGTCCTTTGCTTGGCAGCTGAAGCACTAGGGATGGTTTGGTTCCTTAAATCTATTGGAGCCTCTTTGATATGTTTTGATCCTTGTTGCCTCCACTTCTAATTTAATTAAATGTTCAGCTCACAGTCAAAGTGGGCTTTTACTTTGTTACAGCAGTGCAACTCGTCATTTTTTGTTTGACAAATATTTTATTCTTATTATAGTCAGTGCACCTTGAGAGGCTAGCTCTTTATCATGATTCTGACCGGCTTCCTTGGGAGATTGACAAGAGATGGGAAGATATCAGTCCACATGAATGGATTGAGGTTTGTCTAATTTGATCAACTCTGTATTCTCATTTGATGTGTTACATATACATAACTGTCAACTAGATATTTTATCAATATGGTTTGTGACTTATGCTCTTCGTTTCATTCGCATGTCATATATGTTCTGTACCAGATATTTGAAGATGGCATAAAAGAGCCTACTGATCACCATAAGTCAGTGTCTAAGTGGGCTATGAACCGGACATACTTGGTTTATCCTATAAATGCAGTCCTACAGTATCACCGTCTTGGAAACCAAGAAAGAAGTGATCCCAAGATTCCGTTTGAGAAAGTTTCACTTGTCCTCACGGATGTCTCTCTTACTCTTTCCGAGGTATTTACTTTTCAGTCGTTTCATTTATTTCTAGAATTGCCCCTGACTTTTGTGTCTAACACAAATCTAATTAAGAGAAAAGGTCTAGAATCCTGGATGCTTCAATGTGTCCTCTTTGCTCGTCTTAGGTCCTAACTTGTTTTGATATCATACTGGATATCCATTTTTTTTTGAATTTTTGTACAAATTTTAAGTACTTAGATTATTAATTCTTACATTTTGTCACTGAACAGTCATTTGTCTCCTTGAAAATACTGTTTGTTTTACTTGTTTCTGTCTGAACTACAGGCTCAATATCATGATTGGATAAAACTCTTGGAAGCTGTTTCAAGATACAAGACATATATGGAAGTTTCTCATTTACGACCTTCAGTTCCCATATCAAAGGCTCCTTATTTGTGGTGGCAGTATGCTGCACAGGCTACACTCCAGCAGCTGAAGATGTGGTAATTAATTATGGTTTTGTTGGAATAAATGAATTACCTTTGAATGAGATATGTAAGAGAGTACAGAATTCTCCCAATCATATGTATTTTCTGCCGTTCTTGTTAAATCCTAGATTTGAAATGGTTTTTACACTTTCTGTGTTAAATCAGTTATCGCTTGTCATGGGACCAAATTAGGCATCTTTGTCAGCGTCGACGGCGATACATTCAGTTGTATGTGGCTTCTCTTCAACAGTCACCCGATGTCAACCATTTAGAAATCCGAGAAATAGAGAAGGATCTTGATTCGAAAGTGATTCTTCTATGGAGGTCTGTATATTACTTATGATGGTCAATGTGCTGTTGATTATTGATGATGAATATTATGTTTTATGCTGTAACTTATGACTATTTTTTATTTTTGGCTTAAATGTAGTTTTAGTTCCCCTATTTTAACCAAGCCACAATTTTGGCCCCCTCATTTCTTATTGTGCAATTTTGGCCCCCCATTTCAAAAACTTCGACTAATTCATAACTTCTTATTCTCACCAGTGTTTCCAATAAGTTGAAAGTCTGGCTCATATTATTTGATTCAATTGTTTCTAATTTTTTATTTTTTATTTTCATGCCTTTTTCTTATCCTAATACTTGTAGAATGTTTATTATTTTGGGTAATATTTTTCTTCTTCCTCCATCTGTATGATGTTCACTTATAAATGGGAATTTGTTTGTGTGTCAATTTTTACTTGTTATATATAGGCTGCTAGCTCATGCCAAGGTTGAATCTGTAAAATCTAAGGTAGCTGCTGAAGAAAGGAAAATCAAGAACAAGAGCTGGTTTTCATTTAGATGGTATGCGGCAACTTCACATTTGCATATTCTTACCAGTTCAGAATTGGTTTTTGTTTTTTTCCATAGTGTTAAGAGTCCCACTAGATGTTTAAAAAAAAAAGAGTCCCACATTAGATGAGAGATGACCTCAACATATATTTGTAAGGTTGAGTTAGCCCCAATCTAAAATTCTATGATTGTATCAGAGCCTCCTCAAAGATCCGTTGGACCATCTGCTCTCTAGTTTCCGGTATTGGGTTACTAGGGTCACACTCTAGATGTCCAGCCCTGTGTGTGTGTTAAGAGTCTCAAATTAGATGAGAGATGATCTGAACATGCGTTTATAAGTGGGGGTAATCCTCACCTTACAAGTTGTAAGGTTGAGTTAGGCCCAGCCCAAAATTCTAAGACATAGTATTAGTCCGTACAGACGAGGATTTACTGTAGTTCCATTTTTTTGCAGGCGTGCTGACACAGAAGAAGCTTCTTTAAGCGATGTTTCTGAGGAGCAACATCTTAAAGAAGAAAGATTGACTACAGAGGAATGGCAGGCAATCAATAAGTTACTAAGTTTCCAACCCGAGGAGGAGTTGATGGTACGATCTGCAAAAGATATGCAGAATATGGTCCAGTTTATGGTAACTGTATCTATTGGTCAGGCTGCTGCCAGGATTATCAGTGTGAATCAGGTGGAAATTGTATGTGCTCGTTTCGAGCAACTTGATGTGTCAACCAAGTTTAGGCATCGTAGTATTTACTGTGATGTGTTACTAAAATTCTATGGCCTATCTGCTCCTGAAGGTTCACTTACCCAGGTTTGCTTCTTTGCATTGTAAATTGCATTATTATTTTGCTGAAATAACTATAGTTCTTTTTTTAGTAGACTTGAATAGTTTGACTTTTTCTTTCTTCACATCTCTGTCCTTATACACACGCGCACACATATGTGCATGTTTCTCGTCCGGTTAAACCTACCTATGAGTTACTTATTTCAAGCTCTACTATTTTGCTTACATTACTTTTGTAGGTTGTCAAAATAAATATCACGTGTTTTTTGATAATTGAAGTCTAAATAATTATCCTTCTTTATAGATTTTTTGCTTGTTCGCTTGTTCTTACTTCTTGGGAACTTGATGTGTAGAGTGTCTATAGTGAGCAGAAGGTGAATGCATTAGTGGCTAGTTTTGTGCATATGCCAATTGGGGAGAATATTGATTGGAGATTGTCAGCTACAATTGCTCCATGCCATGTTACGGTAATTTCTGAATCCTTAAGAGAGTGAAAAAGGAGTGTTTGTATTTTTTCATTTTCCCAGAAAATGGACCCCTTATCTTCCATTTTCCATGTACTTTTTCTTTTCTTTTGTCATAAGAATATCTTCTTTTATCAAAATAATTTCTTCTATCAGATAATATTTTTCTCTTGCTCAAATAATGAAACACTCCCACCCCATCCCTAATTAAAATGAGCTTAGACCCATCATGAAATTAGAAAATCAACTTCGTTGTACAAGAGTTTCAATTTCAAAATTAAAAGAATACCAGTGTGACATGTTTGGTATTGCATTCCTTTTGTGGAAAATATGTACTGCTTAATGGCTTGAAGTCGCAACCTGGAAGGTTCTTTCTTCTCATTAACTTCTTTAGAATCTTTCGTACTCTTGTTTGTAGGTTTTGATGGATAGTATTGATCGCGTCTTTGAGTTTCTAAAGCGGAGTAGGGCAGTCAGTCCTACTGTTGCATTGGAGACAGCTACTGCTTTGCAGGTGATTATTTTGTATTTTACATTTGGCTTTCTTTAATTGAAAAAATACACGATTCTAAAGGAAGCCAATGCCCAAATTTTGTTTCTCTTGTTTGTTATAAAATAAAATGTTTTGTTTAGTTTTCATTTCAACTTGATTATTATAATGAAGGTATCTTCAGCCTCACTGCCATTGTGTTTACCACGTGGCTTAAAATTGTTGATTTTCAATGCATTGTGGTATGGTATCACTTTAATCATTATGTATTGTGCGGTTATATAATAATAATTCCAATGAAGGATTGATTCTTCGCACTGCTTAAAATTTTATAATAATAAAGCAATTTTCGAACAATAGATTAAGTAACCGGTTTAATAATAAAGCAACTTTTATATTAAATTAAGTAATAATTTGCAGAACGTAGGATCAAACACAGGGTATAACCAATTTGCATCCAGGTTTAACTTACAACAATAGTCGATATTCTGTATATGGAATTTTTACAGGCCGTTGATTATTATATGTGGTTTGCAACCCATATTTAATAAGAAAATATTCAAAAATGCAAAAGTGCCACTGTTTCTTTTCTTTTTGCTATATAATTTGCCCTACTATTTTAGAATCTAAATTGTTAACATAATTTAATGATATATATATATATATATATATATATATATATAGGGCTGCTAACTTTGACCATGTGGGTCGAAGTTAGCAAGTATGACCCATGTGTAATTACAAGGGGGGTGCATGGGGGGGTTTATGAATAGCTGGGGGGTGCGCGAAGACAATGGGGGGGGGCGTACTAAGTAATTACATGTGGGTCGAAGTTAGCAATCCCCATATATATATATATAATTTCTTCTTTTACTTACATAATGATATTATGTTATTAATATTAACATTCAGCTTTTAGAAAATAAATTGGTATAACTTATTTTTTCAAGACTTACAAAATAAATTTAGTATAAAATGTATTTTTAAGCATTGAATTTATATGTCAGGATTAATATAGACTGGGTCAACAGTACCGCGTTCCAACGATTGACCCATCAGTCCGACCAGTGACCCAATGCCTTAACTGGGTCGGTCAAATAGTCTATATGAGTTGAGTTGCCTGGCCTACATATTTAATTCTACATTGCTTATTTAATGCTAAGAATTTATTAGGGCTATTTAATCTCTAAACTATATATATATATATATTTCCCCCTAACATTTATTGAATGGGAACCTGTTGTAGCTTTATATACTTTCTGGGCTAACTGGTTTAACCGGTAATTGTAAGGACAGATGAAGTTTGAGAAAGTGACTCGTAGAGCGCAGGAGCAATTTCAAATGGTTTTAGAGGAACAAAGCAGGTATTCATTGTTATGCTCTTTTTTCTTTTTATATTTGGGATGTTTTTGCTTACTCTATCTTGCCTGTTGTCCCGTGGATTTCTCTTTTTTGTATGTTCATTCCTTATAAAAACTTAGTAGTGTCCATAAAGCCGGTGAACCAATATGCTTGAATTATTAAGTATTCTGTGAGAGAGATGTGGCCTGAAGCTATTCCTATGGAATTTTTGAGGATTAAAAAGGAATTTATTTTTGAAATACTACGGCCATATCCTTTAGTTCATGTTTTGTTTTTCTCATTTTGTTTTATTAGTTTTTTCTCTTAGATTGCAGTGTTGTAAAAATGCTCAATTATAGATTGTTGTTTCTGATTGATTTTTCAGATTTGCACTTGATATTGACCTCGATGCTCCTAAAGTAAGAGTTCCTCTCAGAACTAGTGGTTCAGACAGATGTGATAGTCATTTTCTTTTGGATTTTGGTCATTTCACCCTACACACTGCGGTATGCTTCTTGAGTTACAAGATTTTAATTTGTGATTATGGCTGTGGCATTTCCTTAAATTATTTAGTATTCTCACAGGAAAGCCAGTCAGATGAGCAGAGGCAGAATCTTTATTCTCGGTTTTACATTACTGGACGAGATATTGCTGCTTTTTTTACTGATTGTGGCTCTGATTTTGGGAGTTGCAGTTTGGTGAATCCAAATTATGATAGCCAAATAATGAACTCATCCATTACCAAAAAAGATGAAAATGTTTATTCTCTGATTGATAGGTGTGGAATGGCAGTGCTTGTTAATCAGGTTTGTTTGTCATACCCATCCAAATTATTCTGTAGTCATTTTCTGGATGACATGTTAGTGATCATATTTTGTTCTTATTATGTTTCTGTCTTTGATTACTCAAGATTAAATTGCCTCATCCAAGTTACCCCTCCACTCTTATCTCTATTCAAGTGCCGAACCTTGGTATTCACTTTTCATCAGAGAGATATTTCAGAATCATGGAACTGCTAAACATATTATACCAGACTATGGAAACTTGTAGTCAGCCTACGTCAGATAGCTTCCAATCTAAACTTACTTCTTGGAGTCCTGCAGATCTTGCCACTGATGGTAGAATCCTAGTATGGAAGGTATTTCCACAATTCTTTTTAAAGTTACTCACTAGTCATTTATTTTTAAGGTATCAATTGTTTTTCTTAATAAATTGAAAATAATGTTGCATTGTATAGGGAATTGGCAATTCCGTTGCTACATGGCATCCTTGTTTCTTGGTGCTTTCAGGATCATATCTTTATGTATTTGAATCAGCAAAAGCCCAGAGTTACCAACGATACCTAAGGTTTTTTGCACATCCTTTTCTATTTTATTTCTGGAAATTAATGCTACATGAATTGTTTTTACAAAAAGACGTGAAAAAAATAAGTTCCCGGCTACATTCTGGAACATTTTTCAGTTTTCATTTTCTAAAATTTATGTTTACTTAAACTGCTAATAAGGAGATGGAAATCTCATGTTATGAATATTTGTGATAGAGAGAAGGTGGAAAGCAAACTAGGAAGAATGCATTTAAAAAATAATGAAAACAGTGTTTTGGCATTTCTAATTTTTTTGAAAATATTAGATCTATTTTCCAAAATTGTAAAATAAGTTGGTGAACAAAATATTAAAAACATCGGAAGTAAATAGGCTCTAATGTAGCAATACTGCTACATTTGTTTTCTTGTTAGAAACAGGAACTTCTCTTAAAATAGTTATGATTAGAACATCATTCTATATGAAGTTAGTATAAGATAAAGTGGCCTCCTTAATGATATGCAGCCATGAGTCTCCTGGCAATTGCACTGAAGTACTGCACAGTGTTGTAAAAATGCACTCAATTTATTTTTATAATTGCATAAGATGAAAATTTTGCATCAACTAACATTGGAACTAACTTACTATCACTTGCTGCTAGAAACCATTAGATATCACTTGAGGTAAATCCTGTTACCCGAGCAATGGTGACAGGACCAATAAATAAGATTTACGATTCCGACTCTTTTCCAACTAAAAATAATACACCAGAAAAATTCAGATCCTATTCTCTCTTTTGTAAGCTCTATGGAGTTGAAAGTTTAAAGGTAAATTAGTACCGTGAATATAACATATTGTCATTACCCATATGATATGTTAGGCTACCTGTATGTATATGTCCATGTTCTGATGATTAGAGAGAGGGTGCGTTGAGATCCCATATTGACTAGAGATACAGTCAAAGTATTTTTTATAAGGCTTGAGTTAAACCTTATCCTAGTGCAATATTTTTGTATAGACCAAGGCCCACCAGTGCCTTCCAAATCTTCCAACTTCTTTATTTGCCTTCAATTTTTATGAGTTTGTTGTGAAAATAGATGTTAAACAGAATTTATTTTAATTTACTTTATATATGTAATTTAGTGTTTGGACTCTGCAGCATGGCTGGTAGGCAAGTCCTTGATGTTCCCCCGATGAATGTTGGTGGTTCCCCATTTTGTATTGCTGTAAGCACCAGGGGAATGGACATTCAGAAGGTAAGCTAAATGAGTTCCGGTAATCTTGAAAAATGTATGGTGTTTCATTTCTGAAATTATTCATATTTTATTCCTCTACTCTTCATTATGAACTCTTATTCAATGCTTATCTCCCTAAACGCCACAATACCCCAAAGAAGTTACTTGATAGCATGCTAACTGACCCGTGACAGAGAACATTTTCACTATTGTTTCTGTGAACTTGAGCAGCACAAAATATTAGAATAGTGACTTTCCTGCTTTTCGCTAAACCCGCTATCCCAGTTTTATTGCTGGTCGCTATCCGAGATTAATAACATAGGTGACAGGTTAATTCTGGAGTGGTTAGGTCAGTTTTCCTTTAAAACAGACTGAAACAGTCCTTAAAATTCTGCCTATATACGGATAGTTGTGGCAGAGTTAACATTAGTGTAATCATTTCAATCAAATTTAGTTTAACCTTTTCTGTATTTCTCTCAACCTATCAACCGTAGTACCTGATAAAACAAGACCGGATGACCTGCTTTTATGCTTTGATTGCTTCTTTTGGTTTCTGATTTCCAAATCAAAAAGTAGGGGATCACAATTTAAATTTTGGTTCAGCTGCTAGAATCTTCATATAGGTAATCACTGGGAACGGGTATACTTGTTTGTTAACTTGCTTGCCCTGACTCTTTGAAAATATTAATTTGCATCCAGGCTCTGGAATCTTCTAGCACCTGGATCTTAGACTTTCGGGAAGAAGAGGAGAAGAGTTGCTGGTTCAAAGGACTCATCCAAGCTACATATCAAGCTTCTGTAAGTCACCCTTAGTATGATTTCATTTATTTTGTTTTGGTAAGATATTATTTCCTTGATCTTCGTAGTTCTTTCGTTAATGTATACAATTTGCATGCAGACTTCCCCATCAGTTGATGTGCTGGGTAACTCAGAGGGTGCTGCTGCTTCCTACAATGTTCTTAATACCACAAACTCAAAAACAGCCGACATTGTTATAAATGGGGCATTGGTGGAAGCCAAGCTGTTTATATATGGAAAGGTTTGATACATTCCTTTTAATGCTTTAGCTGGCACAAACATGAGGAAGATTAGTGTGTAATATGTGCACGAGTGGACACACGTCGTCCATGGTGTTACTTTTATATCATTCCCAAACTATGCCTTTCAGTATCAACTGCCACCAAGTAACTTATTTGTAGTATTAATGTTTCGTATGAATTTATAGTGCTAGCAGCACAACTGAACTAACACACTAACAGAAAGGTAGTTACAGCAATTCTGAGCTAACTAATCAAAACAAACTAAAACAACAATGAATATTCTAGATAACCTATTATCAGTAATATCATCAGACATATGTGGAAGTGTATCATTTGCTCTGTCAGTTGGTGGATGACTTAGCTTAAGTTATGGCATAAGTTATGCCAGCTAAGTGCTTTAGAAGAGACAGGATTTGAGAATAAAATGTGTTTCATATACAACTAAATCTGTTACATTCTCTAACTTTAGATCTTTATTAAATTAAATGCTGAAACCTCTAGGTAACAAGCTACTATAGTTAAAAGAATAACTTATAGTTACGTAAATTTCCACCTATTCGTCCTCATGCTTATTTGCTTGCAGTCCACTGATTAAGATTCAGAAGTCTCTGTGCAAAATACATAGTGATATATGTGTTTGAATATGTATGCAGGCAGGAAACACCACTGATGGAAATCTTGACGAGTCTCTCATTCTCGAAATTGTTGCAGATGGGGGAAAGGTTTGTTCCTATAAACTTCTACATTTGGTACTTAGATAGATGTAATCTTGAATAGGTACTTCCCTAGACTTCTTAGCTCTTTAAATTGTCTTTTTATGCACTTTTGTCCTTAAGTATAGGAATACGGAGAAGTGTCTGTAGGTTTCAGTGGCATGATTTGTTGAAGTATCACACAATGTTTTTTTCTTATTTCAGCATTGACTTGTGTATTTATTTGATCTGTTTTATGTTCCGTTGAATAAATAATACATGTGAAACTTTTACTAAATTAATTTTGTAAAAATATTTTGGTGAAGTTCCATAACCAAAGAGAAACCGACAGAAAAGTGATAGAAAATACCAGAAAGTTTCAATGAGAAGATTAGAGGGGAGGGACACATAATATTCTGGAACTTTTGACATTTAGCTTCTTTTGTATTTCTGACCTAGAGACCAAGTCGTCATTTGTGGTTGCTGTTTTGTCTCCCAGGTGCATGTCATTCTTGCAGGTGGTGACCTGACAGTGAAGATGAAATTGCATTCTTTAAAAATTAAGGATGAACTTCAGGGTCGTCTATCTGTATCTCCACAATATCTAGCTGTTTCAGTCTTGAAGAAAGAAACTTTATGTTCTTCTGACTCAACAGACTCCCATGGGAAGGACGTTTCTCTTGGGATTCCTGATGACGATGATAGCTTCATGGATGCATTATCGGATTTCATTTCTCAAACAGATGGAGGACATTCTTTGCATAATATGGAGTTGGATCAGCAAGGATTGATGGGGATTGCTTCTGATTTTGAGTCTCTAGAAAGTTTAATTCATGAAAAAGAAATCGAAAAGGGAAGGGGTACACCTCATGAGGTATATTATGAGGCAGAAGGAAGCGATACTTCAAATTTTGTGTCTATGTGTTTCTTAACAAGGAGCTCTGGCTCACCTGATTATGATGGTATCGATACACAGGTACTTTAACGAGGATTGTTAACATTGAATCTTATTTTCGAGTCTTCTCTTCTTTGTTATTATGAGATACAATGCTATGTTTGCATTTCTGATTGTTCATCTTCAGATGTGTCTTCGTATGTCCAAGCTGGAGTTTTTTTGCAACCGACCTACTATTGTTGCATTGATAAGTTTTGGCTTGGATATAAGCTCCGGAAATAAAGTGACAAGTGATGTAGACACTTTGAAAACTTCTCCAGAGAGACCTTTAGTGAAGGAAAGGTCTGATGAAAAGGGACGCGTTAGAGGATTGTTAGGGTTTGGCAAAGAACGTGTAGTATTTCGTTTGGACATGAATATGGATAGTGTAACTATTTTTCTTAACAAGGAGGATGGTTCTCAACTTGCCATGTTAGTACAAGAAAGTTTCCTGATGAATCTTAAGGTAATGGCTTACTTTCTAATAGTTGGTCTTGTAGTCTTCCTTTCTGTTTCTTCCGTGGCATCCTATACACAATTTGTTTCTTAAAGCATTGCTTTTTTCTATTTGTTGTCATATCTGCAAAATCTAAAATTGTTTATTTATCTTATGAAGGTTCACCCAAGTTCTCTTTCTATTGATGGAACATTAGGCAATTTTAGACTCTGTGATACGTCTCTTGGGACAGATCAGTGTTGGGATTGGCTTTGTGACATACGAAATCCTGGTGTTGACTCCCTTATAAAGGTGTGTTTTCTTTTCCATGAACGTGAACCAACCTTTTAGGGACTCCTTGTGTGTTTGTGAATTGCACTGCTCTGCAGAAGGTTAACTGTTTTAACTAGAAAGTTATTTTTAATTGACAATTGACAATATAGTACATTACATGCAGGTTAAAATTAGTTTATATTGTCACCAAATTTCAATCTCGTATGCACGGGATAATTTCACAACCGCCCCTTAGTAATTCTTCGAATTTTGGGTTGGACCTTAGTCAACCCTACAAAACCGGTTGTAAGATGAGAATTTCCCCCACTTATAAACCTATTTTCAGGCCACCTCTCAACCAATGTGAGACTCTTAATACACCCCCTTACGCTGAACACTATTTGGATTGAAATCATTTGTGTTTTTTTTACTATATTCATGACAGGAGCAAATCTATTTTAAAATGATAAATACAATCACACAATGCCGATTATTCAAACATTAATATCTTGAAAAATGTTTGGTGACCAACAAAGTTAATTTATATTTTGCGTTTTAGTTATATATGTTGAGAGAGAAGCCCTTATTACATGAACTAGCTTTTGCGGTTGAGTTAGACAAAAACTTTAAGATGGTATTGTTAAGAAGTCCCACATCGGTTGTGAGATGGCCTGAATATGTGTTTATAGATGAGGGACAACCCTCACCTATAAAAGCCAGTTTTGTGAGGTTGAGTTAGGCCCAATACTCAATTCTAAGATGGTATCAGAGTCTATCCATGATTCGCTGGGTCACTTCGGATGACTGCCTGCTATCGATCGAGCCATCCACCGCATGGGCGCCTGCTATTGATCGGGCCATCCACCATTTATAATCTGCGCTCCAAGCCCAATAGTGCTGGGCGCGAGAGGTTGTGTTAAGAAGTCTCATATCGGTTGCGAGATGGCCTGAATATGTGTTTATAAGTGAGGGGCAACCCTCACCTTAAAAGCCGGTTTTGTGAGGTTGAGTTAGGCCCAATACTCAGTTCTAAGAGGTATTACAATTGGAATTTGTAGGCAATGTGGAATTTATATTACCCACTTGCCTATGTTTCTAGGCTATGCAATGCTTAAATGTGGAATTTATATTACCCTCTTCCTATGTGTTAGCTTTGAGAGTGAGACCCAAACACACATAATTATTTATTAAGTCTTAACTTGAAATGATATTGTTAGAAATAATATAAAACCATTGATGTGGCCTTTCCTAACAGCTTAAGCTTTTGGGATAATCGGTCATCTGACATGGTATCAAAGCCTCTATGACTAAATGGTCTAGAGTTTGATTCCCGCTCCCCTCACTTTCTAATTAAAAAGTGGAATTTTAAGCATGTGGTAGGTGAGCCTATGCATTATCCACGCTTCAAGCCCAATGGGCTCTTGCGTGAGGGGGTGTGTTAGAAATAATATAAAACCATTGATGTGACATTTCCTAACAACTTAAACTTTTGGGATAATCGGTCATCTGACATATATTATTGCTAATTTTATAAGTGAACTAATTTCAAAGTAATGCTTGGTCATTCTTATTATCATTTATATGCTTTGAAGGAAAATTTGACTTTTTTTTCTTCCTTTGTCTCTGTACAATAATCACAATGAAATTTGAACCTCAACTTTATGCAATCCCTTACCGCTAGCCGATTCCTCCCGATGTTTTCATTTGAGTTATCTATATTTGATTTTTTTTTTCAGTTCAAATTTAATTCTTATAGTGCTGAAGACGATGATTATGAAGGATACGACTATAGCTTGCAAGGTCAACTGTCAGCTGTTCGCATTGTTTTCCTTTATAGATTTGTGCAAGAGGTACCTAGAAAAGTTGAATAAAATTAGACTCAAATTAAAATTAGTACTTTTCGCCTGCTCTGGGATCATCCGCATTTGATATATTTCTGTGTCTAACACAAGGAATAAAGAAATTACTAAATTTGTTTATCCTTTACTTCTGTAGATAACAGTGTACTTTATGGAGCTGGCATCCCCTCATACTGAAGAAGCAATCAAACTTGTTGATAAAGTTGGAGGATTTGAATGGTTGATTCAGAAATATGAAATAGATGGAGCTACTGCACTCAAGCTGGATCTTGCACTTGACACACCAATTATCGTTGTACCAAGGAACTCAATGAGCAAAGAGTAAGTGAATCTTTAAATCTGTATATGGAATGCAATAACAATCTTTTCTTTTCCAAATTAAAAATCCAATTATAGTTGGACAGAAACTACATTATGTGAATATTCACATAATTGGTTTTCGCATCAAATTACATCAAGTATGATATTATATGCTTAATCATTTGTGTCATATATGCTTTTGGTTGTTAAATCTGCGAGTGTCAAGTGCCACTAAAAATTGTTTTTTTGTTTCTTTCCTTTGGTTGCTTGCCATTTTTATGGTGGATTACAAATGAAAGTTTGGTAGGACTATGGGTAGGGGCAGTTTCTTTAATTCAGGATAAAGGAATGCATAAGACTTAATAGGTCAATATTAAGATTTGACAGATAAATATTAGGGTTGTCATGGAGGAATTAAGTTTAGTTATCGGTTGTATGTAAATACATATCAATTGGTGGATGTTACTTTTTGTTTGATAATTATACACCGGTTTACAATGACGTCTTCCTGTACTTACACATAAAGAATTGAATTATGACCGATTATTTTGAGTGAGTATCTTTCTTTCTGTTTCCAATGTTTTTCTCTCTATTCTTTTTTCCTTAATGATAAATATTTGTACTTTTATCTATGCTAATTAACTGAACTGACTCTATCAAAATTTGTAACCTTTTATGTCTAAAATGCCCCCTCGTGCAAGATTCCTTTGCGTTTGAGGTACAAACAATGCTTATGTTCACTGTATGTTGTGCTTATATTCAATCTTTATTTAGAACATAAGTGATGACCAGGATTGGAAACCTATCCAGTTAGTAATAGAGACTCTAATATTATGATACATCAACTCTTGTAATAATCTAGGCTGTAAGGTGAAAAATCATGAATGTTTTTTTTTTGATAATACATGAATGGTTTTTATATCTTCGAAGCTGAAATGTAATTGCTTTATTCACTTCCAGTTTTATACAACTTGATCTGGGAAAGCTTCAGATTAAAAACAAATTCAGTTGGCATGGATCTCGAGAAGAAGATCCTTCAGCTGTGCATATTGATGTTCTTCATGCTCAGGTACACATTTCTCTTCATGTGACCTATCGTGGTTAAAATACTTGACATATTCCTAACTCCATATAATTACAGATTCTGGGCATTAACATGTCTGTTGGAATTGATGGTTGTCTTGGAAAACCAATGATACGGGAAGGTCAAGGACTTGATATTTTTGTTCGTCGAAGTTTGAGGGATGTTTTTCGTAAAGTTCCGACATTTTCACTTGAAGTGAAGGTAACTTCAAACCTCAATAATTAATAGTTGTATGACTTGTATCCTATTTCCCTCAAAATGTTAACTACCTTTCTTTAGGTGTCTATATGAGTTGATATGTGTGCTGACTTAAAACTATACTCACTCTAGTTCTTGTTATAACATAGGCCAGATTCATCATTTTTTCAATGAACTTAAAAAGTAAATTTTCTCCTATAATAAGGACTAGACTAGAGGGAGTGTGTGTGTGTGTCTCTCTCTCTCTCTCTCTATATATATGGGCCATATCTAATGAGAAAACTTATCTTGTGCGAGAGTCAATGGGCTTATTCTCAGCCATCAGATTAAAAGTTCTCTTAAGTGAGTCACGTGACATACTTTGCTGTCTTCCACTATTCACATTGTGGCTTCTTTCTTCTTCCTTGGCCTCTTCTCGCCACCAATAATGTTTTCTGCAGCCTCCACCTTCATATGTGATGCCCCGTCCTTTTTTTTTTTTTTTTTTCCTTATGTAGTTTTACGGATATGAAAAACTGCTCTTTCACTTAGTTAAATCCTTTCATAATTGGATTTTTTCTATTTGTGGTTGCAACCTTATTTAATGTTTTCTATACAACTTTGCATCGATACATTGAAGATAAATAACTTGGCACTAGTAAAGTAGTTTGGGATGTGAAAGGGAATGAGATTTTGATAAATTGAAAGTAGTCTTAGAATTGGGAGTTGGGTCTAACCCATCCCTACAAAACCGACTTGTAAGGTGAGGATTGCTTTTACTTATAAATCCATGTATAGTCGTCTCACTTCTGATGTTGGACTCTTTAACACCCCCCTCACGCCCAACACTACTAGGCTCCCAACACTACTGGGCTCAATACGTGGATATAAATGGTGGGTGACCCAATAGCGGAAAATTGATAGCAGGTGGCCCAACGGATCTTGGAGAGGCTCTGATAGCATCTTAGAATTTGGAGTTGGACTTAACTTATCCTTACAAAACTGGCTTGTAAGGTGAGGACTATCTCTACTTATAAACCCATATATAGGCCATCTTACTTCCGATGTTTGACTCTTTAACAAGCAGAAAGGAAATCCACTTGAGTTGGCCTAGTGGTGTTGGCTTGGGTCGTTGGAGTGTGTTCCTCACAAGGTCTCAGGTTCCATTCCCGCTGGTGTCAATTTCGGTGGGCTAGTTCATACAGAGTAAAAAAAAACTCTGGCTTTAAATGGGCCCCCCGCAAGTGGGCGGTGGGATTGGTCCCCTCGGATTAGTCGGTCCTTAGGCCGGATAGTGAGTTTTCAAAAAAAAGAAAATAAAGCAGAAAGGAACAGAGCAATGGTGAAAGTTGATGAAAAAAGGAACAATTGGGTTATAAGTATAACAAGAGACTTTCGAGAAGAAACCATGGAGAACACTTAAAATTTTGGAGATGAATAAAACAAGATATGAACCGTCAATAAAGAAGAAAAAAAAGAAAAATAAACAAAGGCAAGAGATGTAAAAAGTATCACGTGATTTCTTTAATTGGCATTTTAATATCAGCCATTTAATCTCTCACTCTCACATAAAAGACCTTAATTTCTCACATATTTCTCAGAATCTTTAAACTCTAGAAATTCTCTCTGGTTCCTCTATATATACACAAATGGATTGTTCCTCTATGATATGGAAAAACAATGTTACACCCGTTAAGGCCAATCACCAATCACTATCTCCATTTGGTTTAGTATTATCGAATGTATGTTTGCATCCACACTACCAGGAATATCAATGGAGTCATTGAAATTGCTCAGCATACCCTTTCTTAGCTTCTAGAATCTTATAAAGAAAATATGTGTGTGGACAAATATTTTCCTTCAATGACTGCCTTATGCTTCTGCTAAAGGCACTAAAGAATATTATCTCCATCACACAACTGTAACATTTTCCCTTCCTTTTATTTGGCCTAAGACCCATTAAACGATGATTTTAGTTTGCCGTGCTTGTGTTGGTATTGTGGTATGCAAATCTTCTAGAATAGCCTGATTTTGTTAATCTCTACTCTCTAGAATATTCCAAATATGGTAGTGGTTTGTTAGAGTAGCTGGGAATTAAATTAAAATACTGCTGAATGTCCAAAGTTAGACTGAAATTGGTTTTCAGATACCACTAAATTTTCTCTTTCAGTTACTCTCAATTCCCTTCAATTCTCAGTTTATATCTGTTTTAAAACTCTGGAGGGTGTACCATATATTTATCTGGAAATAAGAATGTCTTCTTAGTCTCTAAACCCAACAATGATTTCATATCAAAACTCGTGTATTTTACTATAAAAAATCATATTCTATGGTTAATTTTATGATCTCCTGAGCAGGTGGATCTATTGCATGCCATAATGTCTGATAAAGAATATAAGGTGATTTTGGATTGTACATCCATGAATTTATCAGAACAACCAAGGCTTCCTGCTAGCTTCCGTGGTGGAAAATCTGGTTCGAAGGATACTATTAAGCTTCTGGTTGATAAGGTTAACACAAACAGTCAAATTCTATTGTCACAGACAGTTACAATTATAGCTGTTGTGGTGAACAATGCTTTGCTGGAGCTTTGTAGTGGCACTGATGGGGAGTCTTCGTTGGCTCATATTGCGGTGAGTGTATATTTTACCGAAATGATTCACTTATCTATATTTACCAATGGTTTCCACGACAGTATGTTAGTGTTTTGATTTTATTTTGACTAAATGAATGAGCTTGTTTGCCAGCTTGATATATCTGAAATATATGTGCTAACCTTTCATTCTCATTTATTTAACTGCATTATTTGTATGTAGCTGGAAGGTCTCTGGGTGTCATATCGTATGACATCTTTATCAGAGACAGACCTGTTCGTGACAATTCCAAAATTTTCTATACTTGATGTTCGCCTTGATACGAAACCTGAAATGCGCCTGATGCTTGGATCATCGACTGATGCTTTCAAACAAGGTGTTACTGTAAAGGCTCCCTTTACGTTTAACCCAGGTAGCTTTCGGAGGACAACCAGTGAAGCTGGATTTGATGATACACCCATTTCAACAATGCTCTTAATGGACTATAGGTGGCGTACATCATCCCAATCATTTGTAATTCGTGTGCAGCAACCTCGAGTCCTCGTTGTACCAGATTTTCTTCTTGCAGTGGCTGAGTTTTTTGTGCCTGCTCTGGGAGCACTCACTGGAAGAGAGGAAACAACTGATCCAATGAATGATCCCATTAGCAGAAATAGTAGCATAGTGCTGATGGAAGCCGTTTACAGGCAGGAAGAAGATGTTGTGCACCTCTCCCCATCTAAACAGTTAGTTGCAGATTGTGTAGACATTGATGAATATACATACGATGGCTGTGGAAAGGTTATTTGTTTATCTGTTGAAACAGATATAAAAGAAGTCCGCAATACAAGGTTTAGACCAATTATAGTCATTGGGCGTGGCAAAAGATTGCGATTTGTCAATGTAAAAATTGAGGTAATATGCTTCCTGAGTTCCTGTGAATCAGCAAGTTATTTTTTGCGATTTCCTGTTTATACTTCGTAGCACTATTAACTTCTTGAACTGCCTTTAGGAATCTGAATCTTCCACAGTGTGATTAATACTGATGATATCTTCCGTGTTGAGTGTGCAGAGTTTTTCACAAATCTCGTTTTTAATCAAAATTTTAAACACTTTTTATGGATTATGGTCTGAAGTTTTAGTAGAACTAAGAAGGAAAAATGATATAGTGCAGTGTTCAATATTAGCTGTGCTATAATATTTTCCATGTAGTGCAATGCTTGGGGTTTTTAAGATCTCTTGTAAGTTGTTATGTTAGGTTGTTGTGAGGGTTTCTCTTTGAGCTTTGTGTTACTTTTTGTTTGTTTCTGATGTTTACTTTTTTTCCACCATGTTAAGTTAAGGGGAATGTCTTGTTTCATCTTTGTTTTTACTGATATCGTTCTTTCTTAAGATTTCTTCTTTGGTCAAATAGGGAAAGAGAAGTAGGCAACCGATACTAAACTTTAGTGATTGAGAATGAAAATTTCTAAACAGCATTTATTGCCATTCTAGATATAAGAGTTGCTGGATATTAGAAGCTTATGTGTTTGTTATTTATCTATCAGAATGGTTCTCTACTAAGAAAGTATACGTACCTGAGTAACGATAGCAGCTACTCAATCTCTAATGAAGATGGTGTTGATATTGTCGTTCCGAGCAATTTGTCTTCTTGTGATGAGAGCCTTGACAGCATGAATCAAACTTCAGAGTCTTCCTTATATTCTCAAAGTGAATCAAATGGAACTCAAAGTTTTACGTTTGAAACCCAGGTAATATGCTTCATATTTCCAAGAATAATATGCACAAAGCTTTTAACATCACAATCACATATGCCCAAGACCTTACATGCCTTTTAGTTCCAAGAATAATATGCACAAAGCTTTTAACACCACAATCACATATGCCCAAATATGCCTTTTAGTTGTTACCATCATCTTAATTGGATCTCTTTGCATGTTTATGCTTTGTTGATCAAAACTCTTGCATTGGATCTTTTTCAGTTCCAGGTTTTCAAAACCATGTTCCAGCAATAGCTAGTCAAGTTGTACTTTTTTCAAGGTGTTCATGTCCTAGTTTCTTCAAATTCTATTTTTAGACCCTGAGTTGTCCTGCTTCCACATGAATTTATCTGAATCACATAATAACTTTTTTTTTTTTTCCCGTGCTGAAAATTGTTTTTAAGCCACAAGAAGACAAGTTGTTTCGCAAAGAATGCAGCATGAGGGATAATTAATTTATGATGAATTATGATTTGTGATTGTGATTTGTAGTTTGGGACTTGTTTAAAGCCATCTGGTCCCTCAATTGGATTAGGACTACATATCTCTGGATTAGGAATTCTTTTGTTTTAAGATTGCATTGCTTCTCCGCCTAGTTTTTTTTCTCGTTGTCTGAGCTTCTATTTGAGACATAATATGTCTAACCTACCAGTCTGCATCATACTGAATCAACAATTAACCTGATTAGTTTCATTAACAATTCAAGTTAAAGATAAGAAGCTCCAAAAATGGTTTATTGATTTAGTGTAGATAGTTTGCATTGCATTTTTTCTGTGTTAACTTCGTTTTCCCATTCAAAAGAACAGGTTGAAAAGATCATTGCATATTGTCTTAGGTTAAATTCATGTCAACAACTACCCACCCCTTGAAGATTTGACATCTTTGATTTTTTATTTTGCTTTTTAGTTTTTGGTGGTCTTCTGTCTAATGGTTGTTTGCTTTTCTATTAGGTTGTTGCTTCTGAGTTCACCTTCTACGATGGTACCAAGTCATTTCTCGATGATTCATCTTATAGCGAGAAGCTTATTCGTGCGAAGTTGGATCTTAGCTTCATGTGAGTTGTCATTTCTGACTGCATTAAATATACTTGATAAAATTATTATTTAGGAATTTTTAACAAAAATCTATTCAGTTCACGAACAATAAACAGATTGATTAATTGTGAGTTTGTGACATTATACTGTTAGTCCATTAACCAGTAACCACTCATTAGACATTGTGTCTTATTTAGTTAGTTGTTCCTCAATTGGAATTATTGTTGCCAAGAATTTCCATATTTAATTCTCCAAATTTTCTTTCTTTCAAAACCTTCAATATCAGCTCAGTTGGGTAAAGCAGTGTTCAATTTTCACTCCTTTTCCTTAATACATTCTTTAAAAATTGAATGAGTTTCTCAGCTAGCATTTGTTCTGCAACTTTCCTCTATGTATTTGAGTAGGTATGCCTCCAAGGAAAAGGACACTTGGATTAGAGCGCTGGTGAAGGATTTTACTGTTGAAGCGGGTTCTGGTCTTATCATTTTAGATCCAGTGGACATTTCAGGGGGATATACTTCTGTGAAGGATAAAACAAATATATCTTTGCTATCAACAGACATCTGTGTTCATCTTTCACTTAGTGCCGTTTCTCTTATACTAAATCTTCAAAGTCAGGCATCTGCTGCATTAAATTTTGGAAATGCAACTCCACTAGTTCCATGTACCAACTTTGACCGAATTTGGGTGTCTGAAAAAGGTTTCTTCCGAATTAAGTGAATAGCCTGATCACAGTTTTTTTCTTATTTCCTTTGTGTATTCAATTTATCAGCTTGACCATTATATGTTTTATACTTTATAGCTTTACAGTGAACTATTTGGTCTTCTCTATTTCACAGAGACTGCTCCCAACAACAATATTACCTTTTGGAGGCCTCAAGCTCCTGCTAATTATGTTGTCTTAGGAGATTGTGTAACATCAAGGTATACTTTTTTCTTGTGTTCAAATTTTTTATAACTTCTGTTTGTAACCGGTAAAACTTTTTTAACACTAAATTTGGACCCGGTAAAAGGCAATGAAATACTCCTAGTGGTCCTAAATATGAGATGGTGGGTCAGCAAAAGTTGTTGTATTTGGTCCATTGCTTACCCAATTGACAATTGTCTCTTTTATTTAGGACCAGAGGCGGAGTATCATTTAAGGTTATAGTTTATAATTTAATTTGTAGTTGTTGAGATATGCATAGTCAATAGAATATTTGATTTTGTTAGAAATAATATAAAATCATTGATGTGGCATTTCCTAACAGCTTAAGCTTTTGGGATAATCGGTCATTTGACATGGTATCAAAGCCTCTATGACTAAGTGGTCTAGAGTTCGATTCCCGCTCCCCTCACTTTCTAATTAAAAAGTGGAATTTTATGCATATGGTAGGTGGGCCTATGCGTGTTAGAAATAATATAAAATCATTGATGTGGCCTTTCCTAACAGCTTAAGCTTTTGGGATCATCAGTCATTTGACAGATTTGATTCTAACTCCCTTACATTCTTCTACGTATATAATCTCTTTTTCGATGTATCACTTTGATATAATTAGATTCATACAAGACAAATTTAATTCCTATAATCAAGGAATTCCTATTCTACAATTATTAGTATTGTTAAGAAGTCCCACATTGGATGTGAGATGGCCTGAACAAGGGTTTATAAGTAGAGGCAATCCTCACCTTACAAGCCGGTTTTGTAGGGTTGAGTTAGGCCCAACCCATTTTCTAACAAGTATAAATACAAAATGCTGGGTGCTGGATGCTAATCGCTCAAGCTATTCAGCATCAAACTTTCGGTCTTAAGTTGGTGCCAGAGTTCACAATTCATTAGTGGACCTAGAAAACATCCTCTAGTTGTAACGTTCCTTTGAAGTTTTGGGGTGATATTGTCCTCACTACAAGGATTATAAAAATGTAATCTTTTATTATCTAGAACAACGTCCACGTTCCATATTGTTCCCTAACGAAACCTTGTTCCGTATTATTAGGTTGTATCTCTTTGCAATATGTGACTTGTTTTTTACACTAAATGTGATATGATGTTCTTGGTTTGCAACTAGCTTTGTTTGTGAATTTTTTTTCTGGTTCTGATATGAATTGCTATGTATGTTATTGTTATATTTCTTTCAATGTCTTTTCAGGTCAATTCCTCCTTCACAGGCAGTAATGGCAGTAAGTAACACATATGGTCGTGTAAGGAAGCCAGTTGATTTCCACCTTATTGGGTCATTCCAGAATATTCAAAAAGGTGGTGGAAGTGATAGCCATTCTGTTGCTGCCACTGATTGTTCTCTTTGGTTTCCTGTTGCACCCCCAGGATATACAGCACTAGGCTGTGTAGCCCATGTTGGTAACCAACCACCCCCGAATCATGTTATTCATTGCCTGCGTTCTGATCTTTTAACATCTGCAAAGTATTCGGACTGCATATTTAATATCCCATCAAATGATCAATTTACCTCTGGATTTAGTATATGGCGCCTTGACAATACTATTGGCTCCTTTTTTGCACATTCTTCCTCTGGTTGTCCTCTCAAGGACAAACTTTTTGACTTAAATCATCTGCTTGTCTGGAATTCAAATAGAGCTCCTCTTATAAGTCCAGTATCAGATTTTAATTCTGACCAGGAAAATAATAATCAACAGACAACCAAAAGCACAAATACATCTGGGTGGGATATTCTTAAGTCCATTTCAAAAGCAACTAACTGCTATATGTCTACACCGAACTTTGAACGGATTTGGTGGGACAAAGGTAACGACCTCCGCCGTCCAGTCTCTATTTGGCGACCTGTTGCACGTCATGGTTATGCTGTCTTGGGTGATTGCATCACTGAAGGGTTAGGCCTTGTTATCTTTTAAGGCTTTATCTTAACCATTCTATCATATATCTTTTAGATAAATGTTTTATAAGGATTAATGTTTTCTCTTACCTGCCTTTCAGCTTAGAACCTCCTGCACTGGGAATAGTCTTCAAGAATGACAATCCTGACATTTCTTCAAAACCTCTTCAATTTACCAAAGTTTCCCATATTGTAGGGAAAGGGATTGAGGAAGTTTTCTTCTGGTATCCTATTGCTCCTCCTGGTTATGTTTCTCTAGGTTGTGTTGTCTCCAGAACAGATGAAGCACCACGTGTAGATTTGTTTTGCTGCCCTAGGATGGATCTTGTTAGCCAAGCAAACATTAATGAGGCTCCGCTTTCAAGATCTTCAAACTCAAGAGGTCCTCAATCTCGGAGCATTTGGAAAGTAGAAAATCAGGTTAACTTCTCTGAATGCACTAAAAAAGTGCTTTATAAATGTCTTGTAAATGTTGAACAAATATAGTTGCTTATAGAGTACTCATAGAATCTACTACAACTGGGAAAAATACAAAAAAGAAAGATAATAATCAGATCTGAATAGGATAATTCAGATAACAATATTTTATATTATGGAAAAGCTTGTTGTCGTTAAGCTGTTGTACCATATTTTAAACTGCAAACAAAAAGTGTATTTATTTATCATGTTATATACATGTAGGCATGCACTTTTCTGGCCCGCTCTGACCTTAAGAAGCCCTCAAGCCGTTTGGCCTACATAATTGGCGATTCAGTGAAGCCGAAGACTCGGGAGAACATAAATGCTGAGCTGAAGCTGCGATACTTTTCCCTTACGATTTTAGACAGCTTATGTGGAATGGTATGTTTTTCGATGCCTGTTGCAAAAACAAGTGCCAATATTTTCCAAGTCATTTAAGTTTTTTGATAAAGAAATACTCATTTTATAAATTCAATGTTGAATTGAACTACCTTTCAGATGAGACCCCTGTTTGACACCACAATTACCAATATTAAGCTTGCAACACATGGTGGGCTACATGGGATGAATGCAGTACTTATTTCTTCCATTGTTGCGTCCACCTTCAACGCACAGTTAGAGGCATGGGAACCCCTTGTGGAACCATTTGATGGAATATTCAAGTAATTGATTTGTTATGTGATTTCTCAGTATAATATTAAAAATATATACTAATGGTTCAGTGTGTTCTTTTGACCTCATTCATGGGTCAATCTTGTTAAAAATATAGCAATAATTAGATATTTCATTTCTCAATTGTTTAGGTTTGAAACATTTGATACAAATGCACAATCTCCATTCGGATTAGGTAAGAGAATTCGAATTTCTGCAACTAGCATCTTGAATGTAAATGTCAGTGCAGCAAATCTTGAATCCTTTGTGGGAAGTGTTCATTCGTGGAGAAGACAGTTAGAGTTTGAACAAAAAGCATCCAAGCTAAAAGCGGTCAAATTCTGAATCCATTATCCATTTATCCTTTAAAGCTCATCAATTTTAAAAGCCTTGCTAACTATTTGGTTTGCAGGATGCTGGTGGTCAACACAGCGAAGGAGAAAGTACAACTTTTTCTGCACTAGATGAGGATGACTTGCAGACTGTGATAGTAGAAAATAAACTTGGGTGTGATATCTTTGTCAAAAAAGTTGAGCATGATGTAGATACAGTTGATATGCTGCGTCACGGAGATTGTGTTTCTGTGTGGATTCCACCTCCACGATTTTCAAATAGGTTAAATGTTGCAGATGAATCAAGAGAAGCCCGTTATTATGTTGCTGTACAGATACTGGAAGCCAAGGTCATTATGCAAATGGTTATGCATAATTCTAAAAGGATGCCTGCTTTTTCTTCCTACCCAAAACATTGAAATCGATTCATTTTAAATTTTGTAGGGTTTACCTATCATTGATGATGGTAACAGCCATAACTTCTTCTGTGCCTTGCGTCTCGTTGTCGACCATCAGGCATCAGAGCAGCAAAAGCTTTTTCCCCAGAGTGCAAGAACAAAGTGTGTCAAGCCTGTAATAGCAAGAATTAATAATCGGGATGAAGGCAATGTAAAGTGGAATGAACTTTTTATATTTGAAGTTCCCCGAAAGGTATTGTATCATTAATTGATTAGGTTTATGTTTCTCTTCTCTTATCATTCTTATAATGATTGGTTGAAATAATTTTTAGAATGACCTTATCCAAAAATTGTGCTCTCATGATATGAAGTTCATGGTCTGGCATAGTGACATTACTTCAGAAAAGTTGCCTTGCATGGGCTAAAAAAGGGCTTTAGATTCAACTTATGTGTATATTTAATAGCATAATTTGGACCTACTTAATCTTTTAAGTGTCATGCGAGGATTGCGAGCTCCATTGAATCCTTGTTTTTCTCTGATCTCTTTGAAATTTGTGTTTAATCCGCAATTTCACCAACATATATGTTAAGTGTTAACACTTTTTGCATTCTTCAATTTGGAATTTTTACATCCTTAGGAGTTTCCAGCACTTACTGTCCAAATCGATAAATTGTTACAGGCCCCTGCTAAGTTGGAAATAGAGGTTACAAATCTTGCTGCAAAAGCTGGGAAAGGTATTTCTTGAATGCCTTACTTAGTAAAACGTCGTATATGGTTTGGATACCCTGTTAAGTGAGGCTTTGTTTATACAAATTTATACACAATCTGATTAATTAAATCTCTTATCAAACTTCCCATATGTCATGTTCTCTTTGAAGGGTTAAATATGTTTCTAGTCCCTAGAAAATCACATTCTTTCAAGTTTTGTCCATATTAAATTTTAATGGTATTGCAGTTTGTAGGAATACTCCTTATTTTGAAAACGTTTTACAAAAAAAAGATACTTTTAGTCCTTCTAAATACTCCTTATAAAATTCAAATAGGGACTAAAAGTGAATACTGTTTTTTTAAGGGACTAAACTTAAAAGCTCGTAATTTTGTAGAGACTAAGAACATATTTAACCTTTCTTCTAATGACTAGTTATCATATTATTTCCATATTGAAGTTAGTTTGCAACTTAGCATGTTTTTGTTTTTTTCCTCAAAACTTGTGTATTCATTGTGCAGGGGATGTTGTGGGTGCACTTTCTTTTTCTGTTGGACATGGTGCAAATACTCTAAAGAAAGTTGCTTCTGTGCGAATGTTTCATCAACCACATGATGTTCAAAATATTAGATCGTATTCACTTACTAGAATGGTTAGTTACCATATATTACATTGAGTTTACCAGATTTGTCCGTCTAATAAATTATTAAGTTTCTATTATATATGTTTTGCTTCTTTCTCATTCACTTATGCAGGCTCAGCAAAGCCATGTTGAAAGCGTGCATGACGGCTGCCTCTCTGTTTCAACTTCTTATTTTGAGAGGAATACAATGGTTAACCGTCAAAAAGAATTGGAAAGTGAAAATAATAGTGATAGAGACATAGGCTTTTGGGTGGGGCTTGACCCAGAGGGTGAGTGGGAGAGCATCCGATCATTACTTCCACTTTCAGTTGCTCCAAAATTATTACAGAATGAATATATTGGTATGGAAGTTTTGATGAAAAATGGGAAGAAGCATGTAATTTTCAGGGGTCTTGTTGCAGTAATGAATGATTCAGATGTTATGTTGAATATTTCAACATGCCATGCTTCTTCTGGTCGTGATCCTTCACTTGGAGTGAGTACTGTGCACCCTGGAGCTTCTACCGTTTTATCATGGAGAAGTACGTCAAAGGACTCTGAACAATATTTGCAAATTCAACCTAACTTTGATAATTCTCAGCCCTCGTATTCATGGGGTCATGCTGTAGCTGTTGGTTCAAGTTATATATATAGCAAAGACCAACAATTGGATCCAGGTTTTAAACAAAATTCTGTGACATCCAACTGTTCTTTGAAGCTAAATGAGATTGAGAAAAAGGATATACTCATGTGCTGTAATCCTAGCAGTGGAAGTAAACAGTTATGGTTTAGTGTGGGTACAGATGCCTCAGTCCTTAATACTGAGCTAAATATACCTGTATATGATAGGAAAATATCTATCAACTCTCCTATGAAATTGGAGAACCGGCTTCCTTGTCCTGCTGAGTTTTCAATCTTGGAGAAAACAAAGGAAGGAAATTGTGTCGAGCGACATAGTGGTGTCATTTCTTCTCGTCAGAGTGTACAGATATATTCAGTTGATATTCAGAAGCCTTTATATCTTACTTTGTCTGTGCAGCTTGGTTGGGTTATGGAAAAGGTAATAACTAATCAAGCTCTGCATTTATTATTATTATTATTATTATTATTATTGAAATTGCTCAAACTTTGATTCTTCTTCATCTTCTTTCCTTGATTCCTTGGTTCAGGCCCCAATTCTTTTACTGGATCCTTCTTGCTCAAATCACGTCTCATCTTTCTGGATGGTTCACCAACAAAGTAGAAGGTTTATAATCTGTTTCTTGGAGAAGTCATATTGACTTTCTTTAGATTACTTCATGTGTTCATGCAATACCCGTCATAATGAATATTATTTTTTAATATTATTCTTAGAAATGATGTATTTTTGCTTTGTTTTGGGGAGTATTATTTTTCTTGTCTTTATTTTTTCTTATTTGAATTAATTTTTGGAGCTTGATGATCTCAGAGCACAGTTAAGAAGCTCACGTATGTAATATGCCCTTGAAATGTATCTTCTAGCTTATTACTTGATTATATTATGTGTTTCTCATTTACTAGTTTTTAAGTATTGTTTTATATGTTTCCTCATTTGGATTTATTCGCTTTAGGTTATACAATTATGCAAAATCATAAGCTCTCCTTTTAACGTTGACTGTTTGTTACATAATACTGATGCTTCTCTTCTTGTTTTACAAGTGTAATTTTTATTTTGCCATTGATGATATATATACTTGTTCATTTTTGCAGGAAATTGCGTGTGAGTATAGAACATGATATGGGTGGGACAAGTGCTGCACCAAAAACCTTAAGACTTTTTGTCCCTTATTGGATTGTCAATGATTCTTCTCTACCTTTGGCATATCGTTTGGTGGAAGTGGAACCTTTGGAAAATCCAGATGTGGATTCAGTCCTACTCTCTAGGGCTGTCAAGTCTGCCAAAACAGCTTTTAAAAACCCCATTAGCTCGTTGGATAGAAGGCATTTTAGTTCAAGGAGCAACCTACAAGTACTCGAAGTAATTGAAGACAGTAGTCCATTTCCGAGCATGCTTTCTCCACAAGATTATGCTGGCCGTAGTGGAGTTACAATGTTTCAATCTCAGAAAGATGCATACTTGTCACCTAGGCTAGGCATTTCTGTTTCAATGCGCTATTCTGAAGTTTACAGCCCTGGGATTTCTCTGCTTGAACTGGAAAACAAGGTGTTATTAATAAATGGACAAACCAACTACCTCTTATTTTTTGCAATGCATATTGGTATAGTTTGTGCCTTAGTATATAATGTTCGTTGAAACTCTTGTAGGAACGTATTGATGTTAAGGCTTTCAAATCAGAAGGATCTTACTACAAGCTTTCAGCATTGTTGAAAATGACTTCAGACAGAACAAAGGTTGGAATTTATACTAATACTTGCCTTATATTTATTTTTAGTTCTATAACATATCATGGTTACTTTTTATCATGTGGTTCGAGACAGCCCCCATACCATGTCCTTGATATTAGTAACTGTTGAACTATTTGATGTCCAGGTGGTTCGGTTTCAGCCATACACAATGTTCACCAATAGGGTTGGATGTAGTCTCTGCCTACAGCAGTGTGATACTCAGTCAGTTGTATGGATCCATCCCACTGATCCTCCAAAACCGTTTGAGTGGCAGTCGTCAGCTAAAGTTGAACTTTTGAAGGTTTGTTATTAATTATCAAAATATTTCGTTAGCTTGAATATTTAGCTTGTTATCTGTATCTTATGAAGTTCCTATTGGATGGCCTGTTATATTCTCATACAAATCCTATATTCATTCAGTTGCGTATCGATGGCTACAAATGGAGTACACCATTCAGTGTAAGTTATGAAGGTGTAATGCGCGTTAGTTTGAAAAAAGATGTTGGAGATGAAACAATGCAATTAAGGGTGGCGGTAAGAAGTGGGGCCAAGAGATCGCGCTTTGAAGTTGTTTTTCGTCTAAATTCATTGTCAAGTCCTTACAGGTTTTTGTTCTCTCATTATCTTCCTCATGAATCATCATAATATTAATCTTTTCTTATATTTGTTAAACAGAGGTAAAGTATAATTGTATTTGCGTATACCCATGTATATTTTGTGAAAAACATTTGAAGCAATTGTTTTCCTTGGCTTTTCTCTTAGATTAACTTGTCCAAGATGTTTAAAGTATTCTTTTTTAGTTAGAATTGAAGGATTTGGTTTTTACCATTACTTCATCTACCTATGCCGTTGTTGTGATAAAAAAATTGTTAAAATTTGAAACTAAGTTTTCTTGACTGCTTTTCTTTCTTCATCATTATCAGTATTTGTGTTAGTTTGGACACTCCCCCGTTTTAAAAATACTTTTCTATCAACAGGGTTGAAAATCGTTCGATGTTCCTGCCCATTCGTTTTCGTCAAGCTAATGGTATAGGTGATTCCTGGCAGTTGCTTCTTCCAAACTCTGCTGCTTCATTTCTGTGGGAAGATCTTGGTAGAAGACGTTTATTGGAACTCTTGGTAGATGGAACTGACCCCACAAAATCACTGAAGTACGATATCGATGAAATTTCTGATCACCAGCCTATCCATGTAGCAGATGGACCAACCAAAGCCTTGCGTGTTACAATTGTAAAGGAAGAGAAAACCAATGTTGTTAAGATCAGTGATTGGATGCCTGAAACTGAACCTATAGGAGTTCTGAGTAGAAGGCAATCGTCAGTGAATGACTCTCAAAAGCAACAACTAATGTCAGATACAGACTTTGAGTTTCACATCAATGTTGATCTTGCTGATCTTGGGGTGTCTATTATTGATCATACACCAGAGGAAATTTTGTACTTGTCTATTCAGAATCTCGTTCTGGCATATTCAACTGGTTTGGGCTCTGGAATCAGTAGGTAAGATTTGCATTTATACTTTTTCACTTACATTTTCTCTAGTTTCCTGGTGAAAGTACAGTGCAAACCTAATAAAGATTTAAAATAATTATATAAGATATTTTTGTCGTGTTATCGCATTATTTAAAAAATTTAATTTTGAGAATACAATATCTCTCGTGTTACAGATTCAAACTCAGAATGTGTGGGCTACAAGTGGACAACCAACTGCCATTAACTCCAATGCCAGTTCTCTTCAGGCCTCAGCGAGCTGTGTCAGAAACTGATTATATCATGAAATTTTCCATTACAATGCAGTCAAATGGATCATTGGATCTTTGTGTCTATCCATATATTGGCCTTCATGTGAGCATCACCACATTATAATTACTATTTAGCAAAGAGATATGTCAATTCTTAAGTTGTTTATGAATCGTAAAGGAGTTTGACTTTTTTATGACTGGTTATGGTAAGCAGGGTCCGGAAAGCTCTGCTCCCTTTCTGATAAACATCCATGAACCTATTATTTGGCGCCTTCATGAAATGATCCAGCAGGTGAAGATCAGTCGACTGTCTGAATCTCAAACAACTGCGGCATCAGTTGATCCAATCATTCAAATTGGGTAAGCAAGACTCTCGCTTGGATATGCATGATTATCTGCATTCGCCTTCTAGAAAATGCATGACGTTACTTTGATTACAGTGTCCTTAATATTTCGGAAGTACGCTTCAAAGTGTCAATGGCTATGTCGCCAAGTCAAAGACCCAGGGGAGTGCTTGGATTTTGGGCATCCTTAATGACTGCATTAGGCAACATGGAAAATATGCCGGTAAGTATTTTAGTTTCTTTCTCTAAGTTACCTTATTTTAAGGACCCTTGTGTAAATCTTGAGTAGCTTCTTGCTGAAGGTTAGTTATTCAGCCTTTTATCTTTGTTTTCTAACTGTGAACATGTTATGTAAGCTTTGTTAAAAGATAAAATTTCCAAGAGAATAACAACCATGTATACTAGTCTCATCAAATATCTCATGTATCTAAAAAGATGATGAGACAGAAAGCGAAGCATCGAATGTAATGCAATATGCAGGTTAAAAATTGATAAATTAGTTGAAACTGAGAAAATTTCAGAGAATTCATGTATTGAATATTTCTGTTTAAGAATCCTACATCGGAATGGCCTGAACATGGGTTTATATGTAGAGGCAATCCTCGCCTTACAAGGCGGTTTTGTAGGGTTGAGTTAGGCCTAATTCCCGATTCTAAGATGGTATGAGCCTCCTCCAAGATCTGTTAGGCCATCTGTTATTTGGGGGGGGGGGGGGGGGGGTGTGTGTTAAGAGTCCCACGCGGGATGTGAGATGACTTGAACATGGGTTTATAAGTAGAGGCAATCCTCATCTTACAGGACCTATCATGAGACTCTATTGAAGGCTTGGCCACTGATATTCTGACCATACTCTTTACAATGTTAGACTATTTATGCAATAATCTCAATTCATGAAGCTTTTATTTTCTGCGGATATATCTATAAATGTTGAAAATCTTTGGCATGTAAGTTTTGAGATGTTATGCCTTAAGTTTACTCAGTTTTAGGATTTGGAGAATTCAGTGGTGCTAATGATAAATGTGTACTTCTGATCCAGGTCAGGATAAACCAGAGGTTCAACGAGAACGTAAGTATGAGGCAGACTTCTATGATTAGCATGGCTATCTCAAATATCCGGAAAGATCTTCTAGGCCAACCGCTTCAGCTACTCTCAGGTGTTGATATATTGGGCAATGCAAGTAGTGCACTTGGACATATGAGCAAAGGTGTAGCTGCATTGTCTATGGATAAGAAGTTCATTCAAAGTCGACAGAGACAGGTTTTGTCTAGGCTGTTCTTTTTCTGTGCTTTAAATTTTGATAGCCCACATTGATATTACCACTAAACCTAAATTTTAAAGCTTTTAAGTATTACTTTCCCCACCTTATTTTTTTCTAAATCTCATTTTGCATTTTAAAACATCGCAGGTCATGTGTAGTGATTTGATAATATACTGATACCCTTGTTTAATATAACTTTGTGTGACAGGAAACCAAAGGTGTGGAGGATTTTGGGGACGTTATAAGAGAGGGAGGTGGAGCATTTGCTAAAGGTTTATTCAGAGGGGTAACTGGCATTTTAACAAAGCCTCTTGAAGGAGCAAAATCTTCTGGTGTGGAAGGTTTTGTTCAGGGTGTTGGGAAGGGTATTATTGGTGCAGCTGCTCAACCAGTAAGTGGGGTTCTGGATCTTCTGTCAAAAACGACAGAAGGAGCCAATGCTATGAGAATGAAAATTGCCTCTGCTATAACATCTGATGAACAACTTCTCCGGAAGAGGTTGCCTCGTGTTATAAGTGGTGATAATTTGCTTCAACTATATGATGAGTACAAAGCTCAAGGACAGGTACCATGTGATAAACTAACTATAAATTACAGACCTGAAGTTCATTGCATGGATCCTCCAGGACCCATTGCATGTCAATTGTATGTACCTTACGTTGTATTTACAAGAGGTTAATTTCACGATTTGAATCTGTGATCTTCTAGTCACAGGACTGCAACTTCAAATCTTTTTTTTTAATCAAGCTTCAAATGTTACGCTGTGGGGATATGACCATTGTTGTGACTTCTTGAAAAAAATTGCTATCTAATTTACTTGTTATATTGCATGTCCAAATTGTGCCTTCATTGAACCTTATTGCCACCTTTTTATCTTTTGATTTGCATATGAATTTCGATTTACTTTTGGGAGCTCAATTTTAAACAATTGCCATTTTTTGTCATGAAGGTCATACTGCAGTTGGCAGAATCAGGTTCATTTTTTGGCCAGGTTGATCTGTTCAAAGTTCGAGGAAAGTTTGCTTTATCAGATGCTTATGAAGATCACTTTATGCTTCCAAAAGGGAAAATCCTCATGGTCACCCATAGAAGAGTCATACTGTTGCAAGTATGTATTCTTGATTTTGAACAATAAATAAAATCCCATTTTCTTCAATCCACTGTTACTTATCAGGAATCTTTTTTCATTGTCAGCAACCATCCAGTATTATTGCTCAGAGGAAGTTTAGCCCTGCAAAGGATCCTTGTTCAATAGTTTGGGATATACTGTGGGATGACTTTGGTGCAATGGAACTCACACAGAGAAAAAAAGACAACCCAAAATCTCCTCCTTCAAAGCTAATTTTATATTTGCAGTCTAAATCATTGGATGTGAAAGAAAATGTTCGCAAGGTTAAATGTAACTATGAATCGCGTCAAGCTCTTCAAGTCTACTCTTCAATTGACCATGCATTTAGCATTTATGGCCCAGGTGCATCAAAAGTATGTTTCTATTCCCTTTGCTGTGCTTCCTTAAACATTCATTTTTACATTCTCTAGTTATTACTTGTGACATCCTTCCCACAATGAACAACTGGACTGTGTCTAAACTGAGTTTGAAAACTTTGTTCTGACTCAGATGCATAAGCATGCTTAATGAACATATATTTGTTCCCAAATGTTTCACAATATTATTCAATTCTGACTTCTGAGTGATGAATTATTTTCCATTGATATTTTCAGGGAATGCTGAAAAAGAAAGTAACCAAGCCATATTCACCACTTGTTGATGGTCCTAGTGTAGATGTAACACCGAAAGAAGGTGTATGCCCCTGGTCCCCTGGACAGATGCCAGGATCAACTCCTCTCTCTTCAAGTTTTGGAAGCAGTTCCAATTGCTAGGACTGAATTTTCTTCATATATTGCTTCGCTGCATTCAACATAGTCAAGGCTCTATCTCAAATTGACCAGCCAAATTCTGCTCTTTCGAAACACCATCAATTTGTCTGTTTGATCTTATTCATGCTGATATCAGTTCATCAAATGTGGCATCGAAGAGCTCTATGTTTGATTTTATTCTGGCTGAAATTCGTTCAACCATTGGAGGCACAGAAGAGTCCATTTGCTCTTCGGTTTGAAAAGTATCATTTTTTTGTTTGTATTTTCCTCACTAACACAATTGAGATGATAATGTTGGTTCCTGGTACAATATACCTAACCGATTATAAATGGTTAAGGGGGGAGGGCATTGATTTTAAGTCAATGAATTTCTTAGGTAGTAGACATTAGTTCTTAGTATCATCTCCAATATAGTTTTTGTATAATATCTAAGGAAAACAATTTCGTTGTACATATAAAAAAATCACATAGCTCATATTAGGAGTTAGAACTTTTACTTGTACACCTCCAGGGCCCTTTCAAATTTTCATATCTTCTGAGTAAATGTTTGCTCTACATGACCTGGAATATAATCATAATTGTGTTCCTCCATTTGAATATAATCGTATCTTTTAAGAAATTTTAGGTATGACCATGAGCTCCAATCTTATAGCCTTATGTTAAACAATCTTTTTTTTTTTTTTTTATAACTATGTTAAACAAAATCTTTAATCATAAAGATATTGTTCTTTGTTGGGGGAAGAAAGATATTGTTGCTCACTTGCTGCAAATAGATCTTTATCAAATTTTAATTTCATTAAATAACAATTATTAAAAAATATTTTATTTAATATTTTCTATTTTTAACACTTAGCTGATGTGTTTAAAAGAATAATTTTAATCGGTTGACAAAGTAATTGTCAAAGTATTATAATTTTTTTTTGGTACATGAGATAGCAAAACCACCAATAAATTCACACACACAAGTGAAGTGACCGGGGTTCGAACTCAGGTCATGGACGTCCGACCTAGTAATTTCGGTATTTTTAGCCAGTTGAGCTAAGACTTCTAGACCAAAGTATTATAATTAAACTCTTGTTTATCATTCAATTGAGATAATTTTTATTCAATCTTTTTATTTAAAATAAAAATTAGAGATTTAAATCATTGATTTTTTTTTTTTGTTGTGATTTGAGCAAACAAGTTGAACATAACAACTTAAATAAACCTTTTTTTATGACTAAATAAACAATATTCAATCATTCAAATTGAAAGATTATATGGATGCAATAAAAATTCGTAATCGTTAAAACTAAAAAGAATGAATCTGTGAATTTTTATTAAAGTGCATAAAATAAACTTGTTAATAGCATAAAATGGTAAATTGTATAAGCCTGCATATTTGATTATATTAAAGTGTTCGGAATATTTATGTTTCCTAATCTGTAGAGTTGATGACATAAAAGTCATTGATTTGAACTGCATTAAACTTAACCTGAAACAAATAAATACAGTACCAAGATAGAAAAATAAAATACATTACATTATGACGGAAAACTAAATATACCGCACTATGGTGGGAACCACACTATAGGACAACGAGGAAAAAAAATCAAATAAATATATGTGAAAATCATACTTATTTAATTAAAATAGAGAGTAAAAACAATTTGGATGGGTGATTCTAGGTCTAATTGACCTTAAATCACCCCCTCTATAATAGATCAAGAAGAATGAAAAGGTTGTGACGGTTAGAGTTACTAGAAAAAGAGAGAAGAGGAGTGCGTTAAATATCTTCAACTTAAATAAAGTTATTCGTGATTTTGAAATTAGTTGAATTTGAAATAAAGTTTATATCAAACTTGAGTTGAACTTCGGAGAATTCATCATTATCAACCTTAAAGGTTAATAATAATATGAATTGAGAGGTAATTTTCTTTGTCTTAACTAAAAAAGTGTAATTTGTTGGTGGTCTCTTTTTCAACTAATCTTAATTTTCTTCATAATTTCATCCATCAAAGTGGGTGGTTAGGAGTCAATTTTATTTTTATTTTATCTAAAATCACTCCTCTAAGTCGTGTTTCTTTATTATTTTTATGAAAATAAGTTATTTTCATGTATGTTTATTATTATTTTTTCGTTATTTCATCGTCTTAATTAGAGTGGTATTGTGTTGTTTGTTGTATCAATGCGAGATTTTGTTTTTCAATGTTAATGCGGCATTTTTTCAATTTTAGATTGACAAATTATTGAATTAGATTTAATCCAATACATATTCAATTAATGATGTTTGCGTCCTTAACATTACAAATTCATATACACGAGTATTTTGGACATTTCAATTTTGTCATATTTATAACCTTTGTCAAACTTTTAAGTATTTTGTCGTACTTTTAATATAAACTAGCTTATGAGCCCGTGCCATGCACGGGGAAAAAATACGTTTGTAGATTTATTAATTTTTATATATATTTTATAAAATTATATTTTTATACATTTTATAAATAGAAAAGTCTGTATGCATATTTCTTCTTCTCATTTTTAATCTAAATAAGTGATTTTTACATCTATTAGGTTTTTTTTGTTTTTTTGTTTTTTGATTGTGATTTCGATTTCTTAGTGCAATATTAGTCGTTTGTTTTCCCGTGGTGTGCGGCGTTCTTGATTTCCCGTCTTGTGCGGTATTCTTGTTTTTCCCGTCTTGTGCAATATTCTTATTTTCTCGTCTTGTGCGGTGTTCTTTTTTCCCATCTTGTTCGGTGTTTGTTTCGTTTAGATTAACAATTAACTTTGTTCATCACATTATTTGTAGGCAAGTATGCCGCTTTATGCTATTAACTTGAATGTTGTGAATTTGTTCGCAGATTCATCCGAAATATTTTTATCGGTGTTCTTGTATCTGATCTATTTAATTAAATGAACATCCTTATATTTTTGTCAAAAAAATCCCCTAAAAAAACAAAAAAAAAAGTCAAAAAGGAAATAGCATACTTGTCAGTCATTAGAAAAAAACGGAATAAAATTCTTATGTTAGAAAAAATATAAGCATTCGTATAGTTTATCAGGGAGGGATATGACTACTGGAAAATAAAAATAATTAAAAAAAATAATATAGTTATCTAAAGCAATCGAGAATATAAGAATAATAAAAAGATATACGAACAAAAAAAAATTAATATTCTTGTTTGAAAATAGCAACTTGCGTGTTGCAATATCTAATTGAAAAATACGTAAATAATATTATGGAGAATTGAGAATTAAGTGTAAAATAAATGGTATGAGGGACACTATATTTATACTGCCAAACCTATTTTTCTTGGTGGTTACGTCGTATACATACAAATATGGATTAAGGAATAAACAAATATGGAAAACAAATTTGTCTTTATAATTGTCATTATGATTTTTTTTTTGTTTTTGATTATTGCTTTTTTTTTGCGGTACATGATTATTGCTATTTTTAACAACCGTATAAATGAGAAGAGAATTAGCATGTATAATTGCTAATTTTTTAAAAAAGATATAATTAATAGCCAAAAATTTTTTTTTGAAGCAATAGCATTTATTGGTAAAATGATATGAGAGAATAATGCATGTGGGAATGCTATGTGTATAAATTCTTTTGAAAAAAAGATCATAAATAATAATAGTATAGATATAGATACTTAATATAATTACAAATAAATGACAATTAATTAATACTATTTGTTTCATGAGAATTCCATAACCGAATTTATGTGATAATAAATTGCAATAATAGGTGGTCAAATAATAAGTGTAATTGTATTTTTTTTAAAGCAAAAGCATTGAATTGTAAAACAATGAGAGAAGATTCATTTTTGTTTCTTAAAAAAAGATAAAATTGCTTATATACTTATATGCCTCTAAAAGAATCAACCGAACCTACATTAAGTAATTATTTTTTTTTACTACAGACATCAGTTGAAATGAATAGTAAATATATTATTTGTAAAAAATAGATTTTTTTTTTATGTTTTACAATATTTTTACATGTTTTTTTATCAAAAAATGATTTTAAATTATACTTGACAAATTTTTTCATCAATTATTTTAAACGTAGATCATAAAAATTATTTATACTTTTTGTTTCAAAAATCAATTTTTTTTTTACTAATGGAATTTACATAAATAGCATTATAGTGGTACTCAACTTGCCAAATAATATCAAGTTTTTTGTTTAGGTGCAATTCTGATTTTTTTTTTGAAATAAAAACATTAAATGGTAAAATACTAATATAGAAGAATAATATCTGAGAGGTTACTATTTATTACCATTAAATTAAATTATACTTATTATAGAATAAAAAATTAGAAGAAACGTAAATTTAGCTTACAATAAAGTAAATAGAAATAAAAAATTGGTACATTCTGATAGAAATTGATACATAATCTTTTCAAAGAATGAGTAAATCAACTATAGAAGTAACATAAAAATCAATAGAATCAATCATTGTTTTTTTGGTATTACGGTAGGTAATTTAAGATTTTGAATTTATTTTTAACAGCTGCTCCTTACAACTTTAAACCTATGGATAGAAAACCTGAACAAAACGAAACATATGATTTGTATGCTACAATAGATATGAATAAAAAACATCATATCAAAATTAGAGAAAGAATTATATCTGTACATTGTGTAAAAAATTAAAATTAGAACTCTTTTCACATTAATAATCGATAAATACATACCATAACTACAAAATCACAAAATACAATTAGTTAGCTTACCTGATCCACGGCCGTACCTACATCATTGAGGCAAAGAAAAAAATATCACTATAATCTCAACAAAAAAAAAATCAAAATACTAATCTTTGTTTAGTGGCTAATAAAATTTCTGAATAAAATTACCTGTAAACACATATGTATTTAAAAATAGGAAAAAGCAATAAGAATAAAAACGGTACGAAAAACAACAAACCTTTTAAAAAAGTTTTGATGATGATTTATTTTCAAAGTTAAGCAAACCTGTATAAAAATTTGATGAATAAACCAATTAATCAAATACGAAACAAAAGAAAGGAGAGAAAGAAAAATAATTGAAATTGAAATTAGAAAATATGAAAGTAAAAGAGCAAAGAAGAAACTTCATCGCAAGCATATATAGAGAGAAGAAACTTTATTGCCGCTACTATAATTAGGGTACAGCTCATATATTATTGGTATGAGATTTGTCAAAAAAATATATAATTGGTATGAGTAAAAAAAAATATTTATTGTCTTAAAGTATACGTATTAATTACCTTAAATTGTTAAAAAAAATAGTTATTATAGTAGTATCGAAAAGGAATATGCATTCACCATTCAGTAGAAAAATAAAACATGCCTTATTAAATTGGTAAAATTAATGATCACAATTTCTTATTTTTTATTTTTAAACAATGACATTTATTGTTAAAATGATATGAGAGAAGAATGCATATGGGAATGCCAAGTGTACAAATTCTTTTGAAAAAAAGGTCCTAAATAATAACTAGTATGAACGCCCGTGCGATGCACGGGAAAAAATGCGACTATAAAAATAAAATAAAAATGGCTCATCTTAACATATATTTTCTCCGGTCTTAAATATAAACAAAATTTTTTTTTTAAGTTCATTGAATCTTTTATGTATTTGGTCTAAAATGTGAAACAAATACATAAATGATTCAATGAACTTTAAAAAAAATTGCTTATATTTGAGACCGAAGAGAGTACTCTAATTACACATGTAAAATGAAAATGAACCCTTTTAACATGTATCCTAAATTCACATGATAGATTTAAAATTAAAAAATAAATTCTTAATCGATGGTTCACTTTTTAATTTAATTTATCAATGATCATAAAGTATAAAGTATAGTATCATATTTATTTTTAAACTTTTAATAACTTAGATTTTTACTGTAAAATAAAATTTATATAGGTGCCAATTGTTCCATAAAAAAAATGTAGGTTCCAATTGTTTTTTTTCTTTTTGATTAAAAATAAAGATATTCATTCATTATTTAAATTGATAGGAAACATACCGCACAAAGACAGGAAAACAATACACAGTACCAAGACGGGAAAACTAAAAAACCAAAATCGTACTAAGACGACGAAATCAAATGAAAAAGATAGAGAAAGAGAAAGACTAAATATAGGGTGATTTAAACAAAAAGAGATGAAAAAAATAATTGGATAGGTGACAATTTTTGGGTCAAAGTATTGACCCTAAATCACGCCTCTATAGTAGATGAAGAAGAAAAAAGAAGAAGGAAGTGTATGTGACAATTGTTATTAGTATATACTTCCTCCGTCGCGAAATATAAGGGAAAAAAACCATTTTTTTTGTCCCAAAATATAAGGGAAAAAATCAATTTCAAGAATTTTTTCCTTATTCTCATGAAATTAAATGTAAATTGCATTTAATTTTCTCTCTCTCCACTTTTCTCTATAAGCAACAACCAATCAAAATTGATTTTACATCTTTCCATGCACTTATTCTAAGAAAAATCCCACAAAATCATATTTCTAATTCTCATGTTTATGTTTTCTTAATAAGTGTGTTTTTTTTTTATTTTTCCCTTATATTTTGGGACGGAGGGAGTATATTTTAGGTAATCATATTCAAAATGTATTAGATATTAAATTAAATATAGTATATTTATGTAGGAGTCCAAACTTAAATTCGATTAAAAAATATGATCAATAATAGTATATTTTAAAATTAAATTGAAGATTTATTTGTGTTAATATAAATATCTTATAAAAATCACATGATAAAATTATAGTTTTTTTATAATAAAATTATAGTATTTTAAACCATAATCTCGTAGGAGCCCGTGGAATGCATATGTAAAAATTCGACTAAAAAAATAATCATTTGAAGAATTGAATTGTTTCAATAAAACTTATATATATATATATATATATATATATATATATATATATATATATATATATATATATATATATATATGTGTGTGTGTGTGTGTGTGTGTGTGTGTGTGTGTGTTCATTATAGTAATCATCTTCCTAGCTATCTTGACATTTCATTTCATGTGTCCCTAAATAATACTATCCCCGTCCCAATATATAAGACTCATTTTGACTAAATGACACAATTCATATATATTGTTTTGACCGTATTTTTTTTCATAATTTGTAGATGTAAATATTAACATATAAGATCTTGTTTGATTCGTTTTGATGAGTATTTTCAAAATATCAAATTTTTATAATTTTTACTAATGCACAATTAAGGAAGTGTATGTGATAATTGTTATTAGTATATTATATTTTAGGTAATCATATTCAAAATGTATTAGATATTAAATTAAATATAGTATATTTATGTAGGAGTCCAAACTTAAATTTGATTAAAAAATATGATCAATAATAGTATATTTTAAATTAAATTGAATATTTATTTGTGTTAATATAAATATCTTATAAAAATCACATGATAAAATTATAGTTTTTTTTATAATAAAATTATAGTATTTTAAACCATAATCTCGTAGGAGCCCGTGGAATGCATATGTAAAAATTCGACTAAAAAAATAATCATTCGAAGAATTGAATTGTTTCAATAAAACTTAAATATATATATATATATGTGTGTGTGTGTGTTCATTATAGTAATCATCTTCTTAGCTATCTTGACATTTTGTTTCATGTGTCCCTAAATAATACTATTCCCGTCCCAATATATAAGACTCATTTTGACTAAATGACACAATTCATATATCTTGTTTTGACCGTATTTTTTTTCATAATTTGTAGATGTAAATATTAACATAAAAGATCTTGTTTGATTCGTTTTGATGAGTATTTTCAAAATATCAAATTTTTATAATTTTTACTAATGCACAATTAAAGATATTATTGATCAAAGTGGTGCATTGGCGAACATGCAGTGGTCAAAATGGGTCTTATATTTTAGGACGGAGGTAGTATTGTTTACATTATAGTCATCTTCTTAGTATCTTCACCATATTGTATAAAGCTCTCAATTATAAAAAAATGATAATCTTTATTATAAAAAAAAATATATGATAATCTTTTACGCACCAAACTATAAAATATATAGTGTAATATTTTGTACTCTAAAATTGATAATTGTCATTGAACCATGCATCTTTATTTGTGCCATTGTATCGAAGGTTTCTTATGATATAAAAAAAATCCCTTTCTCTTTCTTTGGATATTTGCCTTGAAAGTTTCTTTGCAAATTTCGCTAATAGATCAAACAAAAGAAATAAAATAAAAAAATAAGAAGAAAGAATCCATAACAAAAATAAAAGATAGAAATTGAGCAAGAACAACATAAATTTGTAGAGGCAATATTAATAGAAAATAAATACACATATATATTGTCCACGGATAAAAAAATAACAAAAAATATACATGATTTTTATGGACACATTGAAAAAGTACAATAATAAAAAATTAGAAAATTGTGAAAATCAATGATGAGTTACCCCTAGAATATTGGCAGTGTTATGGTGAAAGTGTTCAACAACTCTTGAAAAAAAAAAAAGATAAATAAGAAATTAGAATTAGAAGAAAGAAAAGAAAATAAAGAAGAAGGAGATAAAATCATTGTCATTGTAGGTATAGAAATTAATTAAGGACAAAGAAATATAGTAGCTAGGATGAAGGCAGTGGTTTGTCCCTTTTATGAAATATAAAATAATGATGATAATTTAAAGAATATTACATTTGTGCAGGGACCGGGGTTCGAACTCGGTATGTCCACTTTCACTATTAATAGGTGAGTTTCTAACCGCTAGATTATCTAACCAAAAAAAAATAATGATAATTTATTGTATTTAACATATTAATTAATATGATTGATTTTTCTATTAAATGATTTGTGATACAATTTTTTTAGGTTTATTATGAAAATACTGTTTTAAAATATAAGTTACTAATTCACTTGGAGTGAAATACCAAAAGTCCCCCTGAAATTTCAACTTTCGTCAAATACACCCTTGAAATTTGGAAATAGACAAATACCCCCCTGAAATTGAAAAACGTTAGCAAATACCCCCCTCGTCCGTTAACTCCGTCAATGACAATTTTAATAGTCAAATACCCCCTTGAAATTTACAACTTATTGTCAAGTACCCCCCTGAAATTTATAACTTCGATGCAAAATCTCCCCTAAAATTCGAAAAAAAAGAAGAAGCCAAAATGCCCTTTCTAAAGCGCATAATTTTCCCTTATAATAGAATCAAAACATTATCTATACTTAAACACAACGTAGTAATGTAAGTGTTCTTCAATCGTTACTAAAGCGCATAATTTGTAGATATGAATAGTTGTAGCATGTACTTAAACCAAATGAAACTAATAAATTCATTTTCATGAACATAAGTGACCATTCAAGTTTACGTTTTGTATATCTCACATGAAGTTTCAACCATATTGTGGGTAATCACCTAAGTCTTAATACAACAATGTTAAAAAAAATTCCAATTGACTTTGTTTTCAACATCCACAATTGCATATATTATAGTTATGACGGTTGAAAAACACTTATATTTCTACGTTGTGTTTAAGTATAGATGATGCTTTGATTCCATTATAAGTGAAAATTATACACTTCAGAAAGGGCATTTTGGCTTATTTTTTCGAATTTAAGGGGGATTTTGCATTGAAGTTATAAATTTCTGGGGGTATTTGACAATAAGTTGTAAATTTCAAGGGGGTATTTGACTACTAAAATTGTCATTGACGGAGTTAACGGACCAGGGGGTATTTGCTAATGTTTTTAAATTTCAGGGGGGATATTTGCCCATTTTTAAATTTCAAGGGTGTATTTGACGAAAGTTGAAATTTCAGGGGGGCTTTTGGTATTTTACTCAATTCACTTGCGTCAAAAAAATAAAAGTTACTAATTCACATTTTTATTCTTAAAAATAATTAATTTAGGCTACAAAGGATTGTTTTTTCAATTATAAATGAATGAAATTTGTCAAATTGTAATTAAGGTTAAATGACATTTTTCGTTCCTATATGTACGGGCATTTTTTATTTAATCCTTGTAGCTTTTAATTTGCGTAAAAAAAATAAAATTCAAAATCAATGTGCATAAAAAAAACAAATAAAATACAATATTAATGTGCGGAAAAAAATAGGCAAGAATCATGTGTTATCAAAATAATTAAATATTTTAATTTCTCAATTTATCAATAAAATAACGTTTTCCAGCTAATAGATACCTAATGTATGATAAAATTGTGTGATGTACTGTAGGTTATATATTAATGGTCATTCTTTTAGTAAAAAAAAAATAGGTCATTCATAGACAAAAAATTTTATTGGTCATTAAGACATTTCCTAAACACAAAATGATTGAGAGAATATCAATGATTTTTTTCCGCTAATATATTAATCAGTATTAATGACATTAAATGTAGAATCGGTGAAGAAATAGAACAATCGTTATGATGCCACGTATGAATGATATAATGATAATAAATGTAAAATTATTGAGAGAATAGAGTGTCTCAAATAATATATATATATATATATATATATATATATATATATATATATTGTATAGGATGATTTTCATTTGCTATTACTTCCAATATCAAAATTTGAACTTCATATATGTCATTGGCTTCTTTTTCATTTTCTACTTCGGTCTCAAGGAAATGAGTCTTTGATATTGGTACTACTTTAACCACACGAACATTTTCATCAAAAAGTCCATGCTCACATTCCACCTATGAAAACAAAAATTGATCGAAACATTTAATTTCGAGTGAGATTGCTATTATTTGACATGCTCTCTTTGGGATACATGATTTAAGCCAAAAAATATTCTTGTTAAAATTTGATAAGGAGGTAAAATACAATAAGAAAATTCATAATATATCACCTTAGTCTGATGTTTCCTACAGTAATAATGGTCTTGATCTTTTGGGATTTATCTCTCATTCTTTAAAGGCGGCCTTCTTGTATTGCTGCGAACTTGATTGATATTTTTAACCATAGAGTTATGCTAAATCAAAGAATAAAATCTGATTATCGATGATGATTTTTTTTTCCAAAGGTTAGCAAGCCTATAAAATGTGAAGGCTAACATTAACATATATACTAAGAAAAATATGATAAAATGGAAGAGAAAATCGAAGGAACATGTAATAGAGGCAAACCATAGAAAGAAAGATGATTAATAAAATATCAAATAATAGGAGTGTTATAAGGAAAAAGGACAATATATGAATGAAATCCAATCATAAAAAGATGGTAGAGTACTTACATTAGAATTAAGCAAGAGGAATTGTGATTGTGATAGAAAGAATAGACGTACATATTACATTTATATATAGTATTTTGATTTCAATATTTACAAAAACGGTGGAGACAAATTATGATTTTTTCTTTTTAATAATTTGCTTGATTGCTTGATTTGTTGCCTTATATTAAATTGTTACCTTTTTATGATTATTCTTATGTAAATCAAATCAATCAAATATTAAATATGAATGAATGTAATTAACATGAGAAACCATTATAAAATGCCACGTGTAGAATTCTCATCAATATGAGAAACCATTATAATGTGCCACATGTAGGATTAACATGAAAAATAGTTCTTTTTAAAAATCGGTGTCAATTAATAATAGTATAGATAGTATAGATGTTGTGAATTTATTCATAGTTTCACTCTTTTAAATTTTTATCAATTTCAAATTTATATTCTATCAATTTAAATAAATAGTTATTTTCTTCAGTCAAGAATAAAAATTAATTAAAAGCAAACTTAAAAATAAAAAATTAATTTTAAAAAGGTAGGCAAAAATGGATTAAGAATTTTTAAAGGGAAGAGTATTTTTGCCGATGAATCCACCATACTTGATACTCCCAAATTATCAAAAAAGGAAAAGAAAATGGTATCTGTGTTTCACTCACATCGCAGAGTTCAATGCTGAGTTAGTAAGTTTTAGCTATATTCATTCATTCATTTCTCTGTATTCGCTACATTCAAATACTATTTTCTAGATTTGGGTTATTCCCATTTTCTCAACTGCTATGGAAAAGACCATTTTTTTTTCTGTTTCAAATTCACATGTGGATGGATCTCGCGCTTTTCTTTGCTCAAGTTCTACTACTACTAGTAGTATAGTTGAAAATCAGCACAAAATTAAGCTATTAAGCTAGGAACTCATAATCAAATAACACTAAATTTTACTTGCATTTAAGTATTTTACTTTTTTGAAACTTTACATTGAAACTTTGTTGTAGTCAAAGTAAGTCAATTCAGATTCAATACTAAACTCTCATGGGTATGTTTGGATTTGAGTTTTTCTACCATCACAAGCTGTTTTAAGCTTATTTCCACAAGCTCTTTAGTATAGTTTATGAAAACAACTTATGATATAGATTATATGAAAACAAGCTTATTTCTACAAGCTCTTTTTTTCCTTAGTTAAAAGTTTAATGAAAATGAAGAAGTGGTATGGAGGCTTGTTGATCATAGCTTTAGGTATGATGTTGTTTCTACGGTACAATATTAAAGGAATTCAGCCACAAAAGCAGTCAACAAAACAAAAACAATCTGCATACAGTTTTTTCAATAACCATTCTCCACTGAATGATTCTATTAAAGGAAGCAACAATGTTGCAGTAGTAGCCTCTTTTGTTGAAGAACTGAAAATAGTACCAAAACCAACAAAAAGGCCGCATTTGGTACATGTTCCAGGGCTTGATGATCTGTATGACATGAAAAATTTATCTGAACGAATGAGGAATGTTGTACTTGTTTGGACACATTTACGTTTGTTGCTGTCGAGGTCGGATGCTTTGCCGGAAATGGCTCAAGGAGTTAAAGAGGCTTCTGTAGCATGGAAAGAGTTGATGTCCACTGTTGAAAATGACAATGCGTCTAAGATTAGTAAGATAGACGGCCCAGAAAATCTAAACTGTCCTTTCTCTGTGATGATACTTAGCAAGACGTTAGCAGATAGTGGAATCACTCTGGAGCTCCCTTGTGGTTTGGTTGTAGATTCGTCTATTACACTAATTGGCATTCCTAATGGACAAAACAGTAGCTTTCAGATTGACCTAGCTGGACAGGAGCTAGAAGAGGAACCAAATCCTCCCATTATCTTGCATTATAATGTGAATCTTCCTGGAGAAAACATGACGGAGGAACCGTATATTGTTCAAAATACATGGACCAATGATTTCGGGTGGGGGAAAGAGGAAAGGTGTCCTGCTCATGGTTCTGCTAACATCCGCAAAGGTACATTTAGCATGATTATTATATATTCACATGTCTTTCATCGTTATATTGATGGCCATTATAGAACTTTAAGTGTCAAATTCGTCAGCTAGCAAATGGACAAAAACCAACTAGAAATATGTTATTTATTTTGTAGAAGATATAAAATTATTAATATATAATTATAACCAAACACAGATTATGTCTTGTTGGAATACCTGTTTCATTCCATAATAGGCTCTAACTACAGTAGCTACACTTCAGATTGTGCTTAAGCTGCCAAGTTTGTAGAATCCTTTCATATAATAATTAATCGCAATAATTTATCTCATTTGTGTTATCGTGTTTCCTTTTTATTCTTGAGTACAGTTTTTTTATGTGGGAGGCTTTTAGTGAATTCTAAATTGTCTAAATCTATGATGTAGTTGATGAGCTTGTTCTCTGCAATGTACATGCTGTCAGAAATAACAACGAAGAGAATGTAAATGTCGGTCAACCTACTAGTGATATACCTTCTAATATTTCCTCAGAAAGTGCACATATAACTGCTAATTTCCCTTTTTCTGAGAGTAATCCTTTCACTGCCACATTGTGGGTTGGTTCAGAGGGATTTCATATGACTGTCAATGGAAGGCATGAAACATCTTTTGCATATAGGGAGGTATGGTATAGAAAGAGAAATACTGCTTAAAACAAAACAAAACAAAAAATTAAAATTAGAATGGTTGTTTTGTTCCAACTTAACACATTTTTTGTGGATGCAGAAGCTTGAACCATGGTTAGTCAACACCATTAAAGTAGAAGGCAGTTTAAGTCTCTTTTCAGTTCTGGCTAAAGGTCTACCCGTTACCGAAGATAATGATATAGTCGTTGATGTTGAGAACCTGAAGGCTCCTTCTATCCCTAAAAAAAGGCTTGTTTTATTGATTGGAGTATTCTCTACCGGAAATAATTTTGAGCGTAGAATGGCTCTAAGGAGGTCTTGGATGCAATATGAGGCTGTACGTTCTGGTGAAGTTGCTGTCAGATTTTTTATTGGGCTTGTAAGTGATGCATTTCAGACTTGTTAAAGTGAATCTGTAAATTAGAATAATTGTTATTCCGCTTATTCAAAAAGAGAATAATTGTTATTCCACTTACACAAAGTTTTGCCAATTATAAATTTGAAACCTCTAATCAATTCTGTGATATCTAAATGCTGAAACTAACAAATCATTATCAAAAGAACTACGTGGATTTTTTAGCACAAGAAAATGGTGTTTGGGGAAACTGAAATTCAAGCTTTCATACTCTAACAGTCTTAAGCCACTAAATGTTTTAGTGTGGACTCAACCATGCATGATTCAACATTATATCAGAGTTTTCTTCCTTTTAATTATATTCTTCTCTTGTTAAAAACTGTCCTGTGATATTTTATTTCATCTGATTGCAGCATAAGAACAATAGAGTTAATTTGGAGTTATGGAGAGAAGCTCAAGCATATGGAGATATCCAGTTGATGCCTTTTGTTGATTATTATAGTTTGATTTCCTTGAAAACAATTGCAATTTGCATTATGGGGGTAAGTTGATTAAGATTATATGCAAAGGAGATATTGGGATTGTTGTTGTTTATTTTCTAGTTAGTGTTGGTCAATTTGTCATAGACAATTTCGTTTTCTTTTGAGTGGCACCCAACTCATTGTCTAGTTGAATCTCGAGCAAACCACCTTGTTTGGATAAACTGATAAACAACTTAATTAAGCTCTTGCATTTAAGTGTGTATGGTACAAACAATTTGTTTATTTATTTTTATACTGTTGAAAATTTGGTGGAATGCTGGGTTTTCTCTCTTTCTTGCGCTCTCTTTAGGCCATTACTTTTTACTATGATTTATCTAACAAGTCATTTTTAAACAAAAAATTGCAGACAAAAATCATCCCATCTAAATACATAATGAAAACAGATGATGATGCTTTCGTAAGGATTGATGAAGTTCTTTCCAGCCTGAAAGGGAAACCGTCAGAAGGCCTCTTGTACGGTTTAATATCTTCTAAATCATCTCCTGATAGGGATACGGACAGCAAGTGGTACATCAGTGATGCGGTATTATTAACCTCTATATATTGCTATTGATAAATTAAATTAGTATCCTCCCCTAATTTATTTATTTTCAATTAATCATTATCATACTGTTATTTTAGGAATGGCCACATGATGCATACCCTCCATGGGCACATGGTCCTGGCTATGTCATTTCTCGCGACATAGCGAAATTCATTGTCTCTGGTCACCAAGAAAGAAAACTCAAGGTAAAAATTCCTGGTTTTCCATCATAAAGGTTTTGTAAATTGTAATAATCTTTTTGGATATTTCAAGCAGTGTTGTCAACTGCAATGTGGCTTTCGCTATTTGCTATTTTACATAGTACATTTTTAGCTTCCACTATTTTCTGCAATCCGCTATTGATAACACTGATTGGGAATAAAATCACACATCACTATCACATCTTTTGCTATGAACCACTTATGTAAATGAATTGGATCTTAAATGAACTTGAACAAAGTATTATCTTAAATTTATATTTGTTAAAAGCTAAATAGCCATCATTGCATTATTCTTCCATTCATCTTGCTATATATATATATATATATATGTTTCTTTGTACCTTCCTTTAACTGCTAAATTATTTTTGTTCATAGTTCTTTAAATTAGAAGATGTTGCCATGGGGATATGGATTGAACAGTTTAAGAATAGTGGTAAAGAAGTACACTATGAGAATGATGAGAGGTTTTTCAATGCTGGATGTGACTCAAATTATGTACTTGCTCATTATCAAAGCCCAAGGATGGTGCTATGCTTGTGGGAGAAACTGCAGAAAGAACACAAGCCAGAATGTTGCGAGTAGATATCAAAGATTTTGATCTTAACTTATAACTAGTTACTCTATTCATTCTGAAATGCTTTAAGTTATATGTATATGTTTGTCATCACTACTCATATTAACTTCTGTATCCTATTGTTCATTGATTTATTTATTAATTAATTAATTCTAACCATTTGAGCAAAAATAATTACTGTAGTTTCACCCATACCCTGTAGTTATTTTGTTCATTTTTACTACTATTATTTTATTGTTAAGAAATAAAACCGTGTTTTATTTAATATTTTTTTGTCATGTACTATAATTCAACCGTTAAGTTTATCAAACACGATAAATAGATAGTACTCATAGTTTTTGTGGTAACCGTAGGTATTTTTTTTCTTCTAGAGACTTAACCGTTGGTTAGTGATTTTTTTTTTGTTACTATAATATTGGTACAAAATTTCTACTGCTATTAACGATGATTAATATTTGTCGGAAAATTTGTAAAGTACACAAGATGAATTCTTTATTCCAATCAAATTCTTAGTTAGTTGACTTTATTATTGGTAACTTGGTATGCGGTGGAAGATAGAAAACAAGCAGATCCACATGATTAGTATAGAAGGTGACTCACGGCTTGGCTTAATCATGTGGCCAAAATCTGATTAAACAGAATGTTAATGATTAAAAAAATACTAATACTAATAGAGTAAAACATTAGGATAAGCTATGACTATGAGTTTAGTTTTGGCTTTAAGAATATGAATGGAAATCGTAGTGTAATTACCTACTCTTGATACATAACAGTAGTTGACAATTAGTGGCGCAAAACCAATTGAAGGGTCCAATTAACAAACGCCTTGTACGCAATATGATGATGACTAAGCGTGCCACTAACGGAAAGAAAGCTACCTAATCATATGATTAAACCATGGTTATGGTTAAACTTATGTGATGTTTCACATTGGTGCTTTTTCACTAATAGCAAAACAAGAGGAATAAAGTAAAATTCATTTGATCTAAGGTTCCAAGTAGGTATGAAAAAATATTTATTGAAAAAAGTTAATTTTTTAAAGGGATTTTAATTATTTTAGTAGATTGGTCTTTGCAATTGAGCGTGCAATACTTTGATTTATAAAAATTAAAAAAAAAAAAGTATGTTTATGATTATTTTCACCGTAAAAAAATGTTTATTTTTAACTTTAAAAATGTTGTCATAAAATGAGATGCAATTATCTTTCTTTTTTTTGGTATGAAAGCTAATAAAAAGAAAAAAAAGAAAGCTAAAAAGAAAGACTAAATATGAGGGAAGAAAGTTCCCATTACATCATTCCTAGGGTCTGTTTGACAAAAAATAGCGGATAGCTTATAAGCTAGCTTATAGCGAATGAGCTTATAGCTGATAGTTGATGGCTTATAGCTGATAAGCTAGCTGGTTGAATTTGTAGTGTTTGGTAAAATTAGCGGTTGAAGTGACTTATTGATATGAAATGACATAAAAAATATATATTTAATTAATATTAAATTATTTTTAAGTAAGATGATAGGGGTAAAGTTGGAAGAAAAAGTAATAAGCTAAAAGTTATAAGCTAATAAGCTAATTGAATTAGCTTATCAAAATAAGCTAAAAGCTGGTCAAAATAAGTTATAAGCTCATGTGAAGAAGAAGTTACCAAACAGGGCTTATTTTTCATAACGAGCTTATAAGCTATAAGCTATAAACTATAAGCTCATTTTCGAGTGTTACCAAACAGACCCCTAAGAAGTTCACGAAAGTCTTCTGGAAGAAGATACAATTATCTTTCTCAAGTGCCAATTATTATACTTTCTCATACTTTAATTATAAGTAAATATTAAGATTTGACATATAAATATTAAGGTTGTCATGGAGGAATTATGTTTAGTTATCGGTGGTATGTAAATACATATCAATTGGTGGGTGTTACTTTTTGTTTGTTAATTAACTAGTGTCAGCCCGTGCGATTGCACGGGTCTGCTAAGATGTAGTTAAAATTATATATTATACGATTTAAATTAGTCAATACGATTTTGGTTTAGGTCATTGATCTCAGATTTAATGGATTGACTAATCAAGTTCCGATGTCTTTATCAAATTCACACTATTATTTTTGAAAATTGTTTTTCGTGCCCCCACCGTTCCTTGCGCACCTTGAAATGCCTTAGATACTCAATTCGCTAATCTAAACAGTGAACAAATGTTCGCTACTTATATTGCGAATCAAACATTTTTCTACTATCCTTACACTTCATGCCCCCAGTTGCAGAGATGTACATTAGACAGAAAATTATTACATAGAAAAATTACATCATAAATATTTTCCTTGTAACTGAAAATTTTCTTCATATAACTGAAGATCTTCTCCCACCAATCGTTAGTTGGTTCAGCGGTGATTGACACTGAACTTGGTAGGGAGGACCGCGGTTCGATCCCCCGCAACTGTGATCGGGAGGGAGCTGGAACCACTTGATGCCAGAACTGACCCCGAATCAAATTAAATTGGTGGTAAAAACCAAAAAAAGAAGATCTCCCAATACATGATATTGAGGTGGTAAATAATGAGAAAGTTTTGCATGGAAGTCCCACTTATTTTTCTATAACAAAAAAAGAAGATAAACTTCTATATTAATAGATGAGTATAAATATACACTTGAATATAAGTTTTTTAGGAATACTTGAGTATCAATTAAATTAAATAAATTATCTTTTGTATTAATATATGAGTAACATTCTAGTAGTAATGTCTAGAAGTCCTACCTCAACTGATAAAATGTCAAAATTGGTATTGGGTGGTTAGTTTTTAGGTGATGGTTTTTTCCTTAGGGTGTTGTGGTTTTGAGTGGGAGCCTTTTTAGCTCTCTCTTGCTTCCGTGTTTTTTTTTTATTGGGTTTCGCATCTCTTATATTCTTTGTTATAGAGTTGTTTAATAAAGATTGCCATTTAAAAAAAAATATCAAAATTTTGTTAGGTTGAACGTCATGACCCAAATTTGAACTCAAGACCTCACAGTTGTGTGTGGTTTAATTTCAATGGAATATTAGTTTATCAAAGATAAAAATAAAACAATTTAGTAGTAATTATCAATAAAGGTGATTACTTCGATAACTCAAATTTTTGTGACATATTTAAACGCGGAAGTAGTGAAAATTTGCCTACCATAAAAATAAGAATTAATATACACATAATTAAATAATCATTGCCATGAAAATAGACTTAAATAATCTTTTCGTCCCTATAAGTTCCCGTATTTGTATTTTTAGTCCGTGTATGTTATTTTTTTAGAATTAGTCTTTGAATGTTAAAATCATTTTAATTTTAGTCCTTAAACTAAAATCTGTAAGAAAATTATAAAGAAAATCCGCTAAAAAAGTAACATATAAACGAACTTAAAAAAAAGTTCATCACCCTTTATTTACCACCTCACGCATGCTGATATAATTCAAACACATGACAACACCATTAAGTAGTTCAAGATGTTGAGGATTGAATCAATAAGTCATCCAATTAAACCTACTAATTTGATGCCAATTCAGCCACTACGAAGGCTAATAATCAGATCAATGCACTATAGGTATGAAACTTAACACCTACTCAATTTTCTTTTAACTATCACACAAATAATTCAAGTGTACTATTACACATAATTAAATTATTTAAATATTTTCCTCCATAAACATTAATAAGACCATGATCAGTTCATACCCCTTACATATCACATACACCATACCAGTAAAAGTGAAAGAAACTGAAATAACTCATGCTTATAAAACAACTGCTAGGAATTCAAAATACATTCAGATTTTGCTTGAAGTACAAACATGATACTTTCAAATAAATCTAGTTGGGATTACAATTACTACTACAAAACACGAAACATTAGACCAACCAGTGCAATTACACATCACAAAATACAATGACTTAAACTTGAAGACAGCAAGAACATAAAGCAGACAATACCAAACACCAGAGAAATAACTTAAACATAATACATTAGATCACATTGGAAGAATATTCTTCAGTTTTGGCTCCATTAATAAATCTTTCTGACCATCATCACATATTGAACTCGGTCATCTTGTTGCTGCATTCAGAACCAGAACCAATCCTCATAAATAGGAAAACCATCAAGAATAAGTGGTTTTTTCCTATCGATATAGCCCCGTGGCACAGCAGATGACATTTTAGTATTACCCAAAAGAGAAGCATATTGAGTAGATGATGTTGGAAACATGGCCTGCATTAACATTGTATCAAAAAAGTAAAACAGAAAATGTAAAACAAAATTAATAATAGTATCAAAGTCTAAAAAGATGGTTAACATTATTATAAGTCCCAACCTTAGCAGGAGTGAAATATTTTCCTTCCACATGAAATTTGTTCATCATTTCTTTCTCATCAGTCATACGTATAACGCTAACAACATCATCGCAAAACACATCAATCCTTCCAATCTTCTTTACAATAATCAGCATAGTCTTACCAATCAAAGGTTTTTTCCCATCATCAACAAAGCCATAGTAAAAACCCTAAAATTTTAACAGAGAACAGCGATATTCAGGAAAACACCACAATGGCAGGCTGGTAAAACCATCTTTTAACTTCAAAAAGGTCAACGATTCGCACACTCAAAACAAAAAATCCTTCTTCCATGGTGCGGATAAATTCATTCACAGTCTTGTGGGGATATAAACCATTGAACTCTAACTCCTTACATTGTCTGGAAGAAGAATAAAACTGCTTCTCACCAAAGTTGTAGGAAGGATGAGTATAGCCCATTCTGAAAATTTAAAGAGAGAATAAAAGAATCAAGAAATTTTTTGAACCACACAAATCCAATGAAAAGAACAAAACATAAGTAGCTTACTCAATCTTAAACTGATCCACTTCCAACACGAATTGTTTAGCACCCACATGCTTAAAAAAATATAATAAAATAAACCAACCTTGTTTAGTACTAATCTTAACAAATTGCAATAGCAAAATCATGACCTTGGAGCGGCACTCAGACATCATCATTTTCAGCTTATCCGCATGTTCTCCATATAGAAGACACTCACACATACCACTTCAAATAAAAACAGTACCAACAACAACAAATTGTATAAAAACAGAAAATTTGACAGAGAAATTTGCAGTCTAATTTAAAAGTTAAATACATGTTATCTGTTAAGGTCACTTTGAGCCCAATGGTATCATCAGCAAGTTTTGCATGAACAGAATTAACAACGCCTATAAAATCTGAAAAATACAAATGATGAATACGAAATAAATACAAACCACAGAAAATAATGATATCGTATACATTCAGTACATACATTTAACTTAAAGATTTAACATACCAATCAGGGAGATGCAACCATCTCGATGGTTCAAAACCCTCCCAGCAGAAAATAACTTCAATGAATATGGAGGAATAGTTAAACTGATGGATGGAATAACTGTGGTCAGCATGGAGAAAACTATCTTGAAGCTATTGTCAACGATCATGTCAGACCTTCTAATTTCTGATCAAACACAAAAAAAATCCAAATTAATTCATAAATCTAAAACCCCACGACAACAAAATATAATAAATAAATAAAACAAACAGGAGAAGCATGGAAACAATTGAAACAAATAGAGCAACTCACACGAACAGAAGCAAATTTAGATTAAAACTTAATTTCAACAGGACTGACAGATCCGAAGCCACACTCCACAAACGAAGAACACAACCTTAAAAGTTAAAACGCCAACCCTCTTTACCAGGACTCACAGATCCGAGCAAATCAAAAGCACCATCCATAGACTATTCAAAGAGAAGTGTTTTGTATTTTGAAAATTTTGTGTACTGATGAATTTCCGATGTTGGTCTATTTATAGTGAATGAAGAGAGCCAATACACTCCCATATAATTTAAAATCCTTTAAATCAACTTTGAACTAAAACAAAAATATACCACTTTACAGTACAATAGTTCCTTTGCAGAGAATGAAAAGTGAGAAAAACTTTTCTTTGAGGTCGCATCGCAGAGTAAAGCAGGGAAACAAACAAAACGCTGCATTTCAGGAAAAAACAAATACTACTTTTTCAAATAACAAATAAAGCTTTTGGATCTTTCCATACAACAAAACAAAATCGATCAAATCAGACGTCAAAACAAAATATCTCAAATCACAGTTTCATTCATCCTTTACAATACAACAAAAGGATACAGTATAACCCTAATATTCAAATTCAAATCGACCAAGTACCTCTCAAAAATTAACCGCCAAACGATTTCATCCACACACCAGAATTACGGGAGACGTGGCCAATCAACGGATCCCTACAGCGATTTGAAGGCAAATTGCAGGATTCTTAATTGTTAAGATTATTGATTATACACTGGTTTACAAAGACGTCTTCCTGTACTTGCATATTAAGAAGGGAAATGGCTGTATTAGAAGCATATGAGGCACTTAAAGAATTGAATTATGACTGATTATTTTGACTGAATATCTTTCTTTCTGTTTCCAATCTTTTTCTCTCTATTCTTTTTTCCTTAATGATAAATATTTGTACTTTTATCTATGCTAATTAACCGACTCTGTCAAAATTTGTAACCTTCTATGTCTGAAATGCCTCCTCGTGCATATGCGTCCTTTGTGTTTGAGGTACAAACAATGCTTATGTTCACTGTATGTTGTGCTTATATTCAATCTTTATTTAGAACATAAGTGATGGCCAGGATTGGAGACCTATCCACTTAGTAATAGAGACTCTAATATTATGATACATGAACTTTTGTAATAACCTAGGCTGTAAGGTGAAAAATCATGAATGGTTTTTTTTTTTGTTTTTCGATAATACATGAATGGTTTTTATATCTTCGAAGCTGAAATGTAATTGCTTTATTCACTTCCAGTTTTATACAACTTGATCTGGGAAAGCTTCAGATTAAAAACGAATTCAGTTGGCATGGATCTCGAGAAGAAGATCCTTCAGCTGTGCATATTGATGTTCTTCATGCTCAGGTACACATTTCTTGTTATGTGACCTATCGTGGTTTAAATACTTGACATATTCCTAACTCCATATAATTACAGATTCTGGGTATTAACATGTCTGTTGGAATTGATGGTTGTCTTGGAAAACCAATGATACGGGAAGGTCAAGGACTTGATATTTTTGTTCGTCGAAGTTTGAGGGATGTTTTTCGTAAAGTTCCGACATTTTCATTTGAAGTGAAGGTAACTTCAAACCTTAATAATTAATAGTTGTATCCTATTTCCCTCAAAATGTTAACTACTTTTCTTTAGGTGTCTATATGAATTGATACGTGCGCTGACTTAAAACTATACTCACTCTAGTTCTTGTTATAAGAGAAAGTTTGCTTTTTAGGTTCATTGAAAAAATGATGAATCTGGCCTATGTTATATGTCAGATTCATCACTTAAAATTGAGTGTTGGGCCTAACTCAACCTCACAAAACCGGCGTGTAAGGTGAGGATCGCCTCTACTTTATAAACACTTATTCAGGCCATCTCATATCCGATGTGGGACTTTTAACACTCCCAAATTCTAATACTCTATATATACACAAATGGATTGTTCCTCTATGATATGGAAAAACAATGTTACCCCCTTTAAGGCCAATCACCAGTCACTACCTCCATTAGGTTTAGTATTATTGAATGTATGTTTGCATCCACATTATTGAATGTATGTTTGCATCCACACTACCAGGAATATCAATGAAGTCATTGAAATTGCTCAGCATACCCTTTCTTAGCTTCTAGAATCTTATAAAGCAATTATGTGTGTGGACAAATATTTTCCTTCAATGACTGCCTTATGCTTCTGCCAAAGGCACTAAAGAATATTATCTCCATCACACAACTGTAACATTTTCCCTTCCTTTTATCTGGCCTAAGGCCCATTAAACGATGATTTTTTTTTTTACAATGTATTGCCGTGTGTTGTTTAGTTTGCCGTGCTTGTGTGTGTATTGTGTTATGCAGATCTTCTAGAATAGCCTGATTTTGTTAATCTCTACTCTCTAGAATATTCCAAATATGGTAGTGGTTTGTTAGAGTAGCTGGGAATCAAATTAAAATCTGCTGAATGTCCAAAGTTAGGCTGAAATTGGTTTTCAGATACCACTAAATTTTCTCTTTCAGTTACTCTCAATTCCCTTCAATTCTCAGTTTATATCTGTTTTAAAACTCTAGAGGGTGTACCATGTATTTATCCACAAATAAGAAAGTCTTCTTAATTTCTAAACCCGACAATGATTTCATATCAAAACTCTTGTATTTTACTATAAAAAATCATATTCTATGGTTAATTTTATGATCTCTTGAGCAGGTGGATCTATTGCATGCCATAATGTCTGATAAAGAATATAAGGTGATTTTGGATTGTACATCCATGAATTTATCAGAACAACCAAGGCTTCCTGCTAGCTTCCGTGGTGGAGAATCTGGTTCGAAGGATACTATTAAGCTTCTGGTTGATAAGGTTAACACGAACAGTCAAATTCTATTGTCACAGACAGTTACAATTATAGCTGTTGTGGTGAACAATGCTTTGCTGGAGCTTTGTAGTGGAACTGATGGGGAGTCTTCATTGGCTCATATTGCAGTGAGTGTATATTTTACAGAGATGATTCACTTATCTATATTTACCAATGAAGTGGTTTCCACGACAGTTTGTTAGTGTTTTGATTTTATTTTGACTAAATGAATGAGCTTGTTTGCCAGCTTGGTATATCTGAAATTCATTCTCATTTATTTAACTGCATTATTTTTTTGTAGCTGGAAGGTCTCTGGGTGTCATATCGTATGACATCTTTATCAGAGACAGACCTGTTCGTAACAATTCCAAAATTTTCTATACTTGATGTTCGCCTTGATACGAAACCTGAAATGCGCCTGATGCTTGGATCATCTACTGATGCTTTCAAACAAGGCGTTACTGTAAAGGTTCCCTTTACGTTTAACCCAGGTAGCTTTCGGAGGACAACCAGTGAAGCTGGATTTGATGATACACCCATTTCAACAATGCTCTTAATGGACTATAGGTGGCGTACGTCATCCCAATCATTTGTAATTCGTGTGCAGCAACCTCGAGTCCTCGTTGTGCCAGATTTTCTTCTTGCTGTGGCTGAGTTTTTTGTGCCTGCTCTGGGAGCACTCACTGGAAGAGAGGAAACAACTGATCCAATGAATGATCCCATTAGCAGAAATAGTAGCATAGTGCTGATGGAAGCCATTTACAGGCAGGAAGAAGATGTTGTGCACCTCTCCCCATCTAAACAGTTAGTTGCAGATTTCGTAGACATTGATGAATATACATACGATGGCTGTGGAAAGGTTATTTGTTTATCTGTTGAAACAGATACAAAAGAAGTCCGCAATACAAGGTTTAGACCAATTATAGTAATTGGGCGTGGCAAAAGATTGCGATTTGTCAATGTAAAAATTGAGGTAACATGCTTCTTGTGAATCAGCAAGTTATTTTTTGCGATTTCCTCTTTATACTTCGGAGCACTATTAACTTCTTGAACTGCCTTTAGGAATCTGAATCTTCCACAGTGTGATTAATACTGATGATATCTTCCGTGTTGAGTGTGCAAAGTTTTTCACAAATCTCGTTTTTAATCAAAATTTTAAACACTTTTTAAGAAAGGAAAATGATATACTGTAATGTTCAATATTAGCTGTGCTGTAATGTTTTCCATGTAGTGCAATGCTTGGGGTTTTTAAGATCTCTCGTAAGTTGTTATGTTAGATTGTTGTGAGGGTTTCTCTTTGAGCTTTGTGGTACTTTTTGTTTGTTTTTGATGTTTACTTTTTTTCCACCATGTTAAGTTAAGGGGAATGTCTTGTTTCATTTTTGTTTTTACTGATATCTTTCTTTCTTAAGATTTCTTCTTTGGTCAAATAGTGAAAGAGAAATAGGCAACATATACTAAATTTAGTGATTGAGGATGAAAATTTCTAAACAGCATTTATTGCCACTCTAGATATAAGAGTTGCTGGATATAAGAAGCTAAAGTGTTTGTTATTTATCTATCAGAATGGTTCTCTACTAAGAAAGTATACGTACCTGAGTAACGATAGCAGCTACTCAATCTCTAATGAAGATGGTGTTGAAATTGTCGTTCCGAGCAATTTGTCTTCTGGTGATGAGAGCCTTGACAGCATGAATCAAACATCAGAGTCTTCCTTATATTCTCAAAGTGAAACAAATGGAACTCAAAGTTTTACGTTTGAAACCCAGGTAATATGCTTCATATTTCCAAGAATAATATGCTCAAAGCTTTTAACACCACAATCACATATGCCCAAGACCTTACATGCCTTTTAGTTCCAAGAATAATATGCACAAAGCTTTTAACACCACAATAACATATGCCGAAGACCTTACATGCCTTGTAGTTGTTACCATCATCTTAATTGGATCTCTTTGCATGTTTATGCTTTGTTGATGAAAACTCTTCCATTGGATCTTTGCAGTTCCAGGTTTTCAAAACCATGTTCCAGCAATATCTAGTCAAGTTGTACTTTTTTCAGGGTGTTCATGTCCTAGTTTCTTCAAATTCCATTTAATAGACCCCGAGTTGTCCTGCTTCCACATGAATTTATCTGAATCACATAATAACTTTTATTTTTTTCCCGGTGCTGAAAATTGTTTTTAAGCCGCAAGAAGACAAGTTGTTTTGTAAAGAATACAGCATGAGGGATAATTAATTTATGATGAATTATGATTTGTGATTGTGATTTGTAATTTGGGACTTGTTTAAACTTTAAAGCCATCTTGTCCCTCAATTGGATTAGGACTACATATCTCTGGATTAGGAATTCTTTTGTTTTAAGATTGCATTGCTTCTCCGTGTAGTTTTTTTTTGTTGTTGTCTGAGCTTCTTGTCTGAGCTTCTATTTGAGACATAATATGTCTAACCAACCAGTCTGCATCATACTGAATCAACAATTAACCTGATTAGTTTCATTAACAATTCAAGTCAAAGATAAGAAGCTCCAAAAATGGTTTATTGATTTAGTGTGTTAACTTTGTTTTCCCATTCAATAGAACAAGTCGAAAAGATCATTGCATATTGTCTTAGCTTAAATTCATGTCAACAACTACCCACCCCTTGAAGATTTGACATCTTTGATTTTTTATTTTGCTTTTTAGTTTTTGGTGGTCTTCTGTCTAATGGCTGTTTGCTTTTCTGTTAGGTTGTTGCTTCTGAGTTCACCTTCTACGATGGTACCAAGTCATTTCTCGATGATTCATCTTATAGCGAGAAGCTTATTCGTGCGAAGTTGGATCTTAGCTTCATGTGAGTTGTCATTTCTGACTGCATTAAATATACTTGAGAAAATAATTATTTAGGAATTTTTAACAAAATCTATTCAGTTCACGAACAATAAACAGATTGATTAATTGTGACATTATACTGTTAGTCCTTTAACCAGTAACCACTCATTAGACATTGTGTCTTATTTAGTTGGTTAGTTGTTCCTCAATTGGAATTATTATTGCCAAGAATTTCCATATTTAATTCTCTAAATTTTCTCTCTTTCAAAACCTTCAATATTAGCTCAGTTGAGTAAAGCAGTGTTCAATTTTCACTCCTTTTCCTTAATACATTCTTTAAAAATTGATTGAGTTTCTCAGCTTGCATTTGTTCTGCAACTTTCCTCTATGTATTTGAGTAGGTATGCCTCCAAGGAAAAGGACACTTGGATTAGAGCGCTGGTGAAGGATTTTACTGTTGAAGCGGGTTCTGGTCTTATCATTTTAGATCCAGTGGACATTTCAGGGGGATATACTTCTGTGAAGGATAAAACAAATATATCTTTGCTATCAACGGACATCTGTATTCATCTTTCACTTAGTGCCGTTTCTCTTATACTAAATCTTCAAAGTCAGGCATCTGCTGCATTAAATTTTGGAAATGCAACTCCACTAGTTCCATGTACCAACTTTGACCGAATTTGGGTGTCTGAAAAAGGTTTCTTCCGAATTAAGTGAATAGCCTGATCACAGTTTTTTTCTTATTCCCTTTGTGTATTCAATTTATCAGCTTGACCATTATATGTTTTATACTTTATAGCTTTACAGTGAACTATTTGGTCTTCTCTATTTTACAGAGACTGCTCCCAACAACAATATTACCTTCTGGAGGCCTCAGGCTCCTGCTAATTATGTTGTCTTAGGAGATTGTGTAACATCAAGGTATACTTTTTTCTTGTGTTCAAATTTTTTTATAACTTTTCTGTTTGTACCCGGTAAAACATTGTTAACACTAAATTTGGACCCGGTAAAAGGCAATGAAATACTGCTAGTGGTCCTAAATATAAGAGATGGTGGGTCAGCAAAAGTTGTTGTATTTGGTCCATTGCTTACCCAATTGTCTCTTTTATTTAGGACCAGAGGCGGAGTATCATTTAAGGTTATAATTTATAATTTAATTTGTAGTTGTTGAGATATGCGTAGTCAATAGAATATTTGATTTGATTCTAATTCTAACTCCCTTACATTCTTCTACGTATATAATCTCTTTCTCGATGTATCACTGTGATATAATTAGATTCATACAAGACAAATTTAATACCTATAATCAAGGAATTCCTATTCTACGATTATTAGTATTGTTAAGAAGTCCCACATTGGATGTGAGATGGCCTGAACACGGGTTTATAAGTAGAGGCAATCCTCACCTTACAAGCCGGTTTTGTAGGGTTGAGTTAGGCCCAACCCATTTTCTAACAAGTATAATACAAAATGCTGGATGCTAATCGCTCAAGCTATTCAGCATCAAACTTTCGGTCTTAAGTTGGTGCCAGAGTTCACAATTCATTAGTTGACCTAGAAAACATCCTCTAGTTGTAACGTTCCTGTTAAGAAGTCCCACATCGGTTGCGAGATGGCCTGAATATGTGTTTATAAGTGAGGGACAATCCTCACCTTACAAGCCGGTTTTGTGAGGTTGAGTTAGGCCCAACTTTCAATTCTAAGAGTTCCTTTGAAGTTTTGGGGTGATATTGTCCGTTTGTCCTCACTACAAGGATTATAAAAATGCCATCTTTTATTATCTAGAACAAAGTCCACGTTCAATATTGTTCCATAACGAAACCTTGTTCCATATTATTAGGTTGTATCTCTTTGCAATATGTGACTTGTTTTTTACACTAAATGTGATATGATGTTCTTGTTTTGCAACTAGTTTTGTTTCTGAAACTTTTTTCTGGTTCTGATCTGAATTGCTATGTATGTTAATTTTATATTTCTTTCAATGTCTTTTCAGGCCAATTCCTCCTTCACAGGCAGTAATGGCAGTAAGTAACACATATGGTCGTGTAAGGAAGCCAGTTGATTTCCACCTTATTGGGTCATTCCAGAATATTCAAAAAGGTGATGGAAGTGATAGCCATTCTGTTGCTGCCGGTGATTGTTCTCTTTGGTTTCCTGTTGCACCCCCAGGATATACAGCACTAGGCTGTGTAGCCCATGTTGGTAACCAACCACCCCCGAATCATGTTGTTCATTGCCTGCGTTCTGATCTTTTAACATCTGCGAAGTATTCGGACTGCATATTTAATATCCCATCAAATGATCAATTTACCTCTGGATTTAGCGTATGGCGCCTTGACAATACTATTGGCTCCTTTTTTGGACATTCTTCCTCTGGTTGTCCTCTCAAGGACAGACTTTTCGACTTAAATCATCTGCTTGTCTGGAATTCAAATAGAGCTCCTCTTATAAGTCCAGTATCCGATTTTAATTCTGACCAGGAAAATAATAATCAACAGACAACCAAAACCACAAATACATCTGGGTGGGATATTCTTAAGTCCATTTCAAAAGCAACTAACTGCTATATGTCTACACCGAACTTTGAACGGATTTGGTGGGACAAAGGTAACGACCTCCGCCGTCCAGTCTCTATTTGGCGACCTGTTGCACGTCATGGTTATGCTGTCTTGGGAGATTGCATCACTGAAGGGTTAGGCCTTGTTATCTTTTAAGCCTTTATCTTAACCGTTCTATCATATATCTTTTAGATAAATGTTTTATGAGGATTAATGTTTTCTCTTACCTGCCTTTCAGCTTAGAACCTCCTGCACTGGGAATAATCTTCAAGAATGACAATCCTGACATTTCTTCAAAACCTCTTCAATTTACCAAAGTTTCCCATATTGTAGGGAAAGGGATTGAGGAAGTTTTCTTCTGGTATCCTATTGCTCCTCCTGGTTATGTTTCTCTAGGTTGTGTTGTCTCCAGAACAGATGAAGCACCACGTGTAGATTTGTTTTGCTGCCCTAGGATGGATCTTGTTAGCCAAGCAAACATTAATGAGGCCCCGCTTTCAAGATCTTCAAGCTCAAGAGCTCCTCAATCTTGGAGCATTTGGAAAGTAGAAAATCTGGTTAACCATAACTTACACTTCCCTGAATGCACTAAAAAAATGCTTTATAAATGTCTTGTTAATGTTGAACAAATAATGTTGAACAAATATAGTTGCTTATAGAGTACTCATAGAATCTTCTGTAAACAGTGGGATAACAAATCGTAAGCATCACTTATAGTATCTATATACATACTATAAATGATAGTTAACAATTCTATATTTGAATTTAGATGAGGGTGGTCCTTGTTGGTCACTCTCTTAAGATGCTAATTTTTGCGGGAGTTGGAATTAGTGCAGTCATCACTGTTTTCACCATTGGCGGGACAGATTTTTTTTTATCAGCGCATGAATTTTTGTACCATGTTATCTAGGAGGAAAGATAATAATTGTTTCTCTCTCTCGTGTAAAGAGGTACACAAATTGAATATAAAGGCCACATTGCTAAGGAAAATACCAACCAATCAACTACAACTGGGAAAGTTACAAAAAAGAAAGATAATAATCAGATCCGAATAAGATAATTCAGATAACAAACTTTTATATTATGGAAAAGCTTGTTGTCGTTAAGCTGTTGTACCATATTTTCAACTGCAAACCAAAAGTGTATTTATCATGTTATATACATGTAGGCATGCACTTTTCTGGCCCGCTCTGACCTTAAGAAGCCCTCAAGCCGTTTGGCCTACATAGTTGGTTGATTCAGTGAAGCCGAAGACTCGGGAGAACATAAATGCTGAGCTGAAGCTGCGATACTTTTCCCTTACGATTTTAGACAGCTTATGTGGAATGGTATGTTTTTCAATGCCTGTTGCAAAAACAAGTGCCAATATTTTCCAAGTCATTTAAGTTTTTTGATAAAGAAGTACTCATTTTATAAATTCAATGTTGAACTGAACTACCTTTCAGATGAGACCGCTGTTTGACACTACAATTACCAATATTAAGCTTGCAACACATGGTGGGCTACATGGGATGAATGCAGTACTTATTTCTTCCATTGTTGCGTCCACCTTCAACGCACAGTTAGAGGCATGGGAACCCCTTGTGGAACCATTTGATGGAATATTCAAGTAATTGATTTGTTATGTGATTTCTCAGTATAATATTAAAAATATATACTCATGATTCAGTGTGTTCTTTTGACCTCATACATGGGCCAATCTTGTTAAAAATATAGCAATAATTAGATATTTCATTTCTCAATTGTTTAGGTTTGAAACATTTGATACAAATGCACAGTCTCCATTCAGATTAGGTAAGAGAATTCGAATTTCTGCAACTAGCATCTTGAATGTAAATATCAGTGCAGCAAATCTTGAATCCTTTGTGGGAAGTGTTCATTCGTGGAGAAGACAGTTAGAGTTTGAACAAAAAGCATCCAAGCCAAAAGCGGTCAAATTCTGAATCCATTATCCATTTATCCTTTAAAGCTCATCAATTTTTAAAGCCTTGCTAACTATTTGGTTTGCAGGAGGCTGGTGGTCAACACAGCGAAGGAGAAAGTACAACTTTTTCAGCACTAGATGAGGATGACTTGCAGACTGTGATAGTAGAAAATAAACTTGGGTGTGATATCTTTGTCAAAAAAGTTGAGCATGATGTAGATACAGTTGATATGCTGCGTCACGGAGATTGTGTTTCTGTGTGGATTCCACCTCCACAATTTTCAAATAGGTTAAATGTTGCAGATGAATCAAGAGAAGCCCGTTATTATGTTGCTGTACAGATACTGGAAGCCAAGGTCATTATGCAAATGGTTATGCATAATTCTAATAGGATGCCTGATTTTTCTTCCTACCCAAAATATTGAAATCGATTCATTTTAAATTTTGTAGGGTTTACCTATCATTGATGATGGTAACAGCCATAACTTCTTCTGTGCCTTGCGTCTCGTTGTCGACCATCAGGCATCAGAGCAGCAAAAGCTTTTTCCCCAGAGTGCAAGAACAAAGTGTGTCAAGCCTGTAATAGCAAGAATTAATAATCGGGATGAAGGCAATGTAAAGTGGAATGAACTTTTTATATTTGAAGTTCCCCGAAAGGTATTGCATCATTAATTAGTTAGGTTTTTCTCTTATCATTCTTATATAATGATTGGTTGAAATAATTTTTAGAATGACCTTATCCAAAAATTGTGCTCTCATGATATGAAATTCATGGTCTGGCTTAGTGACATTACTTCAGAAAAGTTGCCTTGCTAGGGCTAAAAAGGGCTTTAGATTCAACTTATGGGTTCTCCTATTTTTATTTATTTTTTCTCGCAATATTCTATGTGTATTTTTTCTCGCAATATTCTTTTAAGTGTCATGTGAGCTCCATTGAATCCTTGTTTTTCTTTGATCTCTTTGAAATTTGTGTTTAATCCGCAATTTCACCAACATATATGTTAACACTTTTTGCATTCTTCAATTTGGAATTTTTACATCTTTAGGAGTTTCCAGCACTTACTGTCCCATCGATAAATTGTTACAGGCCCCTGCTAAGTTGGAAATAGAGGTTACAAATCTTGCTGCAAAAGCTGGGAAAGGTATTTCTTGAATGCCTTACTTAGTAAAACATCGTATTCGGTTTGGATGCCCTGTTCAGTGAGGCTTTGTTTATACAAATTTATACACAATCTGATTAATTAAATCTCTTATCAAACTTCCCATATGTCATGTTATCTTTGAAGGGTTAAATGTGTTTCTAGTCCATAGAACATCACATTCTTTCAAGTTTAGTCCATATTAAATTTTAATGGTATTGCAGTTTATAAGAATACTCCTTATTTTGAAAACGTTTTACAAAAAATAGATACTTTTAGTCCTTCTAAATAGTCTTTATAAAATTCAAATAGGGACTAAAAGTTAATACTGTTTTTTTGAGGGACTAAGCTTAAAAGCTTGTAATTTTGTAGAGACTAAGTACATATTTAACCTTTCTTCTAATGACTAGTTATCATATTATTTCCATATTGAAGTTAGTTTGCAACTTAGCATGTTTTGTTTTTTTCCTCAAAACTTGTGTATTCATTGTGCAGGGGATGTTGTGGGTGCGCTTTCTTTTTCTGTTGGACATGGTGCAAATACTCTAAAGAAAGTTTCTTCTGTGCGAATGTTTCATCAACCACATGATGTTCAAAATATTAGATTGTATTCACTTACTAGAATGGTTAGTTACTATATATTACATTGAGTTTACCAGATTTGTCCGTCTAATAAATTATTAAGTTTCTATTATATATGTTTTTCTTCTTTCTCGTTCACTTTTGCAGGCTCAGCAAAGCCATGTTGAAAGCGTGCATGACGGCTGCCTCTCTGTTTCAACTTCTTATTTTGAGAGGAATACTATGGTTAACCGTCAAAATGAATTGGAAAGTGAAAATAATAGTGATAGAGACATAGGCTTTTGGGTGGGGCTTGACCCAGAGGGTGAGTGGGAGAGCATCCGATCATTACTTCCACTTTCAGTTGCTCCAAAATTATTACAGAATGAATATATTGGTATGGAAGTTTTGATGATAAATGGGAAGAAGCATGTAATTTTCAGGGGTCTTGTTGCAGTAATGAATGATTCAGATGTTAAGTTGAATATCTCAACGTGCCATGCTTCTTCTGGTCATGATCCTTCACTTGGAGTGAGTACTGTGCACCCTGGAGCTTCTACCGTTTTATCATGGAGAAGTACGTCAAAGGACTCTGAACAATATTTGCAAATTCAACCTAACTTTGATAATTCTCAGCCCTCGTATTCATGGGGTCATGCTGTAGCTGTTGGTTCAAGTTATATATATAGCAAAGACCAACAATTGGATCCAGGTTTTAAACAAAATTCTGTGACATCCAACTGTTCTTTGAAGCTAAATGAGATTGAGAAAAAGGATATACTCATGTGCTGTAATCCTAGCAGTGGAAGTAAACAGTTATGGTTTAGTGTGGGTACAGATGCCTCAGTCCTTAATACTGAGCTAAATATACCTGTATATGATAGGAAAATATCTATCAACTCTCCTATGAAATTGGAGAACCGGCTTCCTTGTCCTGCTGAGTTTTCAATCTTGGAGAAAACAAAGGAAGGAAATTGTGTCGAGCGACATTGTGGTGTCATTTCTTCTCGTCAAAGTGTACATATATATTCAGTTGATATTCGGAAGCCTTTATATCTTACTTTGTCTGTGCAGCTTGGTTGGGTTATGGAAAAGGTAATAACTAATCAAGCTCTGCATTTATTATTAATATTATTATCATCGTATGATAGATATAATTGAAATTGCTCAAATCTTGATTCTTCTTCATCTTTTTTTGATTCCTTGGTTCAGGACCCAATTCTTTTACTGGATCCTTCGTGCTCAAATCACGCATCATCTTTCTGGATGGTTCACCGACAAAGTAGAAGGTTTGTAATCTGTTTCTTGGAGAAGTCATATTGACTTTCTTTAGATTACTTCATGTGATCATGCAATACCCGTCATAATGAATATTCTTTTTTAATACTATTATTCTTAGAAATGATGTATTTTTGCTTTGTTTTGAGGAGTATTATTTTTCTTGTCTTTATTTTTTCTTATTTGAATTAATTTTTGGAGCTTGATGATCTCAGAGCACAGTTAAGAAGCTCACATATGTAATATGCCCTTGAAATGTATCTTCTAGCTGATTATATTATGTGTTTCTCATTTACTAGTTTTTAAGTATTGATTAACATGTTTCCTCATTTGGATTTATTCGCTTTAGGTTATACAATTATGCAAAATCATAAGCTGTTCTTTTAACGTCGACTGTTTGTTACATAATACTGATACTTCTCTTATTGTTTTACAAGTGTAATTTTTATTTTACCATTGATGATATCTATATATATACATGTTCATTTTTGCAGGAAATTGCGTGTGAGTATAGAACATGATATGGGTGGGACAAGTGCTGCACCAAAAACCTTAAGACTTTTTGTCCCTTATTGGATTGTCAATGATTCTTCTCTACCACTGGCATATCGTTTGGTGGAAGTGGAACCTTTGGAAAATCCAGACGTGGATTCAGTCCTACTCTCTAGGGCTGTCAAGTCTGCCAAAACAGCTTTTAAAAACCCCATTAGCTCGTTGGATAGAAGGCATTTTAGTTCAAGGAGCAACCTACAAGTACTCGAAGTAATTGAAGACAGTAGTCCATTTCCGAGCATGCTTTCTCCACAAGATTATGCTGGCCGTAGCGGAGTTACAATGTTTCAATCTCAGAAAGATACATACTTGTCACCTAGGCTAGGCATTTCTGTTTCAATGCGATATTCTGATGTTTACAGCCCTGGGATTTCTCTGCTTGAACTGGAAAACAAGGTGTTATTGATAAATGGACAAACCAACTACCTCTTAGTTTTTGCAATGCATATTGGTATAGTTTGTGCCTTAGTATATAATGTTCGTTGAAACTCTTGTAGGAACGTATTGATGTTAAGGCTTTCAAATCAGAAGGATCTTACTACAAGCTTTCAGCATTGTTGAAAATGACTTCAGACAGAACGAAGGTTGGAATTTATACTAATACTTGCGTTATATTAATTTTTAGTTCTATAACATATCATGGTTATCTTTTATCATGTGGTTCGAGACAGCCCCCATACCATGTCCTTGATATTAGTTACTGTTGAACTATTTGATGTCCAGGTGGTTCGGTTTCAGCCATACACAATGTTCACCAATAGGGTTGGATGTAGTCTCTGCCTGCAGCAGTGTGATACTCAGTCAGTTGTATGGATCCATCCCACTGATCCTCCAAAACCGTTTGAGTGGCAGTCGTCAGCTAAAGTTGAACTTTTGAAGGTTTATTATTAATTATCAAAATGTTTCATTAGCTTGAATATTTAGATTGTTATCTGTATCTTATAAAGTTCCTATCGAATGACCTGTTATATTCTCATACAAATCCTATATTCACTCAGTTGCGTATCGATGGCTACAAATGGAGTACACCATTCAGTGTAAGTTATGAAGGTGTAATGCGTGTTAGTTTGAAAAAAGATGTTGGAGATGAAACAATGCAATTAAGGGTGGCAGTAAGAAGTGGGGCCAAGAGATCGCGCTTTGAAGTTGTTTTTCGTCTAAATTCATTGTCAAGTCCTTACAGGTTTTGTTCTCTCGTTATCTTCCTCATGAATCATCATAATATTAATCTTTTCTTATATTTGTTAAACAGAGGTAAAGTATAATTGTATTTGCGTATACCCATGTATATTTTGTGAAAAACATTTGAAGCAATTGTTTTCCTTGGCTTTTGTCTTAGATTGACTTGTCCAAGATGTTTAATGTATTCTTTTTAAGTAAGAATTGAAGGATTTGGTGTTTACCATTACTTCATCTACCTATGCGGTTGTTGTGATAAAAAAGTTGTTAAGATTTGAGACTAAGTTTTCTTGACTGCTTTTCTTTCTTCATCATTATCAGCATTTGTGTTAGTTTGGACACTCCCCCGTTTTAAAAATACTTTTCTATCAACAGGGTTGAAAATCGTTCGATGTTCCTGCCCATTCGTTTTCGTCAAGCTAATGGTATAGGTGATTCCTGGCAGTTGCTTCTTCCAAATTCTGCTGCTTCATTTCTGTGGGAAGATCTTGGTAGAAGACGTTTATTGGAACTCTTGGTAGATGGAACTGACCCCACAAAATCACTGAAGTACGATATCGATGAAATTTCTGATCACCAGCCTATCCATGTAGCAGATGGACCAACCAAAGCCTTGCGTGTTACAATTGTAAAGGAAGAGAAAACCAATGTTGTTAAGATTAGTGATTGGATGCCTGAAACTGAACCTGTAGGAGTTCTGAGTAGAAAGCAATCATCGTCAGTGAATGACTCTCAAAAGCAACAACTAATGTCAGATACAGACTTTGAGTTTCACATCAATGTTGATCTTGCTGATCTTGGGGTGTCTATTATTGATCATACACCAGAGGAAATTTTGTACTTGTCTATTCAGAATCTTGTTCTGGCATATTCAACTGGTTTGGGCTCTGGAATCAGTAGGTAAGATTTGCATTTATACTTTTTCACTTACATTTTCTCTAGTTTCCTGGTGAAAGTACAGTGCAAGCCTAATATATTGTTGACTGGAACAACTTGTTCACTTTCCAGAAGATTTAAAATAATTATATAAGATATTTTTGTCGTGTTATCGCATTATTTACAAATTTTAGTTTTGAGAATATAATATCTCTCGTGTTACAGATTCAAACTCAGAATGTGTGGGCTACAAGTGGACAACCAACTGCCATTAACTCCAATGCCAGTTGTCTTCAGGCCTCAGCGAGTTGTGTCAGAAACTGATTATATCCTGAAATTTTCCATTACAATGCAGTCAAATGGATCATTGGATCTTTGTGTCTATCCATATATTGGCCTTCATGTGAGCATCACCACATTATAATTACTATTTAGCAAAGAGATATGTCAATTCTTAAGTTGTTTATGAATCGTAAAGGATTTTGACTTTTTTATGACTGGTTATGGTAAGCAGGGTCCGGAAAGCTCTGCTGCCTTTCTGATAAACATCCATGAACCTATTATTTGGCGCCTTCATGAAATGATCCAGCAGGTGAAGATCAGTAGACTGTCTGAATCTCAAACAACTGCGGCATCAGTTGATCCAATCATTCAAATTGGGTAAGCAAGACTCTCACTTGGGTATGCATGATTGCATTCGCCTTCTAGAAACTGCATGACGTTACTTTCATTACAGTGTCCTTAATATTTCGGAAGTACGCTTCAAAGTGTCAATGGCAATGTCGCCAAGTCAAAGACCCAGGGGAGTGCTTGGATTTTGGGCATCCTTGATGACTGCATTAGGCAACATGGAAAATATGCCAGTAAGTATTTTAGTTTCTTTCTCTAAGTTACCTTATTTTAAGGACCCTTGTGTAAATCTCGAGTAGCTTCTTGCTGAAGGTTAGTTATTCAGCCTTTTATCTTTGTTTTCTAACTATGAACATGTTATGTAAGCTTTGTTAAAAGATAAATTTTCCAAGAGAATAACAACCATGTATACTAGTCGCATCAAATATCTCATGTATCTAAAAAGAAAGCAGAGCATTGAATGTAATGCAACAAGCAGGTTAAAAATTGATAAATTAGTTGAAACTGAGAAAATTTCAGAGAATCATGTATTGAATATTTCTGTTAAAATCCTACATCGGATTGGAATATTTCTGCTAAGAATCCTACATCAGATGTGAAATGGCCTGAACATGGGTTTATATGTAGAGGCAGTCCTCACCTTACAAGCCGGTTTTGTAGGGTTCAATTAGGTCTAACTCCCAATTCTAAGATGGTATCAGAGTCTCCTCCAAGATCCGTTGGGCCATCTGTTATGGGTGTGTGGGGGGGTGTTAAGAGTCCCACGCAGATGACTTGAACATGGATTTATAATTAGAGGCAATCCTCATCTTACAGGAGCTATCATAAGACTCTATTGAAGGCTTGGCCACTGATATTCTGACCATACTCTTTACAATGTTAGACTATTTATGCAATAATCTCAATTTATGAAGCCTTTCTTTTCTGTGGATATATCTATAAATGTTGAAAATCTTTGGCATGTAAGTTTTGAGATGTTATGCCTTAAGTTTACTCAGTTTTAGGATTTGGAGAATATAGTGGCGCTAATGATAAATGTGTACTTCTGATCCAGGTCAGGATAAACCAGAGGTTCAACGAGAACGTAAGTATGAGGCAGACTTCTATGATTAGCATGGCTATCTCAAATATCCGAAAAGATCTTCTAGGCCAACCGCTTCAGCTACTCTCGGGTGTTGATATATTGGGCAATGCAAGTAGTGCACTTGGACATATGAGCAAAGGTGTAGCTGCATTGTCTATGGATAAGAAGTTCATTCAAAGTCGACAGAGACAGGTTTTGTCTAGGCTGTTCTTTTTCTGTGCTTTAAATTTTGATAGCCCACATTGATATTACCACTAAACCTAAATTTTAATGCTTTTAAGTATTAATTTCCCCACCTTATTTTTTTCTAAATCTCTTTTTGCATTTTAAAACATCTTAGGTCATGTGTAGTGATTTGATAGGATACTGATACCCATGTTTATTATAACTTTGTGTGACAGGAAACCAAAGGTGTGGAGGATTTTGGTGATGTTATAAGAGAGGGAGGTGGAGCATTAGCTAAAGGTTTATTCAGAGGGGTAACTGGCATTTTAACAAAGCCTCTTGAAGGAGCAAAATCTTCTGGTGTGGAAGGTTTTGTTCAGGGTGTTGGGAAGGGTATTGTTGGTGCAGCTGCTCAACCAGTGAGTGGTGTTCTGGATCTTCTGTCAAAAACGACAGAAGGAGCCAATGCTATGAGAATGAAAATTGCCTCTGCGATAACATCTGATGAACAACTTCTCCGGAGGAGGTTGCCTCGTGTTATAAGTGGTGATAATTTGCTTCAACTATATGATGAGTACAAAGCTCAAGGACAGGTACCATGTGATAAACTAACTATAAATTAGAGACCTCAAGTTCATTCTGTTATTTAAACTTTTGACTCTTAACTATTTTATCAAGTATATGCTATGTATTGAAACAAAGAAAATTAAATTCTCATTCAAATCCTAATCAGAGTTATTTAGATCCACCCAATTTTTAAGATTAAACAAAAGATACTGCCCTTTTATTTGAAGAAACAAATGTTTCAATTGTGCAATTCATTTCTGAAATGTGCAACTTATGACAGATACTACAGTTGTAGGCTGAAAGGTCGAATGCTAGGATTGTGTAACATAATGTGATTGAAGATCTTGCTTCGGACTATTACTTCATTATTTTACAGTTTTGGGGTTTAATTTATCTACTTTATTTACCAACTATCTCTGATGTTGCCAATGATCCTAAACCGAGTATAACTCTAATGTAAACTTTCATATTTTATATTCATGTGATGCTTGTCATGCTGCCACATTTCTCATCACCCCTCATCAACATAATATTCACCCTCATTCAATTAAGCTAATGTCATTAATTTATTCCCTCTTTCTATTGTAAAAAACTATCATTAATTTATTATAAAATTTAGTGAATACTGTTGTAGGGTAATTCAATGTTTACTGTCTAACACAGTTTGTTAGTTGGTTGTTGCAGTTAATTGTGTCAGTGAAGTCAGTTACTAATTGGCCACAAGTAAATTAGACCGTGGAGTCAATAGTGTACAAGTTTGTGCATTATGTACTGAATTAGTGTGAACAAAATTTACTTCTGAAATTCATCCCTTATCATTCTTAATTCTTACTCATTCTCTGATAGGAAGTGTGTGCGTGTGGTCATACCTTCCCCAGCAAGTATACCAAAAACTTTCTATACTACCTATTTTGAGCTTCAATACCTGTTGTCCTTGAACTTTTAATGCTGTCCAATAGATAATAAGTGACTGTTAAGAGTGGATTTCATTTTTAAATAGTTCTCACCATAGCAGGGCCTGGATCCTCCAGGACCCATTGCATGTCAATTGTAGGTACCTTACGTTGTATTTACAAGAGGTTAATTTCACGATTTGAATCTGTGATCTTCTAGTCATTTTTTGGCCAGGTTGATCTGTTCAAAGTTCGAGGAAAGTTTGCTTTATCAGATGCTTATGAAGATCACTTCATGCTTCCAAAAGGGAAAATCCTCATGGTCACCCATAGAAGAGTCATACTGTTGCAAGTATGTATTCATGATTTTGAACAATAAATAAAATCCCATTTTCTTCAATCCTCTGTTACTTATCAGGAATCTTTTTTCATTGTCAGCAACCATCCAGTATTATTGCTCAGAGGAAGTTTAGCCCTGCCAAGGATCCTTGTTCAATAGTTTGGGATATACTGTGGGATGACTTTGGTGCGATGGAACTCACACAGAGAAAAAAAGACAACCCAAAATCTCCTCCTTCAAAGCTAATTTTATATTTGCAGTCTAAATCATTGGATGTGAAAGAAAATGTTCGCAAGGTTAAATGTAACCATGAATCGCGTCAAGCTCTTCAAGTCTACTCTTCAATTGACCATGCATTTAGCATTTATGGCCCAGGTGCATCAAAAGTATGTTTCTATTCTCTTTGCTGTGCTTGCTTAAACATTCATTTTTACATTCTCTAGTTATTACTTGTGACATCCTTCCCACAATGAACAACTGGACTGTGTCTAAACTGAGTTTGAAAACTTTGTTCTGACTCAGATGCATAAGCATGCTTAATGAACATATATTTGTTCCCAACTGTTTCACAATATTATTCAGTTCTGACTTCTGAGTGATGAATTATTTTCCATTGATATTTTCAGGGAATGCTGAAAAAGAAAGTAACCAAGCCATATTCACCACTTGTTGATGGTCCTAGTGTAGATGTAACACCGAAAGAAGGGGTATGCCCCTGGTCCCCTGGACAGATGCCGGGATCAGCTCCTCTCTCTTCAAGTTTTGGAAGCAGTTCCAATCGCTAGGACTGAATTTTCTTCATATATTGCTTCACTGCATTCAACATAGTCAAATGCTCTATCTCAAATTGCCCAGCCAAATTCTGCTCTTTCGAAACACCATCAATTTGTCTGTTTGATCTTATTCTTGCTGATATCAGTTCATCAAATGTGGCATCAAAGAGCTCTATGTTTGATTTGTTGTGGTATTTAATGGAACTGGTTCCAAGTTACACCACCGTTTCTTTCCAATTATTTATTGTATTACAGCAGTTTTTTTTATTGTGAATTGGAATTATATTGTGAATATTATTAGAATTTTGGATAAGTGGTATAGATATTTAGAAAGTATGAATGTGCAGTTTAAATAGTTAAAAATATAATATATTATGTGAAGTCTATTTATACCACTCATATTAGTGGTAATTTTGCTTATGACATGCTCATCATAATTATACATGTTCTTCCCAACCAATTTTAATAAATTTCACGTCATAGTTTATATTTTTGGTTTAAACCGAGTATCCTTTGAGCGCAACTGCAGAGACTAATATAAAAGTGAATTTTTGTAAGAATAAAATTACATGCGCTCCTTATTCAAAGAGAACTCGTGTTATTAATTTTTTTACATATATAGGACATTAAAACAATCATATTTAGTAGGGTGTAATTGGATCGGTTTCGAGTGAATCCGATGTCCGAACTAATGAACTTTCAATTGGTTCGGTTTGGGTCGATTTTCAAAAATGAATCCGATCCGAATTCAAACTAGTTGGTTTTGTTCGGACATTATACTCGATTCGCAATATTTTGTTTTTCCAGTATAATATTTGTTATTATTTTTCCAAACACGATATATTTTAAGCTCTATTTTCAAACGACTTACAATAATAACATAAACCAAATAAACAATAACATAGTTTATATGTTTGTTGTGTTGTGCGTGTTTTGCTTCTACCTGCGTGTTTTGTTTTGAAGATGAATGTAGTTTGGTATTGTCAAAATATGAGTCAAATATGCTGTTATAAAATGGCCGGTTCGGTTCATCGTTTTTAAAAAATGAAATATGAGATCCGAACAAAAAAAGATTATTTTTTTTTTACCGGTTTATTGGTTTTGTCCGTTCCGCTTACACCCCTAATATTTAGTACACTATATAAATCTTTTATGAAAAAATCTTTTATGGAAAAATTTATATTGATTATTTTTTTGGTGAAGTGTGTTAAAAACAAATTCAAAGAAACGAAATAAAATATGTGAAGATTTATTTTTGTTGATGTATTATATAGTAAAATAAATAAATTTTGATATCATTATTTCATATAAAAATATGTTTCAAAATATATATAAAAAGTCCCACACCGGTGAGTGGAAACAACAGATACCAAAAAGTTGAGTATAAATAAAGGGCTTGACTTTTGTACAATTCTTACCTTACTCCTCTCCTATTTTTTTCCGTCAAATCTAAAGTTTCAACCCTAACTTCTCCTTTCCTCTCTGAACCGCCTCTGCAACTACGTGATGCCGATGTATCGTAAACCAGGGTATGAGAAAGATTTTGCGAGATTGAAAGATTATTCAGTAGGAGAAGAAGACAAAGGTACAAACAAACCCTAAATCATATTTTAATTAATTAATTAATTTCTTGGCTGGTTTGTTTAATTATTGTTTGTTTTGTTTTGATTATTAGTTGATAATGTTCAACCGATAAAGAGAATGAAAGTTGACGACAAGGACGCTGATGATGATTCCGGTACGAAGCCCTAAATCATATTTTAATTAATTTCTTGTTTTCTTCTAATGTATCTGGCTGTGCTTAACAATGCTTGTCTCTTATTGTAGTTACAAGAAGACTCTATAGAGAAATATTTGATGAATGGTGCAAATGTTGGGGAGTAACATACCATGATGAAAAAGAAGAAGACTATAGGTTTGGTATCTTCCAGAAATCTCTTAAATTGAGTCGCAATTTGTCCGATTTTGCTGATCACACCCAACAAGAATTGAATGGTCTTTGGACTTTCCCTTTGACGGAAAGTGAGGCTGAAATTTTAGCAAAATTGAAAGATTTCGCTTATAATTTACTAGGAGAACACATCACCCCTAAAGGTACATACAGACCCTAATTGTTTTCATTCTTTCTTATATATATTGGCTGGTTTGTTTCATTCTTGTTTGTTTTCTTTTGATTATTAGTTGATGAGAACGACAAGTATTTTGAACTTGACGACATGGACGTTGACGATGATGAATCCGGTATGAAACCCTAAATCATATTTTAACTAATTTCTTGTTTTCTTATAATATTTCTTGGCTGGCTGTGCTTAATGATGCTCGTAATTTGTTGTTTTAGTTACAAGAGATCGAGAAATTTTTGAGAAATGGTGCAAATATTGGGAAGTTTCGTACAAGGGCGAAAAAGAAAAAAAGTACAGGTTTGGTATCTTCCGGAAAGCTCTTAAACCGCCCAAATCTGCGGAGGGGCTTCCCCTCAATCTCCCCGGTTTGGCTGATCAAACCGAAGTAGAATTGAATGCCGAATATAATGGTGCTACCGCTTATATTTTTCAATTTGACGTTGATGTAGTGATGGATAAACCTGGTCTCTTCCCACTAAGTGACGAGGAGCTTTATGGATGGTAGTTGTAGGGTCTTGCGAGGCTATATCATTGCCTAGTTTGCTTATATATATATATAAGACTTGTGGTTGTTTTTAGTATTCGTCCTTTCCAGGAACAAATTATTGTTTGTGTTTAATTTTTATTATTTTACATGTTGTTAGACTATCTATCTATATAACTTATGTTGTTAGACTATCTATCTATATAACTTTTACTTTGTTGGTTAGAACCCACCCTCCAGATGTGTGTTAGGAATTGTAATTTGGTAATGAATGAGGTGTCTGTTTCAACAATCCCATTATAATGCTTATATGAAATAAAAAGAGAAAGAGAGGAACAAAGTATATTGTATTATGTCTTTCAAATGTTTCATTTACATTGTAACATAGTTTTATAAAGAGTGCATCATCTTTTATGTGTGAACTACCTCATTAAAAATATTTTTAGAAAAATTCAATGGAACAAAATGTGAAGGGAAAAATAGTGCATAATACATTAATTTATTCCCCTCATAAGTACAAATATATCTAAGAAGAAATAAAATCATTTAATCTTATAGTTGTTCAAAGGACGAAAAAGAAAAAAAGTGCAGGTTTGGTATCTTCCGGAAAGCTCTTAAACCGCCCAAATCTGCGGAGGGGCTTCGCCTCAATCTCCCCGGTTTGGCAGAAACAGTTTAGTAATGGTTTTGCTATGGCGGTTCAGTAATGGAAACTAAACTAGAGTATTTTGATAATTAAATTTCAAAGTTCGGCATATTACTATTTTTTTTCTCATTAAAAAAAGCCCCGCACTTTAGCCAACGCATTAAAGAACATAAAGCAAATGATCGATCATCCACACGTTAACCACATATTCAACTGTTGCTCATAACAAAAATTACTATCAGAAGAGGGTGAATATAAGGTTGGTAATGGCGGCACAAGTTATGGTGCATAAACCATATGTTTATGCACCGTGCATAAATACCTTAAATTGTTTAGTACACCTCTTAAATTTCTAATGCACCTCCCAAATTTCTAGCGCACCCCTAGATTGTTTAACGCACCCTCAAATTTTTATGGGGTGAGCAAGAAATTTGAGGGGTGCGTCAAGTAATCTGAGAGGTGTACTAAGCAATCAGAAGAAGTATTAAGCAATTTTCATTACTTATGCACGGTGCATAAGTAAAAAGCTTATGCACCATAACCACTCCCGGTAATGGCTGCTGACTAATAAAAGAATGTACAAACATTAAGATATTCACGAGTAAAAACCACAACTATGGCATCTCTGTCTAATAATTCTACAAAAAATAATGATGCAGCATAGGCCTGTATGTATTTGTTTAATTATCCTCAAGTGGAGCAAAAAATTGAATATATCTGGTTATTGCACTGCCTTTACGTACAAATCAGAGAAAATTATCCAGCTCAGTTTGCAGATCCTGCACGGATTTCAGATTAATAATCTGGATATCTTCACTTGTGTATTCCAATTGTAGAAGGGATTGTACTTGGATATGGGCTTCAATAATATTAGTCCTACACAGACACGAGAAAAAAGCATTTGAGTAATACGATTCTGCAAAACTTGGAAAATAACATTCTGAAACAAAAACTAGATATAATTTAAGCCAAAATTAAGCAGCTGGTTCTAACGTAACATAGCCTCAATGCACATCAGGTTATCATCTAATTAACCGGCATCTTTTGATATAAGATCTATTACGTTGAATTACCACTGCTTTTATATTTTAGAATGTTGCAATTCATAGAAGGAATATAAGAAATATTCTGTGGTGCTTCTAGCATATAGAGATTATAAATTTATAATTGTTTATAATCTTAGTTGTACAGCAGGCGACAAAAGATAGAAAGATAATAATTAACTCATTCATGAATGATAAAATACCAATACTAAAAAATAACTTCCTTGCTTACGCTAAATGTCTGCATATAAAATAAATAAATAAAAGACACCCGAGGGCATAGAGAGAACAATTCAATGAGATGAACCAACTAGTGTATAATTGTGTGCACAGACAAATATGTTGGAGATGAGGACTAAATTTGTATATGGGATCAGAAATCATAGACAGAAACCAGATTCCTTCTGGTATCAGAAACGCAGGGAATTAAAAGCCAATCCATAGAAATGGGTGCTTGGGGAGCCAATATGCAGAAAGACGGACTAATAAAACAAGAACTAAGCTGCAATTAGAGGCAATATGTAAAAACACATGCTGAAGCATAAGAGCACTGATATATGGAAATGGTTAAAAACTGGAGTATGGGAGCCAATTTGCAGAATGATAGCCCCAAATGGGAGCCAATGACTAGATGAAACAACAAGTAAACAAAATAAGCAATCGAACTGTCATATATATATATATATATATATATAACTCAAAATTCATGAAACATTCATAAATTATAACAAGTCTTAATCAAAGCACACAAACAAAAAGAAAGAATAAAAAAGAAAAGAGAAAAAATAAGGAAAAAAATAACTAAAATGAAAGCTAAAAGAACAAACTAAGAAAAAGAAAAGAATAAAAATTGGAAGAGAAGAAACAGTGTCGCACACAGAGGATGATTAAGCTGAAACGGTGACAAAGCTGAATGAAACGACACTGAAGAACGTTTGGAAATTAGGGTTTGGTCGGTTTACAAGGAAAAATAGGAGAAAAGGTAAAAAGGAAGTCCAAAAAACCCATTATTACCCTTAAAAATTAGGGAAAAATTCAATTTTGTCCCTAAGAACCCAATATCTGACATTAGCGCTACAAATATCCGCTACCCGCTATGCTACGCGTGGCCGCTATCTCGATCGTAGCGACCGCTATGTTCAAGTTGCCGCTACAAGCTATCTCAGAGCTGCGAGCAACCGCTACGCTACACCGCTATAGTGCCGCTATAGCGCGCTATCAACATCTTAATACTAAAATTCAAATTCCAATATAGCTCAAAATTCAAAAGGGTAATCTTATATTACCTGATGGTAAGGTGATGAAGCCAAATTAAGAAACCCACTGTTAGATACACTTCCATTTGTCAAATCATTCTTTGCAAAAGCATTAGCTCTTGGCCCCTCGGGTACCCTGGGAAAGGAATTTGTTTGATTTGATAATGGTTTTGAAGAGTTCCTAGTAAAGTCCCCAGAAGCTGAATTGAACTTATGTTTGGAACCTCTTCCATCAGGTCTACCGACATAAGCACTGGAGTCAACATAACTATCGGGAAAGTTGTCCGGTTGAACAAGAGGAATATAAGATGGCGACGAAATAGGGCTTTCATAATTGGGGAGGGAGTAGTACTGCTGTGCTCCTCCAAATGAACCGTCAACTCCTATCATAGCACCTGGAATATAAGGATTGTATGGATTGTATGGTGACTGTGCAAATCCATAGTTAGGTGTGTAATATACATATGGAAAACTTTCATCTTGTGCACCCTGGAAAGAAAGAAACATTTAAATCAGTTGTCATCCCAACATATGACACAAACACATACAAGCAGAGAGAGGAGGACCAACTCACCGTGTACCGAATATCAGGACCATCTACACCAAAAATCCTATGGTGGTCCTCCCATTCACCGGGTGATTCAAATCCTGGCCACAGTAAATAGCAAGTGGTCAATATAATGCATACATATTATATTTATATATTACATAATACATGATCGACTGGATCAAACCTCAAAGCCAAAAGGCACAATGGTTTTTGATTTACCTGTACAATAATACCCGTAATTGTTGGGGGCAGGGTAATACATGCTCTGATCAACAACAAACTCAGGGGCTCCTTCGTTAAACATGTTTTTGAATGGTTAAAATTCTAAACTAGGACTTGTCAATTGCAAGTATAAATCAGCACCTTCAATCTGAAAGTCAAAGTAACAATAACATAATCGATTATCACAAACTCAGATAACATAAAAGTGACCTACAATCATCAAAGTAAGTAAAAACAATCACAAAGCAACATCAAAACTAACCCTAATATTATAAAATCCCAACAAATTCAAAAGAACAAACAAATAAACTATGCACAAACTCAAACTAACAGAAATCAAATCAAAGTATCAAACCCCATACATTGAAGAAACAAAACCAACACACGCTTCTTTCTATACATAATAAAGAAACTGATTACTCACATTAAACCTATATAGTCACACTATGCATCACAATATTTGGTTTATTACACAATTAAATACATGTAACTTGTGTAAAAAACTATAAAATTTCAACACGGTTTGACTTTACAATAGAGAAACAGCTAAATAACTTATAGAAGTAAATAAACTTTCAGGGGGGGAAGATAGAAGAGCCTATAAAAGGCGTGTGTTAGCAAAAACAGATGGTTCAAATATAACAGCAGCAAGGATAGACTCGCAAAAAAATCACAATAAATGGCATGAAGGTAGCCCTAATTGACAGTCACCAGTACCCCGCAGAAAATTTTAACTCATCTGAGAAATTGTTGTACAATAGTACATTTTAGCTCGTTACATGATGCCTCAACTCTAAAAGCTAAAATCACAACATGGTACAAAACACCCTATGCTCCTCAATTAAAAAAATAAATAAATACACAAATCAATGAGAATCGCAACAACCAATACAAGCCCCCCCAATAACTCAAAAAAAGAAATAGACATTACCTATTCCTTTGTACAAACTTTTCAAAACCCTGATTTTTCAGGTGAATATCTAATTTACACACAACACTGAGATATAGAGCATAAAACAAACTTCACTATTGCTGGAAATACAAACCACACCCGGGGAAGGCATTCAAAAAACCTGTGACAAGCTGCGAGGGCAAACCTTGTCCTTGTATAAGCACATGATGGTATTTGTCTATCAATGACAATACAACTTTTTGCTCATCAACTTCAAGCAATTGACCTGTATGCATATCATGACAACAATAGATGAATTAAATGGAACACTTATCCATCTAGGATCAAGTTGTCAGAAAACTGGACTGATAGTCCAAACATCCTAAATCATTTTGTCAACATAATAAATTTCTGAATATGATATAAAAAAATACAATTCTGTCTGACTGCCGAGATTAATTACAATGATGCAAAGTAATAGAGATGATGCAAGTACAGAAAAATAAAATAGAACGCTTACCTAATTCCATATCCAGTTCTTCATCTTCAACATCCCCCTCTTCAATAATAGCTGAACCATCTTCCAATGCTCCGGCAGCTTTAGCATACCTATTGAGAAATTCTTCTTCCGTTTCTTCATATTCTTCAACCTCGGAGTCCTAATTTAATACACCCACAAGATTTAGAAGAGTTAAATATTAATAAATTGAGCAAGCAAGAGAACATGTTAATCACAACATTTTGTAGACAAAAGGAGGTGTAAGATTATGAAAATACTAAAATAATATGATATACATGAAGAAACTGCAAAGATCAACCTCATCATAATCTTCGGAGTCATCCTCCTCCTCGCTATCTTCATCGTCATCTTCTGCCTCTTCGGCTTCTTCTTCATCTCCTTTCTCATCCTGTAATTCTTTCAACTGAACGGATACCTCCATTAATGAAGTAAAGCAGTTTTGAATTGAACCACCACACGACTTCCCTTGTTTCAGAAGTTGCTCAATCAATCGCACCAGTGTCATCACTAAAATTCGCCCAATAAAAAAAATAATGGTTTGTTAAAAACAGTTTCAACTGTTTGCCTGTGTTCATTAGTAAAGAATATAAACACACAGTATACTACCACAGCAGTACCACCAAACTTTTAGAACTTCACATGAAACACCCTTCAAACAATTAACAGTTAAAAACTCAACTATGTTCAAAGAACATGAATTCAGTGGAAAAAAGAGTCCAATCAAGGCGTATGTGATTAGATAAGTTTGCACGCCAGCATGTAGTTTCAGCACAACTGCCTATAGCAAGAATAGCAGAGGTTTAAACTGTTTAACAAGAAAAATTGGAGAATAAATTTGAGTCGGCAGAAGGGCAATCAAAGGAAGCATATAATCCAGATATTTAATAATGAAGCAAGCCACTATTCAGAAGAAAAAAAAACATATATTAAATATTTTTGTAATTCAAGTAACAGCTGAAATCAAATACTTACCAATTAACTTCGTTTCAGACTCTGTTGTCAGACCAGCAGCCTCAAAGGAGCTACTGGATACAAGACACAACGCAGATGCCCACATTGTGACACCTCCCTTATCACTTTTTTCCATAATACCTTCTACACTTTCAGGATAACACAAATAGCATGAAGATATAGCAAGCAATAGAGGCTTCCAAAGTGAATTGGGCGTGCTTCGAACTTCAACAAAGCGAAAGAAGGCTGTTCGACTAAAAACAATAGCCAATGACTGCTTAACACCTTCAGTTTCAATTGAGTAGGTTGGACAATGTAGTAACATATGGACACAAGAGCAAGCTCTATATGTGGCAGAAGGATATTGCTTAATGGCCTCACAAACAAAAGTGGCAATTCCTTCTACAATTGAACGTTCAGGCACAGGTGGAGCTGGAGGAGGTGGAACCTCTTTAACAAGAAAGTTTTTTAATCTGTATGAACGATCTAAATTCACAATTTCCTTAATCACATCAAAAATTGACAAATCTTCTGATTCTTCCCATGCATGCCACTCTGCAATCATTTCAGCCCAAACTGAAAGCAGCTCTGGCACTCTTAACTCTTGAATCAATTGATTTCCATCAATAGATAACATGACAGACCGTAGCAAAGTTGACAAATCTTCTATGCACGATGAAGTCGGAAAATTCTGGTCTTGTTGATCCTTATTAGTTCAGAAAAACAATTCAAAAAAATTAAAATCAAATATATTTCATATGATGTAAAATTAAAGTTTAGGCAAAGAACTAATATCTGATAGTGAAAAGACTAATCAGCACAAACAGTTTCAATGTACAGCATAAAGGATCTAGATTAGAAGTGCAAATAGTCAAGACATTTTATTGTCACGGGCTCATGGCAGCTGCAACACATGAATTCCAAAAAGAGAATGAATCCCCCCTAACAAATGAAACGAGTATTGTTTCAAGAAACCCATTCAAATTCTCTTCTTTGCATTCCCTCCAGATTATAACTCTTAAGAAAATCAAAATTCAATTTAGCAAGGCTCTCAAACTAACCTGTGTGGATAAAGGTGGAAGCCAAACCTGCTGCAACAGCACAGCAAAAGCTCTGCCAATTGCTGCCTGATCGGCGGCCCATTTTTCTTGGAAATCAGTTGACTCAGAATCAGATACATCAGGCCTAGAGTCTTCCCATGTCTGACCCATAACTGCCAGAGCAGCGATTCCACGCTCAACCACCTATTGCATAATGCAGATACATACTCAGATCAAAAACATAATGAGCTAGTGACAATCTCAGTGTGATAAAAATAGGTAAGAAATATGTAATGATCAAAAATTTCTAGAGCTGGTTGTCACTTATCAGTGTCTAGTGAAGTGTTGTAGAGGACTTGACTCGAAAAAAGTTTAGTGAAGCGTTGTAGAGGGCAGTTGCTGTGATGTTAAGTAGGGACTTGAGTTATTATGGAGTGTCTAAGTCCCATATCATGTAGTATGATAAATTTGGTGGAGTACTTAGGTGAGTTAGTTGTTTTCCTTTGACAGCTAACTTGTAAAGGAGGGTTGCCCGAGAGTTAGAATGTTTATAAACATACTTGGACAAAACATTCATAAATTTTGAAACTTTTTATGAAACATCCGATATAAATTATTACTAATTATTAAAAACCAAGAAAGACCAATACATACCTGAGGCCAATGCTCCAGATTGGAAGTTAACCATTTTGAGACTGAACCCACTAGAGAAGGGATGATGTGTGGGATATGGACTGAAACTTTCTCCTCTCCAGCTTCCATGATAGAACTGAGAAGCTGAAATAAGATGGAGCTATCATTCTCATCATTTCCGATGTTGCTAACTATTACTTGGAGAAGGGGTAGAAAATCAGGGGGCATATAGTCATTCTGAAAAGAGAAGCAGAATCAGGTCAGTGAAAAAAGGAATAGAAATAACAATGTCCTACTGACAAAAAATCAGGAAACTAAAAGCTCACATCAAGGAGTGTCGTTATTGCCCCAGCAGCAGAAACCCGCACAGGATAAAAAGAAGTATCCTGCTTGTCCGGCATAACCAATGCCATAAGCAATTGAGAATATACATCAGCACTCATGTCCTGAAATAACATACAAGGTTAGAAACCAAGTTTGAATCACCTCAGAAATGTGTTCACTGTTATATCACACCAGATGTATGAAACCGTATTGAAACTCTATTTATAACAGAATTTGCTCGAGTTCTGATAGCAAGATTGAGTGTACCTCTGGTAGACAGGAGCCTAGTTCTCCAAGTACCCAATTTGCACTTGCAATAAGGTGTGGTACAGAAACAGCTATAGTATATAGCGGCAAAATCCGTGAACGAATGAGAATTGTCACAAATCCAGATTCTTGATCTCTCAAAAACTGTTAAAGAAATGAGTTAATAAATTATTTACTTTTTTGACAATTTAACTTTGAAAAACTTATGGCTTTTTCAACAAAAGGTGAATGTCCTCACATCTTGCAGACCGCCACATGCCATCAGTACACCAAAGTAACTGCCATAGATGATGTAACAAGAATAAGGTGCGATAAAATTATTAATAAGAATATCAACCAAACTAATATATACAGGAATAAGACACTGCTTATAATATGATACTGACACTGAGTATAGGAGGATTAGGGGAAAACTAAAGCGAAGCAAAAAAAGAAAAGGAAATAATCTCTATTAAATAGTACATGACACATACACAACAAAAACTTGTCCCCTTCAATCAGAAACACTTTAAAAAACACAAACAAAAGTATTGGCGTCAGTCGTGTATAAATTTAATTGACTAAATTTGACAATGAAAATCCCTTAAAAGATGGTTAAAAAATATGTAGGGCCAATTCTTCAATATTTCACATTTAAATTGCTGATTAACAAATAGGCTGCAAGGAAATAAGGAACTCATCAAGGAATGAACAAAGTGATTGACGACATAGCATGTGCAATAGATCTTAAAAATAAGTTCATAAAAAAAAATCTTCAAAATAAAGTGTGCAGTTAATTGATCAGGCAGGCATACATATGTGAAGCATGCATAAAAACTCACTCATTCAGGACTTTTTCTTGAGACACGTTGGAAACAGAAGGAATGGGAAACTTAGACAAAAAAGGAAGCACCAATAACTCCCCCATAGAACGGCGCTCATTGCTTTTTTTGTTCTTTTGACCTTTTTTATGTTTGGCTGATAAACTGTCAGTGGAAGTCTCCATTGGTGGCCCCTGCAAAAATTAATGACCACATGAACTATATAGTAATAACCAAGGGCCATATAGCTCGGTGAGTTTTTATCAAGAACAAGAAGGAACCTTTGACATCGAAATAACACCAAGTAAGTTTACTGCACTTTTTCTGGCAGTGAATAAATCCTCCCTCCATCCACTAATTTCGTCCTGAATTATAAAATTTTGGTCAGAACTGAGAAATCACTATATATATATTATGTAAAACAATAACAAAAAAAAATTCCGTACTATATCCGAAGGAAAATTCTTCCGTATATACTCATCAGCATCTTCTTCCCACTCTGATATGTCCTACAAATTGCATTTCCATAAGACATCAATGAGAAAAGGTCCCTTGAGAAAAACATTCCATCACTGTGTTAAATGAAATATACGTCTTTAAAATAAATTCTGACCTTTTCATTCATTACCAATGCTGGGAAGATTGCAGATTCCAATAGAGTTGTAAACTACCATACCCTCCTACTTTCACTTTGTATAAATTCATTACATCCTTTGTTTCCATTTTCGATTAAATAACCACCCGAGCACAATTGATTCAAAGTGTATATATCAGACCCATATTATTACACTACCACAATTTTGAGTTATTATAGCGTCTATTTAATAGCGCTTTTTTTAAAAGTGCTATAAAAAAGTAACAAGGCATTCCTAAAATAGCGCTTTAATTAAAATTCAAAATTTAAGGGTGATATAATAGCGCTTATATTAAAAGCGCAATAAACTACAAATGCGGAACATTATTATAACACTTTAGGAGAAGTGCTGTTAAACTTGATACTAAGGTGTACCACCTTTTAAATTTCTCACCGGTGTACCAACAATTATATACCAACAGATTTATTAAAAGTAATTGAAAGGTTCAGATTTGGTGAGAACAAAAAGTAACATCTATTCATTTCCTTACTCAATCATGCTATTTTTTTTCCTTTTCTCAACAAAACAGTCGTAAAAATGATTTGTATGAGTGATTTTTGGTCTAATTGACCTCAAATCTTCCCTCTATAATAGATCAGATAAGAAGAAAGAAAAAGTTGTGACGGCTACAGTTACTAGAAAAGGAGAGAGGAGAAGTGTGTTAAATATCTTCAACTTAAATAAAGTTATTCATAATTTTGAAATTAGTTGAATTTGAAATAAAGTTTATATCAAACTTGAGTTGAACTTGGGAGAATTCATCATTATCAACCTTAAAGGTTAATAATAATATGGATTGAGAGCTAATTTTCTTTGTCTTAACTAAAAAAGTGTAATTTACCGATGGTCTGTTTTTCCTCTAATTTTAATTTTCTTCATAATTTCATCCACGTCAGAGGGAGTGGTTAGGGCCTTAGGGGTCATTTTTTTTTTTTTTTTATTTATCTAAAATCACTTTTCTAAGTCGTATTTCTTTATATTTTTGTGAAAATAAGTTAATTTCACATATATTTTTAATTTTTCATTATTTCGTCATCTTAATTAGAGTGGTGTTGTGTTGCTTGTCATCTCAATGCAACATTTTGTTGTTCAATGTTAATGCAGCATTTTTTCGATTTTAGATTGACAAATTAGATTTAATTCAATACATATTCAATTAATGATTTAATTCAATACTTAAAGCAAAACCCATAATGGACCTAAAGCATCGGTCACTTATTAAGTTAAATTGATCTTTTCATTTTTGTCAAAAGATTACATTGATTATATTGATCTTTTTTATTGTTTTTGAATTTTTATTATTCATGATAATGAATATTGCATATTTTTATGAAAAAAAAAATAGTATTATGTTTTCTTAAATATAACAATCAATAAATAACTTTTTAATGTTATACATTTTTTTGATACATATATGAGATAACAAAACCACCATAAATTTACACATAGAAAGTGGAGCAACTAGGAATCAAACCTCGATCATAGACATCTGACTTAACAATTTTGACATTTTTTGTCAATTGAACTAAGATTTCTAGACTTTAATATTATATATTTAACATTAAATAATTTATTATTACAATTATCAGCTTACACGGGTAAAAGTCTAGTTATATTTAATTCAATACATATTCAATTAATGATGTTTGTGTCGTACTTTTAATATAGATGTTGTGAATTTATTCGTAGATTCACTTTTTAAAATTTCTAGCGATTTCGAATTTATATTCTATCAATTTAAATAAATAATGACTTTCTATCAAGAATAAAAATTAATTAAGACCAAACTTAAAAATAAAAATAAAAAATTGATTTTAAAAAAGTAGACAAATGGATTAAGAATTTTTAAAAGGAAGAGTATTTTTGCTTATGAATCAACACTCCCACCATATTGCCAAATTATCAAAAAAGGAAAAGAAAATGGTGAGCAATAGTATCTGTGTTTCACTCACATCACAGATTTCAATGGTGATCATGCTGAATTAGTAAGTTTTAGGCTTTTAGCTATATTCATTGATTCTCTGTATTCGCTACATTCAAATACTATTTTCTGGATTTGGGTTATTCCCATTTTCTCAACTGCTATAAAAAAAACCTTTTTTTTTTTTGTCATTCTCTGTTTCAAATTCATATATGTGGATCTTGCGCATTTTTTGCTCAAGTTCTACTAGTAGTAGTTGAAAATCATTTGAATTAGGTTTACTTACTCTATTCCAAAACACTCAGCACAAAATTAAGTTATCAACTTAAGACTTAGGAGCTCATAATCAAATAACACTAGATTTTACTTGCATTTAAGTATTTTACTTTTTTCAAACTTTATATTGAAACTTTGTTGTAGTCAAAGTAAGTCAATTTAGATTCAATACTAAACTCTCATGGGTATGTTTGGATTTGAGTTTTTCTACCATCATAAGCTGTTTTAAGCTTATTTCCACAAGCTCTTCAGTATAGTTTATGAAAACAACTTATGATATAGATTATATGAAAACAAGCTTATTTCTACAAGCTCTTTTTTTCCTTACATTTTTTAATGGAAGTTATGCAAAATCTTTGTCTACAGAAACCGATATATTTAGTTAAAAGTTTAATGAAAATGAAGAAGTGGTATGGAGGCCTATTGATCATAGCTTTAGGTATGATGCTGTTTCTACGGTACAATCTTAAAGGAATTCAGCCACAAAAGCAGTCAACAAAACAAAAACAATCTGCATACAGTTTTTTCAATAATCATTCTCCACCAAATGATTCTATTAAAGGAAGCAACAATGTTGCAGTAGTGACCTCTTTTGTTGAAGAACTGAAAATAGTACCAAAACCAACAAAAAGGCCGCATTTGGTACATGTTCCAGGGCTTGATGATCTGTATGACACGAAAAATTTATCTGAACGAATGAGGAATGTTGTACTTGTTTGGACACATTTACGTTTGTTGCTGTCGAGGTCGGATGCTTTGCCGGAAATGGCTCAAGGAGTTAAAGAGGCTTCTGTAGCATGGAAAGAGTTGATGTCCACTGTTGAAAATGACAATGCGTCTAAGATTAGTAAGATAGATGGCCCAGAAAATCTAAACTGTCCTTTCTCTGTTATGATACTTGGCAGGACGTTAGCAGATAGTGGAATCACTCTAGAGCTCCCTTGTGGTTTGGTTGTAGATTCGTCTATTACAATAATTGGCATTCCTAATGGACAAAACAGTAGCTTTCAGATTGACCTAGCTGGACAGGAGCTAGAAGAGGAACCAAATCCTCCCATTATCTTGCATTATAATGTGAATCTTCCTGGAGAAAACATGACAGAGGTACCGTATATTGTTCAAAATACATGGACCAATGATTTTGGGTGGGGGAAAGAGGAAAGGTGTCCTGCTCATGGTTCTGCTAACATCCGCAAAGGTACATTTAGTATGATTATCATATATTCACACGTCTTTCATCATTATATTGATGCCCATGATAGAACTTTAAGTGTCAAATTCGTCAGCTAGCAAATGGACAAAAACCAACTAGAAATATGTTATTTATTTTGTAGAAGATATAAATTATTAATATATAATTATAACCGAACACAGATTATGTCTTGTTGGAATACCTGTTTCTTTCCGTAATAGGCTCTAACTACAGTAGCAACACTTCAGATTGTGCTTAAGCTGCCAAGTTTGTAGAATCCTTTCATATAATAATTAATCGCAATAATTTATCTCATTTGTGTTATCGTGTTTCCTTTTTATTCTTGAGTACAGTTTTTTTATGTGGGAGGCTTTTAGTGAATTCTAAATTGTCTAAATCTATGATGTAGTTGATGAGCTTGTTCTCTGCAATGTACATGCTGTCAGAAATAACAACGAAGAGAATGTAAATGTCGGTCAACCTACTAGTGATATACCTTCTAATATTTCCTCAGAAAGTGCACATATAACTGCTAATTTCCCTTTTTCTGAGAGTAATCCTTTCACTGCCACATTGTGGGTTGGTTCAGAGGGATTTCATATGACTGTCAATGGAAGGCATGAAACATCTTTTGCATATAGGGAGGTATGGTATAGAAAGAGAAATACTGCTTAAAACAAAACAAAACAAAAAATTAAAATTAGAATGGTTGTTTTGTTCCAACTTAACACATTTTTTGTGGATGCAGAAGCTTGAACCATGGTTAGTCAACACCATTAAAGTAGAAGGCAGTTTAAGTCTCTTTTCAGTTCTGGCTAAAGGTCTACCCGTTACCGAAGATAATGATATAGTCGTTGATGTTGAGAACCTGAAGGCTCCTTCTATCCCTAAAAAAAGGCTTGTTTTATTGATTGGAGTATTCTCTACCGGAAATAATTTTGAGCGTAGAATGGCTCTAAGGAGGTCTTGGATGCAATATGAGGCTGTACGTTCTGGTGAAGTTGCTGTCAGATTTTTTATTGGGCTTGTAAGTGATGCATTTCAGACTTGTTAAAGTGAATCTGTAAATTAGAATAATTGTTATTCCGCTTATTCAAAAAGAGAATAATTGTTATTCCACTTACACAAAGTTTTGCCAATTATAAATTTGAAACCTCTAATCAATTCTGTGATATCTAAATGCTGAAACTAACAAATCATTATCAAAAGAACTACGTGGATTTTTTAGCACAAGAAAATGGTGTTTGGGGAAACTGAAATTCAAGCTTTCATACTCTAACAGTCTTAAGCCACTAAATGTTTTAGTGTGGACTCAACCATGCATGATTCAACATTATATCAGAGTTTTCTTCCTTTTAATTATATTCTTCTCTTGTTAAAAACTGTCCTGTGATATTTTATTTCATCTGATTGCAGCATAAGAACAATAGAGTTAATTTGGAGTTATGGAGAGAAGCTCAAGCATATGGAGATATCCAGTTGATGCCTTTTGTTGATTATTATAGTTTGATTTCCTTGAAAACAATTGCAATTTGCATTATGGGGGTAAGTTGATTAAGATTATATGCAAAGGAGATATTGGGATTGTTGTTGTTTATTTTCTAGTTAGTGTTGGTCAATTTGTCATAGACAATTTCGTTTTCTTTTGAGTGGCACCCAACTCATTGTCTAGTTGAATCTCGAGCAAACCACCTTGTTTGGATAAACTGATAAACAACTTAATTAAGCTCTTGCATTTAAGTGTGTATGGTACAAACAATTTGTTTATTTATTTTTATACTGTTGAAAATTTGGTGGAATGCTGGGTTTTCTCTCTTTCTTGCGCTCTCTTTAGGCCATTACTTTTTACTATGATTTATCTAACAAGTCATTTTTAAACAAAAAATTGCAGACAAAAATCATCCCATCTAAATACATAATGAAAACAGATGATGATGCTTTCGTAAGGATTGATGAAGTTCTTTCCAGCCTGAAAGGGAAACCGTCAGAAGGCCTCTTGTACGGTTTAATATCTTCTAAATCATCTCCTGATAGGGATACGGACAGCAAGTGGTACATCAGTGATGCGGTATTATTAACCTCTATATATTGCTATTGATAAATTAAATTAGTATCCTCCCCTAATTTATTTATTTTCAATTAATCATTATCATACTGTTATTTTAGGAATGGCCACATGATGCATACCCTCCATGGGCACATGGTCCTGGCTATGTCATTTCTCGCGACATAGCGAAATTCATTGTCTCTGGTCGCCAAGAAAGAAAACTCAAGGTAAAAATTCCTGGTTTTCCATCATAAAGGTTTTGTAAATTGTAATAATCTTTTTGGATATTTCAAGCAGTGTTGTCAACTGCAATGTGGCTTTCGCTATTTGCTATTTTACATAGTACATTTTTAGCTTCCACTATTTTCTGCAATCCGCTATTGATAACACTGATTGGGAATAAAATCACACATCACTATCACATCTTTTGCTATGAACCACTTATGTAAATGAATTGGATCTTAAATGAACTTGAACAAAGTATTATCTTAAATTTATATTTGTTAAAAGCTAAATAGCCATCATTGCATTATTCTTCCATTCATCTTGCTATATATATATATATATATATGTTTCTTTGTACCTTCCTTTAACTGCTAAATTATTTTTGTTCATAGTTCTTTAAATTAGAAGATGTTGCCATGGGGATATGGATTGAACAGTTTAAGAATAGTGGTAAAGAAGTACACTATGAGAATGATGAGAGGTTTTTCAATGCTGGATGTGACTCAAATTATGTACTTGCTCATTATCAAAGCCCAAGGATGGTGCTATGCTTGTGGGAGAAACTGCAGAAAGAACACAAGCCAGAATGTTGCGAGTAGATATCAAAGATTTTGATCTTAACTTATAACTAGTTACTCTATTCATTCTGAAATGCTTTAAGTTATATGTATATGTTTGTCATCACTACTCATATTAACTTCTGTATCCTATTGTTCATTGATTTATTTATTAATTAATTAATTCTAACCATTTGAGCAAAAATAATTACTGTAGTTTCACCCATACCCTGTAGTTATTTTGTTCATTTTTACTACTATTATTTTATTGTTAAGAAATAAAACCGTGTTTTATTTAATATTTTTTTGTCATGTACTATAATTCAACCGTTAAGTTTATCAAACACGATAAATAGATAGTACTCATAGTTTTTGTGGTAACCGTAGGTATTTTTTTTCTTCTAGAGACTTAACCGTTGGTTAGTGATTTTTTTTTTGTTACTATAATATTGGTACAAAATTTCTACTGCTATTAACGATGATTAATATTTGTCGGAAAATTTGTAAAGTACACAAGATGAATTCTTTATTCCAATCAAATTCTTAGTTAGTTGACTTTATTATTGGTAACTTGGTATGCGGTGGAAGATAGAAAACAAGCAGATCCACATGATTAGTATAGAAGGTGACTCACGGCTTGGCTTAATCATGTGGCCAAAATCTGATTAAACAGAATGTTAATGATTAAAAAAATACTAATACTAATAGAGTAAAACATTAGGATAAGCTATGACTATGAGTTTAGTTTTGGCTTTAAGAATATGAATGGAAATCGTAGTGTAATTACCTACTCTTGATACATAACAGTAGTTGACAATTAGTGGCGCAAAACCAATTGAAGGGTCCAATTAACAAACGCCTTGTACGCAATATGATGATGACTAAGCGTGCCACTAACGGAAAGAAAGCTACCTAATCATATGATTAAACCATGGTTATGGTTAAACTTATGTGATGTTTCACATTGGTGCTTTTTCACTAATAGCAAAACAAGAGGAATAAAGTAAAATTCATTTGATCTAAGGTTCCAAGTAGGTATGAAAAAATATTTATTGAAAAAAGTTAATTTTTTAAAGGGATTTTAATTATTTTAGTAGATTGGTCTTTGAAAAAATATTTATTGAAAAAAGTTAATTTTTTAAAGGGATTTTAGAAGAAAGCTACCTAATCATATGATTAAACCATGGTTAAACTTATGTGGATGTTTCACATTGGTGCTTTTTTATTAATAACAAAACAAGAGGAATAAAGTAAAATTCATTTGATTTGAGGTTCCATCTCTAACTAGTAGGTATGAAGAAATATTTATTGAAAAAAGTCAATATTTTAAAAGGATTTTAATTATTTTAGTATAGTTTGATCTTTGCAGTTGAGCGTTCAATACTTTGATTTATAAATATTAAATAAAAAAAATGTATGTTTATGTTTATTTTTAACTTAAAAATTGTTGTCATAAAATGAGGAGCAATTATCTTTCTCAAGTGCCAATTATTATACTTCCTCAAACTTTAATTATAAGCAAACGTTCATTTTTAGACGAGTTTTATCAACTTTTTGGTGACTAGAATAAAACATAAAACTTGTACTATTGAAAAGGTTGCCAAAAATCCCATAGCTCGATATATATCCGTGTGCTATAATAATATGCTACAAATATTTTCTGCGTTCATTTATAAAAAATAAAAATACTAATTTCTGTGTTCGTGTGTTGGATATTTTATTGAATAAATTAGACTATAAACTAGTTGTTGAAATTTAAAGATCATAGTCAAAATCACATTTAGATAAGGAAATGGCGATAAGGATGTGATCAAATACTAGTTTAACACGTAACCAAGCTACAACCTACAAGATATAAGTTTTGTTTTTACAAAGGAGAATGTTATTCCATATCATTAGAAATCATAATCCAACAATTACTCTAAAAAACAAATCCTTATCAACAATTACGAGAAAACATAATAAAAAACATTGCGATTTGCGACTATACATAAAGTTTGCCACCTTTGCTTGAGGAGGAACAAATCATGTCGGTTTGTGGACTAATATACTTAACTTTGAAGTTTGGTCTTGATAAAAAGAACATTCAATCCAATCAAAATAAAAAGAAGAACATTCAACACTTCATTTTTTTGGACAATAATAAAGAGTTGATTCTACAATTAAATAATGTACTCCTTTTGATTTTGAACAAAAAAAATTTATATTTAATTTGGTTTTGTAATCGTAACTTCTATCAAATAAAAGTGGTACATGCAAATCAATTTTTAATTATGTTTGACTTTAAATGATGGACTTGTGAATGCATGTAATTTATTTGGTTAGTTGCATTTGGTCAATCTAAAAACTCTAAGATAAATTAATTTTTCAACATCATGAGAATAATAAAGGAACAATCATTGATACGATAAAATTCTTATTTTGAATTTGGATTAAATCCAAAGAAGAAAAGTGTTTATTAATTAGGGATCGATGAAAGTGGTTAAATACATTTTTTTGATATCATAAAAGCCTAGTAAAGAGTAGTAAGAGTTTACAAAGAGTCCAAGATTCAAATTATCTGCACTAAGCTAAGTTCATTGAAACAATTTATTTATACTGTAAAATACTTCAAAGAAAAAACATTTAATTTGAGGGAATTGGATGATTAAAGGGAATATGCACAAAATATAGCAATCATTAATTAGCGCGAATCCTCGTGACTTTTCATCTTTCACCAACCGTTATTTGCCGCCAATTTGTTTGCAATAATCATCATTAAGAATCAACATAAACAATGCCCTTGTGCTCATGGATTTTACAATAATACCCTTGTATTCTTTTTCTCCTTCCTTTTCATGTGGTGCCACTATTTGTTTACTTATTTATTTTATCAAATTTACAACATGATGATTGATAGTTAGGTATGGACTCTTTTTTAAGACGAAATTAAAATTATGAATTTAGTTTTTATATTGTAAAAATGTACTCTTTTCAGTTATTAGTAAAAAAAAATTTTGGTGAACTAGTAAATTTTAAATTGATCTTGTGATGATAGAAACATTTTATTATATGTCATTATTTAAATTTAAATGTATTTTTAAGGTCAACTTTATCAAGCAAAAAATAAACATAATTGTTTTTTGTTTTTATCTCTTGTAACAAAAAATAAATAAACATAATTGTTCATTTTCTAGCACGAGTAGTTTATTCTATATTTAGTCGCTATATTTTCGATTCAATTCTTCATTGTACTAATAACTATTTTCTCCATCCTAAATTATAAGAGAAAAATCCATTTTTAAGAATATTTTTTCATTATTTTAAAAAAATTAATGTAAATTGCATTTATTTTTTTTATCTCCCCATATTTCAATAAACAACAACCAATAAAATATTCTTTAAAAAAAAAACCAATAAAATTTATTTTTACATCTTTCCAATAAAAACATATTCTAAGAAAAACATACAAAATCATAATTTAAATTATCATGTTCTATTATTATTTTTTAATAAATCTGATTTTTTTATTCACTTTACAATTTGGGACGAAGGGAATATTTGATAAATAAAACGAATTAAACTTGTTTTAGTTAAAATAATTGAAATTTAATATTTATCTGAATTGATAAATTTTTAGTGATCAAGTTAGATAATAAAAAGTTGATTAATAAAAAAAAAGTTAGATAAAAAAATGCGGTTAGTATAATCTGTTGGCAATTTGAATTACTAGTGTAATTAAGTTTGATAATGGTCAAATCAATTTCCAAACAAGATAAATAGAAGATTCACGAACCGGATCTAAAACTACTTGGCCCACAGGGTAGAAGCGTGTCGTTTCATAAACACCACTTATTATATATAAAAAGGGTATTATTGCCTTTTCACTAAACACGTAACTAACTTTTCTACACAAGCGAAGCGTGTCCAACTCCTACTTTGCTTTAAGTACTTCCTTCTCTTATATTTTCACACCAAAACTCAAACCCTAATTTCACTTTCTACCATTATTTCCCTCAAAAAATTTCCAACAATTCAATTTCAATTTTCGATTTCGATTTCCCAATTTTCAAACTCTATAGCTACTTTTAATTGTGTTGGTTTTCTCAGAAGATTTTGCAAAACGGCGTTTGAAGATGGTAGCTAAAGCTGAAATTCTATGTCAAGAGAGTATTTCTATGATGGATGTAAAGTTTCATATTTGCGTTTCACAAGAACACAACGTTAAGCTTGACCTTTCACCAACCTCTCCTACACCTTCTCTTCCGATCCTTTCTCATGTAAGGCTTTCATCTTATTCTATTATCTTCTTCAATTCAATCCTCTGTTTTTTATTTTGTTTTTAATTTCAAACTTTTGTTTGTTTTATTTGGGTAAATAATTGGTTTTTCCTTTACCCTTTTGGATTATTAGTTGAATCTTGTAATTTTAAGTTGGTGGGTTTTATTGGATAATAATTGTGTGTTAATCAGTTTTGATTTAGCTGTGAATTTTCCTTAGTTTAGTTTTAATTCTCAATCAGGATCAATGATTTTTGTTTGTTTCATAATTGTGGGGAAGATCTAATAATACTCATGTGATGTTCCTGAGATTGTTGAACCTGAATTTTGGAACTAGAATTTGAACCTCAATTTTTGAGCTGGATTAAGTAGTTTGAAACTTGAAGCTTATTCGTTTAACCTATGTTTTATTCATTTTTTTATTTCCTTTGAATTCTCAAATTAATGATCTCTGTTGAAATAGCTTGCTACAATTTTAGTAAATTTATTATTTGTTATTTGTTATTCCAACTTCTTTCATAGTTTTGTGCTGATTGCATGCTTTTTGTGTATTATTAGGCTGTGAGTTGCTCTGAGATCATTAAAGAATCCATGTTGGAGACCCCTGCAAAGATGTTTGTCCCAAATGTGCGTTCTGGTAGCTATACGGATATCGGACCACGAGGATCAATGGATGATGAACACATTCAGATTGATGATCTAGCTTGTCACCTTGGATTTGTGTTCAAGTACCCTATACCAAGTGCGTTTTATGCAGTTTTTGATGGGCATGGAGGACCTGAAGCTGCTTCTTTTGTTAAGAGGAATGCTATGAGATTATTTTTTGAAGATGCTGACATGCTGCAATCATATGATACTGATGGTTGTTTTTTAGAGAAGTTGGAGGACTCTCATCGGAGAGCTTTTAAACGGGCTGATCTTGCCTTGGCCGATGAACAAAGTGTTAGTAGTTCATGTGGGACTACAGCACTGACTGCCCTTGTACTCGGAAGACATTTGCTTGTTGCTAATGCCGGTGACTGTCGAGCAGTTCTTTGCAGGAGAGGGGCAGCTGTTTTGATGTCTCAAGATCACAAACCAAGTTATTTACCAGAACGAAGAAGAGTGGAGGAGATAGGCGGCTTCATTGATGACGGGTATCTTAACGGTTATCTCTCAGTAACTCGAGCCCTTGGGGATTGGGACTTAAAATTTCCACTTGGTGCAGCATCTCCTCTTATTGCTGAGCCAGATGTTCAAATTGTTACGTTGACAGAAGAGGATGAGTTCTTGATCATTGCGTGTGATGGGATTTGGGATGTAATGTCTAGCCAAGTTGCAGTTAGTCTTGTTCGGCGTGGATTAAGAAGGCACAGCGACCCTCATCAAAGTGCCAGAGATCTAGTCAACGAAGCATTGCGCCTAAATACATCCGATAATCTCACTGCTATTGTTATATGTTTGTCAGCTGTTGAAAAATTTGCTGAATCATGTCCGCCCCATAGACGGAGATTCAAAGCTTGCAGTATTTCTGAAGAGGCTCGTAATAGATTGAAGAACTTAATAGAGGGAAACTGACTATAAATAAATTCTTGTGATCCACAAATGTTTCTTTGATTATAAAAGATTAATCAGTTTTTTAGTCTGTTTCAGATATAGAAAAACAGTCAACAGTTTTGTAGGGATATATAGGTGAGGGTTAGAGGAGGTTTAGACCTATTTAATTGGAGAGGTGCTTCTGGGATTTGTAGAGAAAGTTGTAGCTAAATTTTGGCGGAGTAGATTAAATCCCTCATTGTTGTGGTTTTGATTTCACATTGTTGAATATGTAAATATAAATGATGTAGGCTCTATTTAAATAAACAAGTTAATTAAGAGCTTATACTTATGTGTAAGTTATATCTATAACAAGTTTTAATAAGCTATCATGGTTAAATTAATGAAAATGTTAAAGTGGTTTTCATATGTTATGTTAAAAAGTTTCACAAGTGATATATGTGCTTATATTAGCATATGAATTCAAATAACTCAATCTAAACAAACAAACAATTCAATTCTCTCGTTGTGCATGGCACTAGATTTTAATACTCGTATCGTGTCAGTGTTCTTCTGTACGTATTTGTCTAGGTGGCCTTTGTATAAGGCATAGGATGGATAAGTGCAAGTTTGATATTTTGGTTGCTTTGCATATCTTATCTCTATAGGCCTATGACATGGGACGATATCATCCTTTGACATCATAAAAGCCTAATCACTTATCGTTTGTGATGAGTTTTTCTTTGTTATTTTCATATGTATATGATATGATGTGATATGAAAATGGGGGGGTGTGAGTTTAGGAAAGACTATATTGAATTAAAGATTTTCCACTATTTTTTTGTGTTTTGGAATGGAGTTGCTATTGTCCAACCAAATATTGAAGCCTTGGTAAGATGTGTAAGGCCGTTATTCGTTATCTTAGAAATCGTAAACGAATGACTCTAAATTGCTGCTTTTGAACCATTCTATAGAATGCAAGCTTCCAATCCACCACTCCAACTCTCCAAGCATCAAATAATGTTTGAGATAAAATAAAATTTAAATAAGTTGATATACTAAGACTGAGTTAGCTTACTAAACGTGAGTTTGAGATAGAATCGATCTGAAACTCGCGTTTGAAGTATTCTAACGCCAAACCAAACCGACATCTAAGGGTGCGTTTGATTCGCAAAGTAATAAGTACTAACAGTACATGACAGAACAAAATAGTATAAAATAAAATAAGATAATACATGACAGAATAAAATTGTATCGAAGAGAGATAATTTTCTTATATTTAAACATAAAAAAGATATTTTTCGTATTTTTTATAGTTGTACTGTGAACAAAAAGTTGTCATGTGGTTTAGTGAAAGATAAAAATTCCTAATTTTGTCTTGTCCTTTACTATCTATTTTGTTCAATTCCATAATTAATTTTTAAATTAAACAGAGTACAAAATATTGTTATAGGGGATCAAATGCACTCTTTAACTTTAATATCACCTTAATTAGGACACATTTACCATCAATGTAATGCATTTTGAATCCAAAAAGCACAGCTAGAGGTAATTAAGTAGAGAATCAAATAAACCAACAGTACCCCAAAAAAAATAAACCAACATTAAATAAAATATACAAACTTTGTGAACGGTCCAAGTCCAAACTAGTACAAAGTAAAGGTTGAATTTGCATGTGGGGAGAAAACTAAAATAAAATAACATAAAGGATATATATTGGAAAATGCCCAAATAATGGAGGGCCACAAAGGCATGATCCAAGGGCTTTGATTAATTAAGGAATCAATGGCCCTAAAATAAAATCAGATACTAAATAATTATTTCATTACCATTTTAATTTATTTATAAATATTAAAGAGAAAAAGGCATTGGGTTTTAATTGTGAGTGTTAGGTCTAAGAAAGAAAAAAGAAAAGAAAGAGTGTGTTGCTGCGTTTGTGATCGAAGAATCGAATACAGAAAAAAAAAAAATGGCCATGGCGAATTTGGCTCGTAGAAAGGGTTGTTCTCTTCTTTCATCGGAAACTTTGAGATACACGTTTTCTCTAAGGTCGTCAAGAGGTTTCGCTTCCGGATCTGATGAAAACGACGTCGTTATCATCGGTGGTGGTCCCGGCGGTTACGTCGCCGCCATTAAAGCCGCTCAGCTTGGTTTCAAAACTACTTGTATTGAAAAGCGTGGCGCTCTCGGTGGTACTTGTCTCAACGTTGGTTGCATCCCTTCTAAGGTCCATTCATTCTTTTTTACTCATTTCGATTCTCTTTTTCCGATTTCGATTTTGATTTTAATTATTAGTTGTGGATTATGCATAATTATATGTTTAGTTTTTGTGTTGTTATGGATTTGATTATATTTGATTAAGCTGAGGGAAGTGGCTTTTTGCTATTATTTGATTTTTGGAATTTGGAGTTTATTCTGTTGATGTGCTCTTAAGAGGTGAAAATAATTTGATTATGGATGAACATTTTTTTACCTTCTATTTCTTTGTGATTTTGGTGTTTTGATTAGTATTGTTCTGTGTTAGAATTGAGTGCAATGCAAGTATGTGATGTTCTTTATTCTTGTCTTGCATATTTTTCTTCGCCCTGTGTCGATGAGTTTATTTTATTTCCAGAATAGTAATTAATCTCTAAGCACTTGTCTTAACTGGATTATTAGCTGAATGGGAGGAAGTCTAATTTTAGTACACTAAGTTTGCATTTTCTTATTTGTAACTTACTTAAATTTCCATGGTGTTACATGGTATCCTGAAGACTTTTATAACGTCTACTATGGCTTTTTCAAAACTTGTATTGACCTCTGTGATTTCCTTCGTGTCGTGTGTTTTAAAATATAAAAATTGATGTGCTTCCATATGTTTAAGAATCCGGCTCCTATAAAGCGAGCAACTCACTTTAGATCGTAAGTAAAGTGGGTGTTATGGACCATTGATTGACAAATTAAAGGTGTATGTTGCAAGTATATTATAACAAATCATGAGTTTGTCGAAATAAAAACCTTTAATTTTCTCACTTTAGAGGAGTCAATTTCTATGTTAATTGATAGGTCATAGGACCTCTCCAAAGAATTGGTTTTTGACATAACATGATGCTTTGTTTGATCCATATAGTCACCCCACCTAGTGGAGTAAGGTTTTGGGTAATGTTGTTGTTGCCCTCTCATGCATTATATTATATATCTTGAAAAGGCTTGTAGGTAACACATATATTTTCTCTATTCCTTGTACTCATTAGGTACCTTCATATTTCAGGCTTTGTTGCATTCTTCTCACATGTACCATGAGGCTAAACATTCATTTGCCAACCATGGGATCAAACTTTCAAATGTCGAGATTGACTTGGAAGCTATGATGGCACAAAAAAACAAAGCTGTTTCTAATCTTACCAAGGGTATTGAAGGCCTATTTAAGAAAAACAAGGTAACCTATGTAAAAGGATACGGAAAGTTTATTTCCCCATCTGAAGTCTCTGTAGATACCATTGAAGGTGAAAATACTGTTGTCAAAGGAAAGCATATCATTATTGCCACTGGTTCTGATGTCAAATCCCTACCTGGTGTCCCTATTGATGAAAAGAAAATTGTATCATCAACGGGGGCTCTTGCATTGACTGAAATCCCCAAGAGGCTTGTAGTTATTGGGGCAGGTTACATTGGGCTAGAGATGGGCTCAGTATGGGGCCGAATTGGCTCTGAGGTAACTGTTGTCGAGTTTGCATCCGAGATTGTTCCTACCATGGATGCAGAAATCCGGAAGCAGTTTCAACGTTCTCTTGAAAAGCAAGGGATGAAATTTAAGCTGAAGACCAAGGTGGTTGGAGTTGATACTTCTGGGGATGGTGTGAAGCTAACTGTTGAACCAGCAGCTGGTGGTGAACAGACCACAATTGAAGCAGATGTTGTCCTTGTATCTGCTGGTAGAACTCCATTCACTTCTGGACTTGATTTAGACAAGATAGGAGTTGAAACAGACAAGGTAGGAAGAATTTTGGTAAATGAAAGATTTTCCACAAATGTCTCTGGTGTCTATGCAATTGGTGATGTAATTCCTGGTCCAATGTTGGCACACAAGGCAGAAGAAGATGGAGTTGCTTGTGTTGAGTACTTGGCTGGTAAGGTTGGTCATGTGGACTATGACAAAGTACCAGGTGTTGTCTATACATACCCTGAGGTTGCATCTGTAGGGAAGACAGAGGAGCAGGTTAAGGAAACCGGAGTTGAATACCGCGTTGGGAAGTTCCCTTTCATGGCTAATAGCAGGGCAAAGGCAATCGATAACGCTGAAGGACTGGTCAAGATCATTGCTGAAAAGGAAACAGACAAGATATTGGGAGTGCATATTATGGCACCCAATGCAGGAGAACTCATTCATGAAGCAGCCATAGCATTGCAATATGATGCATCAAGTGAAGACATAGCACGTGTGTGCCATGCACATCCAACAATGAGCGAGGCTGTTAAAGAAGCTGCAATGGCCACTTATGACAAGCCCATTCACATTTGAAGAGTTGATTGTTTCTTTATTCTCTTTTTTTCATTTTTGTCCAAGGATTTTACCTTGAATTGGAGAAGATACTTTGTGTGTTAATTTAGATTCAGGTTTTCATATACAAATTAGCTCTTTATTTACCTAATGCATATGCATAATAAGAGGAATTATTGGGTTGTTTTTATCGTTGCTGAATAATATTTTTCTCTCCTTATCTCAGGAGCAATCTTGTAATTTTGACTGTTGGGTGAAAGCAATTCAATCCCACACTTCTGACCAACCCTTTGAGTGATTGATACAATTTATTTTTATCGACCCATTCTTCTTTACTTTAGTACGAAGTCTCAGACGAGTACATTTAGTTTTTCACTGAAAAATCAATTTCTGTGAGAAAACCATTTCCACTTTGGAACACACACTATAATGACTAAGTTAGCAACGTGCGTCAACATGAGAATGTTAACAAAATAGAAGTTATATAGTAGTGATGCCAGTAAAAGTGAGATTGAGATGTCAAAACTGGGGTTCAACTGTTCAAGCCCCATATTCAGAGTTGAGGGTTGTGTATCTCAAACTCTGATGAGATTTGGGATCATGTGATATACATAGTTTATTATGAGCTACACTTTCATCAAAGCTTATTTCTGAAATATGATAAAATACACCTTCAGAATAAAACTTTGAAGAATCTTAGATGTCTTAGCAAAATTCTAAGCGGGTGTTTGGCATCACTGTGTAACTTTTATAAAATTACAATGACTCGTTGTAACTTCGAAATATCCATTGAAATATCAAACATGTACTAAATCTAAATGTGAATTTCAGCGCCCTTGTTTATATTAATCTATATTAGATAGAAATGAAAGTAACTTGCAATATTCACAATATCCAATGAATTCATGTCAGTGGAGAAAAGATCTTTGTCCAAAAGGAATGTGGCCAATGATGTGGTAGCCGACATAGAGCGGTAGTCGTCGGAAGATGACTGGGAGGGGAACCGGTGTGGTGATATAAATGAAGAAAGTGAAAGAAGGGGTGTGTCTATATGGAGTAGAGGTAGGGCATTTTGAGCATTACAAAAATATTTTAAAGAAGGGTCTTGCTAACCAATGCACTCTATGCAATGGTTAAAGAACCCAAAAATAGTAAATTATACATTGAAACAAACATAACTTATACTTTGAAAAAATTTGATACACAAGTTTCAAGACAATTTTACTATTTATAGTTCCTTAACTAGTGCAAGGGGTGCAATGTTTAGCATAGGGTGGTGGACTGGTAGCAGCCATGAATTCATTTAGTTAAAGCTATCCATCCATACACCACATAAAATTTGGCACAGTGAATACCACCAATACAAATTGCTTTGAAGAATCTGGGATAGCAAAAGTAGAGGATTATTCATTGATCTCTCATGGCTTAAAACCAGACATTAAGTTAAGGGGTTTTTTTTTGAAAGAAAATTGTGTAGTTATTACTATAGAGTAATTCTACAGCAATTCCAAAAAAAAGAGAAGCTGGACAGACAATTTTTCTAGTCAACTAGTAACTTTTGTGAGATGTGAATGGCATTTTCTTTTAGGCTATCTTCATGGAGTTAATTAAATTACCAACGTCAATCTAAAATTTACACCTGTGTATTTTAGTCGCATATTTTCCTCATCCACATCAAGTTAATATCATTTTGAAAGCAATCTAAATTTTGAACCTCAAAATGCATCATCATCACTCACTAATGCCATCAGACATGTTTTTCATATTGAGAGGCGAACGATGAACACCTAGATAATCAACTCATTACAAAATTATAAATAATCCGCGAATGTAGCAACTCTATGCTCCAAGTTTCTTCAAGTCATACAGGATCCTCTTGCATATCTGGCCGCTTCTTGGATTGCAAAGCCAGTCGTGCATCTCTCTCTCGCTCAAATTCACGGTAATCTGTTCGCTGCAAGAAGGAAACCTTATCCAAATACTGGTTTGAACTTTTCTTGTAAGCATCAAGCTCATTTTCCAGTCCCTTGTTTTCTTCCTTAAATTCTCCCCAGTCCTTTTTGGTTTTATCAAGTACACTGAGCTTTGATTTCTTCTTGATTTGTTCAAGGACAGCATCCACAGCAGAAGGTGCAGGGGCTTTGGCTCTATCAATTGCCTCCTTTGAATCAGAATCGACGAGCTTTTTATATTCAATTTCTTGACCAGCAAAGTCTCTAACCTCAGTAATCTGATAAAGGAAACAAATGAACAAACGTTGGTTTTATGTAGGTGCTGTGAATAATGGTCAGTTATCAACCAGGCTTGAATTCAAACCATTTCAAATTTTCAAATGGAAAATTGTTCACTGTAATTTGTATGGTATGGTCAAATTGGTTGAGCTCAACAATACACAACCCTAGTAAAGCAAATATTGGAACAGCAACAAACAAGCTAGGCCAGTCCTATGTCACAGGCATTTTCAATATAATTGTTCATGTCTTCATATTGAATTTGAAAAGTAAAAAGAAAAATAAACTTCAATTCATAGTCTTTACTCTTTACTTTTTATATATTTTCCTGGACTAAGAGTTAAAGGAGCATGCACTCTGTAGATTTGTTATATGCTCGCAACCAATAAGAACTCACTACTTTGCCACCACTGACCACATACAAATAATTTCAAAATATACTTAAAAGAGTGGGACGATACGACAGAATAGTGAACTCTAATCGAATGTTATTGTAAAACAAATTTACACCAACAATGCCACTTTCCCCACTTGAGCTAGAGTAGCACAAAAAATAGGCGAACTGAATATCAATGTACTTACCACAAGTTTCCCCCTGCTTGAGGCAGACGCAGCAGCATCATCTTTCACCGCTGCAAGAGCAGCAGCAGCAAGCTTCTTGGCTTCATCACTTGTACTGTTATCCAACACACCAGGCGCATTCTTAGGCGTAGATTGCCCAGAAGATTCAGTTTCCTTTGGTGCCAACCCCAAATAAGACATCCAGTTCTACATTCAAAATTATCGAAGGAAATTAAACTCAAGCTAAACAATTGTTAAAACAACGACTATACAAAATAAAAATAAAACAACGGCAAAGTATTACAGAAGATCTCTTCTTCGGAGTGTTGTTCGCAGTAGATATAGGCTTGCTTCTAAAACTGCTCATGACTTTGTTCGAAACTCCTTTATTCATTTTTTCCCACATGGCATCAACTTCAGATTTTGCTTCTAGCAAAACAAAGAGCATAGGAGTAACTTCATTAGCAATTAGCATCAATGACCATAAATCTCGAAAATAAACATAGTAACTACAGAAGAACAAAACCAAAAACTGACCATTAACATCTTTTTTTACTTCCAGATTTGCCCCTGGAACAGATTCTTTGACAGATTGTGCAGAATTTGCATTGAAAGTATCTGAAACAATTAAACCTAAATTGTAATCCAAAACAATCCCATCTTAATGTATCTAAACCCAATTATCTATCCTGTTATATATGTTAAAATTAAACGTGACAAGAGATATCGTAAAATGTTGAACCGAAAAGAGAGAGAGAGAGAGAGAGAGAGAAGAGGTTTTACCGGCGGAGCTCATGACGATGGCGGAGGAACACAACACAACACGAAGCCTTCTCCTTCTTCCTTTTTTTTTTTTGACAAATCCTTCTTCCATTTTATTTTAATTACAAAATCACCCCTTTTCATGTTTGAAGAAATATACTTTTCTTGGTTGAAATTGGACGGCAGGGATCAACGTTAAAAAAAAACGCGATACAAGACTATTTTGTCAAAAATTTTGATACAGGGACTAAAACGAAAAATTGGTGTACATACAGGGACCAAATATATGTTTAAGCCTCATTGAAATTAAAACACTTAATTACAATTTTGATCCTCTGTTTTAACTTACTTACAAAATTGGTCTTTTTTTTTTTTTTTGACAAAATTGGTCTTTTTTTTTTTTGACAAATTACTCTTTTTATTTTAAAATTATATAATTTGGTCTTTTATTATATTTTTGCGCTTGAAAACTAGGGTGTAAGCGGATTGAATAAAATCGATGAAACAGACGATTCAAATCAATTTTAACTGGAAAAAATCAATTATTTTTGGTTCGGATCAAAAACCGAACCAATCAATGAGAATCGAAGTAGTTTGAATCGGTTCTCAGTTTTCATTTTCCAATCTGCGAAACCGGTGAACCTAACCAATCATCTTATAACAGTCCATTGGGGTCATATTTTGAACAGACTCAAACTACATCCACTTTGGCATAACAAGTGAAACAAAACACACAGAACAAGACCAAGAAAAGTATATTTCTTCAAACATAGAAACTCTAAATTCGTTTCACATTCACGCATTCACTTTGCTCACCAGCGCCAGACACCGTTGCTGTATTTTGAATTATATGATAAATATCATTCTACCTATGTGTTTATTTTGTACTTCAAAAATATGTTATTGTTTGTTTGGTTTATGTATTATTGTACGTCGTTTGAAAAATTAAACTTGAAATATATTGTTTGAAAAAAATAATACTAATAGATATTATACAGAAAAAATAAAATAATGCAAGTCGACTATAATATTCGATTTAAACCGATCCAAACATACTAGTTCTGATCAAATTCATTTTAAAAACTGAAACCAAACCAATTTAAACTGAACTAATTAAGAGGGAGGTAATTGGATCGAAATTTTGAGGGATTTTAATAAAAAAGTCTTGTGGTATTTAATCAAGACTTTTATAAAAAATAAATTGTAAGCAAATCTTATGGTATTCAATTAAGACTTTTATAAAATACTATAAGCAAAGTATTTTAAAAAAAAGTCTCTCAAAATCTCACAAAATCAATATAATCCTACAAAGTCTTTTAAAATCTAAAAAACTTATTTTTATCAAAATAATCTCTCAAAATCTCAATTCAATAATTCTCTCTAAAACTTTATTAGTTCAGATATTAAATTCACTTATCCAAACCATTTAACTTACACCCTTTATCCATGTCAAAAAAAAAAAAAAAAAAACTTACACCCTTTATCATATGGTACACCCACCGAATAAACGGGTCATTCCATTCCTAAAATATAGTAAAAACAAACCTAACCGACCCACATAATTCCCAATTGTCTTACTACTATTCATAGTCATAGCAATTCTCAAAGCTTCTATATAAACCCCTGTTCTGTGGCTTCTAAAAGTGTACACTACTAGGGTTTGTTTACTCGACGAAAAGCGAAGGCACATACATGGCGAAGAAGAAGAAGATACAGAAGAGAAGATACAACACCGTATGTATGTATCTGTCTCACGAGGAGAAAACGAAGGCAGATGCACTTGAAACATATAAGAGATTTCATTACCAACTAATAGTACACTACTAGGGTTTCATTCTTGCCAATGAAATCTCTTATATGTTTCAAGTCCCTTTGCAATTCATTCATTCTTAACTCTCATCTCTCACTCCCTTCTTTCACAAACAACAACAACAATCAGGTTTTTCAAATAAATATTCTCCTTCATCATTTTCTTCATTTTTTATAATTATATTGTACTATATATGTATTTCTTGGTGGCTGTATGTATGTATGTGTTTGAATGAATGAATGCATTTGTAACACATGTCAGTAGATCCGATTTCATATGCATGCCAATATTTACTGCTTTGTTTGTAGATCCCATTTCTATATGCGTGTTGTTGTCATGTCAGTCACTACTTCAAATTGTTTTATATAGTAGTAAATTAATTAATTTGACGAGTTTTGTTTCAAATTAGGGGAAACAAATTATTTTCTAGTTGATCAGCTACACATGAATTTATAAGACTTTAGATCAGAATAAATACCAAAATTAAATCACCCCATGATCCTAAATCGTGCTACAATTTCTACTTAGTATAGTGTATAATTTAATATTATCTAATTGAAATTTAACAAAGAAGAGGAAACAATGAGCGACCTGTTAACCTATGTTGTGTTGTGTGTTAGACACTGCACTACAGAGGTAGGAGTTGGGACTCGACTCATTAGCTGGGCAGAAATAGGAAACCTCTTGCATTGGATGAAGGACTGTTACTAGATTAGAATTACCAGTATAAGAAAGAAGCAATTTGTTTCTTCTGATTATAATTTAATTTTAATGATATGGTGTTAATTGGGTTTGTTTGTCTAAATATGAGGTATTATTGTTACTGTCTATATAGAATTTCTCCTCAATACTGACTCTTGACCCTTGAATTTATAAGTCATTAAATCCTACAACTAATAACTAACATGTGCAATGTGCATGGTGCAAGCCTCTTTAACTTGTGCACATTAGCAGTCTTTGGTTTATAAATAAAAAACTTCATGTTTTTTTGTAAAACATTTTTTTACATATGCATTTAACCACACCTGATTTATGTAGATATTTTTTTAAAATTTTAAAATTTAACATTATTGTATTGGTGATTCTGAAACTATACTTACCTCTATTTATTGATATGTCTTGCTAACTCTAATCCTAAAAATAAATTCAAATCATAGTAATTAATATTTGGATTTTATTGTTTTATTATAACACCAATTCATAATTTCGACCATCCAATTTGATGAACTGGTAATAAATTAAGAGACCTGTCATACCGTTGCTAAATATGGTAGGAAAACATTTCATAATCATTTGACCACAAATTATTGCTGCTTATACTTGCAAGGCATGATAAGCGGAGTAATGCGATTGTTTTGGATAGGTTTCCTTTTTATAAGAGTAATAGGTAGATATATATCTATGTCAATGTAGTATTTTTCACTGTTATCGATCTCCCCCGCGTCGGCCGTTATCTCCCCGTTCCGCGTCAAAATCCCAAATTAAAACTAAATCTATGACATACCAAATTAAAGTAAAACAAAGTTCAGCCTAGTTTATTAAAATGTAGATTACCTTCATGCTCTTCATTGGTCTTCACCATTAGACCAGATATTATTAGACAAAAGTTAATTGATGTAATTAAATGCTATAAAATTGCTTATAATTGCAAGGCATAATAAGGTGAGTACTGCAATTTTTTTATAGGCTTATATAATTCGTGAGTTAAATAAGGGTTGGCCCAACACATTAGAGGCCTAAAGCAAAAATTTTAGTGAGACCTTAAAAATTCAAGGAGAATATGGGCCTCCATCTTGATCGGCTAAACTAAACAAATATCTATAAAAGTTTCAGGCCTAAAGCCCTTGCTTATGTTGCTTGCCCCTTGGGCCGGCCTTGATTAAATGTAAAGTTAAAGAGACGACATGACTGTTGTAGATTTACATGCGGAGGTTTATGCTCATAAAATCAGTTTAAAAATACTAAAATAGCCTCCATTACCTATTTTCTTTAATTCTTTGAATAATTTGGTTTTACATGACTCATAAATTCGATTTCCTTATAAAATTAGGTTTATTCGCAGCAGAGTGAAGAAGGTGGTGGAGGAGGAAGACACATGGAGAAGAAGGCGGCGCTGTATCTGCCTCCTGAAGTGATCATTCAAATCCTTCTGTGGTTGCCAGTTAAATCTCTTATATGTTTCAAGTCCGTTTGTAAGTTATGGTTTACTCTCATTTCTGATCCTAGTTTTGCAAATTGTCATTTTCAACTTGCCCCAACACACACTAGTAGAATTGTGTCCATTTCAGCTGTACCTCCTCAAATTCGATCAATAGATTTCGTAGCCTTGCTTAACGATAATTCTGCTTCACCAAACCCTAATTTGTCGCTTCCTCAATCTTATTTTCCTCTTCAAATGAAAGGTTCATGCAGAGGGTTTGTCTTTTTGCACTCTTCTTCAAACAACTACCTTTGGAATCCGTCCACTGGATTTTGCAAGCTAATACCTTTGTCTCCTATTGATTCCAACTTTGGTGATGCACATGATTATTTATATGGTTTTGGGTATGACAAGTCAAGAGATGATTACTTGGTGGTTTCATTGTCCTATGACATTGATCCAGCCGAAGATGATGGTATTTCATCACATTTGGAGGTTTTCTCGTTGAGAGATAATACGTGGAAAGAAATTGAGGATACTCGCCTCCCTTGTTTGGGAGACTATAATTATCCCACAGAAGGGTTGCTCTTTAATGGGGCTATTCATTGGATAGGTTATTGTTCTGGTGGATCGGTGGATGCTATTGTTGCCTTTGATTTAATAGAAAGGAAACTGTTAGAGATACCTCTTCCATATTATTTTGATCTTTATAACTCAGATATTGGTTTGTGGGTATTTGGAGAGTTTCTTAGTCTATGGGCTATGTGGGATGGTGCAATTGAAATATGGGTGATGAAAGAATACAGTGTGCAATTGTCTTGGACTATGTCTCTTGTTTTTCCTATTGTTGAGATTCCTTACTTTTCCCCTATATACTCTACAAAAAATGGTGATATTATTGGAACAATTGGTGGTACCGGATTGGCCAAGTTTAGTCGTCATGGAGTGTTGTTAAGGCAGTGCTCCTACTGCGGTGATCCACGTGAATCCCAAGTGGTCATGTATACAGAGTCTCTCCTCTCGCTCCCTGGGGACAACAAGCAAGTTTTAGTGGACGACATAAACAAGAAGAATGAGGTTTTTAATTATTCTCCTTCACCATTTTCTTGATATTTATAATTATATTGTATTATGTATTCTTGGGTGGCTGTATTTGTCGGGGAATATGTGTTTTAATGTATTTGTAACATGAGCTAGAATGCCACATGAGCTTATCTAATCTGTCATGAAATGTTTATTGGTTAACTATATGTAGCATGCTTGTTGGAAATTTTGATAGCTTTGTTTGTGTGATTCACTCATATTTATAATATGTGTAACTGGATTGAATTCTAAATGTGCTGTCATTGCTTGAAATTGTTTTATGTGGTAAAATATTTTGTCAAGTTTATGCATATTGAAGGATAAAGAAGGTTTTGGTTCAAACTAGGGGAAACAAATTATTTTCTAATTAATGAGCTATATATGAATTTATTTGATTCTCTGTCTTAATCAAACTGCACTCACCTCAATTTATGATAGCATATAAAATAAACACTGATTGAAAAATTGTTAAGTAATAGAGAGATCTTCCAACAATACAAATTGGGTATTTAGGTTCTCATGATTGGGCCTATAACAAGAAACAGGTGGATGAAACTCTAATTGTTGTTGGGTAACTAGGTTCTCATGATTTGTTTGTGATTGTTGTCAGGCTGAAGGTCCAGCTGCTGCTGACAAAGAAGAATCTGAGAAATCAGAATCTGAGGTGCATGACGAGAATGACGATGAGGATGGCAGTGATGAGGTCAGATTAAATACGTTTTCTTTTGTTCAATTTGGTTTTGTAGGATTTCTTTGCATTGTAGGTGTTAACTTGTTCCTTATGTTTCTTGCAGGAGGATGGTGACGAGTAGAAACTTGGATGATACTAACGTTTATGTAGGATGTTATGCTTATGATTTGATCATCATATGTAGATGGTTTTGTCGTTCCCTGATAATCATGTCTTGCTTCCAACAATATTTTGCCGCTCCCTTGGTAAATGTTTTGTCTTTTCAAAACGTGAATAGCTAAAATATGAGGGAGCTTGCCTTTTATTTGTACTTTTTAATCCAACTATTTAGTTAAGAGGTGTTTATCTTTTGTAGAGCTTTTGGTTTTTCTTTCTTGATGGAACCTGGTTATGCATGTCTTTTCTGCATGTCTTTTTGTAGAGCTTTTGGTTGTTTAATTAGTAGAGTAATTTCTGCATGTCTTTGATTTTGTGTAATTGTGTTATCACTAATGACTGTTTTCTATTACTTTTTCTTTTCATATGCTGAACAAATTTTTGAAAAGCGACACTCATTTTGAAACAATTTTTTTGAGTTAAAGCGACACTCATTTTGAAACGGAGGGAGTATTACTTTTTCTTTTCATATGTTGAACAAATTTTATGATGTTGTATTGCTGGACAGATAGTATTAAATTTACTTTTTCTTTTTCACTAATGACTGTTTTCTATTACTTCTGTTTCTCTGAAATTGTTGGAAGATCTCTATTGATACAGTAATAGAGAGTTAAGTAAAGTTTGATAAAAAATTGTTTCTATCCAGCCTACAATCGATCTCTTTTTATCTATTTAAATCCAGCCTACAATTTTATTTACTCAAAAGGAGAAAACTTCATCTTTTTTAATATATACTATGATAAGATTTCTAAAAGTAAATCTGTTCACCTGATCAAGTCTCCCACAAGTAAGTTAACGAGGAATGAAATATCATTGAATATCAACTATTTAATGTCAAAGGGTATAGTAGGTGTAAACTACAAATGAAGAAGGCAAACTTACTAATGTTGTTTTAGTGTTACATTCTAATTCAAAAAGCTAGACAACATTAACATAAAGTTTTTGTTTATTGCTACAATTAATATAAGGCTTTATTACCCATTGGTCTCAATAAAATAAACAATGTAAGAATTATTTTGGTAGTTGACTCTCTAGTTTTGACCATGTATATATTATTTCCCCCCATTTTTGGGTAGGTAATATTTTGTTTTTGACTTAACTACTTTAACTCGTTGAGTAATTATGAAGTGTAGTATTTTAAAGATAGAGTTGGCAAAAATGAAATCATTGCATATATAACTTCCACACGATGATCAAAATGAAATTTAATTCCTTCTAAATTAAAAAGTATCTTAGTTTGGTAACATTGAAACATTGCACTCATAATTTGACTGTAAATTAATCATCATTTTGGATAATATATAAATATATGAGAAGCTAGCTTCAACTGTTGACACTAATTAACAAACGCACGTATGCCGTTTTTTTGGTTTGGTGGACTTAATTAGTTACATACACTGTAGAAACTGCAAGCTGGCTTCCCATTAGATTAGCATAACATTATTATCAAAAAAAAAAAGATTAGCATAATATGGGGAGGACATTAAAACACAACTAAAGCTTGGAAGGACATTTGTGGTATATAAGTAATAAAGTGAGTACAACATGAGGATTGTGTAACCTATTTTATTCATAAAAAAGTGAGATATGGAGCCTCAGTAAAATTTCGACATGATATATAATTTGTTAGAGAAATGTTATTTTTATTTGGTTTAAATAATTAATTGGTTCATGTAAGCTTGCTGCCCGCGTGTTTTAAGTCTTGTATTTTTTAAATACGTCTTTGTAAGTTCAAATTTTTTTGACATTGGTCTCTTTAGTATTAAGTTTCGTTTCAAAAATGATGATGTGACAAACAAAAATGATGATGTATATTAGTATAAACTTTAGCTGGTTGATAAATAAATGAGGACCAAATCCTAAAAAAATTATTAAATGAGGGACCAAATTCAAAAAAAAATTGATAAATGAGGGACCAAGTTTAAAAAAAAATGAAATTCCTAATATCTCAAATTCTCACCATTTCATAAAAATTTTCTTCATCTTCTCACCTTCAAATCCAAATTCAAGTGTTCTATTTCTGCAAGTTATATGCATAAAATCTTTGTACAATAAAATGAATGCTTCCAAGTTGTTAAAGACTTTGTTGATTTTATCTTGGATCATGTTCTTTGCATACATTAAGATGTTTAATTTGTATGATTGATATAAAATATCACAATTTCAATATAATGTTGGTTCAATAATATATTGTTTAAATTGTATTTTGCTAAATGTTGATTTATAAGCTGTTGTTAATAATTTGCACAAATGGGCATAAACTTGAGCATATAGTGTGCACAAATGAGCATATAATTTCCAGAAATTGAGCATGTAATTTGTTGTTAATGAAGTGCACAAATGAGCATGTAACTTGCAGAAATAGAATATTTGAATTTGGTTTTAAAGTGAAAAGATAAAGAAATTTTTTATGAAATTGTGAGAGTTTTGGATTTTAGAGATTTAATTTTTTTTTGAATTTAGTCCCTCATTTATTAAGTAACTAATAATATTTATAATTTACATCATCGTTTTTAAAACAGAACTTAACGTCAGGGGCTAATGTCAAAAGATTTGAATTTGCGGTGACATATTTAAAAAAAAGATATAGAGACTAAAACAAAAAATATGTGAACTTAAAATCAATTGATTGTTTAAGTTTTTTACTCCCTATGTCTCAAAATATAAAGGAAAAAACCCATTTTTTTTGTCTCAAAATGTAAGGGAAAAACCATTTTCAAAAATATGTGTTTCTTTATTTTCATAATGTAAGGGAAAAACCCATTTCTTAAAATCAATTGGATTTAATTTTCATTCTCTCTCGTTTTCTCAATAAACAATAACCAATAAAAAATAGTTTTACACCTTCTTATACAACTTATTTCAAAAAAACTCCACAAAATCATATTTCAAATCCTCATCATGATTATGTTTTCTTACTAAGTGAAATTATCTTTTTTCTTTTATATTTTAGGACGAATAGAGTATTTTGCAAAATACGGGAAAAGTAGTTAGTCATGATATTAATGATCCCTTGATTAATTTATCACGCATGCAATCTTAATTTATCACACATTCATGATATGGGCGCTTCATAATAAATTCATTAATTTTTTTTTGTTTATTAATTTCTTAAAATGACACTAAAAAAGAAAAAATGCTTGCTATAGTTTTTTTTTTTTTTACAAACCAGCATATAAAAAGTTATAGCACATCTCATACTACAAGACAAATAATTATATCAAAAAAGAAATTAATAACCATTAAAAGTGAAAAATTCTAAAATGAAAGGTGAGAGCAATCATCATATATAATGGAATAAAAGGTTAGCATTATACTCAAGAAACTAAGGCACTGAATATTGAAGAAATCTAGCTAGAAGTAGAAAATTAGAGAAATTCCAAATGACATGTCGTTTTTACAACGTGGACTAGACTTAGTATAACAAGTGTGAGTGACATTGAACCTAGACTGGCTGTCTTAATTTCTTGTAATCTTTGTCTTCATAGATTTGAATCTTTGATACATCACTTTCTCATGCTTTCTCTTATTCATCACAACTACTAATTGTCTTGTCATAATCTTCATCTTTTTTTTTGTCTACATACTAAGAAATTAAGATTAGCCTTTGTATAATTCCCTGCCTCCAGAAAATGGAGAAGTAACAGAATTATTACCACCATACAAAGCAAAGATCAAGAATATTTCAGAACTAGGAGGAATAAAAATCTATAGTTGCAACTCTTATATATTTTAATTTTTTATAAGTAGATAAATCGAACACCTTTGAAAATTGAAATTGAAACATCACTTACACTATTTTTTTACCATAAAAATTAGAGTGGAAGAGAAAGCATGGTCTAAGGCATAAGTTTTCACAAGTATTTAGTCGTCATTATAATGATATATTGCAATATTATTTATTTAGTTTTTTAATAAGATCTAAAAGAAATATATAATTGGATGTTTGTGTTTGGTATTGTGATATTAATCAATTTCTTTTATATATCTTACAAATGCTTACATGATAAACAAATTAAAAAGAGAAGATAGCCTTATATAGTGTCTTAGTTTTTTCTTTTTTTTTTCGACAAATAGTGTCTTATTAGTTGTTATCATAAGATAAAAACCATCTTTAGCTAGTGAGAACGTAGGTTTTTGATGATTTGGCATGTATTGGAATTGGATCAAGTAAAACCACATATTATGATAGTTTATTTTTTTTGTTGAGAGAAGATATATATCATGATAGTTTTTTTTATACCCTCGAATTTTTAATGAAAAAATATCTTAAAAATTCATAGTTCAAAACGAGTTTTAACATAATTTAATTTTAATCATTTTGTAAACGCAGTTGTAGGATCAAACTACATTTCTACCAAGATATATAGTTAATTATTATCGTTATTAATTAAGGTGGTGTATATTCCACCTTAGAGTAATTAACCATATGTACGGTACGTTACTTAAGCATATCTCGTGATAATTTCAATCTTTGATTTCCTTTTGAATTTTGATTTTGATAAGCAATCTCAATCATCTTTGATATACTCTAGATCTAACTCACGAATCTTTCAAAAAACAATACACCTACCAACTTTCACATATAAGGACACCTCTCATCCTTTCTGCCCGTTTGGCACCAATCAAAACTAGACATCAACATTATATTCAACCATACAATCGATACAAATTATATAATTGGTTCTAGAACTTCACTTTAATTTATATACAAAAATCATACTTACTCCAAAGACACTTATTAAAAAGGAAAAAAAATGAAAAATTGTAAAATTTTAAAAATAATTTTACTATATCTACTCTCTTAAGAAGAGTACTACTAGCTTGTTAGCATTTATTTTCTATATAAAGTCCATCTTGCTTGCTTTATCGGAAAAATGAAAAATTGACAACAAACTCATGTGTAAATGTCTAAAAGGTCACAACCTTATAAAGTGGGTTTTGCTAATTATTAATACTAAATTAAAAAGATCATCTTAGATAGAATGGTCCCCTGCATATACCCTAGTTAAGCTATAGACACGTGTTTTGGGTATGACACATGGCGTTTCTTGTCTTACTCCGAATCTTATATCCACCATGGTCACCAATATTAGCATCACACATATGGTGTGAAATCTATCTTGTAAAGGTAACTAGATAATGGCATAAAGTCTAATTTTGATGCACTAATTTGAACTATCAAGTCTGTAGGAGAGAATATAACAATTTGCTAGGGTTAATTAGGACTATACTTTTTGTAACACTCTTTTTTTTCTTCTTTAATACTTATTTTTTATTGAATAAAATTTTCATAAATTTTACTATTTTAAAAACGGACTTCATTTAGAAAAGAAAAAAAAGGACTTCATATAAAGTGATAGAATTCAGATGAATTTCACCTGATAAATGAATAAGATTAAAAAAATGGTGTGTTCGACAACCCCATATTTTTTAGTTAAGTTAACCAACACAAAGCTTATAATTAAGTTATTAATATTATTGTGGTTATGGTGGGGTGAACTATTTTGAATTTGTATATAGTGGATGCAATGAGACATATACATAAGGAGGGTTGTAAATCATGAAGGGAGCACTTCCAATTTTGAAGTACATTAACTTTTGGAAATATAGTGTTTGAAACCAACAAAGTTACGTATGCTTTATAAAACTAGGAAAGACAAGGGAACAAAGATTCACACATAGGATTATAATATTGGTTTGTAACCTTAATAATTTAGTTTGGGAGCCCAAGCGTGCGTCTAAAGGACAAGACAAGGGTGGTCGTCCTTTTCCTTTTTAATGTTTAATTTACTTTGGCGGCTAGCTTCTCCCCTTATCGTATTTCATCTAAATTAAGTGTATATTAAGTTTCAATTTTAGAGGAGTTAAAATTGATTATAGAATTGTAGAATTAATTCTTACTTGTTTGGTTTTTCAATAGTATAATTTATTCTGTTTTCAGAATTGATTTTACTTGAAGTTAAGAGTTGTAGTTTCTGATTCCTAGCTAGAATTAGTTCTTAAATTCAAATATTTTGTTCCACTCACTTTTATATAAATATATCTAAACATAAATAATTTTATCTTCAAATCAATCTACCAAAATTAATTTCTTTTGCCGCAGAACCAAACATAGACTAAAGCATGTTTTGGATTTATATACTATTCATGTACAAATTTAATTTGGTTTTTGTCTCGTGAGAAATGTACATGATCTACCTTTAAATACTTAATTAGCCATAAGAGCGCTCTTGCCTTCATTAAGAAACAAAAAACAACTTGATTTAGTTCATATGTATATTTCAATGGAATATATGTCAAAAAAAAAACACCTGTTTCACGTTGGACATATTAGTTTAGTGAGTTTAGTATAATTTATTTCACTTATATTAAATGTCTAATCTTTTATCTAATGTGAAACTTCTAATTAATTCACATTTGATATATTAACATTTAACACTATTTTTCACATGTGTAAGATTTCTTATACGTATACTTGATATGAACTACTCTTGCTCCCATAAATCTTCTCTAATTCGAATCATCATCTGATACCAATGTTGGTAGTTTTAGATGGGTTGGATAATTACATTAATACTAGATCATCACCAAAACTTTAAAAGATGCTACGGTACAATGGAGAAATTGTCATGTACCAGTACACTAAACATGTTGACCAATAACTATTTGACATGTGTCATATTATATTATTAATATATAAAATATAAGTGATGACTTGGATTAATAGTACATTTTTATTGGTTAAGTACCAATACAATGAATTTTGGCAAAAGTACCATAGAATTTTCCTTAAACATTATGTATATGAATCCTCCGACTTATATCTTATTCAAAATCCACTTTACTTTTTATTTAATGTAAGACTTCTAATTCTTATTTAATATATTGATAATTTTCCTCTTAAGTGTGAGTATATCCATTTAGTTGGACGGTTTAAATTTTAAATTTGATTTTTAAAATTTGAAAACATTAAATCGAAATTTACTTTTGTTTTCATCACCATTATCTAACTCATTGAACCGATTAATCTAATTCATAGCAAGTTCTGTCATCAAGTGATTTCAATCGCTCCAAAAAGTATGAGTTATTTCATGATCACAATAATTAAACCATCCCATAAAATGACATCTCTTATAATAAATGTATCCATCAACTAAGTAAACGATAAGGTACATATGAATACAATGGATTTAGTTGTTTTCTTCAGTTTGACTCATTTACTTCTCCTTTTATTTTATTTTTATTTTATGATTCAGTATTATTGCACTCCTTTCTACGGTTCTACACCTTTTATACCTAACATAAGTATACTTGTTAAGAGGGGATAAAATACACGTTTTGCTGCCTTAATTCAAAAGAGGTCAAAGATTAAGGTAAGAGAAAAAGAATAAAATAGAAGCAAACACGTGTAAGGAATTTTATTCAAAGACGCTTTAGATACATAAAGCAGAGGACAAGTAAATATCGATAACAAATTCTACATCAATTTGTGAAAATGGTCCTTTTTGAGTCCAAAATATTACACTTAAAAACATAGAAGTGTTTGCAAATTTGTTTGATGAAAGGAAAAAAGATCAATGTCAACGCCATGAATCCTTATATCCCGGGTATCTTTTGACAAAATACCACGAAACTATGGATCATCATATTCATGTCAGTGTCGCTCTCATTCAACCCAAAATATTCCTATAGTGGTATGGTTCCCAACAAAGTAACCCCAATATTTGAAATAAGAAACACGTTAATCAAGGCACTGTTTAGCATGACCTAATAAATTTAACGACATGCATGTTTTGTCGTATAAATTAACTTGTTTACATATGAATTTACAATTTATTTAATTTGATTTCTACAATGAGAATAGAGTCTACCTATAAGGGATTAGACTTCCATAATGTAGTAAACGGGCAACAAATTATTTAGCGGTAGAGTTTATTATCTAATTTTTGTGTCTATCTCTCTTCAAATAAAATTTTAGAGTTTATTATCTAATTTTTGTGTCTATCTCTCTTCAAATAAAATTTTAATTTCTATTGTTTTTAAAAAATGGAGAGGATTAGATCCTAATCCCTAAATTAATTGGTCATTAATTGAGCTGAATTTTGAGTTTTAATTTTCATAATATTACCAAAACATAATTAATATTGCACTAAACTTTTTTTAGTATAAAAAGAAGACAAAGCACAAGAAGAAAAAATTATGAGACTAAACGAATATTCTAAAACATATATTTTATTTAATTTTAAAAATAAATAAAAATATAAACTATTTACAAATGAGATAGTTAAAAAGAAATTGATCTTGTAAGCATGGCCGACCCAAAGGTAAGGTAATCTAAACAATGGTTTTAGGCCTCCGAAAAACAAAAACAAAATATTATTATCAAAGAAAAAGGCCACTGATCATAAGTCATAAATCTATTTGAAAAGGGCCTCAGACAAAAACGTAAAGGCCTCTAAAAAAGTTATAAAAAATGAGATAACAATTTTGCAACTTTTAAAAAAATCTTCGATAAAAATTGTTTTAAGCCTCAAATAAAGAAAAAGTCTCAGTTTACAGTTCTCTTTAGACCACACTTAGTGTTGGACCAGCTTTGCTCGTGAGCCTAACTCAATTGATAGGACATTGTAATATATATGCAGAGGGTTCGGGTTCAAATCCTGATCATCCCACTTGTCTAAGAGTTGAAATTTTTAATTACTAAACTATTTGACAAAAAAGTTTGATTAAAGAATATGTTAATTGAATATTCCTAATTAGTTTTGACTTTTAAACAATACTATCTCCGTACCAAAATATATGTCGTTTTGACCATATCACACAAATTAAGAAATGTAATCATTGTTGTATGGAAAAGGTAAATTATGGGTTAGTTTACAAGATTATCCCTCATTAATAGTATGTGAGAGATAAATTATAGAATTGAAAGAATAAAGATAAATAATTAATTAAGGGTATAAGAGAAAAAAGAGCATTAAATGTTTCATTGGTAATGTAAAACGACATATATTGTGGTACAATTTTTTTTTCTCAAAACGATATATATTTTGGTACGAAGGGAGTAGTTGGGATTTCGTCATTGGGAACAAGGACTTGGTGGCAAATACATTATGAAATTCTTGAAGAATAAGTTTAGCTGTAGCAGATCGAATAAGAACTTATAAAAAGTGTTCAATCAACTTTATGAAATTCCATATATCTCTCTTTTGAGAACAACCTATGAAATGTAAACAAAAAACCATATTATACCTAGCTAGCTATCACATTCTTTTGATAGCCTTAATCATGATTTTAAAAATGATCAACACCCTTAATTTAATTATATTAATTTGGTTTCAATTTAAAGGAGATGTAATTGATTATAGAGGCGTAAAATTGATTCTGACTTGTTTAATTTTTTAAAAATATAATTGACTTTGTCTTCAAAAGTTATTCTACTTGAAGTTTCGTTGTTTCTGATTCTAAAATTAATTTTTATACAAATTTTTTTTGTTCAATTCATTTTTGCATGAATATATCTTAAAGAAATCACTTTATTTTTCTCTTTTAATTTGCACCAAAAAAATACTTTATCTTCAAACAAATTTTTATCAACATCAATTTTACATAATCTATTCAGTCAAAATCAAATTTTCTCACCACAAAGCCAAATATATATTTAGTGAAATAGTAGATTGAATTTGATCTATATATCTAGAATAAAAAAATTAAACTGACCAGTTGAGTTAAAGGTTAATGAGCTAGTAGAGGTTTAGGGTTCGAATCTTGGCAAAGAAAAAAAAATTGACAATATACTAACTATACATTAACAATTAACATTTGCCTATAAAAAAAAAGCAAAAATACATTTATGAAGAGCAAATTAGGAAACTGGAATCACTCATTATATTATTAGAATCACACATTCATGTATTTAGGAATAAAGTAGCTGTTAATTTTAAATTTAGCTTCCCGGCCAGAATGATACTAGCTAGGATATAGAACAGATAAATAATTGGATAAATTAATGTGTTCACATAACAAGTGACAAAAGCAATATTGCATACATCCATATTCCTCACCAAAAGAAAGAAAAAAGCACTGAGCATCTTTGCACATATAAAAATGCCTATTTACAAAGCAACAAATCAAAACTTCTAGCAGACAATAACAAGCATATTAGTTTTAGTTTTATACATGCCACGTGATTGTCATGTAACAAATCAATGTTGCATCTTTTTGTGCACATAGCATAGCACAACCAACTAAAAGCATACATATAAAAGTGTGTACATAATTATTTTACAGCATCAGTTTATACAAATTAAATTTATTAAAACATCAATAACTTGATTTTTAAATTAGAAAAATACTTATATGCTATTCTTTAAAATAAATTATCTCCAATTGTAAAATTCAAAAGTCTCAAAGATGATAGTAGTAATTTATTGTAGCCGTCCTAGCTAGACGAGGAATATGTAAAAAATCCAGTCTTAGCATGAAGATTGAAGACTTAATTGTTGAAATTAGAGAGATCCAATCCGCAGTGTGACGCGCATGCAATGCGGAGGGAAGATTAGTAAAGTTACTTTAGGGGCTTATCTGAGTGAACAGTAACATTGCCTTTGCTTACATACATTTATTTTGTATATTAATTTATTATTATTATTATTGGTTACATTTATATTATTTTGAATATTATTTATAATAAACCAAATTAATCACGCATTCATAGAATATTCGTTGCACGCAAGAGTTTAGGGAATAGGGACATACTATATAAGTTGGATAGGGGAAGATCTAGAAGGAGCATCAGTTTATCTTTCTGATATACTAAAACAAAATTCATTGCATTTGACATATAAAATGCTCATAGATTAGAATCAATCACTTGAGAGGGAAAACTACACCTTCACTTGTAGTATATATGTTTCATAGCTTGTTGGAGATTAAACATGGCTAAATTTTGGTGAAAATATTGTATATAGTTATAAAAATAATTGACATGTAAAATTAAATGTGAGGGAAGGAATATAGTGAAGTAAGACAAAAAAAAGGTGATTTGTGAGGAGGGAGCATGTCCAAGAAAAGAAACAGTAAATTAAACGAGAGAAACCTAGTGAGCACGCAAACGCAAGCAAGCAAGCGCACACAACAAAGCCAAGAAAGTCAAAAGAGTCATACTACATACAAACTGCAATTAATTAATCTCCAAACCTTAGTTAATGAAATCATCTATTTTCCGCCTCCTCATTCAATTATCTCTTATCTCATCATTCACCCCATCTCAAATCCATATAGAGTCAAGTCAATTTTTTTTTTTTAAAGGTTTGTCAAGTAAATTTTGTAGTAGAACATAACTTAATTGGTTATACGGTGATTGATGTTGAATTTAGTAGGAAATATCATAGTTCAATTTTTAGAAAGAGACTGGACCTACTTGATGCATAATTCACCCCGAACTTTGGACTACTACGACCCATTCTCCAAGAAACTAGAGGATAAAAGCAAAAAAAAAATAATAAATTTTATGGGTAGAATTTCATATTTTGAAGATGGAAAATTCAAACCTCAATTTATATGTATTATATACAATGCAGTGTCTCTATCAACTAAGTTAATTTAGGAGAGGAAACATAACTTTCCTAATTCTATTATACCCACATGCATTTTTATTTCAAAACTCCTTCCATGTGGACTAGTACGTATTTATAAAAAGCCTCGCCACCCTTCCTTTCTTGTAATAATCCAAGACCTCTCTCTCTCTCTCTCTCTCTCTCTCTCTCTCTCTCTCTCTCTCTCTCTCTCTCTCTCTCAATCCCATACATCTCCAAACTAAGCAAAATATATACAAATTAAAGCTACACATATATCTTTGTTTTGAGAGTGGCTAAGCTATAGGGGATTTAATCATCAATGGATGTAAAAGGGAGAGGAAACAAAAACAACCTTAGTGAAGAGGATGAAATGGACCTTAGAAGAGGACCATGGACCGTGGATGAGGACCTTACCCTCATGAATTACATTGCTACTCATGGTGAAGGTCGATGGAATACCCTAGCCAACTCTGCAGGTAACTTATATATTAACTACTAGTACTATATATGAATATGATATGCTTTTTCCTTATTTATAATAAGTTTTTCTCAAATATAGTGGTGATTTCTCTCAATATGTGATTGTGGTGCATCCCCTCCACTTTTCATTTCTTTTGATTATAGTACCACAAATTGATTTTAGGTGAAAAATGGAAATCTGATTTGTGAGTAAATATGATGATAATGAAATGTGATATGCATGCACCGGGCTTTCAAATGATACATGTGGATGTAATTGTCTCTACTCTCTAGCTAGCTAGGTTTTATACTTTTGTTAATGCTTTGCATAAATAATTATGTTGGGATTGGGATGGGATGGGATGATATATAGCATGAAAATTATGAATATTATTGGTTGGTTATAAATTGCTTGGCGCGCCCACTTGCGAAAAAAGGAAAAATTAAAATGGATTGATAGTTGATACACCTCCACCAAAAATCATATATGAATGTTTCAAAAAATAAAGTACTAGAATAATATAAAATTATACGATGCTCTTTGACAATATATTTTTTTTCCTTTCCCTTTATTAGTTTAGTATTTTGTGATATATTTGTATTGATTTACTCGTCTGAGAAATTTAGCGTCTTTGTCATATTAGGTCTCAAACGAACAGGTAAGAGTTGCAGGTTGAGGTGGTTGAACTATCTTCGCCCTGATGTTAGACGTGGAAACATCACACTTGAAGAACAACTTTTGATCCTCGAACTCCATACTCAGTGGGGTAACAGGTAATGATGTATAACCTAAAATCGAAAATATCTTCATACATAAGCCAATTGTAAAACTGAGTTAACCCTAAATCAAATAATAAAATGTTGAACTTTATCCAATGCATCAATAATAGTTTCAGTTTTTTAGTAACAGTATACTATATCAATTATTTTCTTTTCCTTCTTATCATATATATATATATATATATATATATATATCGTTCTACTGAATTTAAATTATTTTTTTAAAATTTTAGATTTTAACCACAACTTGTTTAATGATGGATTAATCAGATGGTCGAAAATAGCCCAATATTTACCCGGAAGAACAGACAATGAGATAAAAAATTATTGGAGAACTCGTGTACAAAAGCTTGCCAAACAACTCAAATGTGATGTCAATAGCAAACAATTCAAGGACACAATGCGCTACCTTTGGATGCCAAGGTTAGTTGAACGCATTCAAGCAGCGGCTGCTACCACTAGCACCACCACAACCTTCGCCACCAATGCCGCATACAACTACACCAACAATAATAACAGTGGCAAAGTAACGGGTTCAACTCCAACAATTGCGAACAATGATTTTGTGAGTTCGCAACCAAATATGAAACAAAGCTATACCCTAGAGAGAAGCAACACAACCGCATCATCAGATTCATTTGAGAATAAGGTGTCAACAATATCAGATTTCGGTGATAATAATCATAATTATTACACAAGTGTTGGTAATAAGGATAACCCTAATCTAAATTTAGATTATTATCAACCCTCACATCAACTTGGCTTCTCGGATTGCATCACAAGCCCGTCGGGATTGTTCTCTCCAGGATTCGATTTTCAATCTGCGGAACCAAACACGCCATGGATGCAAAATGGGGACTCATCAGACATTTTTTGGAATTCTGAAAACATGTTGTTTTTGCAGCAACACCTCATGAATGACACCATGTAAAAAAATTATTCAATGGATCGGATAGGAGAATAGTAATATTTTATAATGAAATAAAATATCAAAAAACTTGAAAGTATAGAAACATCAAAATAAAAAGGAAAATCATATTTAGGACACACACAAAGGATGTATTGACATATATCTTAAATTGTGGATTACATTTATGATAGCATAATTAAAGAGAAAGAAATTAGTGGGGGGATTTTTTTTTTTCAGCTTTTACCTTTTTTTTCTTTCAAATTTTAGATGTGGTTGTTGAAACATTGTAATTTATCCTTTTTTATATATATGATTTCATTCTTTGGTTAATTCTTTATCTTAGTTCTCTTGCTTGTTTGGTTAATAATTGGCAGCTATAGTGAGTGCATTATAGATTAATTAATATGTTCGTACATACATGATTAAGTAGTAATAATTTAAAGATGAGCATAATTAATGGTTCCACATAAGATGTCTTTTTCATACTCAACAAGTCCCTACTTAAACTGTTATTGTGTTAGAAATCCCACAATTGAAAGTTGAAACCTTTGTCCATGGGGCCTGAACCAAACCCTCTCATCCAAAGTGTTTCTAGATTATTAAAGAAAAAGGTGATAAAAAATGGTAATTTTTAAGACGTGGTATTATATTATTGGTAGGTTCAAGTTGGCCATTAGGGACAAAACTATCAAAAGCTCATCAAAATTATGGATGGCTTAAGTCATGCTTGACGTGGGAAGTAAGTAGTTTGCTAATATTCTTTTATTTTCAAATTAGTTAAGAATCAATTATTAATTAAAAAAAAAAAAAAGATGATAAGAATCTGTTGGGAGCACTTCTTATGCTGTTTAAAATGAAATAAGTTCGATAACAAAATTAATCGTACGTACTTGATACTTCCTAATATAATCGTACTATACTCTTAAATTATTTTTTATTTGTCGGTTCTACTAATACATTTTTTTGAACGATATATCAATACAAAGAAGACAAAACAAATTTATAAATCCATTAATATCATGTGTCAAGGTTATATCATTTTCATTGATCATTCATTGCGTGAAGCTTTGTGATGAAATTAAACATGGTTGCAAGTTAAAAGTTTTTATCAAAGTGCCTAAATTAATCCTTTCCCACAAGTTGAAGGTGCATGCGCAAAAAAATTATAATGATGATTTATTTTCAATTTCCATTCGTTATTGCCTCAAAACATGAGAGTATCTTTCCAACCCGTAACTGAAAAAATACATGCTTGCATCGACCTTCCACTTAAAGTAAAAACATGTTTTGCATTTATTTCATTCTTATCTTAGACAAACTTATTTAATCAGATCACATTGAACCATTTTAATTTTGTTGTTAATGTAATTAGTTCAGATTCTTATTTTAATTATGATGATTATGATATGATAATACTCAACTCATGGAAATCAAACCAACGTTGACTGCTTAGATTCATCCTGACTAAAAGCAAAGTGCATGATGGGCTAGGCACCAAATTTTAAAAAAATTTAAAATTTGGGGTCTCAAAATTTTGAATCTATAAAATTTGTATATACTGTTCTAGAAAAAGAAATAGAAATCCATTTTAATTAATTAATAAAGGATACAATAAGGCACTTCTGAATTGATCTCATCCCTTAAAAATAAAAATTTGAATTTGTTGAGTAATAACCGAATTCTTCCTATATATATATATGGCGTAGTGGTAGAATATGACGTTTGAGTGCACAAGGTCATCGGTATGATTTTCGACATTTCTATTTTTTCTGCATAATTTTAGTTGTAATTATTTTTTAAATTAAATTAAAAAAGAATTTGCAAAGCCTACGAATTGAACTACTTACATATAGAACTCATTCACAAACTCACCCACTAAACCATTTTAATCCTTCATCAAATTTGCAAATTAATTTATATTAAATACATTGCAACCTATGTATGACTTTTTTATGCTATTGATGTAGAGGTTCAGGTTGGGGGTGGGAGAATTTCACAACAAATGCATCTAATTGGGCTTCATCAGCCCCTTCTAGCCCAAATATGACATAGATATGTTTGTTTGGACTCCTGCGGCCCTAAGAATTAGGCATTAAAGTGTATAGTTAAAGAGGAAAAATTAAACCTTCCACCCCAATTTGTGAATGAATGTTCCTGTAACAATATACAAACCGGAATAAATTGAAAAACAATTCCGGTACCCGTCAAAATAACTTCCTCGTATACACTTTAGACTTTTAGTGACACTTTTGTCTGTCACTAAAAGCGTTACAGGTGTACATACAACTACTTCAGACAGATACCGGAACATTTTATCAAAATATTCCGGTTTAGATCTTCAATCGGAACACATTTTTGAAAGTCCGGTTTATAATCACTTGAGTTTAAAGAACTTTGATTTATAGTGACAGACAAAAGTGTCACTAAAAATCTAAAATGTGTAAAAGGAGGTTTTTTTGACAGGTACCGGAATTGTTTTTCAAATTATTCCGGTTTGTATATTGTTACCGGAACATTCATTCAAAAATTCCGGTATATCACTTAACTTTGAAGGAATTTGGTTTATAGTGACAGACAAAAGTGTCACTAAAAGTGTAAAATCTGTCACTATATGTCTAAAATTCGTGTGTAAAAAACTGGTAGGGGTGAACTCCAATGAAGTGTAATTTTTTTTTTGCAAAAAGGATAAAATTGGAATATTTAATAATTTGTAGGGGTGAAGGATTAAGTGATGGGGTGGAAGGTTTAATTTTCTTAAAGAGGCCACAGATAATGACCATATAAAAAAGCCTATATATTTTTTATGTTTTTTAATATTAAATACACTAGTATAAATGACAAAACTCATGTGTATTTCTTCATGTGCTTTAGGTATGATTCTTAACATAAAATGTGGTTATAATTAACATTGAAAACATTATGTAGTCAGAGAAATTATGGTGAGTTATGTTAAGAACCATAAGAAAAACACTTAAGAAAATACACCTAAATTTTTTTCAAATAGAAATTATATGACAAAAAGAAATACATATGTCTTCACTATATTTTGATTTTTTTTTTAACCATGTGAAATTTTGTTATAATAGTTTTTAAATATACAAAAATGATAAAAACAAACTTAAATATGTTTTATATTAGTCATTTTATTCTTTAATTTTTTTTATTAGTTAATCTAAAAGTTTATTTGCAATAATTAAAATAACTTTGTGCATGATAAAATCCTAGGCCCAATTGTGTACTACAAACTTGAGCCGAATATCATACTAGTATAATTTAATTACATAAGAATAAAAGGTAATGTACTATTCAAATGTATTTTGTATTAGTCAAGTTTAATAAATTCGCATATTATAATAACAATACATCATATATTTAGAGGCTAAAATGATTATTTTTAATTTTTTTTAATATTATACATGTGCTAATAATTCAAAAAGATATATAATATTGGCTCTCACTATTCAATACTTCTACTTCCGTCCCTGACATACATTATCATCCCTGAACAACATACTTATCAATGTTTTCCTGCATTTCTTAGTCATGCAATAACATAGCTGGATTCTTTTTTCCACAATTTCAGCATAGCAAAAGGATTGTCATACGAAGCAGAACAAGGTCCCTAGTTAATAAATCATAACACAAAAATTAGTAAAAAGAGTCAAGGAAATAATGGTCTTAATCATCAAAATTATAAATAGTGCAACATGACATAGAGTAAAAACATCAAGAAATTATAGAATTAAAGAAATTATGAACAATATACATCAATCTTGAACAAATAATTGTCTTAACTTAATCATCAAAAACAAGATGAACATGACAAAGAGTAAAATCATCGAAGATTTTTTTTGCATTGATCTTCAAATTAAATTAGAAAGAGATATAACTGTTTAAAGAAATAAATCACCTTTTCTATATCTTGCATAATCTTGAATGCTTTCTCAAATGCAATCTCTGTGTCTTGTTGTAGTGGCGTTCAAATCCTATGTATCTTAAGAGAACTATTGGATAGACGAGAAATTTGAGTAGGTCACATTTTTTTATCAAAGAGATCAAGAAATGAGAGAAAAGGAGATAGACACTCTCTATCATTTGTACTTTCATTTCAAAAAAAAATTGTTTCTTTTACTTCCTTTTTTTTCATTTGTTTTAATCATTTCTTTCATTTTGATATTTATTGTTCTTGATTTTAACTATATTCCTTTTTTTTTTTTTATGACAGTGAGTGATCACATAAAAGGTGAAGAGAAGAGATTGCATGGTTGAAGGTGATGACTAACCTACTATTATTAAAATGTAGGGAAAAACATATTAATTTTTCATATACATTTTGTCTTTTGGTCTATGTTGATTTTCAACATTTACTCTTTGTTGTTCATATTTTTGTTATAACAACTTTTAAATATGAGAAGTGACCATAAATCACTTTTAAATTGCAGAGTGCATTCGTTATTCGACCGACACTTGAGAAATATTTTAAGGTATCACATGATAGATTCAAGTTTCTTTGTTTTGTTTTGTTTTGTAATTATATTTATCTACAACCACTTTTTTCCAAAAGTCAATTATTCATAAAAAAAATAAACATATAAAAATTTTATAATAATCTTCGACATGAATTAAAACAATAGAAAATAAAAATCACACAGACGGACACGACATTGGCCCGCTAGTGTGAATAAAATAAAATGGTAAACTATGACCCTTATTTTGAGACAGAGGAAATATTTATAACTAACACAATCTTTTTCGTCAAAAAAAAACACTAACACAATATTTACTCGTAAAAAAAAAAACACAGTCCATTAATTTGAACGATATAATAAAAAGAAGACAAGACAAATTTACAATTCCATTAATTTGCATCTGCAACTCCATTAATATCATGTGTCAAGGTTATAGTATCATTTTATTGATCATTCATTGCGTGAAGCTTTGTGATGAAATTAAACACGGTTGCCAGTTAAAGGTTTTTATCAAAGTGCCTAAATTAAGGTTTTTTTTTGTCTATTTCTTCAAGATTTAGGGGTATTTAGCCCCAATCATTTTAAAAAAAATTTAATCGATATAATTTTTTATAAAATACACCGCTGGATTAAAAGTTTATATCATATAGATCATTTATGTAAAATTTCAGACAAATTTAAAATCATTTAATATGTTATTGAGACGCATCAAAATTAACAGTTTTTGTGATATTTTAAACACTGTTAATTTTTATGTATCTCAATAACATATCAAATGATTTTAGATTTGTCTGAAATTTTACACAAATGATCTATATGATATAAAATTTCAATCCAACAGTGTATTTTATAAAAAATTATATCGCTTAAAACTTTTTATAAAGGTTAGGGGTATATACCCCCAAATCTTGTGGGGGTACACAAGTAGTTGTCACCCTAAATTAATCCTCTTTCCCACTACATTTTGTCTTTAGATATAAACTGGAGGTCTTTGATCTCGAAATTTTGTGAAGTTTGTAGGGGGTTTTGATCTTGAAATTTACTTCGAGTTCTACATCCCAAAATAAAGGATAATTTGACACTTCTCCCGACGGATCTTCTAGTGTATAGATGAGTAGGAGAAAAACATGCTTGTGTAGATTTGACTGAGGTTTCCCCACTTGTGAAACTAGGAGTGGTGATTTTACTATGGGACGAACAGTTTTTAAAGCTGCTTCAAGCAAGAACAAACGTGTTGTGACAATCAATATGTTTTTATACGTTCTACATTTGACACTTTTGGATTTCTAGTACCAGAAGCTGTAAATTTTTTGAAAAAAGTCCAAAAAATCATGCATAGCAATATTGTGTCACCTAAATCTATTAAGTGTGGGGGAAGAAGAGAAATTTTCAGTGGGGGGGAGCGAAAGAATTTCACACTAGCCCAAATTTGACATGGACTAATGCAGCCCTAAGAATTGGACCTTAAAATTGATAGTTGAAGAGGAGCCCATAGATAAGAAAGCCATGAATCGAAGTTGGGTTGGAAGGGTTGCGTATGAAAATGGATTTTGGTAACTTCAACGTGCGCAAATTGATTTTTGTCCAAAACAAAAGAAAACAAAGCCACGCGTTTTTGTTTGTACAGAATAGTTGCAGCACGTGGAAAAGAGGAAACAAAATATCCCAATATGTTTATTTCAGGCAGATATGACGCGTTGACGAACGAATAAAAACAGAACACGTAGATATTTATGCGGCGTCCACCGTTGGATGTGGTAGTTGCTCGTTTTTTTAATGCTTTTTCGCTGAATTTTTTGTGCTTTTTCAACTTGGTGTATGGTCCCATTCAAATAAACACCTTGTTTGACGATTTTACCCTTATTTCTTAGGAACATGCCTATCCTAAACACATCATCATTTGATGTGCTTTACCCAAATTGCCCTTATTCCTGTTGGAAAGCAGGCGTGTGTCAAAAGTTACGGAAGAGATACGCAACGCATCCAAGCCAAAAGTGAGAAAGCTTCAATTTTATACAAGCTTTTTTTTATACTAGTACAGTATGTGCAAATAATAATCTAACTATTTTTTTCATTTTTTTAATTCGGTTTGAATCAAAATAGTATTTCTAGAATAGTTGAAGAGATTAATTTCATGCAGGCTACTAGTTAAATAAACATGATTGTTCACAAGTCTAAATCCAACTAATAAAAAATATCAAAATTAATAAATTAAATGTTTATGATCGGAGTTTGAATTCCGGTCACTCCACCTTACTTTTGAGTTTATAATAATTTTGTCATTTTGTCTATGTAATTTTCAAAAAAATACAGTAGCAAATAAAATAAACTAGTAATTAATTATAACATGGACATGTGCCCAAAATCAGAAGTGAAATAGTTAAATCCTTATCTTGATTTTGTTGTCTGATTTTTATTTTATTTTATCATTGTTCATTCAAATAAATTTATAGTTATTCTGTTATTGACTTGATTCAGTGAACAAGAATACACATCAACATACAGGTGTAGTGTACGATTCAAATCAACAAACCAAAGTGACAAACCTACCAAAGGCTATAGTTGTAAAATCAATAATAACCCAAAACGAACACCTTGCAAATGATAGGGACAGTAAAGTAATTCTACCTTACCTCAATGTTTGAAGTTGGTAATACGAACTTTCCCTTTTCATCTAAACTCAAAAGCTTATAAAATCACATTTTGATCTTCACTGTTCATTTCCGCATTTCTTCAAACACCTTTCATTCATTCTATTAATCATCACAATCACAATAATCTCTTCTAAACAAAACCTGTAAGTATAACTATTCATTCATTGTAAATTTCCATTTCAACTTATAACTTACAATTATCACTTTCAAGATCTATTTTATTACTATTATTATAAACTAAAGTCTTGATTTTTAGCATTCCCAATTTGTTTCATTTTCTGGGTTTTTGTTATTTCATCATATATATACACACACATGACTACTGGTAGAATCCTAACAAAAACACCATTGATTTCTGGGTTTTCTCCAATTAAGTTTACTGATTCAATGACGAGTATCATGTCCAGATCAAGCTATCACAGCTCAATCCATAGTCATAGATACTATAGATGTAATACTAAGATTGTAGGTTATATACATGTGACTAATTTGAATCGGAGAGATTTTAGCGTTCCTGATTCAAATTGGATTCAATCTAGGAATTTTAGCACTAGATTTTGTGTTAATAATAATGGTAGTGTTAGGCCTAGGGTTGTATCATTGATACCGAATGTAGCTTCGGATTTTAGAAACCATTCTACATCGGTTGATTCTAATGTTAATGACAAAAGCTTTGAGAATATTTTCATTCAAAGTAGTTTGAATCCGCAGCCTTTGGTGTTTGATAAAATTGAGAGGGATGATAAAAGTAAATTGGAGGAAATTGATGGGTCGAAGGTAAATTTAGATTATAATTCGAGTGAGAATAAAGATGAGAGGGAGCTTTCTGAGATTGAAAAGGAAGCTTGGAAGTTGCTTCGAGGTGCTATTGTTACTTACTGTGGGAATCCAGTTGGGACTGTTGCAGCTAGTGATCCTGCTGATAAACAACCTCTCAATTATGATCAAGTCTTTATCCGTGATTTTATTCCATCCGCGCTTGCCTTTCTCCTCAACGGTGAAGGGGAAATTGTCAAGAATTTTCTACTTCACACATTGCAATTACAGGTATTTTATTGTCTTCAACAACTTGATTAGTTTGTTACTACCTTCTGTTCTTCTACAAAATAGTTTCTCCTGAAGTAGGCAGAAAATTTACTCAAACTTTTGAAATTAAAAGCTCTTTTTGCAAATTTAGAACTGTTAGAAGGACTTGATTCTCTCAGTACTGTTCATTTACATATTGTATAATCTGTGTCAATGCGGCATGTTAGCTTTGTTACCACATAATAAATAATAGATGCTGTTGCCGATCTAATAATTGGACAGTTCAATTTGATATTTCGGGACGGATTGTTTCTTCTATGTATTAAAGTAAAATAAGGCATGATGTGTCTGATTATCTCTGTTGCTTTTTTCATTTTGAATTGTCCTACTACATATGTCACTGTTGAAATATATAAATATAAAAATTTCTCTACCAATTAATCCATATCATTATTTCATTAGAACCTAAGAAAGTCAGTCCTGATTAATGGCTCATTTGCTAAGTATAACTAGAAGAATAAGAAAAAATGTACCCGATGATTGAGTGGGAGGGAAGGACTACTATTTAGGGAGCTGTCAACAAATGATGTTGTTGAAGCTATTATGAGACTTAGTACACTTGTTTCTCATCAAATATTTGCTTGTGTTTGCCAGAGTTGGGAGAAGACTGTTGACTGCTACAGCCCAGGGCAAGGGTTGATGCCAGCGAGCTTCAAAGTTAGAACTATCCCTCTTGATGGAAGCAATGAAGCATTTGAGGATGTTTCAGATCCTGATTTTGGTGAATCAGCTATAGGCCGTGTTGCTCCAGTTGATTCGGGTATTTATTTACTTACTCTAAGACATGGTTCTATCTCATGAAAGTTATCGCACTGTTATTATTATGTATCTTCTCTTGCGGGGAGAGTCTTATTTTAGGCCAAAATTTTAAATCTTATGTGGAAAACTTTGTTATCAGGATTGTGGTGGATTATATTGTTGAGAGCATATGGGAAGTTAACGGGTGACTATTCATTGCAAGAAAGAGTGGATGTCCAGACAGGCATAAGACTGATCCTTAAGTTGTGTCTAACTGATGGATTTGACATGTTTCCTTCTCTATTAGTCACTGATGGCTCCTGCATGATTGATAGAAGGATGGGAATTCATGGTCACCCTCTTGAGATTCAGGTAAGCCTATTGCTCGCTATCACTGTTATATTTGGAAGTATGTATTATTAAAGGCTTGGTGTAATTACTTGTAATTATCTTTTTATTCATTTTAATCAAATACCAAATTCGGTTTTCTCACGATTCTCTCACAACTTGAAGTATTTCTATCCGTGTCTAATGGGTGAAGTTTTATCCATGTTACGGATTTATCAATAGTTGCAATCAAATGAAATAAATAAAATCAGTAGACACAAGAACTAAATAGACCAAACAAACCATAAATTAAACAATAAAATTCGAATCAATTAAAGAATAGATAAGGAAGAACTTAACGTGGTTCAGTCTTAGAGAACTACTCAATGGGAGACAGAGCACAAAATAATTGACTATGATGAGGAACAATACAAGATCAAACCATTGCCATTGAGTTTTCCCTTGGTCCATTGTAATACCCTCATTGAGGAACAGTTACAAGAATCACCAAGCCTTTCCACTCTTTCCTCACAATTTCTTTTGACCTCGATCCATCTAATCTTCTTTTAACAATTTAGAGTTCACGTGAATGTGTCTCTCTTCTAGATTACCCACATAGAGATACTCTATGTTATTTACAGACCCTCGGTTACTGCTGAAATAGAATAAACATGATTTTGTTATTGCCCATTACCTAATTGTAAAAGATTGGAAAATAATTGTAACTAACTATAACAGAGACTTCAAATTAAATGTAATACTTTCTGGAAGAGATGTAGAATAGAGTGATAGCTAAAGCCAATGGCATCATAAAATGGGTTAACATTTTTTCATTATTGATTGGATTCTACATATTTGTTTCCCTTTTCTTGCATTTCAGGTCTTGCCGGTCTGAATATATAATTATTTGCTTATGAATTTGTGTTTGAATATACACAGGCATTATTTTACTCAGCTTTACGCTGTTCCCGTGAGATGCTGATAGTGAATGATACAACTAGTAATCTTGTGGCTGCCGTTAGTAATCGTTTGAGTGCACTTTCCTTTCACATGAGAGAGTACTATTGGGTTAACATGAAGAAGATTAATGAAATATATCGCTACAAGACGGAAGAGTATTCTACTGATGCTGTCAACAAGTTTAACATCTATCCTGAGCAAATTCCATCATGGCTCGTGGACTGGATATCTGAGGAAGGCGGATACTTCATCGGCAATCTGCAACCTGCTCACATGGACTTTAGGTTTTTCACACTTGGAAACCTTTGGGCCATTGTCTCTTCTTTAGGTACAAAAAGACAGAATGAGGGCATTTTGAATTTAATAGAGGCCAAATGGGATGATATCATTGGTCAAATGCCTCTCAAGATATGCTATCCAGCATTGGAGGGTGAAGAATGGCGTATAATCACTGGCTGTGACCCCAAAAACACGTAAACTTTCTTGTTCTTTTTGACATTGTTTTATTTTCCAAAGAGTAATGCTACAACCACAATCCTTCCGATGTAAACATTCACAACTGTTTCATGCATGTGTACCATTGAAATAAACAGTCATAGCGTCAATGATCCAATAATAACTTACCATAGATTTTCTTATCAAAAGGTTTTGGATATTCCATTATTCTTGCTCAATATATTTTTATCCGCTATATTGCCTAGCATTGGAAATTACAATAATAATTTCTTGTTGTTTTTTACATTTTATTTTCGAAAGATTAATGCTACAATCACAACCCTTGTGCTACATTTTATTTTATCAAAATAGTTTTGGTTGTTGCACTATTCATGCTCAATATATTTGTTTGTTATGTGCTCTCTTGCCTCCTGTTGGAAATTACAATAATAACTTTGTCTAACTCCTTGCAGCCCTTGGTCATATCACAATGGCGGATCTTGGCCGACACTTCTCTGGCAGGTGAGTTTGATATTTGTTTGGACAATATCGTCCTTAAGATGTCGTTCGGTAATTATTATTCTTATTGCACTTACCTCCCTCGAGATATGTTTAATTGACACATAGACCCCGTGTATTTTGTAAGTATAAAAGATATTGATCGCCCCTCAATTACAGACTCTCCTCTATTATTAAAACTAGAGGGAAGACCTCTGCAATGTTTCCAACAAATAATAGTAATGAGCATTCATTTAAAAATAGAGTATGTGCTATTTTAGCATACCTCAAAGGAGGCGAATGCAATATCTCTTTATATTACTGATTGGAAAAGAAGAAGAAAAATATCATGTGCCTTTCTTTTTAGTTGTCTTGTATACTAGTTAAGAAAATAAAACTTGGAAGAAGCCCTATAAGTTGTTTTTTTCATTCTCTCTTTTCCATTGTGCTTGTTATGTTAAAATCCAAGAAGCAAATACTTCTTGATTTTGATCTATTGAAGCTTTATGATTATGGAAGAATGAGGCCTTTGGTCATAATGAGCTGACATGATGCCATTAAATTACAGTTCACTTTGGCATGCATCAAGATGGGCAGATCTGATTTAGCACAGAAAGCAGTTGATTTAGCAGAAAAAAGGCTTGGTGAGGATAGATGGCCAGAATATTATGATACTAGAAATGGAAAGTTTATTGGGAAACAATCGAGGTTGATGCAGACATGGACTATTGCTGGTTTCCTTACTTCAAAGATGCTTCTAAAGAATCCAGAGAAAGCATCATTGTTGTTTTGGGAAGAGGATTTTGAAATTCTTCAGAACTGTGTCTGCATGCTTAACAAAACTGGTAGAAGAAAGTGTTCCCGTTTTGCAGCAAGATCAAAGATTCTTGTTTAATAATGACATGTCTTCTTCTTCTACAGTTTCTAACTGGGTGATGATACAGTTGTATTGTAACTCTGCATGGAGGAATAGAGTTATTATTATTTGAACTTTCTTTGAACTTTGAAGGTGGGTCACACACACCTCATCATTTAATAATACAGTGTAGTGTTGTGTTGTGTTGTTGATACTATAGTACGATGATGAACTTCACTTTTCAGAATTTTATCTGTATAACATAGTTCTGTAACATCATCATTAACTGTGTGAGGATAACTCATTCCACGTAGATTGTTATTCCCTCACTGGTTTTTTACTGTAACTGCATGTGCCATATGGCTTCACTGTGTTTCTGACTACAACAAACAATAGTCACGAATAAATAGTACTTTGCATATTTATTTCAATTACAAGTTGCATATTCCTATATATTCATTTCTGAAATTTGTATCTGTTTTTGTATTTAAATCAAATCCTTTCATCTCTATCTATATATAAACTGTTGAAGATTTATTCAAAAAAGGGTATTGATGCTCATGCTTATTATGTCTAAGCTATGTATTCAAATTCAAATTCAATTCAATTCCTCTTATCTCATCTCTATCCATAAAGTGTTGTAACAATTTATTTGCAACATTAATAGGATAAATAAATGGCAAGACAAGATAGATCAGAGAGATAGATTGTGATTGATGATTGAAGAGTACAGAAACTGGCAACCATCTATTAGTACTCAGTCTTACATGCTTGAACAGTAGCTTTCTTAGCCATCTCAAGTTAACTTTAGAACAAATTTAGGCAAACAAAACAATACAAACTTTTCAAGGTCCAAAAAGGACACCAAAATAAATTAAATAAAAAAAAAAAGGGAACATATTAATTATAGTATTGCTAGAAGATAAACTTTAGCAATGCTCATGAGATGTTTGCTCTAAAAAGTTGAATTCTTGTGTCACCAAGCCTTAGAGAGTAAGTGGCTTTTTTGTAATCAGCCCAAGTAAATGGTCTGAAGAGAGAGGGCCTGTGAGGTGTAACCAAAACTGGTGGAGCAACAATGGAAGCATTTAGAGGTGGAGCCCCAAAATATGCCATTGACATTCTAGTTTTGTATGAGTTTGTCATTGCCCTATGTCTCACGCTTACAAATCTTCCATTTGTCATAACCTGTGTTTCATCACAATATACCCACACAAAATCAATCACCTCCTTTTTTGTTACCAAACTTTCAATTGTTACATTGCCTTTATTTGTTTACTAAATTCATCACCATTAATTCTCAAGTCTCAGGAAAAATATGTTCACATTCTTGATCTATATGTAAAATGTTAATAGTAGACTCAATTTTGTAAAAATAAAATAAGACAGATAAGTGGAGGTTATTTATGGTAAGTTTTTTTTCCTGATTTTTAGAGTATACAAAATTGACTTTAGAGGAGTAATATTGATTCTGCCTCAATGTTTTAACATTTTTTTTCTTGATAAAACAATTTTTTTTAACAAAAAGTTGGAATTTTGAACTTTTATCTCCAGGATTGATTATTAGCCTTGAATATAATGAATCAGAATTCTCTTCATTTCTCAAAATAAATGAGACTCGTAATGTACAAAAAGAAGATATTAGTAAGACCGATGTTGAAAATTAATTGTATACTATTTATCATACTTTTAGATGAAATTAATTTGTATCACTACAAAATAGAACACACTTAATTGATTGATGTGTCCCCTAAAAATACTTATCCTTAACTGGATAGCTTGCTATAGGCTATAGCACTTTTTAGTGTGATTATGAACAGAGAATTGCTAGTAATACTAAACTTTCAATAATGCATGTCATTTCACTTCAATTCCAATCAAGTTGAAAAAATTTCCCCTTTTTCATGCAAGTGTTGTTGATACTTGATATATAGATATATAGAGCAGGCCCCTAGTGAGTGTGAGACCCTCCTTTTTATTATGGTATAAACAAAATGAATCAAGAAAAGTGTGTGGGGGATAAAATGACTAAAAATATAGAAAAATAAAAAAAAATTGACATCAAAATTTTAATGTATTAACTGTCCTTTGTTTTTTGTGTATATTTGAGATACATTTAAATCGTAGAAAGTAAAAAATAAGAGTCAGATAAAGATAAAGATATACATGTATAATTTTACATACGGTGTTATCTTCAATATCTGTATTTTGATGTTTAAATAACATATGTAAAAAAAAATAAACATAAGATATGGAAGTAAATGAAAAGGTGTATATTGAATAGGAACATACCTCAAGGACATCACCTACATTAACACAGAGAGCAGAGGGGTCAGGATTAACAGGAATCCAGAGACCATGTTGAAGAGAGATTTGAAGACCAGAAACGTCATTAGATCTAAGAATGGTCAAGATCTGAGGGTCAGAATGCTCCCCAAAGCCAACAATGTTGGAATGTGACTTGTCCTTAGGAGGGTAGTGATTGAGTCTAAGAACTGAGTCACTTTCAATATCCTTTATTAATCTGCTGAATACATTTCTATCAGGGACCCCCAATCCCTCTGCCATTAACTCTAATACCTCACATGCCACCTCTTTCACTGCTTCTGTATATGAACTCACCCTATACCTATCATCATAATCATAATCATATATGTCATATAATACTAATGTTAATAACCGAGCGTTTGTTTGATATCACGATAGATATGTCAGAATCATGTACGATGAATCACTGTGATTCTGACATATCCACCGTCGTTATATAGTATCAAATACTAATAACAGAAACATGCTTATTTACTGATTATTGATTTTTCCTTAGCTGGTGGTGACTAAGATAGAAGTAACTGAACTCAAGCTTTGTCAGTGACACTAGTACTCTATCTGCCTCTTGCCTTGACTACTCACTGCTGCATCTCTTTTTTCTTATTCATTTCTTTTTTCACCTTTTATTTACTCAATATATCATGCCTCACACCTTTGCAAATACTCATTTTAATATCAATATATAATATACTGTAGTTTTTTTTTTCTTCATTTAAAAAGGGAGTTGGATCTCTTGATTTAAGATCAAATTGTTCATATTTCAACCTTGAATTCTACATTAAGACAATTTTGACAATTTATTTCAATTGAAAAATGTGAAACTATAATTGTATCATGTAGTTACATCAGAATTTCGCTCCAACTTTAAAAGACGGTTAAATTTAGAGTCTCTTCTTCCGCTGTTATTATTATTCTTGACAAAGTCATAAATAAGAAAAACAATATATAAATTATTTTTTTTGAATCAACAACAATATATAAATTATTGATAGACATTAATAATGAGAATGTTGATTATTTCAAGCGGTAGAATAAAATTTGTACCATCCTAACTTAGCTCAATTGATAGAAAAATTATATACAATATATAAAGATGAGGTTCAAAATCCACTTATCTATCTTTAAAATGTGGAATTATAATTACTAGATAAACTACTTGAAAAAAAGAAGAAAAAAAAAAACTCATACAGCCCATGAAAACAATTAATTAGTTTAACTAATTAACTAATTAGCATAACTAGCTTTTAATCTAATGCAGTCACACGCATAATATACTTCACCCAGTACAAAATATATACAAAAAAAAAAATCAAAAAAATTGTATGTATTTTCAGTGGATATTTAAATTGGTAAGAACATGTACGTAATATGTAAAAATTGAAATTTAGGTTATGAATTATTTATGATTCATCCATTTATCCATTTTAAATTAAAATATAGAAATTCAAACCAGATATATTAACTTTTAATTTGTTGACTAAGGAGTATTTATCTTTTTTTTTGAACGGCCTAAGGAGTATTTATCTATACATGGCAGCCAAGAAACAACCTACTATAGCATGATTCATAATAAAAAAAAATATATATACCGTGTATATATAAAGATAGTGTGCATGATCTTACCAATCCTCAACTATCATACTTATATAGCTAGACTATAGTCTTGGTATTTATGACTATGGCCACCCCTAATATCATAGAAAACCCATATAATACCTCTGTTTCTGTACAAGCCTCTTTTAATAAATTCACACAAATTCATAAAGTTGAATAACTTGTTCTAAACATTATTCAAAAAAAGAAAAATTGCTGTGTCAAAAAAATTTTAATTTGTTCTATACAAAATTAAGTTTGTTAAAAAATTGTATTATATGCTGTCAAAATTAACCATATAATTAAACTCTAAGTCTAAAAGAAAACAAAAATAAAAAACTTAAGGAGTAAAAAAGTGAGTTTATACATTTATTATCTCACACTTATAATTTAAAAAGACTATAAAAAATTATTTTGCTTATAAAAACAAAAACACAACTCTTAAAAAAGTTATTGCATATATATAAGGAGAAAGCTATTTATATAATTTTCATGACATACCTGAAATTAGAATGTGGATCATCATTAGATATAGTTTTGGAAATTTGAGCAATGGAGGAAGTATTAGCATTGAGAAGAAGGTACTCAACTTCACCAATATCACCATTGAATCCAATGTTCTTAGAACCATAAGCAGGTGCAGCTTGTTTCTTTTGACTCATTGGTTTTGCAAAGAAATTAAACCCTGCTTCTTCCATTTTGTCAATAGTTTCATCATTAATACCATGGTTTATCACCTTGAAAAAACCATACTCTTCACTTGCTTTCACAATTTGTTTTATTACCTCACATCTTTCACCCTTAAGGTCCACTATTGGAATAACATCACTTGGTAAAATGGTTTCATTTCTAATTGGTTTTGGTGAAGCCAACACCATATTTTGCTTCTCTTTTTTTTTTCTTCTAAAACTCTAACTTATACTATAGAACTTTGAGAGCTATATAAATGTTTTGCTTTTGTCTATATAATAAATAGATGTGAGGAAAGAGAACTAGTAAGAAAGAGAGGAAGAGCAAGAGAGAATATTTTTCACCAAGAGTATGTGAAGGATATGAAGAAGGGAAGAATTGAGGAGATATATTTATATATGTAGCAAGATATATAGGAGAACACGGGGAATAGAATAATTTGAAAATGTATACACCTATTACCACAATAATTTATCTTTTCAATTTTATATTATTTGTATAACTTTTATTATTTGTAATTTATATTATTTGTATAACTTTTAAAGTCAATATTTTTCATATTTTAATTTATAATAATGAGGAGTACACCATTATTTATGATAACATATAATGCATATAAAAATGGGAAAAAAAGAATTCAGTTTAAAATAAACAAAAATCTATTATAAAAAAATAGATAAAAATTTAAACTAAAATATTTGGAAAGATAAATTCAATAGATTAAAATATTTGGAGTTATATATATTTTTATTTTATTATTTCATGGGGATTAGGTGATTTGATATACTTTAAATGGAAGTACAACTAGCAAAATTCTAAGTTAAGGACATTGACTTTTCTACACTCTGTCAGGAGGACTGATTATAGCTTTTTCACTTAAATTAGTACTACTATTTTATATCTATAATCTGTTTCATGTCTTTCTTTGACACAAATCTTCTTTTTAGTTAACTTTACTACTGTCCTTTTGACTAATCACTTCACTTTCGCTTCCCTTTCCTCACCAACTTTCACGTGTGATGAGCAAATGTTTTTATTTTTTAATTAGTGTACATTCTAATTACAATCACTAGTACATAAACATAGTTGTTTATTAATTAAGAAAGTTATATTCGATTATAGTTGTTCAATTCTTATTTCGCTTTTTTAATAATGAGTAACTAAACCCTAAAATATATGATAATTATATGATCAAATTCCCCTATATATCATTCATAAATTTAGAGCAGTAAATTAAATGACTTATCTCTATAAATTTTGCATAGTTTAGTGATTTGAATTTTTACGTATTACAAACAATAATATTTTATCAACTGAACTATAATAAATAATGATTTTTAGAGCATCTCTTTTAGTGATACTACTTTTGGTACCATACATTATTAATTAGTGATTCATAAAGTATGATATAATAATTATGTAACTTATATATATTTTGCTTAAATGATGATATTATTTTGGATATCATACATTAATAACAAGTTGTCTCTTCTATATTTTCTTTTTGTCTAAACCATAAATATGATATTAAATTGATGATATAATATTTTAAATTAAGATACGATATCATCATTTTTTATACCCTCTATGCCACGTCATAAAAATTCAATTAAATTAAGGTACAAATCATTAACTTATGAAACTCTCTTATACACTTTTATTAAAAATGCTATAAACATTGTACATGAAAACAATGTGGGTAAAATTTATTTAATAAATTTGTAACAATAATATAAAAAAGTGGAATGCACCATGTTATAGCTTTCCACATATATACATGGTTTAAATGGGGAGCTTTCCCGTGGCCAAACAATGGACATTTGGAGACAAATTAGCTTTGATGTTTATGGTTACCCATATATACCATTTGCCATATTACAATCTCACACGTCCTTATCACATTCAAGTGTCATTGAGTAGTAAGTAGTAAGTACTTACATATCTTTAATGGGTCACAATATATATACCATGCATCATCATCTTCAAATTTAAATGTTACACACATAGCTATAATTAACTAGCTAGAACCCACCTTTGAAACACGTACTCTACACTTCAATTGTTGGTTTATACTTCGTTTTCTTCATTACCCTATTTGTGCCCAAATCCATAAAGCATCGGTATCTTTGATGATGGAATCCTTGCATTTATGATTCTTTTTCCACTTTGAATATTTTCTCTCTTTGAATCATTTGCCACATGTGAGTGTAATATGATTGATTAGATGATGGTGAAGATATGCAAAAGGCCCCCATTTCTAGATAATGTATAATAAATTTGCTTTTTTGCACACTCTTTCTGTCAAAAGTAAAAAAATAAACATTACTATTGGTCAATTGCCTTGTGACTATAATTTTATGGTGAATGACTGAAGAGTTCAAGGTTCAAATCACGACTTTTATATTATATTTCTACTAATTGAGTTAAACTCACAATGACTGACTGTAATTAAAAAAATTAGTATAATGATATGATACATTGTTACGAATGATATAAATTGTTGAGGTTTAATTATATTTTGAATCACTAGAGTTTGAGATTGTATCGCAAATTTTATCTTGTTATTTTTCAACTGCCAATGTTAAAATTATTACTCACCGGCCACCATGTTAAAGCTTATATGACCTTAAATTTCATTTTATTGATAGTGTCCCTAAAATTCATCTATTATACTAGTATAGTAGTATTAGACATTAGTAAACAATTACATGATGGAAGACAAACATTTTGAAAGGAACGCTGAATATATATGTTGGTGTGGTGTACAATTAGGTTTATCGAATAGAACAATAATTGACTAACTCATGGATTTAAAAATACACTCCAACTAGTATATATAATGCTAATTATAAGAGCACACCTAGATAGTCTACGACCAATTAAAACTAGTGAACATATTTATACCTTTTGTTTATTTTATTTTATTTTATTTTGTTGGTTGAATTTGTTAATTAGAGATAGGCATGCTTTTTTCCATGCAGTGGTAAATTATCCATTTTATCCCATACTTCAATGTGTCAAATACTATATTAAGGATACTAATTAAAGTAAATTAGTAAGAGAAATTAACTTGATACTACATTACTGTGTGCGTGAGAAAGTTCCTCTCAGTTTCCCAATCCATAATATATCACGTTTCATATGTTAGTGGGTCTAAACTTTGGAACAAAATATACTTTTATTATCTTAAGTTTATTTTTATGGGGTATGTGATAGCTGTCACATTATATGTGGTTTCAAATTTCAACTTTCAATTCAACAACGCCCCATGTGTTTTATATTTAGGCAACATTAGAGTGGACACGTGTCTCAGTCTCATGTGATCTACGATATGGACTCATCCTTAAAAATTTTCAAAACTTCGAGTCTTCGATAGTGATAGACATTATCATCACTTTTAAGAATAAGTTTGAGAGAGTGTGATTTAATAAATGTTGATTCAAACAAATATTTATGTGCAAATAATTATTTTGACCTTTAGAACTTAGAAGTATAACTCATTGTTATATGTGTTTATGAATCTATTAAAATAAAATTGTCAATATATTTTTTTATGGTAATTTTATAGATAAATATATGATCAACAAAAAATATATTCAAAGCCCATTTTGACAATCAAAATGGCTAATAAAATAAATATCTGTAAATTTTTTTTGTAATTTTGATATATTAAAAGATCATTGTGACAACAAATTACACTTTTGAAAACCAAAATATTTTAAAAAATAAGTAAAATATAAATTGAAAATGCTAAGCGTTATTATTTTAACAAATCCATAATTGATTTGTTATGATAGATTTACAATATTTATTATGATATTAATTAGATTATATTCTAAAGTGAATTGTTCACTTTAAATGAGTGAATTTTTTTAATCAAGTAGTAGTTTACTAGTCGTAGACAGAATCTCACCTTATAAAAAGAATAGATAATTTTATCGGAATTCAAATGTAAATCTTTACGTATTACATACAATGTCTCTACTGATCAAGTTATATTGGACGAAAAGATTGATGTAGGATAGATAATATGGAGTAGTACATATTTGATATTTCCACCACAGAAGCCGTTTGAGTAGAGTAGAGTAGAGATGTGTTGGGTCAGAGAAACAAGTCGGAAGTACTGGAGTGCAGTGCAGTGCTACTTGGTTAGGGGCCTCCTATGCTAGCTTGTATTGTAAGTGATGGTTGGTTTTATAGGAAGGGAAGGGGTCCCAGACTCCCAGTCCTCTTTGCCCATCAATCACCAATCATCAATACATGAGACGGAATTATTATATCACACTAATTATTGCTCATCAAAACCAACAGTACATACTATATGCGTGTCTACTGCTTGGTCACTCACTACTATGGCGCTCAAGCTATTTTTTGGAGTGTTCAATTTTGTTTGTTAAATAAACTTGAATCATATCTCAAGAGTTAGCTCAAATGATAAGGGTATCCAACCAAATTAATAGTTTGAGAATTTGAGCAATGTAAGATTTCAAACATCTTTAACAAATTTAAGTTTATTAATATGGTATCAGAGTTGAGTTAAGAATCGTAATATGAGAATTTGATTCATATTCATGCTAAGCGTGAGAGTGAGTGTTGAAGTTGTTTGGAGTCCCACATTATTCAGGCTCCGGGTTGTTAAGTGTATAAATGTGTTTGGACATCCTCATCATTCAAGTTAATTTAATATGGCATCAAAGCTGGGTTATAGATTAGGTGTGAGAGGTGTGTGTTGAAGTTCATTTGTTTTTGTGGTCATTCACAAGAAAATGTGGGGGTCGACTTTGATTGTGTTGAGTGTTGACTATAGTTTTGGTGGTTAGTTTTCTTATTAGTGTTGGTAGTAGTCCCTCTGTTATGTGTTGTTTGTATTGGTGTTTTTATGGGTTTTTTTTGGTGTTTTACTTTTGCCCATATACAACGCCTTTGAATTGTAGTTCCGTTAAAAAAAAATTGGTTTTGATCCTATTAATCAATTATGTAAAATTTAGTAAAATCCAACGCAAAAATTTCATATATTTTATCAACTCAACCATGAAATTAAAACTACTCATTATATTGATTATTTGTATCAAAGATGTTTCAAAAATTGAACAATAAAGAAATTCTTATGGAATGGTATACATTAGGTTGAGGCTAATGCTTCAAACAACTTATAACGTTTGGATTATGGAAAGTTACAATTCTAACAAGAAAACTGAAGATTTGAAGGCCAGTGAGAGGGTAAAAGAGCCCTTAGAAAGAAGTGTCATTGTTTGTTAAGCCTGGGATAAGCCTGAACTCTAGGTGGAGATGAAATATTGAACACATTCATAAAAACATACTCACTGGAAAATAACTAGGGAACAATTTTTTGTGAATTTTTGCTAAAGCTGTGAGAATGATGGTAAGGATGGCTTTCAAGAATATATAACAGAGAAGAGGACATATTTTGTAAATTCAAAAAGTTGAATCACTTCACACAATTACGATAAAATTAAATAGATAGTCTTATTTGCGACGAATCACCCACACGAGTGATCAATGTATCCTAAAATTCGCCTTATATTACAACCACTGCCTAATAATAAAGCATTAGTGACACACTTGACTTGAAATCAATCCTTTTGGCGTTTAGGCAGCGGAAATGACACTCTTTGATGGGGATTTTGTTGCGCATCTGTCTTCTCTTCTTGAGGCGGGTTGGGTTCGGCATTGGTAGCTTCTTCATCCTCCCTTTCTTCTATAGGTTCGGCAGATCTTTTGTTTGCAAACGCAAATTGGTAGTTGGGACTAATTAACGTGTCCTGATCAGGTGGAAGCGGAAAACCAGGTCCTGCTATAGACTTTGGTAGTGGTATCTTGTTTCGGTTTTGCGCCAGCTCCAGAAGCACCTGTCAAGCAATTACATTCAACATATTACTATCTGTCCTTATCATAAGAAATTTTCGTTTACTTTTTATACATCAAATAGTGAGAATAAAACATTTAATACTAGGAGTATATTTGAGACAAGATCTCAATTTTATAACACTAAATAAGTTATGTGATGTATATATATCACATAGTAAAACTGCACTACATAAAATTGGGAGACCGAGAAAGCTAGAGCCAACAGAAGATAACACAAATGATTTACAACTTTACATGCATAATCTACGCCAATCCAGTATGATAATTTACTAAAACAAATTGTAACAACAGCGCAGCACAAACAAAATAGACGCACTTGGTCCTTTGGTGGGTTTGTTGACCATTGGCGTAAAACAAAACCTAACATTCAGACACAAATTATTAAACAGATGATTATAAAAAATATTACCTCACGAGGGGGTGGTTGCGAGAAGCTGAAGTTAACTTGGGATTGAATAGCAAGCTTAACATCATCAATATCAATTGTAGACTTGCTAGCATGCTCTGAATACACTTGGGCGTCTGTTAACACATCAACAACATAGCGATACCATAGCTCAAGAAACTTGTTTATAACACGGGGTTCATATTCTTCCACACCCATTGATTTCAACAAAGATTTGATAATCTTTGCATCCCTTGGCATTGTCAAATCTTCTTGGTTATCTGCCATTGAAGATGGCTCAGATGCTTCAGATACCTCAGTTGGTTCAGATACCTCAGTTGGTTCAGATACCCCACTGCACCAATGGAAATGGAAGAAAAAAAAATCAATTATGGCAGATTTTAAACAAATGAGTGATTATAATATATTACGCGGAGAAATTTCATCAGTTTCAAAAGTTTTAACATTCAATACAGGGTTATATATCTGATAAATATGAAGAGGAGGCCAAGTACTTTTTCAATGGGTGTTTAGTAAAAACGACGATGTTAGTGTTATGAAAAGTTGGACATAACTAGAAAATTCATGAAACCGGATTGAAACAGATTGTATCTAGCAAATCAGAAACATGCACAAGAAAGAAAGATTGCAGAAGGTAAACAATCAACACACAAGATTTATCGAGGTTTGGAGCAATTTGCATCCTACAACTTCATAATGCTGTTTGTATCATGAAACGTTGGACATAACTAAAAGATTCTTGAAATCAGATTGAAACATATTCTATCTAGCAAATCAGAAACACACAGAAGCAAGAAAGATTGCAGAAAGCAAACAATGAATAGAAAAGATTAATTGAGGTTCAGAACAATTTGCATATTACAACCTCGTTGAGCCAGTTTCCGACATTATGATCAATCTGAATGCAGCAGCACCAATGTTGCAAGACTTTCTAGGAAGGAAAATCACAATCCCTCTCACTTGAACACTCTATTTTCTCTCTTAATGAATGATTCTATGAAATATCACTCTTCTATTCTTTCACAAGGATATAACGGTTTATATACTACCCATGTAGTTAGAAAGGTAGTTATAACCAATCACACTAACTAACTTAACAAACAAACTAATAAAACCTAACAGATTAACAAACCAGGAGAGCCAGGAAACTGGAAATGAAAACCAATATAATCAACATGGACATGTTTTAAGTTGTTTTCATAGTTTATGAAAATTGAAAACAATGTATAGCTTATATGGAAAAAGTATGATTTTATAAAACTAGTGTTATACGTAAGCAGTAATTAAGTTGTTTATCGGATTCGAACAGCGCCAAAATGATTGTTTGTTGAATTACATTTTCCAAAGCTAAAGAAATAAGAACAAAAGCCTTTTCCACTAAATGGGATCCATTACATAACATACATGAATCAAATAACACCCTCACCATATAATAATATCTGAATAATAATGATATAACAATTAGTAAAATCAAATATCTCATAGTAATGGTTTGGACTATGATAGTGGTAGTGGTACTAATGTCCTCAATCTGATTAATATTATCCAATTTATGAGTAATTTAACCCTAAGATAACCCTAAACTATATCATCTACAATAATAAGAGCCAGAACATTGTCATGTTTTCAACAATTGCAGAAACAAAACAAAGCATCGAATCGCAGCTCCAACAGAAAGTATAATAATAATATATATAATTAAAATAGAAAGCAGCAACACGACAAAAGAAAATTGAGAGGGTGGGTGGCTACCAGTGAGGTGGTCGAAGCTTCCGTCGATGATACTTCAAAGTTCAAACCCAACACAACACAAAACAACAACTATGATTCTTCTGATTCTGTTGCTGATATTTGTTTGTGTTTTTTCTTTTGCGGGTCAAAGATTTTGGAATTTTTTTTTATGACGGTAAAAATTGAAGAAATAAATACAATGTTGCAAGGTAATTGGGCTTCCGGCTTCGATTTGCCGTGACCAACCTTGGCAGATTATTAAAAGATAGAGGATTACTAATTACACTCCTCGTTTTTGCTTATACACTTATTTCTTCTTTTATTTTTTTCCTCGTTTCGGCCCATAGAATGATGTGTAAACTAACTCTTAAATCAAATTAGGTGGAAAAAATATATATCATAAATACTAATAAATGTTAACAATATACTTTAAAAGTAAAAAAAATACTCTTTTACCAAATGTTATTAGGTTGGTCAAATGATGATTGACATTGAACTTAGTAAAGATGATCACAGTTTGATCATGCAACTGCGTTTAGAAGAAAATAAAAATCATTCGATATCAAAACTCACACCAAACCGGACTTATCGGCCGAACAAGATTAATTGGTCCAGTAAGGCGGATATAGTGGTGGGATAAATGTCTAAAATTTATGCCCGTTAGAAATGTCTAAAATTTCATAAAAGCCCAACAAAATGCAAAAATATATACTAGTAAATCATTACATGAAATTAAATTAAATATCAAAGTAGTTACCAAAAATAATAATTAAATATCAAATTAATTTTGCAAACAAAAAATTGAATTAAGTGTTAGTATGTCTATGTTTTTTTCTCTTTCAAATAGTCAAATAACTAAAATTTTAGTTTAAAAACGAATAAGCAAACGCAACATTCAAATCCCAATTTCTATACTTTTTTATTTGACACAATTTCTATACTTTAAATATAAGCGAAATGCTAACCGGTGCTCCTGGGGTATTGGTTAAGGAACCAAATATAGAAATCTGATATTGGAAATTGTGCAATCAACTTCTCAAAAATTTAAAATATAATAATTTTATTTTAAAACTTTCTTCTTTTAGATTCTTTAACCAATGCCCCGGAGGCACCGGTTAGCATGACCCTAAATATAAATATCCAACCAACTAAATTAAGTTCGGTTGGCACTAACGATATGATACTATACGTCTATTTTACCTTTTTTGAGACAGCATTTGTAACAAGTAGTAATTTTTTTTTTTTTTTTGACAATCAACAAGTAGTAATTACAAGTGTGAGTGTGTGACAATAATGAACAGAAGCATAGATAGATAGAGTTGAGATTCTCATCTCATTTCTGTGATCAGAATGATAACGCCGAAACTGTTACGTGCACTCTTCTAACTACCATTCTTCCACAACTTACTTTTCAGTTACTTACTTTTTTAACGGTATGTGACGACTCAGCGCGTAACACTCACTTGCCGTTGCAATGACGGTTGTTTCAGTCTTCTTCACCGCCACCAAACTCGCCGGAGCTTTAGTCACTCTCACCGTCGCTGCCAATGTCTTCTCCTTCTCTCGTTTCCGCAACAAAAACCTTCGCCGTTTTCGTTCCCCTATCGATGAATCATCCGATACTCTCGCCGATTTCAACATTACTACCGGTAATAATCAACTTACCAATTTTCTTTGCTATTACCATTTAATCACGTTTGATTAGTTTGTAATTAACTTCATTTATCTTATTTGTTACCAAACATGCATGCATGCTCATGACAATAATAAAATAGATAAATAACAAACATTAGTTGGTTAAGTAGTGATTTACTCCGGACTTTACGCTGTTTTCTTATAGAGCTTATAGAAATAAACCGAAAACAACTTATGAACATGTTATTCATAAGTTCGCCCAAAAAGTGTCACAAATGTTTATGTCAGTAGATAAACTCAATTAAGCTAGTCCAAGTCCAAGCAGGCCCTAATGAAGAACTTATGAAAATAAGCTGAAAACAATGTATGGAATTGTTATAAGCTGTTTCACAAGTTCTCTCAAAGAGTCTTACAAATGCTTATGCGAGTGTATAAGCTTAAATGAGCCAATCCAAACATGTCTAATTTTTTATTTTAATTTTTTTGCAGAGGGAGAAGATGGGTTTTTCTTTGGACTGGCGACAGCACCGGCACATGTTGAGGACAGGCTTGATGATGCTTGGATTCAATTTGCTGTGCAAGAGAGTGTTGTTGGTGCTGAGCAGAAAGTGGATGCTTTAATGGGCTCTGCCACTGCTGATGGAGGGTCTCAACAAGCTATAACATCTCCACAACATTCTAGGAAGGGAAACAAGAAGACTCTTAAGGTTGCTATGGAGGCCATGATCAGAGGATTTGAGAAATACATGGAAGTAGATGAACATGAAGGAGAAGAAAAAAAAGAAGAAGAAGAAGAGTGCATTCCTAATGTAACTGCTTGGCATAATGTTCCTCACCCGTAAGCCCTCACTTTTGTTTTCTTGAATGTTATTTGCTGACAAAATTGGATCTTTTAGACATTTGGGTCGGAGGGTTGATTTTTTCATTGAAAGTAAACATTGTTGTCAAGGATTGAATTTCTTTATATTTCTGTTATGGTTAGGAATTTAGTGAGTGTTATGGTCAGGAATTTAGTGAGTACTGGAAACATGTAAGTTACTGAATAAAGCGTAGCAATTCACAATTAATCAAGTAGCTAGCATAGCCAAATGATTTCATGATGTTTTGTATGAATCCTTCCAATAATTCCTTATTTGTTTTTAAAAATATTATATAGTAGGTTACTTCATCATCTCTATGAGTGTGTGTTACACTGCAATATTGTTGTTAAGTAGAATTTAAAATTATTGCCTGATTTTCAGGGAGGAGAGGCTAAGGTTTTGGTCTGATCCAGATACAGAACTAAAATTGGCCAAGGGTACTGGAGTTACTGTTTTTCGTATGGGAATTGATTGGTCTAGAGTCATGCCCAAGGAGCCAGTCAACGGCCTTAAAGAATCTGTAAGTCGGATTCTGACCTTTCCTATTGATGATGAGTTATGGAGCTACACGTGGTTAAGCTTATATTAGTAGATGGATCCAATGAATGCATTTTTCAATTTCATAGTTTTATGTCAAACTTTACTGACCAATACAACTGACAAAAAGATATTGACTTTTGTAAGTAATTTATCCGGCGTTCTTTCTTAGGTTAACTATGCTGCATTGGAGCGCTATAAGTGGATTATCAACAGGGTTCGATCATATGGAATGAAGGTGATGCTCACTCTTTTTCATCACTCACTTCCACCCTGGGCTGGTGATTACGGAGGTTGGAAGCTGGAAAAGACGGTGGATTATTTCATGGACTTTACCAGGTAGTCCATATTTGCGAATCTCTGTTGAAATTTGAGTACTTGGCTCATCCTGTTATCTATCTAGTTTTATTGAGTTACTAATCTTATGTTGCATGTTTTTGAATTCTTTCACATATTTCCCAATCAATGCAGGCTTGTTGTTGACAGTGTATCAGATTTAGTAGACTATTGGATAACGTTTAATGAGCCCCATGTCTTCTGTATGCTTACTTACTGTTCTGGCACCTGGCCTGGTGGACATCCTGATATGCTGGAGGCTGCTACTTCCGCACTTCCTACAGGTGTTTTTCAGCAGGCCATGCATTGGATATCTGTTGCACACTTGAAGGCATATGATTACATCCACGAAGTCAGGTGAATATTTGTCATTGAAGTATCAGAATTGATGGCAAGTTTCAGTCATATCATTCTAGTGTAACTAAATTTTTCTTCCTTCCCACACTTTCTCATTTAGCAGTCTCTGAACATTTGAAGTTGATCACTTTTACATTTGTACTTGTCTGAACAATATTAACATTTTGACAGTAACTCATCAAATCAAATAGTTGGTGTTGCACATCATGTGTCATTTATGCGCCCCTATGGTCTGTTTGATATTGCTGCTGTTTTACTGGCTAATTCAATGAGTCTCTTCCCATTCATTGATGAAATATCCAAAAAGCTGGACTTTATAGGCGTTAACTATTATGGCCAGGTTTGATTTATTGACAAAGATAATGCATTCTGTATGATACCAGACATGTCCTCACATGATGATTCTAACTTCTAAGATTTATTTCAGGAAGCGGTTTCGGGTGCTGGCCTGAAGCTGGTGGGAAATGATGAGTACAGTGAATCTGGGCGTGGGGTATATCCTGATGGCTTATACCGCATGTTGCTTCAGTTCCATGAAAGATACAAGCATCTAAATATCCCCTTCATTATTGCTGAAAATGGAATTGCAGATGAAACTGATTTGATCCGGCGGCCATATCTCTTGGAGCATTTGCTTGCTGTTTATGCAGCTATGATCGAGGTTTTGACTCTGAAATTTTCATTTTTTAATCATCAAATTATTTCTTCATAAACACTAATTGCATCTTATACCTTCTTGTAATTGTTCTACAGGGTGTGCCTGTGCTTGGTTACCTCTTCTGGACTATTTCTGATAACTGGGAGTGGGCTGATGGATATGGTCCCAAGTTTGGACTTGTTGCAGTCGACAGGGAAAATAATCTTGCACGGATCCCCCGCCCTTCTTACCATCTGTTTTCTAAAGTTCGTACTTCCTGTCTTCATTTGTTTCTGTATAATATTTGCTTTGTCAATTTTGGGTGTCATTTTTAATGGGCTCTTGATTGTAGGTTGTGACTACTGGTAAAGTTACACGTGAAGATCGTGATGAAGCTTGGAATGAACTTCAAAGAGCTGCTAATGAGAAGAAAACAAGACCATTTTATAGGGATGTCGACAAAAATGGTTTAATGTTAGCAGGTAATTAATTATATACTCACCGTCGATAAATTAATGCCTTAGCTGCCATATGTCAACATATTAAAACAAACTAATTAGTTACTACCTATAAAAGCAGTTGCATAATGATCTTTGTTTTAGTCAAGGCCTAACCAATTATAAATACAATGGATTATGAACTACACCAACCTTAATTATATAAGTTCTACGTAAGGTTCATTGCAATTAGAATTTAGAATAAGAAGTCAGACACTCCGCAACTAATACAGTCTTGATTGTTTAAATATGAACTTTGAACATCATCTATGTTGCATAAAATTATGAAAACTTAATGTGCTTTGCCTTAGTTGCAAAATAGTAGTCCCTCAACCAAATTTGTCCTAGCGCAGGTTTGGTACTACGTTACAAGGGTAGTGAACATGCTGTGTTGTGGATCAACTCTTGAACATATAACTTCCAATGAATTGTGCGTCAAAACTGATTTTTATGTTTAAAAAGCACCCACTTAGCCTCCAAAATTAGAATATTGCTTCTAGCTTTTACAGAACTCACCAAGGTTTCTTGGCTTCTCATTCCTTTAGCGGGTCTCGCTGAATTTGGGTTTTGGCTCCTTCAGCAATATCTATAAGATCTTGAATAAAATAAACAAACAGATAAGTAAATAAAGAAAAAAAATTGTATAGAAAACAGGGAAAACAACTTTTTTTGCTTTTTTTTTGTTGTCAAAAAAACTTTTTTTGGTTTTCAGTTTTCACCACTTCCTGTATAAATAACTGAAAGCAGATAACAGAGTAAAAGTAAGGTGGTGGTTTTATCAAAAGTAAAAAAGATGCAATTTTTTTTTCTGATACCAAACAAACTCTAATATGCAGAGGTACGAACATGAATACTAGATTTTTCTTATGGTGGTTATATATACATATGAATAAATGTTTGACAAGTCTTCTTGCTTGTTGTGACAGGCGGACTTGATGAACCCATGCAGCGACCTTATATAGAAAGAGATTGGCGGTTTGGTCATTATGAGATGGATGGCCTCCAAGATTACTTAAGCCGCTTCACAAGATTCACTATTCAACGACTCTCCCTAAAAAGGAAAAAGAAATCACAAAAGAAGGAATTGGTTCTTAATCCTATTTAAACTTAGCCATTGATAACTTATCAAATCTCATCGATCCCTTTACTACTCAAAGTAATGTGTATACATACTTCAAATTGTGCAGCCAAATGACTCAGCTTTCTAGTATATGCCACCCTCAAAGTAGAACGATCAATGCGAGTAATTTTTCACATGGATCCTCGGCAACGGCCTTATGTGCAGTCTGCCGTATATAGCCATTTCGGAAAATTTCTCGCTTATTGGAAATTAAAAGAATTGCACCCAGGACTGCATTATATATCAAAGGTTGTAAAGTTTGTCTTCAACCTTTGGTGCATTGTTCATATATATTATAATGCAGATGAGTCACAGTAACTTTCAAGATGCTTTTAGTTGTATGTTCATCTGCTATGCTTGCATTCATGCCTGTAATGATAATTTACCAAAAGAATTGATTACTTGTTTTCAAGGTATATAGTTTATCTGTTGCAATTAACAGCAATACTTCTATGAAAAATGTGATTGTGAATTAAAACAGATTTTCCAGTGAGTTCATATCCAACTTTTAATTATTTCTTGGATTGTTCAACTTAATTTAATGGATTTGTATACCCTGTTTACTCTGCACACCACATTCATTTTTTTAAAACTTCTGAAATTTTCATTTAGGTCCTTTAATCATGTAAATCTATCTTTTGGACCCCTCATCATCTCACTCTCCCTCCTCTCTTTGCCTCTGCTCACTATCACACCAATATGGAGTATGGCCCCGGCTTTGGATTGTAATACTCTTAAAAAAACTAATCTATCATAATTCATGAATATGTATTTCAACTTATTAACATAGAAATGCTTGAGCAAACAAACAAACTCCTTATCATTTTTGTATCAAATAATTACACAAACTTTTATGTCACCTAGTAATTTGTTCCTTTTCTTATTGGTTGGTAGTGTTCTTCTTAACGGTTTCTTATTGGTCACTACTTACTAGTGTATTATAGTTTCTACACATTACACAAGTCCAATAATAACCCCATAATAGAAAACTTTGTCATTTTTGGATAATTCAGTAAGAAACAAACAAATGAATAATCCCAAGATGTACAAGTGGTTTTCAATTTATATATCTTGATAAGGGACTACCCAACCAATGAGTGACAGTAGGACTAATGACAATCTTTTCATAAAGAAAATTGACATGCACAATGCTAATGCAATGCACCATCTGCATCTAGTAGTATACTTGTGAATATTGTGGCCAAACAAGTTGTGTTGCCTCATGGGCTAAGGCATTTGTGTGGATGATTGGGTAAGGCCGGCTCCAACACCAACAAAGTGTACATTGTCATTTGTGACCAACTTTGCCCACCCCATTATCCCAATGTGTAGCTCAATGACATGAGTTAGGATGTGTTTATCTGTTGGACGATGAAGGGGGAGTCTTGTGGGATTGAATCAATATATTAATGTTAGATTAAGAGTAATGATATAAATGACTTTTAACATTATATATTCATCTAAAATTTTAAGATATTAGATTTATGATCTCACACTTTTATATAGTTCAATTTCAACTCTCAAAACTTTAACTAATAACATTTGACACCTTGCAACATGATGTTGAAGAAAAACTAATAATAGAGAGTTTCTCTCCCCGCATCCAATGATATTCTTAAAAACCGGTTCTGTCCTAATGGTTCAGACGGAAAAAGAATTTTTTTTCCTTCTAAATTTACCAATCCAAATGTGAGAATATTTTATTTCATTTGAATTGATAAATGTGAAATGGTGTGACTTTTAAGAAAACTACAAGGAGACTAAAATGAGTTTTCTTAAAATTAAGTGTCACAATTTAATATGAGATATCTTAAAATTAAGGGTCATAATTTGATATGAGTTTTCTTAGTCACAGTTCAATCTTGGTTACTAACAATTTTTTACTTCTTTTTTTAACAAACTAACCACTAATATTTTTCTATATAAAAAGTTTATGGAAATTACATATCCATACAAAATATGTATTTCAAATTTGGATTTCTTACCTATATGTCCCACTTTCAAACAAAAAAATACCAATATATCTCACTTTCAAAATTATTTATCTGTCTATCTTACATTTGACTCCAAAGCGGCGGCACCCACCATTAAGCCACACCATGTGGCGAGATGTAAGATTTTTGGCAGGCGGCGAGATCCGTCTTTGAGCCAATGCATGTGGCGAAATGCACCCCATTGGCTCAAAGGCGGATCCTGCCGCCTGCCACAAATCTTATATTTCGCCACATGGTGTGGCTTAATGGTGGGTCCCGCCGCTTTGGAATCAAATGAAAGATAGTCAGGTAAATAATTTTGAAAATTGGGTATATTGGTATTTTTTGTTTGAAAGTGGGATATATAAGTAAAAAATCCTTCAAATTTAAGGGTTAGAAAAAGATCCTCTTATGTCATTTTGTGACATGACAATCCCCAAGTGCTCTCACCCATTCACTCACATATTAGCACTATAAAAGTAGTCAATGCATCTACATTGGTATTCAGCCAAATTAAAGAAACACAATATATATTTCATTTTAGTTACAGACATGAATGTTTTTCAATTTGTCCTTCAATTCCTATGTTTCATTCTTTTAACTACTACTCCCTCTTTGTTAATTAAAGCATATGAAATAAATGCTGAAAAAACATATGAATCTGATAGAATAATTGGTCTACCAGGACAACCTTCAACCCCATCTGTCTCACACTTTTCAGGTTACATCACTGTCAATGAAGAACATGGGAGGGCCCTTTTTTATTGGTTCTTTGAAGCTCAATCTCAACCCTCCAATAAACCTCTCCTTCTTTGGCTCAATGGAGGTCTCTCATCATATTTCATTTGTTCACTAAATATATATGTCACCACCTTTATCATTATAATATTATCATTATTATGTATATAACATATAGTTTTTATGTGTATGGTTTTAGAGATCGAGTTCTAGTCATATTTAACTATGTCTAGATTGACTTAGTTGAGTTTATATATTGGTCTAAACACTTTTTGTTGAGATTATATTTAACTATGCGTTCAGGAGGGGGCTGAAATCACTTGATGCTAGAAATGACCTCCGAACCAAATTAAACTGGTGGTAAAAAAAACACTTTTGGTTGACTATTTGAAAGAGTTTATAAAAATAACTTATGATACACCGTTAGTTGTAAGAAAATAACTTATGTGTGAACGTTTATGCTATAAGCACTTAATTAAGTTGTTTATTCAAACAGATCCTTACTTATACTACCTTTAATTTTGTTTGAGTTAGGACCTGGATGCTCCTCAATTGGATATGGTGCTGTTGTTGAGATAGGTCCTCTTTTAGTCAACAAAAATGGTGAAGGACTATTATTCAACCCATATTCTTGGAATCAAGGTTCACACTTTAAATTTATATTTTTCCATTTTTGGACTATGAAGCATTAGTCTGTTATGTAGCAAAAAGAATAATGATCATATTTTGCTTACTTGAAAATTGTGACTTTATGCAGAAGCAAATTTATTATTTGTGGAGTCCCCTGTTGGAGTTGGTTTTTCTTACACTAACACTTCTTCTGATCTCACCATTTTAGAGGATCATTTTGTAGGTGAGTTTTCTTTGTGCACAAGATATAAGATCATCTAATTTTGTTGATTTGTTACTTGTTAGTTAAACTCACCATATTTTGTTGAATCAGCCGAGGATACCTACAATTTCTTGGTGAATTGGCTACAAAAATTTCCACAGTTTAAATCCAGAGACTTTTTCATAGCAGGAGAAAGCTATGCTGGTTAGTGTTTAATTTAATTTCAGCATAATTATAATTATGATCTGTTTCTGTCACACACTTAGCAACAATATTAAAGACGTGTCTAGTGTGCAAAATGTGTCATGTCAGATACCGACACAACATCAACACATGTATCTAACTACTTTTACTTTATCAAATTATTACCAGTATCCGTGTGTGTCACTATCGTATCTTTGTTAGTACTTTATAGCTCTATGCTAGAGTATTATAATATATAACCACATTTTCATTGCCACTATTTTTCAGGGCATTATATCCCTCAGCTTGCAGAGTTAATCTATGACAGAAACAAAGATACAAATAAATACTCCTTTATTAATCTTAAGGGTTTTATTGTAAGTAAATCCTCCTTAAACAAATACTCCTAAATTATTTAATTTCTTATGTGAACTATGCATTGATGTGGATATATTTTCAGGTAGGAAATCCAGAAACTGAAGATTACTATGATTATAAAGGTGTTCTAGAATATGCATGGAGTCATGCAGTTATATCAGACCAAAAATATGAGAAAGCAAAACAAGTTTGTGATTTTAAAAAATCTGAATGGTCTAATGAATGCAATGAAGTCATGAGTGAACTCTTCCATGATTATTCAGAAATTGACATATACAATATTTATGCTCCTGCATGTCGTTCAAATGCTACATCATCAGTTACAACTATTAATGGCTCTGAATCATTTACAGAGGTAGATAATCAATGCCACAAATCTATAGATTTTAAATGATAGAGTTGTGTTATTTTCGCACGCGAATTTGCCAATACATTTCGACAACAGTTTAGATGGCTATTGCGGCTTAAACACATGGTTAATCGCGTTCAGTGGATGGTTAATAGATATAAGATGGTATCACAACTCATTAATTATCAATTGAACACAACTAACCGTGATTTTTTTTTTGTCATCAATCATGTTTTTTAGGTGTGAATTTGAACACAAATCATGGTTAATGAACTTTATGTACATTTGAACACTTGAAAGTCATGTATATTGGAACATAATTTGGATGGTTAATTAATAAATATAAAGTATATTTGAACATCTGAAAATTGTGGTTAATAAGTTAAAAAACATGAATAGTTATATTGTCAAAAAAAATAAAAATAAACATGAATAGTTACGTTTGTTATATTCATTTATAATTCATGAATGTAATTAACCACATATTTGAAGTGCGTACAGTTTAAAATGTTGTCAAATTTTAAAGTTAAATTTGTGTTTCAAATTAAAATATCATTTCTAAAATGATATATTTCCACTAATCAAGTGATTTAAGTTGAGTAAAAATTTGATTATATATTGCAGGTGAAAAATAATTATAGATTCAAGAGGATGAGAATATTTGGGGGTTATGACCCTTGTTATTCTAATTATGCAGAAGAATTTTTCAATAGGGTAGATGTTCAATCATCTTTTCATGCAAAAAATACTATAAGAGAAAACAGTAACACTAACATAGAATGGAAGGTTTGCAAGTAAGCACTACAATTTTATGGATCCTTAATTAATTTATCTTTTTATCATATGGAATATTGAATATTATTTTCCATCTTTTTTTCCTCTTCTTCATTTTTCAGTAATTCCATATTGAGGACCTACAACTTCTCTGTTTTTTCTGTCCTACCTATCTATACCAAACTCATCAAGAGTGGCGTTAAGATATGGATTTACAGGTATCTATTAGTTATACTTTCTCAATTTTCAAATGAATGTACAGAAATTATACGATACGATGTAACATATGTAGAGACCGTTAAATTTATATACATAAATTCTCTTACTAAATCTAACGGTCTTTACAACTGGTGCGTCATCCATGAAATATTGTGTAAATGAAAATACGCTGCTAACATTTAGTTGAATGTCACCATTTTAAATGTGGATCCATTTATGGACCCAAATGCCATTATTTTTTGACAAAGTCAAATGACATTTATGACATTATGCTTGCATGCATTTTAATTTAATAGAAGTAGTTACATTTAGATAGAATTGTTAGCTTTTGGTGAAAGGGTCACACATATTATTCATGTGTCTACTTTGTATGCAGTAGCGGTTGCAGTTGATGGATATGGCCCCTTCCCTTAATTAGTAATATACCAAAAAATATATATAATTCACTTTTTGATTGATGAAGGAATGAGGTATATTATGGTTGAATGGAATAAATTGATTAATGTGTGTTTGTACTTTGTGGAATTAATAGTGGAGATGCAGATGGTAGAGTACCTGTGATAGGGACACGTTATTGTGTTGAGGCTCTTGGATTACCTCTAAAGTCAACTTGGAGGTCATGGTACCATAATAATCAGGTCCTCTGTTTTTTTGCTATGGTGCTTCAAATATTTTTTATTTTATTAGTATAAATTCTTAATTAAAATATTATTTTTGTATATGAAAAAGTTTAATTATTAGAATAAAGAGAGAAAAAAAAACCTTGTATATTAATTGGTATGTTGATTAATTAGAGAATGAGAAAAATAATTAGGCTACATTTGATAGAAAATAGTAGCTGACAGTTGATGGCAGATAAATTTGTTGATAAAATTTATAATTTAGTTGCTTAACTAGTTTTTTTTTCTATTTTTGACACAAAGTTGCTTAACTAGTTAATAAATATGACATGACATAATTTTTTTTTACATGACATAAAAAATATTATAAATAAATTAGTTGTTGAACTAGTTGTCAAAAAAACATTATATATAGTAAAAAAACACTAAACTTGTGAAAAAAATTATAATCAATCATGACTATTATATTTTAACTGTATATAAATTTATAAGCAATAAATTATAAACTCAATTTGTTTGAGCTTATAAACTATAAACTTAAAATATGGTGTGAACCTTAATATATATGAATGAAATGCAGGTTGGAGGAAGGATAGTGGAGTATGAAGGATTAACATATGTGACAGTAAGAGGAGCTGGTCACTTAGTGCCTCTCAACAAACCAACTGAGTCTCTTTCTCTTATTCATTCTTTCCTAACTGGAGATCATCTCCCTACAACACGTTAATCATCATGACTCATCAATTATACCAATTTATTACTCATAGGAATATATAATCAATGTAACACTATATATTCAGCTGGTGAATCAATCAATCAATATATTCAATAAATGAAAATCATAGTCAAAATTAGTTGAAGTATGTATCTGTGCATGAAATCTACATGTTTGTTTCGTAATCCAAATTATATCCTCGATCCAAATGCAACACTGAACTCATCATATCCAGCCCAACCCATCATTCGTTTCCCTAGCCACATTGCGCATTATTTCAGATCAGGAATTAGAGGTCTGTTACGATATTCTAACACTACTTCATAAACATGCGCATTATTCAAAGAGTATAAGTAATAACAATTAACAAAATATAATTAAAGACAAATAAACAGAATTACAAGTAGTATAATCTTTTTCAAACGAAATTACATGCTCTAAATAATCATACGGAGTTATCTACTTAACCTAACCTAACCTAAAGAGTTAAGCTACTCATAGACATAATTTATAACAATAAAGTTAAGAAATTATGCGTACAAAGTAACCGTGATCCTCTATTGAGAGCCTCTTGCTCTCCAATATATATGTTGATTAGGGATGGCAAGAAAATCCAAACTCGTAGGGCCCACCCAAACACGCGTCAACAGGTGAAAACCTGAGTTGAGTGGATTCGGGTGACACCCGATATTTCGGGTTCGGGTAGTGTCAAACTAACACGCGAAACCACACCACTTATATTTTAAATTATATAATCACCCCTACTTATATTAGCATGTTGTAGACTATTTTAATATTGTAGACTATTTTTCATCCATATTTTAGTGTTGAAGTCAATGTTAACATGTTGTAGATCGTAATTTTATAATTTTTTTTAGCTTGCCGTATTATTTTACCTTTCTTAATTTGGGTTCGGTACATGTGATATTTTGACACCTAAATAAGCTTTGGGTTCGAGTGTCGTTTCAAATTCGGGTTTGGTTAGTGACAAACCCGCACCAGACCCTATCCTTGTCATCCTCAGTGTTGGTAAGCTCTTTGAACTGTCACTTCTTAGAGCTCTCTATGCTTCTATGTTTCTAGGATATTGAAATTAAGGAGAAGGGAGCTCTATTTATAATATTTTGGACAGGGTGAATCAGCATGCCATCGTGGCACGATGGGTCATATAGTATATCTGGTGGATCTAACTCATCTGGTGGGTATCGTGACACGATGAAAGACAATTTTGCATTCTTTTGCCTTTTTCTCTATTTTCACCCTTTTTCCACTTATCTCCTCTTCTTCATGAGTAACTCAACTTCTCAGGTCTTTTTACATGATTTGGTCTTCAAAGTAATATAAAATAAATCTATCCTAAAAGTGTATGTTAAATATGATATAAATTATTGTCATCAGTAGGTATACTCTTTATAGGTTTTAATAGATTATATGCGTCGTAGATGCTCTAATGATCAATTTTATGGAAGGTTGTCAAACTCGAGTTTTTATCTCAACTCGTTTTGACTAGGTGTAATCGATTCGTAAACTAGAATCGTAAAATCGTACGGGTTTATTCTTTATTAAATTAATTTTAAAATTATTATATACATTATATATATAATATTATAAATGCACCAATAATTCTAAAATTCAACTTGATTATAAAACAAATATATTACAATTTGTCATAATAAAATAATAAATCATGCATATAAATTTATAATCAATCACCTTAAATTATCTCAACAAACCATAAAAAACATATATCCACAAAAAAAAAGAGTTGAATAAGTTTCTAAAGTTTCGAAAAATTAAAACAAACTAAAAAAAAGAGTTCATTTATATTTAAAATCAACTTAAATTAACTCATTCGAAATTTATCGATTTTACTACGAGTTAACTCATTTGAAATCAATTTTTACACAAGTTTATCAAAAATCGAGTTTACCACCAAGTCAACACTTTTTTTACACATTGAACTCGTAAAATCGGACGAGTTTACAATTTAACTCAAGAGTTTAACAACATTGATTCTATGGTTCTCAATTTTTTTTATTATATATAACTTTTTTTTTTGGGGTTAGGTAATCGAATTCCGATTCTTATATATTATATGTAATATTCCTACCAACAGATTTAACTTGTGTAGGGCGGATATTGGGCCAGGGTAGCACGCCCACAGCCTCTTAAAATCAGTGGTCTCAGATCTTTTAATTTTTGGTATACCTATATTACTATATATAGTCCAGTCCCCTAATTACAAAAATAACAAAAGAGAAAGATGTGTGCAAGCCAAAGGATAATTAAGTCCAATCTCAAAGAAAAAAAAAAAAAAGCTACGTAAAAGGAAAAAAAATCAGTTTCTCCCTCACGTTTTGGCCTATGTACAATACAGCTACGTGAAAGTTGTGGCCTTGGGTTTTTGGGGTCTGTAATTTTTGTTGCTTTGTTAGGCTTTTGTAATGGAATTAATTCAAAAGTCTAGAAACCTCTAAAAAATACTACATCCGTCCTTAAATATAAGACCCCTTTTGAATACCGCACGTACGTTAATGCATAATTTTGATCACAAATATCTTTAATTATTTAGTAGTAAAAATTATAAAAACTTGATATTTTGAAATTACTCATCAAAACAAATCAAACAAGATCTTATATGCTAATATATATATATATATATATATATATATTTATGTATTATTAAAAAAATACGGTCAAAACATGATAAGCGAATAGTGCAATTTTGTCAAACGAAGTCTTATAAAAAAGGACGGAAGGAATAAAATAAGAAGAAAAAATTAATTTCTCATATTTCATAATATTAATTGTATAATACTCCATTCTAATACTCCATTCTAAAATTAATTGTATATATAAGATTAGAGAGATATTTTTTATTCTAGAATGTAAATGACTCACCACTTCATTCTTTTGGGTTTGACACTTAGTGCCCGTTTGGTTTGGCGTTTGCACACTCAAACGTGAGTTTTTTCTCCCCAAACGTGAGTTTATAATTTTCACTGATGTTTGGACAAACCTTTAAAGCGATTCTAGAAAGGTTCAAACGCAAGTTGGGTTGAAGCTACAAATCCGAGCTTTTGCGGCAGTCAATCGTGATTATAAATTTTAACTTTTATATGATATGTACACTTACCAAATTACCCATATCTTCTTCTCCAATTTCATACCCAGAATTTCTTCTTCATACCATCCTAATTTCTAAAATTTGCAGATGAAACAGAGGGAAGAAGGGAAAAAACAAAATAAATTAAACTTAACAAAGACGTGTGCAGCATCGGCACTCTGCCGATCAACATTTTCTATTTGCGGTGGATGCAGAAACTGAATAGAATGGGCAGTGAATGCAGCACCGTTTCTAGGTTGTGGAAAACTGAATAGAATGGGCTAAAGGATAAAAGGCCAATTTCAACAAAAATAAGAATGGGCTGAATATATATTTTTTTATTTATGGAAGGCTTGATATATTTATCAATTACTACTTTTTTTCCTCACAAATGATTTTTTTTTGTAGATGAGTTACCAAAAACAATATCAATTTTGATATATTTTTTTTTTTTTTTTGAATCCAATATATTTAATTATTTATTACTTTATATATATAATAAAGTACATTTTAGTAATTAACCATCTAAAAGCAATTTTGATTCAAACTATCCAAACAATATGAATTTGTAAGAATCACTTTTATAAACATATATCCAAACATAAATCAATTTACATTCAACTCACTTTTAATCAAAATCAATTCTGTCAAACTCAATTCTATCAAACTCAATTCTCACCACCGCCAATCCAAACACACACTTAGTATCTTGGATCATTACAGCTGTGGTGTTGCTTAGCTTTCTTGTGCTAGTAGGTGTAATTTACCATGTACACGCAACATGTAAAAATTTGATTTGATGAATTTGTTTAAAAAAAATGTTTGAAGGATGAAGCTTATGATCCTTAGAATAAAAAATAAAATATAATGTAATTGTTTAGCATACATATATAGTACGTACGATAATTCATATATATATCATAATCAATAGCCATCAAACCCTCTCTAGATCAGAATCAATAGGCGCCAAACCCTCTCCATTTAATAATGCTTACTTTCATAGTATATCATATACAAGTACAAACAAACTTATATAGATTAACGTGTACATTAATCAAACTCTTTATGACTTAATACATTCTTTTGTTACATCAACTGCATTGTGCAACAGCGTGAACCAATATTATCAAACGAGTCATTCACAGTGAAATATGTTCGTACTAGAATGATATAAAAAATCTTTCATGTAGCTAAAATATATAAGAGAAATTGAATATACAAAATTTCCGGAGCATGTTGTCGTCCCTATCTTAAGCGGCGCGCCTTGTGTTTGCATCTCATGCGCCAAGTGTTTTAGGCACAACAAAAATCAAAATTTTGGTTTTAAGACACACAACAAATTATATTTTCTTTTCTATATTTTTTCTCTCACTCTCAAGTACAAACACACTTATTGTGTTACTTGGATTTTGGGATGCCAAAATAAATAGCAGTGAAATTCCTACTATTGGTGTGCCGTTGCATGCAAGATAATTAAATGCAACCCATAATGCATTATTTTTGTCAACAAAAGATGCTCTAATATATTCCATGTACGTTCACAAATTACACTATATATATGCATCATTATCACACACAAATGAAATATATCCTAAATCATAATCATGTTGATTCACATTTCCTCCATTGCATTTTTGCTAGCCTTCCTCCTCACCCCAATATCATACTCTTCTAGCATCAATACAACTGATGTTGATTATTTGGAGTTCGCTCTAAATTTAGAATATTTAGAGGCAGAGTTCTTCTTGTATGGTTCTAAGGGTTATGGTTTGGATGTTGTTGCACCTGAATTAGCCGATGGAGGACCCCCTCCCATAGGAGGCCAATTGGCCAATTTGGACAACCTCACTAGAGATATCATCTATCAATTCGGTTTGCAAGAAGTTGGACATTTAAGGTTCTCTTTAATTAAAAAGTTTGAATTAGCTAGAATAATTTAGAGCGCGGAAAAATATAATTATGATTTTTGTCTCTAATTCGGTTATTTAATTGTGATTTATTTATCTTCATGTTGTGCATGCAGAGCCATAAAGAGTACAGTAAAAGGGTTTCCTAGACCATTGTTAAATATAAGCAAGGAAACATTTGCACAAGTGATGAATAGTGCCTTTGTGACACCTTTGAACCCACCTTTCGATGCTTATAACAATTCTATCAACTATCTGCTTGCATCCTATGTGATTCCTTATGTTGGCCTTACCGGATATGTTGGCACTATTCCTAACTTGGAAACTTATAGGTTCAAGAAGGTAAACTAATTGCCTATTTTATTTTATTCTAGCGGTTATAATTTTATACTTAAAGATTAATAAATGAAGTGTTTGGGGTTTGAACTCCAACTCTTAGATGTGAAATGTGATATCCCTATTAATTGAGTTAAACTCATCGGGATAAATGAGGTTTTTATTTAATTATGATACATAAAAGTGAAAATGTTTACTGTTAAAAAAAGTTAACTTAAAACAAAAACTAACACAAAATATAATATGTTTCTAATTTTAAAATCTATAACATTTGAGATAGAATTAAAGATGAATTAATTTCACATGAAATTAAAGTTTGCCAAATTCTTATTATGTGCAGCTTGTTGCAAGTCTTTTGGGAGTAGAGTCGGGACAAGATGCAGTTATACGAACATTGTTATATGAAATCAAAGACTCAAATGTGTCTCCATACAATATAACAGTAGAAGAATTTACAGATAGAATTTCAATGCTTAGGAATAAGCTTGGAAACAATGGCACAAAAGATGAGGGTCTAGAGGTCCCTATATATCTAGGCGCTGAGGGCAAAGTTACAGGAAATATACTTGTTGGTGACAAATACTCAGTTTCATATCCAAGGACTCCAGAGGAAATATTGAGGATAGTGTATGGTACTGGAGATGAACATGCCCCTGGTGGCTTTTATCCTAAGGGTGCAGATGGTCGTATAGCCAAGTCTTACTTAAATACTACTATTGCACCATCTCCTTATACTATGTTTTAAAAGTATAAACTATATGTTATAACTTAAAAATAATGTTCAAGAGGTCTCAGAGCTTGTAACCTTAAAGAACAGAGTTTAAATCTCAAATCCAATAATAAAAAATAAAATGGTCGATAGTACCATTGTTATATGTTATAATATTTTTCTCTTCATAAATAAAGAATGATATTTAGAGAAATGCACTCTTTTGCTATAAACACAAACATGCATATTGTTAAGAGTTCAGTATTAAATAAGAGATGATTGAAAGATATATTTATAATAATTTTCATCTTATAAATTAATTTTGTAAATTTGAGTTAGACTCGATCTAAAATTTTAAAATAGTATATCAAAGCCATCCTTAGAATTTATTGGACCATGTGTTTCCGATATCGAAAAGCCTAACATTTAAATTCGACTAATTAAACTGTAATTAGTTTATTTATACTTTGTCTAACCTGCTATAAACTGATGGAAACTTGTTTGACCTTAATTACCTATTACTATTAGTCAGTTTATGCTAAATGTAACTTATTTTAAAGGTATACAATGTCACATAAAAAGGAAAACATAAATTGTCCGTACGTTTGATGATTTTTATGCATACCATGGTGGTAAGGGTATGGGTAATGATAATGATAAAGATGTACTAATGATAACGACAATGATATACAGTATAATCGTAATTATAATGATAATGATAATCCAAAAATGTATAAGCCGTGATGCAAATGCCAAAACTTTTGCCTATTCCTCTTTATGATAATCACAGGCACCAACCCAACCTTCAATAATTCTGATGTAAACTTGCAAACCAACTTATAGCAACTACGAAATACGAATACATGTTTAAATTAATCAAACTCTCCTATAACTTAGTTATATATATATATATGCATCATAACCACACACAAATTAATTAAATAAATCATAAAATTAAAACATGTCGCTTCACATTCCATATATTGCTTCTTTTTTCTTTTTGGCTACATCATTTATTGCTTTTTTGCTATCCTCCCACATCACAATCTCATATTCTTCTAGCATCAATAAACCCCCAAGATCTGAAGTTGATCTTGTGGAATTCCCTCTAAATTTAGAGTATTTAGAGGCTGAGTTCTTCTTGTTTGGTGCAACGGGGCGTGGATTAGATTATTATGCACCCGAATTAGTCGAAGGAGGACCCCCTCCCATAGGAGCCCAATTGGCCAATTTGGACAACCTCACTAGAGATGTCATCTATCAATTTGGTTTGCAAGAAGTTGGACATATAAGGTTTGATCTCTTTAATCTCTCGTCTACAAGTATACTAGAAAAATTTAAACTAGAGCGAGAAAAAAAATACATATAAAAATAGAAAATTTTATAAGGACGTAGATATTCAATTTTTATTTTTAGTGATTAAATTCAAAATTCGCTATATTTTTATAGACGAAAAAATTATTTAAATCTGATTTTATTCATCTTCATTTTGCAGGGCCATAAAGAGTACTGTGAGAGGATTTCCAAGACCATTGTTAGATATAAGCAAGGAAGTATTTGCGCAAGTGATCGACAGTGCATTTGATGAACCTTTGTACCCACCTTTCGATGCTTATGCCAATTCTATGAACTATTGGCTTGCGGCCTATGTGATTCCTTATGTTGGTCTTACCGGATATGTTGGAACTATTCCTGACTTGCAAGATTACAGGTTCAAGAGGGTAAGTTAAAGCTTTACTTATCTAAATTTATCAAATCCATTTTTACAATCTATGAAGGAGGTGCTAATTTTATTTTATATTAAATGTCACATTATATTTAGAAATACATGCAATTTGAATTTCGACGAAAATCTTGTTTTTTGTGCAGCTTGTTGCAGGCCTTTTGGGAATAGAAGCAGGACAAGATGCAATTATTCGAGCATATTTATATGAAAACAGAGAACTATATGTGGAACCATACCAAATAACTGTTGCTGAGTTTACAAATAGAATTTCAATACTTAGGAATGAGCTTGGACACACTGGCATAAAAGATGAGGGTCTAGTGGTCCCTCCATTCCTAGGTGCTGAAGGAAAAGTTTCAGGAAATATACTTGCTGGTGACAAAGATTCACTTTCATATCCAAGAACTCCAGAGGAAGTATTGAGGATTGTGTATAGTACTGGAGATGAACATATTCCTGGTGGTTTCTATCCTAAGGGTGCAAAAGGTCGTATAGCTAGGTCTTACTTAAATACTACAAGACCATAATCAATATTCATTGTGTCAATCCATATACTATACTCTTTCGATTCTAAAATATAAAAAAAAAAAATTGATCAAAATAAATTAATGTATTTGATTAAAAATTAAGATTAAGTACATCAGTTTTGGTTGACCATTTTTTTTTAAATATTTTAGGATAGAGTGACTATAGTATATGGATATAGTAAATAATGTCAAATGGTGTGGAAGTTTGTGACATAAAAAACGACAGACCAAAACTTCAAATCTTATGTGATCTGTAATAAAATAAACCGTCATATATTAATGTGATTGTTATTGATAATTTTATTTATTTATATATTTAATATTAATTTTTTTCTAAATAAAGAATGATGATGAATGAATTATATACACTTTGTATTTTATTTGTCAAGATTAGGATGTCTACCACCGAATGTAGTGGCTATTCTCTTTGCTAGATTAGAGAAGATCGGAGACACCTCAAAAATGAAACCACAGTGTACCAAACCAAAATTGCAAATTGAGATGTACTAACTAGTAACTACTTCTTTTTATCAATAAAAAATAAAATAAGAAAGGAAACAAAAAAAAAGCAAGAAAAAGAAATAAACTACTCTCTAATCTTTACAACCCCACAAGAGTAAATTAAGACAATAGGACAATGATTTCAAACTTTGAAAGCAATCAAACCTTAACCAACTTCATACTTAGTTTTTTTTTACAATAAATATTTTATTAATAGATCTCTGCACTATAAAAATCGGTAAAAATGGAACTATAAAATAAAAACACCATATATAAATGGAACACCAATAAAAATTACTAAAATATATACTACTTAATAAAGATATACTTCATAATTAGTTAACTGGTCGATGCCATAATATCCAGATCAAGATATGTTACGGTTAAAAATAAAACATACATAAAATTTTAAGTTAAATGCATCTCCAGATCCTTTAAGTTTTTGATTTGTACTTTATAAGTCTTTTATAAGTTTTTTTTGTAATACATAGATTCTTTAAGTTGTAACACATAAATTATTTCCAAGTATATTCATCATCTGAATTTAAGTGATGAGACCCCAACCGTTGAGAAACTTGGTAGCGATGAGAGTTTTAAAGTGATATTAAATTTGAAGATTCAGATAATGAGTATAACTTAAAATAACCTATATATTACAGTTTTAAAAATTAAATGACTTATATATTAAAAAAAAATGAAAAACCTGTAAATGCATTTGGCCTAAATTTTAACTCAAGTTATTTGATATTTATTGAACGGTCTTAATTACAACTTTGTGAAACTAACACTAACACTTATATCTTGTCAAAAGAAAAAAACACTAACACTTATAGGGCCCGTTTGGTGCGCAGGTTAGGAAAACAAGATATGTTAAAGTTTTCCAATCTTATTTTAACCTGTTGTTTGGTGCATCAATAGAAAAGGTTAAATTTAACTTACCGTTAAACTTATCCAATTATTCTGTTATTTTATTCCTTATTTTCGGCTGGGTTATCCAATTACTCTTTTTTATTTTTCTTATCATGTGTGCACCAAACACATGACATGATATGTGCTAATCTTGTCACTATCATATCGTATTATATTTAACTTTTTATCATATATTGTCGCTATCTATCCGGTGCACCAAACATCCATTGTTAAACTACTGAATTTGGTCTAGGTGTGTCAGAAATTTGTATAACATACTAGAAGATGTGAGCCATTTTTTTTAAGTACCTCATCCACTAGTTAAAATTATAACTTTTGTTTTAAGATGTATAGTCAAACACTTCAAAGAAGGTTAACTTTTAATTTTTTTTCCGTCAAATAATGTAGTGACTGAAATTTTTTACCTTTAAGATAGATAAACTTACGGGCTAAATTTTGATTTTTACAATACAAGTCATTTTTTAGTTTTTTTCTTAATTAGTACACTCCATGCACTAATTGGCAAGACCATTTGTAAAATTAGTGTGTGATTTATTTTTTAAAATATAGATTATTTAATAAAATAAACTCTAATGGAGTATATTTTTTATGCCACGGTCCACCGCACCATACATACATTACGTATTCATTTCAAATCTGTCTTTTATTTGTTTGGTGGTGCAAATATATTTGCCGATTCTTACCGACAATAAATAGGCTTAAAATATTCGATATATATAAATAAAAGAACGACGCTGCCAGTGTCCTTTAGAAAAATTGAAACGGTGAAACCATCTAAAGAGATGAGAATATGTCCAAAATGAAAAGAATAATGCCATCTAAATAAAGAGAGACGATTTTCTCTATTTTTTAAAAACAGAGATGTTTTGTGTCAAAAATAAAACAGTGTTCATTCATTACAATAGTTGTTAAGTGTATTAAAAAAAGGTATATAAATAATATTATGTAAATAAAGGTGTATAAAGTTTCCATGAACTTAATTTAGTTATAAAGACATCACATTATTGAGATAATAGTTAATTTTTTTTCCACTTATTCATTTTTAAGATAAATATTCAGTACATGTATTATTGTATTTGACAAAAATAAAAATAAAAGTACGTACAAATACTAAAAGAAATTCATCAATTTGTCAAAAAAAAAATTCATCAAAAAATTAAATACAAAAATAACTTTTTTAGAATTAGCAACAACTTAATTAAATATTAAATATCAAAATCATAGTAATATAGATGTTTTTTTTTTTGACAAAGTAATATAGATGTTATTCCTTTTAAGAAATGGAGAGAATATGCTCATCAACTTTCGTATAACTATTGTCAAATGAAAGAAAGAAAAAAACTTTTCGTAAAACAAAACCTTAGACAATTATATATAATCCAATTTCCCAAGGATACATAATAAAATAGATTTTAAAATATTATTATAACTTAGAAAATATTTTCCATATAGAGGGTTGATAAAAGTTAAAATCCACCCCACCTCTTAAGCATATCTCTAGACTGTTTGGTAAGAAAAGAAGAACCTTGAACTATTTGGTCCCAACATAAAATATTAGTCACACACAAATTGGTCGGTCCCATATATGTATTTTCAGATGTTATAAAAGCTCAATTTAGCCAAAGTGCCTAAAACTTCAAAATTTATCCATTACTTTATTGTCCTAGCACTCCCAATAAACACCACCAGCAACAAAGCCTTTGTTTGAATACAAAAATCACAAACAATGCCTTTGTTAACTGAAGAGTTGAAGTCCCAAGCAGAGGTGTATTATGGTGACAAAGTTTGCAGAGAGAAATTCTCTCTATTGTTGGCAGAAAAAGGTCTACCAGATGGATTATTAACCATACAAGACATTGAAGAATGTGGTCATGTGAAGGAAATAGGCTTTGTTTGGCTCAAGCTTGGGAAGAAGATGGAGAGTAAGTTTGATAACATACTTGTTTGCTATGATTCAGTGGTCACTGCTTATGTAGAGCCAAACAAGATCAAGAAACTTACTGGTGTGAAAGCTAGAGATTTCTTGGTTTGGTTCACTTTGAATGAGATTTTTGTCAAGCCAGTTAAGGGTGGATCCTTTATCACCTTCAAGTCTTTAGTTGGTTTGTCTATGTCTTTTCCAGTGTCATTGTTCCAAGTTGGGAAACTTGAAGGAAAGGAAGATCAAATTGTAATTAATTAGTGCAAAATCTGATTATGATGATTATTCATATCAGATTATGCTTGATGCGATGCACTTGTATATATTTTTTTACTATTTGCTTGTAGTTTATTGAAAATTGGTAACCATAAGAGGTACCGGAAAAAGAATATGCTAAGCAGTATTTGTTTCATATAGAATATGCTTAATAAACTGTTTATTGTCCTCTTTCCAAATTGTTCACGTAATCTTCTTATAAGAGATGTGTTATGTGAGTATTTCTTATATGCATGGGCATGGCATCAAGTAAGACGAGTGCAGGGGTCACCGTCAAGAGCCGTAATTCTGTTTGAAAGGAACATTTGCGATGAAGACCCTAAATAAGTTTATGACAAGGTAATACATGTGGTTCATAATAATTCTAGGATTATAATTATTGTGCTAAATAGTAAGGTTTATAAACACAACTATTTAAAAGTTCAAGCAGTACTAAAATAATAGATTCAAATATAGTTATATTTATAAGACAACTTATTAATTGATTGATTTCTAAGGTATTGCTATGAAAGTAAAACAGGATATAGCTATCACAAAGTAATAAAAAATCATTATATAGTTGTTATGCTCAAGAAAAACAAGATCACACAATTAATGAGTTTATATACAACATACACTAGAATGACTAGAATGACATTAGAAGTATATCTCTTTTAAATAGCGTAGGTTTCAGTATTTTCATCGGTATTTCGTTTTTATACGGTCCCTTTGTTTTTGTAGCTCTTCATTTACCAGTTTTTGCTCGTCTTGTGCAGATATTTGGTCTTATTAATATATATATATATATATATATATATATATATATATATATATTATATTTGCTGTTCCAAAAAAAAAACACTAGAATTTACTTAGAAGACATTTTCTACTCCACTTAATTTTTAGTACACTGTGACAAAGATAATAATTTATCATTTACATCTTGAGTATATTTCAATATAAACAAAAATATCTTACCCCATTCGAAATTTAAAAGATAGAATATAGGTAAAAGGGATATCTAAATTGGAATATACCATAAAACGGAAGGACTTTTGTCCCTAAGTTGTTAGCTCAACAATAAGAGTTTGACCTAGTAAACTCAAGGGGCATAGTTCAAAATGGAGGGGATTTAAACATAAAGAAACTAGTAAAGAGAAGCAAAGGGTAAGTGTCCCCTCATCTTGTTTGGATTTTATTTTATTTTATTTTCATTATATTAAAACCCTCTAATATGGGAATTCAAAAAATGCATTGGTTGTAGGATTTTGAATAAATTTCCAAATTCATTATTTCTCTTTATAATAATCTCAACAACAGAACTACAGATTAAGTATTTTTATCTCACTCCTTATGGTAACACTCACTCAAAAAAAGTGAAGAATTATGTTATCTTTTCCTTCCTCGCCTTTCCTCCAAAGCCCTCCCCACCCTTTTCGTCTTTACTCCCAAACAAAGTCTTGTTAGTTCTTATGGTAACAGTCTACCACAAGCAAGTCTAAAAATGGCACCCACTATTTGACAGAATGGCAAATGATATTACAAGTGTTGTTATTTTACAACACTAACAAAAAGAATGAGGTAGCATAACTAATAAAAGACTTGCCATCCACCGCCCTCTTCTCACCTATATTCTATACAACTTCCAACACTCTAAAATGGCAGCAACTAGCCTATTAGAAGGAAAAAGGGTTCCTCCTTTTGTAGATTTTTTTGGGTAGGTGGTAGGGGAATGTGAAGACTTACATCTTTCGGTAAATATTTGATTTGACAAACCAAATGCCCCAGTTGCACAGCTTTCTTCTGTGTCCATTGGAAACTGGCACAAGCTTGCAACGTCTACTATACATGTTTAGATACTCAAACCTGAAAATTTATGAGTATTTAGATAGAAGCATGATGCAACCAACAAAATGCAAGTATAAAATTCAAATTAGTTTACATAAGTGGACTGCATTTCATTAACTGTATGTTCACAGTTCATTTATATGGCATGCATGCATGCATGCATACAACTATCTGATAAGGTAAAGCTCTTAGTTAGCTATCAGAGGATTAGGCTGTGTTGTATATATAAATAAGAGGAAGGGATAAGAGAGAATCTCTCTTGTCATGCATGAGTATCAATGTTCCAACTTAGAGCTGTGGGTAGTGCGCATGGATGGACTCAGGGGTTATCCAAGTTCAGCATATGTACAGTGAGGTTAGGAATTTGTTTGGTGTGATCAAGCCACTGCTGTTGGAAGTTGGACGTCATCAATAATAGTGGAGCTTTGGGTCTTGGGTTTCTACAATAAACATCCACAACAAAACTAATAGACAACAAAACTTAGACAAAGGTCGACACATGATGGAGAGGTCAGAGGTGTTCTGTCCAACAACAAAACCACTTGACTAGGTGACTAAGCTTCCACTGAGTCAGATCAGTGTAAAATGACTTGGATGAATGCAAGGATAATCAACTGAGTCAGATCATATCAAGTCGGTGTAAAAACACTTACAAAGACTAGGGGTATCCAAAGGAACGCAAAGGATAACGAATATAAAACAACTGAGATTGTTGTCCCTGTAATTATGTTGTGTATAAGACGCTTGTCATCTTTGCCAGGCACAAATGCAGTTTTCAGTGTATTGGTCAGCTGAAAGAGCCTATAGGAAATCTGCAGGCAAGTAGAATGTTAAAACCAGAATAAATCAATATAAACAAACTCAGTAAATGAACTTCATACTTACTGCAACATATATGGAAGTAGTAAGCATGAAGTTCAACATCGGATAGTCTGGGATCAGGGAAAGCAACAATTTGGGTTGACCGTCTGGAATGCCTGACCTAAAATCAATCAATGACAGAGAAAGAAAAATTATTTAATATGATAAATAAAGAAAAAAAATTACACACACAAGATATAATTAATCAAAGATTTCCCCATTTTGACATTCATTAAGACACAAAAAATAACGCAAAAGTTGAGAGTTTTCATGAGTAACTCCTGATTCATTCCATATGTACAACAAAGCATTACTTTATTGGGTATGATACTAGTAAATATTTAATAATTTTATGCTTTGATAAAGTAATATATAACTGAAATTATTTCTTAGTAATATTTATACATACAAATGGGGAAGTAGTGTTTCTAGAAATTCAAAGTTATATGTCAAAAAAACAAACAAAGAATTCAAAGTTACATGACATTGAAACGCATAGCCAAACAAACACATCAATGAATTTATATGATGCCATGCCAACGTGTGAATTCTATGTGCCCTAATATCCTGGATCCTGGTAGTCCATGCCTAGGAATCTGATATTTCTAGCCATCTAATTGGGTGCCAAACACCCCCTCAACTCTATGAATACTATTAATTATATCTGGTAAAGCACCAGTAAGAGCTACAAGCAAGAAATCAGCTTCCAAATACCTTAACCAGATATGAATCTGGGATATGTAAGTCTCCAGCGTAACCTTCCCAAGCCACCTAGGAGCAAAGAATCATAAGGAAATTAGTTCGCAACTAATAACATTAAACAAGTAAAGTCACCACAATGCAATAGTACATAAATACTTGACAGTAACGTATGTAGCACAAATGATCTTGTTAAGTACGAATACATGTCAATGTGCATTTTTAAATGTGTGCGTAAAGGAAAGGAGCAGACAAAGAGTGAGAAAAATTAATAAAAGCTGTGGTCTACAAAGACAACTTACGCAAAAAGGGTCAGCGAATAGCTACGAAAACTTTGTGTAACATTGCGCAAACATATGTAAACCCTGTTGAATAAATAAATGGCACATTAATCACTAAAAAGGTATTGAATAACTCAAGGTCCAATAAAATATATATCAAAGAAAAATGGGCATACGTTATGGGAATCCACGAGGTATAAGGATGGTATTTGTTGTAAGTAACTTTGTCCAGCTTGTATATATACTCAAACCAAAAATAACCCATCTGGAAACAAACTCAGAGTCAGGACACAAAAAAAATACAAATCGAAGGTGTACTAGTAGTATAATAACAATACCACTTAAAATATCATACCACTGAAGATATTAGCACAACAGAAGCTTTGATTGATATTCTGCGTTTGATTTCTGTTTCCTCCAATTTTTCCATCCATCGTTCAACCTAATATATCATGTGATTGTTACTTACACACTGAACTCAAAGGAAAAGAGGCAGATATCGTATATAGAGACTGTTTGGATATAATTCTTAAGAAAAACTTGAGGAAATTTTTTATTATGAATCATGCAAGAACATGAATTTTTTAAACAGCTCCTCATAATCTAGTCTTATATAGTAATTGAGAAACTCCTATAAGCTAGAAGATCAGGCCAACCAGGCCATATTCTACTACTCTAAAATCATTACTCAATCACAGAGAGGATGGAGTTGAATGTTAGACTTGTCTTAACTATTTCAAAAATATAAAATGAGGAACTCACAGTTGGATGATAATAAGCATATATCATTCCAATTATCCATATATAGCGATCAAGCCCTGAGCGAAAATGCCACTCATGCAAGCGAGAAAAATGTGATTTAGATGGATCAGGATCAGTATAACCTGCATGCCCAAAAAAATATTCATGTCAGCATGATCTCTGGTGTGTTTTCAGGTGTGCACCCAAACATAAAAAATGTTACTAACCGAGCATGAAAGTAAATGGACTCCAAATCCATTCAAATACTCCAGGTACCTCCCATACTAAGATAACAACCAAGAAGCAAGCAATAATTTTTGCAGCAATGACTGACCCAATCTCATTGTACTTGTGGAGAATACCGAGTGCCCCATAAACCATAAGAGTGAAAAGAGTATGCATGGGGCAGATGTAGTATAACATGTAACTGTTGTTAAGTACAACACAACAGAACAATACCAAGAAATTAAGTCGCCACATCATCTGTTCAACCAGAAAAAGAAGGAAGATGTTACAGTCAGTACAGACCAAATGCGTATACAACTGATCTTAGTTATATGAATTGGTATACCTGAGCAAATCTTGCCATGCTAAAATCTTTACGAATATAATAATATGAGAAGTTTCCAAATCCAGTCATCCAAACATATGCAGCAATGAACAAACGGATTGCATTGTAGATTTCAGATGCAGCAAAGTAATGGTACATCAAAAACAATACCTTTGTCGATGTCAAATGGTAGAATGTTAGTCTCATAAGAGTTGAATAATCAGGATTTACACTGAAAAAAAATATAGAATTCGAGGCCAAAACTGAATGGTTTTCCTTTATATTAAATGTGGATCTGAAAGCCTTTCTATCATAAGTAACAATGAGACTATTGCAGAAATATGAATTAAAATGTGACCCACCTGCATCCAGCCTTTCCATTCTTCAGTCTGATGCCTATTCAAGTAAAGTATAGATTTCCCAGAAAATGGCGACTTGTCATGATGTATTGTAAATGATGTTATCGCAGAAACTATGATGAGGAGAAAATAGAGGAAGATGAATAGATCCCTGTTGTAACTCTGCAAAAACAGATGATCGCCAGCAAAAACTTCATATCAGTAATGCATGAATGGGACGTGAAAAACGTGTTTTTCAAATATATATGTTTTTTACCGTAACGCAACCAATTATTATTTTCTTCACTCTGCAATCTGTTTTTGCATATAAATTAAGCAAATAGATATCCAGTATTTGAAAGCATTAGGATAGAAGTTCAATAAGTACTAATTTTTTTACCCCATAACTGTTTAAAACCTAATATTGGAAAACCGTAGGTGGGTGTCTATCAACAATAACCCAAATGAAAGAAATACAAAATGTTACAATACAAACATGCAAGTATGTTGAAACATTATGAAGATAACAGTTGTGATTGAGCTAAAATTCCATGCTGCAATATTTGCTTACTTGACTCACATGATTAGACCCAGGCATCGAGAAAAAGACAAAAAGGAAGTAACATGGTGAAATTATTAACCTTTTTTGATGAGCCGAAGAAATCTGTGCGATCGCACAAATAGTAGTAAGCCAAAAGAAGACCAAATTCAGACCTATAAAAGAGAAAGAGTGAAGGAAATGGAAGTTAGTAGTTTGATTCACACATATAAATCTCTTGTCCTATAAATAAAATGGTTCACTTACATGGCTCGAAGTGTCAAACGGTTTTCAATAAGGAAATGTTCATCCATCAAGAGGAATCTGAAGAAATAATGAATGGCCAAGTATGTAAGTCTTCGTTTAAGCAAAGACAGAAGTATAGAACCTCAATTGATCCAAGCAAAAACAAGATCTACATGAATCAATACCGAATAATTGATGGTGAGGCACTTAAGCTTCGAGCTTTTGGAGTTGGGGACGCTGGCTGTAAACCTCCTCCCTCCAATAAAACTGCTGTTTCTTCATCTTTAACAACAACATCACTGCCCACTTCAACTAAGTTGATGTCCGAGTGCCTACTAAAAATTAGAATAACTTCCATAAGGAATACTAGCAAGTAGCAACAAGTTCTTAATTTCTTTCCTTCTTTACCCACTGGATAGAAACTAAACCGGCCAACAAAATTTCTCTCTACCCAAAATACTTCACTTAATCCGCTCATAAAAACGCTGCAGAGACCTCTAAAAAGGGTATAATGCGAATGCGACCCCAATTGTGGTTGCATACCACAATTTAGAACTATGATCATATCATCATATAATTAAAATTTCAATTGTGAAATATGTAGATTAAATAAAAAATTAAAAGAGCCACTTATAGTAAAATACACGCAATGCTAATCATTTGATGAAGTGTGTAACTAACTACTTAAGTTAACTCCCCGGCGCGGATGATAACACACAGCACAAAAATTTCAAACATCAATCCAAAACAACTTAAAATTCACGCTGCAAAAGAATATTGAAATCAATCAAACTTACGCTTTGGTCGTTAAAGAATTTTTTCGATACTCCAATAACTCGGAGTATATCCATGCTATAATAACCGGAATGATCCCAAGCAAGAACGAGACCTGCAAAATCAGAAATCAACAATTCACATCACAACAAATCAGTACAAACACGAGAACGAATTTGATGTTACGATAAGCAGAATAAAGTAACTAGCGGTTAATTAACACGAAACAGAGCAAGATCTGAGTGAAGAAGTAAAGAAAGACGAACCTGACCGGGAGTAACAGGACTGAGAATATGCATTTCGGAAATATGAGGGAAGAGTTCCGATGCGGTTGAAGTCACAGGAATTGAAGCGGCATTCGATGGCGAATCGACGGTGATTCACGGGCAGATCTAGTTATTGAGAAATGCGAACCCTAGATTTGCGAAAACAATGATGTGAATGAGAATGAAGAAGAGTGCAATGCAAGTAGAACTAACACACTAACTAACTGTAATAAAAGAATGTGTATTAATATCTCGGTGTAGAATTTATAAGTAGATTTTGACTTGTGTTGCAACCGACAACACGCATTGATTTCTGTATTATGAATGAATTCAAGTTTTCAATAATTAATCTGATCTGAGTTCCACTAATAGTAGTAATCTATGAGTATCATCACCGACACTAGCAAGCAAATGGCTCTGTTTTTTTTTTTTTTTCCTTTTTTCCGGAAGTCAATTATCACATCGAGTAGTTTCATCTCTCTCTAAATTATAATTGTAATCCTTTCTATCAAATTTAGCGTCAATCATCATTGAACCAACTATTGATTAATGGTTCCTTTTCTTTTGCATCATGATTCTAAGTTTTTAACCATGTTTACACTTACGGTTAATTCCCCGCATGGCCCACACCCAACTACCACTTGCTTGTACTAATCTCCTCGTTAACTGTCAAATTTTCTCAATTATCTTCTGCTTTAGTAGTATTTTCTTTTCCATTTACAGTAACTTCAAATTCACATACACAAGGACAAAATTTGAGTTTGAATATAAATTAAAGTCTTCAATCTAACAATATTATTGACCTTGTTGGTTAAGATAAGGATTAAGGAGAAAGTAAATTTTATTGAGACAAATAATTAACTATTTCCGTTCACAATCTTACTAGAGCGTCACCGTTATAAAATTGGATATTTACATGTAAAACATTCTAAACTTTACATATTCAAAATTGTATTTTAGGGTTAGGAGAAAACATATTACTTGTCTAAACGTACACATCTAAACGGCAAAAATATTGTATTTACTCAATGTGTGTATCCTAAATTATTAGGAATGAATTCATCTTTGATTAGTCATTTTTCAGTGGTACTTTCCTCCATAATTTGTTTGTTTCATGTTTGTTATCATCAGCCCTCCTGATATGAGATTCAACAAATCCCTCACATTGATCAATAATTTTTCAGTTTTTTTTGCTTTAAAAGGAAAATGATAGATAAAAGAACTTCTCTTTTTGCATTTGCTTAGTGGAAAGACATTATTATTGAAGGTAGTGAGCAATGTAAGATACTATCAAGCGCATATCTTCAATCCATATCCATCACCAACAAATCTGTAGGCAAAACTTACCAAATCAGAAGTACAATAAGCTTCAGCTAGCAATAAAAACAAATGATTCATCATAGAACCAATATGTCGAAAATTTCTCTTTAACCCCCCTAATATTCTTTCCCCCCCCCTAACTACTTTTTTTCCCTTAGGGGGTATTTCAACAAAAAATCATTTCAGCATCGATGCTGAACTTTTCAGTATCGATACTGAACTTAAAAATTTGCATCATTTCGGGTTCTAATCCCAAAACTCACTCAGAAATCATTTCAGTATGGATGCTGAACTTTTCAGCATCGATACTGAACTTAAAAACTGTGCCTGCACCCCAAAAACTCACCCAGAAATCATTACAGTATGGATGCTGAACTTTTCAGCATCGATACTGAACTTAAAAACTGTGCCTGCACCCCCAAAAACTCACCCAAAAATCATTTCAGTATGGATGCTGAACTTTTCCGCATCGATACTGAACTTAAAAACTGTGCCTGCACCCCAAAAACTCACTCAGAAATCATTTCAGTATAGATGCTGAACTTTTCAGCATCGATACTGAGCCTGCACCCCAAAAACTCACCCAGAAATCATTTCAGTATGGATGCTGAATTTTTCAGTATCGATACTAAACTTAAAAACTTGCACCATTTCGGGTTCTAAATTCCGAAATGGTGCCTGCACCCCCCAAAACACGCAATTTCGGGACGTGCGTACCGAAGCTGACTTCGGGATCTAGATCCCGAATTACACAAATTTACCCAAATTCAATCAAGGGTATTTTGAAATTCTAGGAGGGTTAAAAAGAAATGAGGGGGTAAAAGGGAAATTTTCCAATATGTCATGGAATGAGAAATTCACCTTTTGAACAACATTCACAAGTTCAATAGACATGAAAGTTCAATCAACATGTAATTGCAACAATAGAGTACAACCATTATGTAAAATTAGAAGAAATCTACCAACAAGTTCAGGGTTGTCATCAGACATATTATGTGAAATTTATGGCACATTGGTAATAGATGTTGTATGTGATATTCCAACATCAACAGGATATTGTATCTGATGTTCCAATATCGTACCAGCTTAAAACACAATAAACAATATGTAAATATAAAAGATAAGAAAATAAATAAAATTTGTTAACCCAATTCGGTAACACACACCATAATCCTATTATTGTGACATTGAATTAAATAAAATAATGGATGCTATAACTTTTCCAAATACTTTAGAAAATATTAAAATAATCATAACTAAAATATTGGAGCGTTACAATATCCAAAGGAAGGCAAAGGATAATGAATATAAAACAACTGAGATTATTGCCCCGGTAATTATGTTGTGTATAAGATGCTTGTTATCATTGCCAGGCACAAATGCGGTTTTCAGTGTATTGGTCAGCTGAAAGATCCTATAGGAAATCTGCATGCAAGTATTAAAACCAGAATAATCAATATAAAGAATTTAAATCCAACAGTAATGTTTTGTCAAAAAAAAAAATCCACCAGTGATGTTTACTTACTGCAACAAATATGAAAGTAGTAAGCAAGAAGTTCAACATCGGGTAGTTTGGGATCAGGGAAAGCACCATTTGGGGTGGACCGTATGGATTGCCTGACCTGAAATCAATCAATGACAAAGAAAGAAAAATTAATTAATATGATAAATAATGAAAATAATTTTGTACCAAGAAAAAAAATAATAATGAAAATAATTACACACCCAAAAGTTGTATCAGGCATGCCTACATAAATCCTTTTTTGAATGTAGCTATACACCCATGTTTGTCAAGGATTTCCCCATTTGGCCATTTTGATATTCGTTAAGACATAACAAAGATTAACGTAAAAGTTGAGAGTTTTCATGAGTAACTTCTGATTCATCCCATATGTACAACAAAACATTACTTAATTAATTGAGTATGATACTAGTAAATATTTAATAATTTTATGTTGTGGTAGAGTGATATATAACTGAAATTATTTTTTAGTAATATTTAACATACAAATTGGAAATAGAGAATTCAAAGTCACATGACATTGAAACACATAGCCAAACAAACACATCAATGAAATTAGCTTCCGAATACCTTAACCAAATATGATTTTGGGTTATGTAAGTCTCCAGGGTAACCTTCCCAAGCCACCTAGGAGCAAAGAATATAATCATTAGGAAATTAGTTCACAATTAATAACCTTAAGCAAGTTAAGTTACCACAATGCAATAGTACATAAATACTGTACTTGACAATAATGTATGTAGCACAAATGATCTTATTAAGTACGAATACAAATTTGTGCGTAAAGGAAAGGAGCAGACAGAGAGCGAGAAAGATTAATAAAAGTTGTGGTCTATAAAGACTAACTAACTTACGCAAAAAGGGTCAGCGAATAGCTACGAATACTTTGTGTAATATTACGCAAGCATATGTAAACCCTGTTGAATAAATAAATAAATAGCACATTAATCACTAGAAAGGTTTTGAATAACTCAAGGTCCAATAAAATATATATCAAGGGAAAATGGGCATACGTGATGGGAATCCACGAGGTATAAGGATGATATTTGAGGTAAGTCCCTGCGTCCAGCTTGTATATATATTCAAACCAAAAATAACCCATCTAGAAATAAACTCAAACAGTTAGGACACAAAAGTAATACAAAACCGAAGGTGTACTAGTAATATAATAACCGTAACCGTACCACTAAAGATATTAGAACAACAGATGCTTTGATTGATATTCTGCGTTTGATTTCTGTTTCTTCCAATTTTTCCATCCATCGTTCGACCTATAATATCATGTGATTGTTACTTACACAATGACCTCAAAGGAAAAGAGGCAGATATTCTACCACTCCAAAATCATCACTCGATCACAGAGAGGATGGTGGTAAATTAATGTTAGACTTGTCTTAACTATTTCAAAAATATAAAATGAGGAACTCACAGTTGGATGATAATAAGCATATATCATTCCAATTATCCATATATAACGATCAAGCCCTGAGCGAAAATGCCACTCATGTAAGCGGGAGAAATGTGATTCAGGTAAATCAGGATTGGTATAACCTACACGCCCAAAAAAAATATTCGTGTCAGCATGATCTAGTGTGTTTTCAGGTGTGAACCCAAAACATAAAAAATGTTATGTTACTAACCGAGAATGAAAGTAAATGGGCTCCAAACCCATTCAAATACTCCAGGTACCTCCCATACTAAGATAACAACCAAGAAGCAAGCTATAATTTTTGCAGCAATGACTGACCCAATCTCATTGTACTTGTGAAGAATACCGAGTGCCCCATAAACCATAAGAGTGAAAAAAGTGTGCATGGGGCAGATGTAGTATAACATGTAACTGCTGTTAAGTACAACACAACAGAACAATACCAAGAAATTAAGTCGCCACATCATCTGTTCAACCAGAAAAAGAAGGAAGATGTTACAGTCAGTACAGACCAAATGCGTATACAACCGATCTATAGCTCTATGAATTGGTATACCTGAGCAAATCTTGCCATGCTAAAATCTTTACGAATATAATAATATGAGAAGTTTCCAAATCCAGTCATCCAAACATATGCAGCAACGAACAAACGGATTGCATTGTAGATTTCAAATGCAGCAAAGTAATGGTACATCAAAAACAATACCTGTGTCGATGTCAAATGGTAGAATGTGGAATGTTAGTCTCATATACTATAAGAGTTGAATAATATAATCAGGATATATGCTGAAAACATCTAGAATTCGAGGCCAAAATTGAATGGTTTTCCTTAATTTATACTACGTAAATATGGAACTGAAAGCAGCCTTTCCATCATAAGTAACAATGAGACTACCAAAAAAATATGAGTTGAAAAGTGAACAAACCTGCATCCAGCCTTTCCATTCTTCAGTCTGATGCCTATTTAAGTAAAGTATAGATTTCCCAGAAAATGGTGACGTGTCATGATGTATTGTAAATGAACTAATTGCTGAAACTATGATGAGGAGAAAATAGAGGAAGAAGAATAAATCTCTGCTGTAACTCTGCAAAAACAGATGATCGCCAGCAAAAAAATCATATTAGTAATGCATGAAAGGCACATTTTGCATCAATACAAAAAATTGAAAAACCCCTTTCTAATATTTCTTTGTCAAAAAAATAAATATTTAATTACACTTGTTGCCACCATAAATAATTATAATATTTATAACGTATTAATAATTATTGTTTTTTATTAAAAAAATTATAAAGTTGTATAATTATATATTATTTTTAATAATATGGCCGGGGTCGGGGAATCCACGGTGGCGGAGGGACCTTCCTCGTTCCCCACCCCAAATTATTCACGGGGAATTTCTCCCTCCATCCCCATCCCACGGGGAAAAAATCCACAACTTCAGATCTCGGTACAGATAATCCGTTATCAGATACAAATTGACATCCCTAAACTAGCATGATTAGACCAAGGCATCAAGAAAAGAAAAGGACGAAGAGGAAATAACATGGTGAAATAATTAACCTTTTTTAATGAGCCGAAGAAATCCGTGCGATCGCACAAATAGAAGTAAGCTAAAAGAAGACCAAATTCAGACCTATAACAGAGAAAGAGTTAGTAGTTTTTTTCTATTGTCCTATAAATAAATAAATAAAATGGTACATACACTTACATGGCTCTAAGTGTCAAACGATTTTCAATAAGGAAATGTCGATCCATCAAGAGGAATCTGAAGAAATAATAAATGGCCAAATTTAAGCAAAGACAGAAGTATATATATATATACCGGATATCCAATTATCAAATTATCAATAACAAGAGAATTATATATCCAATTATCAATAACAAGAGCTACATGAATGAATCACTACATACATACATACCGGATAATTGATGGTTTGGCACTTAAGCGGCTTTGAGCTTTTGGAGTTGCCCCCTCCAATAAAACTGTTGTTTCTTCATCATCTTCAATAACTAAGTTGGTGTTGGTGTCCGAGTGCCTACTAAAATATACAATAACTTCCATAACGAATACTTCTTAATTTCTTCCTTTCTTTACTCATTGGATAGAAACTAAACCGTCCAACAAAATTTCTCTCTACCCAAAATACTTTACCACTTAATCAGCTCAGAAAAACTCTGTACAGACCTCTATCTAAATAAAAGAGGCAGTTATATATATAGTAAACTTACACTTTGGACGTTAAATAATTTTTCCAATACTCCAATATCTCGGAGTATATCCATGCTATAATAATCGGAATGATCCCAAGCAAGAACGAGACCTGCACGCAAACACGACGGTCTCAAGTGGTATGAATTGAGGAAATATATGGATTGGATAGAAAGAGATTTAGAGGTTAATTTTTGATAGAGCAATTCATATTTTCGATATACAAAAAAAATACAAACATTGCGACCTACGAAGTTGGAGTACCATAAGCAGAACAAAACAAAGTAACTAACGGTTAAATAACGTGAAATGGCGCATGATCTAAGAGAAGAAAGATGAACCTGACCGGGAGTAACAGGACTGAGAATATGCATATTTCGCAAATATCACGGAAGAGTTCCGATGATGTGAATGAGAAAGAAGAGAATGCTGTGCAAGCAAAATGGTGAGTGCAAATGCAATATTGCAAGTAGAACTAACTCACTAACTAAATGTGTAATAATATTCAAAAAAACAATGAAAAAGATACGATGCCAAACAGGCCAACAATGCCTACCAAATTTGGAAACTCAATTTATTACCAAATTTGGAAACAGAGTCTCAAACAGTCAAACTCACATAAAAGCATTGATTTATGTGAGGCACCGACCAATAATAATAGTGGCCCACATCCAACTATCAAATGAATTTAATTTATATACAAGTTAGTTGTAAAATTATCTTATACATATACCAAATAATATATTGATAAATTATGTATTATGTTTAAAAACATATATTATATATTATTAAAAAAAACATATGTTATTTCAGATTTATTAAATGATGTGAACACATATTATTGAATATATGTGTAAAATAACTTTACAATAAAGATAAGCATGACAATGGAGTGGGGCAAAAACGAATTTTGCTTTCCCTGAACTCAAATTCATAAAGTTCGGGTATTCTCATACTCGTCCCCATTTGTATCGGGATAAAAATTGAAACTCCAAACCCATACCCAACGGGGTTCGAGTAACCCCGACGAGTTTCGAGTATCACCGTTTCGTTTCACCTCTATTTAAAATTGTGTTGTATTTTTGTTTTTTTAATTTTAAAAAAGTCAACAATGTAAAATTAAGTTTTTACTCAAAGAATAAAATAGATAAAATAACTATTTTAATACTAAAGTTATATATAAAAATAAACGTATGAATGAAATTTAAAGTTTTGTATAAAAATTTCTAATTTAAGAGGGGTAAAATATAATTTTAGTATAAACGGGGCGGGTTCAGGGTGAATATCAATGTTCTCATTACCCACCCCATATCCGTCTTTTAAAATCGGGGAAAATCCAAACTCAAACCTAAACCCAATCAACTTTGATTTTCCCCGTCATAATCTGAACGGGGAATTCAAATACCCACAAGTTTAGGTTTTTTTTTTTTTGATATTCAAGTTTAGGTTTTATTGTCATACCTAATCAAAAATACGTACATAATAATTAAACACTTATACTATTACACTTGTAAAATCTGTACTAATCTCTTTCTCAATTATCTTCTGACCATGTTTACACTTAGAGCCCATCCATTTGAATTGTTTAAATGTGTTGCACTTAATTTTTTTTATATTATTTTACACCATTTAATTATTTAAATAATTTACCTCACTCTTTACTCAACTTTTCTCTCTTTTCATCTTTTATTGTAGGAAGTGATTTTTGATCATTTTTTATCTGAAATAAGTAGTTATTTCTCTTTTTGTTTAAATAAGTAGTTATTTACAAAAGTTTAATTCTTCGTTTTTTAAATTTTCGCCGTCTTAGTACGGCGTTGTGTTTGTTCGTCATCTTGTGCGGCGTTGGGATTGTTTGTCGTCTTGTGCGGCGATTGTTGGTTTTCTTCTTTGTTTGGGATTCATTGATTCAATTTGGCATATTTACATCAGCTCATTACAAATTTGATGAAGATTTGGACGTCAATGTTACAAATCCGGGATATGAACATTCTGATTATTTTTATGTTGTCATATTTGTAGATACTTTTATAATGTTGTTGTATGCTATTAACCTAGGTGCTGCGAAATTGTTTGCAGATTCACCATTTTTAGTTTTTAGCAATTTTGAATTTATAATGATCTATGTATTTGTTAATTCAAATGAATAAATTTCTATTTTAGTCAAAAAAAATATTTAAATAATTTAACTATATTTTTTAAATATCCATATCATTTATCAAAAACTCTAAAATAGGTATCACCAAACCAGAATATATTCACATTAATATAGCAAACAAATAGTGTATATATTTGATTATAATAATATTTAACATGCCCTTTTAAAAAAATATTTAATATGCAAAAACAATGGAAAAGAAGTGATGCTAAGCACAGCCACAATGTCAACTTTGGAAACTCAATTTATCATGCCCTTTCATAATAGATTTATCATTTATGTGAGACACCCACCAAAAATTGTGCTTTCATCGTTCATTCCCCGTGTGGCCCGCACCCAACTATTCATTATATTATGAATTTAATTTATTTGTATCGCTAATGTAAAATTATTTTATATATGTATTAAATAATATATTGGCATATTATATATTTTATGTAAAGACATACTCCTTCTGCCGAATTTATAAGTAACTATTCTAATTTTCACACTTATTATAAGGAGTCCTAATTTTTTGTGAAAAAAATAAGTTACATGGACAAAAGTAACTTTACTTAAAAGAACTATGTATAAGGTTAAAATGCATAACTTGTCAAAAAAAAAAGGTTAAAATGCATAAGAATTGAAAAGCTAACCAATCACGTCCACACAGTTGCACATTTAACTATCTCTAATATTTCAACCGGTAATACTAGCATGCCTTTATATATTCCTCTAAGCTAGTAATTGGCCAATTATATATATATTGGTAAAATCCAATTAAATATATTTTAATGAGAGTATTAACTGGTTGAATTTGATAACTTTTACTTATATTTAAGGACAAATTTTGTGATATTTTTTGCTTATAAATAACACCGGAAAAAATATGTTGTGTCAAATTTATTAAACGATATAACAACACAATATTAAATGTATGTGTAATTATTTAAACAATTTAACTATATTTTCTAAATATTCATATGAGCATATATCAAAAATTCTAAAATGGTTCTCATCAAATCACAATATATTCACATTACTAATACAAACAAACAGTGTATATATTTGATTATAATAATATTTAATGTGCACTTTCAAAAAAAATATTTAATATGCAAAAACAATGGAAAAGAAGTGATGCCAAGTACAGCCACATTGCCAATTTTGGAAACGCAATTTATCACGAAATATCATGGATAGTATGTCATAATAAATTAATTTATCATTTATGTGAGGTATCCACAAAAAATTGTGCTCATACCGTTCATTCCCCGTGTGGCTCGCACCAAACTACCCATTATATTATGAATTTAATTTATTAATTTATATATATTGTTGGTATGAAATTATTTTACATGTATCAGATAATATATCGATACATAATATCTTGTGTGCAAAAAAATATTTCTTCTGACTGTATTTATAAACAATTATTTTCGTTTTCACACTTATTAAGGAGTCATAATTTTTGTGAAAATAAGTTACATGGATAAAAGTAACCTCACTTAAAAGAACTATATGTAAGTTTAGATGAAGTAGAATGGAAGAATTTTAATTTGTCAAAATCCCAAATTTCTTTCATTTATGGATTTTTTGGGTTTTGATTTTGAAAATTTTATGAGTTTACTTGAAAATGTTTGAAGATCTAGATTTTATTGATAAGTATAGGAAGAAGATGGAGAAGGTTGGAAGGAAGAAGATGAAGAAAAATAGAATAGAGTTAGGTAGTGAAGGTTTATTATTAGATAATATAGACTTATATGATCTAATGATTTTTTTTTAACAAAAAAAATCAAATGGTTAAAATTAAAACAATTCATAATAGAGAGGATATTTTTGATTAATAAAAATAAACTTAAAGGACCAAATTGTAACTTTTATTAATTAAAGAACCAAAATAAAACATAAAAATTTAATTAAGGACCAAAATATTAATTAAGCCTATAATCACACATGCACGTAAAAAAAGATAAAATTACAGGTTTGAATATAAATAAAAATATTTAGTCAAACAATATTGACGTTGTTGATTAAGATAAAAATTATGAAGTAATAAAAAAAACAAGTTTCTTTTCTCTCTCTCGTGCCGGGTCTCAAATCGAGTTTTTCGAGATTGAAGACAAAGCTCTCAACCAAGTGACCTTTCGGGAGACGGGCATGGCAAAAGTAAATTTTATTGAAGCAAGTATGTTTGGTTTTGCTTTAGATAGAATTGATTTTGGTAGAATTGATTGTATCAGAATTGATTTTGCTATAATTGATTTATGTTTGGATACATTCAACTAAAAGTGGGTTGAATAGTAAATTTCAGTGTAAAGATCAATTCTAAAGCTAGAAGCTACAATTTCTAGCTTCAAGCAGAATCAATTCTGGAGGCAGAATCAATTCTACTTTACATAAACCAAACATGTCAGAATCAATTTTACACATCCAAAATCAATTCTAGCTCCTCTAGAATTGAAACCAAACATACACAAACCATATCCATCACAAACCAAATCTGTAGGCAAAACTTACCAAATCAGAAGTACAATAAAGTACAATAAGCTTCGGCTAGTAATAAACAATGATTCATCATAAAACCAATATGTCATGGAATGGGAAATTCACTTTTTGAACAACATTCACAAGTTCAATAGACATGAAAGTCCCAATCAACATGTAATTGCAACAATAGAGTACATCATTATGTAAAACTAGAAGAAATCTACCAACAAGTTTAGGTTTGTCAGACATATTATGCATAAGTTCTAGTGACCTACAAAATACAAAGAAATCTACCAACAGTATCTTGTGTCCTAGCAGATGTTTCAAGTTTCAACACACAATCGACTGTACCAACAAGAAAAAAACTAGAAATCCTAACAATGTTGCACGATAACAATACAAGAGAGCACGAAACAATTCCAATTCCATGGTCTACTCATCCTTTCTAAGAGTTCAAAGGACAAACTTGGATCTAATTGACCTAGAGTTGACTTGTTAAGTCCTCGAGCATAGAATGAACCCAACTCTATTTTTTAGCGGGTCTCTCATCATCTTCTCCACCATCATCATCACCGGAATCATCATCATCTTTATCTGACCTCTTTCTTTTTGGTGGAACAACAGCAGCCTTCTCATCATCGTCACCTTCATCTTCCTCCTCGCCATTTTCTTCTGGTTCAAAGTCACTAGCTGCTTCCTCCTCTTCAGCGTTGCCTACAGGGCGAACAAGATAGTCTGTTCCCAAATCCTCCTACAATAATTTTATGCTCATGAGTATTTCAAATACAACAGCAACAAAAAAAGACTTGCAGCAAAATTGAATTATACATGTAACAGATTGCAGTACAACAATTGAGTAACACAATAGATGCAAAAAAAAAACATAAATGAAGGAATTATAAAAGATCAAACACTGAAAAATTGAACAAATCATGATGATATTATAAATGAATAAAGTGAAATTTCTTTGAAATCTACTACAATATCTAATAAGTTTAAAAGTACGCAAGCAATTAATTAGTAAAAAGGTTAATAGATGAACTAAGATCTACCAAAACATGCTGCATAATTCTAAATCAGAAATTTCTACTTAAGATTGAGAAAGTTGCAACCAGATATCATGAACGGACGGAGTAAACGAAAACGCTGAAATAAGAACCCTAATCCTAATTCACAATAGCTTCAAAATTGACAAATAAAAACGAATTTAAAGAAAAATTAAACGTATGAATGAAATTAACGAACAATCTAGAATTCAGATAAAACAATTTCAACAAATTAGGGATTTCAATAATCAAATATATAACTCAGTTACCTCTTCCTCGTTCTCGTTCTCCTCCTCGTCATCATCGTTCTCATCATCGTCGTCGTCATCGTCAGGGTCACCACCACGCGCACCGTTACCGTCACCTACTTCTTCTTCATCTTCATCTTCGTCTTCATCATCATCGTTACCACCTTCAGGAGCATCATCATCCTCGTCTTCATCTTCATCATCATCGTCTCCGTCGTCGTCGTCGTCCTCATCACCGTCGTCATCTCCGCCGTCAACTTCATCTTCGGATTGATCTTCTTCATCATCTTCACTCAAAACGATAATCTCTTTCTCGTCAACTTTATCCTTTGGTTCATCGGTGAACTTCATGTTGAAATTCAGAAACAATTGAAAATTCTAAGTTGAAAGAAGAGTGAAGAATCGATCGGAAATTCAGCACTTGTTGGAGAATAGAGAAGAACACTCTTCTTCGTTTCGTTTCTACAGTTACTCTGTAACAATGATCTGAACCGTTGAATAATGAATTCGCGCGGATCGATGACGTGGATTTCGATCGGACGGTGTTGGTAGCACAACGAAGATAGTGTGATTACTCACTGCGGCTCCCGCTACTACTCCTATTGTTTAACTTTTTTTGACGCACTACTATTGTTTTAACCGACACACGTGCTACTCGTGTTAGGGTTTTCTTTAGGTAAAAACTAGAAAATTAATTTTTTTTAATTACGGGCTTTGTTTATTTATCCGGCCCACGAAATAAATAATTTATAAGATTTTAATTTATTGATAATTTTTATAAAATTTATATTCGTTGTAATGTTATAAATCAAAAACTTTATTAAAGCAGCTATTTTTATTTGTACTAAAATGCTATTGTTCATTGCTCTAAGCCATTTACGTTGGACTTACAATTGATACAAAGATGCTAAGTATGGTCAAAATTTTAATAGGGGGTGTCCCATGTATGATCTATGCCACCCCTATTTATATTTTAAAATAATCCATAAAAAACAAAGACATTATAGGAGATGTCCCACATTAAATACTATGACAAAATTATAAAATAAATGGTAATTATTTGGGTACTGTAGGTAGCATGTGTTTGTAGTACTTCCTCCGTCTTAAATTTTAAGGAAAAAAATTTCACTTTTTTTTTGTCTCAAATTATAAAAAAAAATATTTATTTTTTGACGCAAGAAAAAAAATTAAAGATGTTTTTTCTTTATTATCATAAAATAAAATGCAAATTGGATTTAATTTTCTTTCTTTCTCATTTTCTCAATAAATAATAAACAAAAATTAATAAAAATATAGTTTAATATTTTACTTTTTTTAATAAGTATAATTTTTTATTTTCCCATATAATTTGAGACGGAGGGAGTACTTGCTTAAGTGTGACAATAAATTTTGATAGTTTATTATATTAAACTTTTATGTCTTAAAGACATATTTATAGTTTATGATTAAGAGCGTTTTTTTGTTTTTTGAAAGGTTTAAGAGTATATTTTGAAGGTATGAAGCAACTTTAAATTATTGGATCAGTTGTCTTCTCTTTTGAGGTGCCTCTAATCCAGTGAGGAATTAACACTGTGTTCGGCGATAGATATCCAGTCTCAATAATTTTTTTTTTTGAAATTATGAATATTAGTTTTAATCTATTGTATAACAAATTAACAATTGATATAAATCTATTTGAATTGCAAAATTTGATTGAACCACGAAACGTTAATTTTGTCATGATAGAAACGACTATAATTCGATCTTCGCATCTACACTCGAGACTCGAGAGGAGATTAAAACGACTTAAACTCACCCCAAACCATATTAATATATCTAAAAATAAAAAACAAAAAACAAAAAAAATTGAACCGTGCATGCATCGCATGGGACGAACACTAATAACCTATACATTATTTGAAAGATTTGTGACAAAGTCTATATGGTGTTCACTGTTCATATATACACTACACCCTTCCTTACCAATTTTGGTTGAAGAGCACGGCACCATGTTTACACACAAGATTATTATTATTTTTTAATTATAACACTTGATGCTGCTCTTCAAGCCCTTCACTGTGAGTGGGCATTTAATGGGGATAAAGCACCACTCGATATTGATAACTTGGTTATGAGTCAAGTATCTCACATAGCTGCAGCTATTGCTAGATCATTGCTCTAGTTAATTAGTTTAATTTACTAGAAATGTTTTCATTGTGTAATTTAGATTTGATAAATCAATAAAAATTTACTATATTTTATCATATTCAGTTCTTTTTTATTTATTTTATCGATATTCCATTATGCATCTGTTATAAAATTAAAGTTATTGAGATTTGTTACGCGGCTTATTGCTTGGAAAAGTGTATGTTACACTCCATTGTTGTATTACTAATTACTTAATCCTAATTAATAATAGGATTTATGGTTCTGCAAAGTTTAGTATTGTTTTGAAAGTTATTAGTTATCCAATTGTATGCTTATAAAAAGGCAATAAAATAAAATCAGTTCGTCTCAGTTGGTATGGACATTGTTAGACCCAATATTAAATGTGGCCAAGGAACACTAAACTGAGGTTTTTTTTTTTGAAGTCTAAAGCAATTTTTATTGAACATTTATTTAGGATTTTTTTTTTAAGTCTAAGAGACATTTCTGCTTTTGTCTAAGGCTTCTTTTTTCTAATGAGCTAATGATTTATGAGAGATATTTTTCCTTTGATAATTTTTTTTCTAGAGGCTTAAAACTCTTGTTTAAATTGTCTTACTCTTGACCGGCCCTGAACATTGCACCCATTTTTATTTTATTTTTTGAATAAGCAAATAAATAAATAAATAAAAGAGTAAGATAGGTGCATGAGTGTTGTATTATTGTACATCACCCTTTTCTCTTATACTTATACGCCCTTCACATATACTTTTTGTAAAGGGGCTTATATTTTGGGACTAGACTTTTTGTAAGAAAGTGTTTATATAATGGGACGGAGGGAGTAAATACTTAGCCAAGTTGTAGTTTTTAATCATAATCATAATATCATACATACACTCCCCAAAAATTCAAAAACGCTAATAATTTTTTGAAATTCTCTTGTGTCTTTTGTTTTTGATGATGAAAAGAGGTAAAAGTTACTTTTATTTCAAGTCCTATGAAAGTGAAGACAAGTGCTTCAATTTTAGAGCACTTGTGCAAGAACTCACAGGTCAAGATTCTAATGTTACTGAAATGTTTGTGGAAGTTAATGATGGTTTTCATATTATTGATGATGTTCAAATTCATCAAAAAAGTTCATCTCAACAATATAATGTAGTAGTGATAATAATTCTAGTGAAAGTTTTATGCTTGAAAACTCTAGTGGGATGAAATTTGGTGATGATTACAATTTTAGATCCTCGATGGAGTCATTAAATGGACAACTTCAATATAAACTTTTGAGTTTTGATATGATATAGATATATTTTGGAATTTAAAAATACATGTATATATATACATATACATATAAGGCAGAGAGAATGTGAGATAAGAGATTATGCTCCTTGAGCGAGGGATTCTCCACATTCACACAGTCGGAATATCAACGGTCGTTCAATCAAGATTGAATGATCTAGTAAATGAAATATTGATATCTTTTCAACTGTTCAATCTTGATCAAACAATCATTAATATTCCAAATGCGTGAACGCGGGATTTTCTGACTGCAGAGATTTTGAATTGCAATATAACACCATCTTGATTATATGGTCAAGATTGAATTTTGCTAATTAATGTATGCATTTTATAATAGAGTAAAATCACATGCGTATTAGAGAAGACTAAGAACATAGAGATGTTTGAAATACTTAAAAAAAGAAGTTAAATTTGATGTTCTCATGTGTGTGCTCGCAGGTAGGTCTCCTGAGACAAATCATATATAGTTTTGCTTGAAGAGCACGGCACCATGTTTACACACACGACTATTTTTATTTTTTTGGTTATAACATACGATATTTTAGTTTTAGGAATTAAATCTCATATATGAAGGATATAATGTATTTTTACATTCATTCTACAGAATCCCTTTCTAATGTAAATTTTGTTAGATTAATCTATCTAAATTTCTTTTAAAAATTGAACATCATTACTCCACGTTCACTATTGTTAATTTTAAGAGTTTTAACGTTATTGTTGCACTTGTCAAAGTTCAAATGAATTGACCAGACTTATGAATTAAGTTGATGCATGTATCCTAACCAAACCAAAAAAACTTAAATAATCAAGGAAGCTAATAAATTTAGACAAAAAAAATTCTTTGAACTTATAGAAATTATATGCAATGTACACGAGGTTTGAATTTTTGTAAGTTTACATATTAGTCGAATAAACGTTGAGGCCCAATTTACAAAAGGAGAAATTAACTAATGGTTATAAATATTAAAGATATGATTTTGTCAACTAAAAAAAATTACTACTAGATATGATCGTAGACTAAAATTAATGCAAAACAAAATTTGATCGTGGCCCAATTTACAAAAGTTTGGTTTTCATTGCATAATTATTTATTGATCTTCTATATATTCAATCTAAGGAATGTGTTTGAGGGGCTCATCCTCCCTTTAATCAAGAGTTGAGGGTTCGATCCTCACCTTAGGTATAGAGCAGGTGCCTCCAATTTAACGAGTAAATAATTACTGCGTTCGGCTATGCGACGGTGATACCACAGTCTCGACCAAAAAAACAAAAAAAATCTACTGCCCCTGTTTACTGCTAAATAATGAATTTGTATTGGCCAATTTTTGGTCAAGGGACGCTTTCGGTAAAAATTTATTTGCTGGAAATAGCATTGCGGAAAAAAAAAAATTACTAGATATTATCATTTGACTAAAATGAATGCAAAACAAACTTTGATCGAGGCCCAATTTACAAAAAAGAAAGTAAGCAAATATTGATACTATAAAATGATAACACAAGTTTTCAATTCTCATAACAAAAACTGTTTGTTCCATCCATTATTCATCCCATTCTACAAAACATGACAATGTTGAAACCATTAGCATTATCCATTCTCATTTTGTTCACCACTCTTGTTTCATCTCAATGCAGAACTATTCAACCAGATGATGCTAATCTGATACAACAAACATGCAAAAACACTCAAAATTATGACCTTTGTGTTAAGTCCTTGAATGCTGATCCTAAAGCTCCTTCTGCAGATGTCAAAGGTTTAGCACTAATCATGGTTAATGTAATCAAAAACAAAACAATCACTGCCATAAACAAAATCCCTCAACTTGTTAAACAGTTTCCTGGTCTAAAGCAAAAAATCATTAATTGTTTGGATAAATAATAACATTGTTGAAGTTCATGTTCCAAAAGCCACTGAAGCTTTAACAAAAGGAAATCCAAAAATTGCATTTGATGCTGCTTTTGATGCTGCTGAAGAAGGCAATTACTGTGAGTATCAATTTGATGGGATATTCGGAGCACCACTCACTGCTGATAACAGACTTGTGCATGATGTATCTCTCATAGCTAGAGATATTGTTAAAAAATTGCTCTAGTTAGTCTACTAGAAATATTTTCATTATGCAATATTTAGATTTGATAAATCAAATACGTCAAAAAAAATAATACTTGATAAATCGATAAAAATTTATATTTGATCATATTCAGTTCTTCATTTTATATTGAATATATATATTCCATTATGCATCTGTTATAAAAGTTGTTGAGATTTGTTACACGGCTTATTGCTTGTTCAAAGTGTACGTTACACGTTACACTCCATTGTTTTATTACTCGGGTAATCCTAATTAATAATAGGGTTTATGGTTCTGCAATGTTAATATTAATTTGAAAGTTGTCCAAGTGATCTATGAGAACGAGACCTTACTAATCCACGTGCAGTGATAACAAGAAATAACTGTTGTATTCGGGAGAATATTAGCTGAGATCATTTGCACCGGTAACTAACACTTGATGATGAAATATTCTTAAGTCCAGTGCATTTGAACGCGCGCCTCAGTCAAATTGACAAGTTGCTATATATATATATATATATATATATATATATATATATATATATATCCTCTGTTATATATTATTAGTAATTACATTACTTCATTCATGCAAGAGGAGGATGCATATTTTTGCCCTGCTGATGAGTCACTCACAAGTACCTCTCTGCAGTGTCTAACTCTAACACACCAGCTAATCGGTTAATGATGGTGTGAGAAAATTGTTAGTGTTCTTATAGTGTAAGCTGTAGCAAGTAATAGATGATTTTGAATGTATGGATGAGTGCACAACACATGTATGAATGACTGATCGAGTAGATGGATCACTCACATTTTTCATCATGTATAAACTCATCAAGATCATATAAAATACTTTCAAGCAAAGACAATAACATACATTTAAAACTCAATTCATACATGTATACTTTCAAGCTCATGTTACAAATGCATTCAAACACATTTTACCCTACAAATGCATGCAACCACTTAAAAGTACATAATATAATAATACAATACAGTTATAACTATCAAGAAAATGGTGAATGGAAATATTTCACAACATTATTATTCTTATTTGCATCATGTTTTTAAATTTGTTCACCGTCACCGGGAAGTGAAAGCAGAGACTCTGTATACATGACCTCTTGATATACACAGTGATTTCTACGGTAGGAGTGATGTCCTAACATTTGTCCTTTGTCATTATAGTTCACCAATCCAAGATAACTTCTGATCCAATAAAATCACCATAGTTGGTAGAGTATATAAGAGAAAAGTAATAAAAGGCTGGAAGAACAAGAGTAAGAGTCTCATAAGCTAAATGTTTAATGCTAATAGATATAGGTGTTCAAATCCAATCTAATTTAAAAAAAAATTGAATTGAAAAAATTGAAAAACAAAAAAATCGATTTTTTTTAGATGTCTTTGGACTATCTAACAGTAAAACCAATCGGTCCAGATAGGTTTTGAACTATTCTAATAAACCAATTTTGCTTGTAGAGCATGACACCATGTTTACACACACATGTTTTAGTTGTAGGATTTAAATAGCATATGTCGAAGATATAAAATATTTTTACACATTTGTTTCAAAAAAAAAAATAATTACACATTCATTCAATAAAATCTCTTTATAATGTAATTTTTGTTAGATAAGTCTGTTTATAATTCTTTTATAAATTGAATATTGTTTTAACTCACTTATAAGTTTCACATCATTTAGAAATCGAGATAAAATGTAGTTTATATACAATACGCCACATACTTCAATCTAACGGAAACGTCTTTTCTACAAAAAAAAACAAAACTTTGATGAATTAACCCTAAAGAGGACAATTACCAATGGACTATTGTTAATTTTAAGAGTTTTAGGGTCTTTTTGATCTTCAGAATAAAAATACATAACAAAACTGGAAAAACGTTTAAGGTATTAAAGAAATTTTGTCTTGTACGATGTTCGGTATAGAAAATATTATTTTGGTGTTTTAGACAACTTATGCTGATGTCAAAAAGATGTCCCGTGGTTCAATGGGAGACAAGAATATATGTTTTTATTCAATCCATTGACTTCTAGTTTGTTCAATCCCAAGAACAATTTTAAAATCAAACACAGTCTTGTTCAGTCTCTCATTTTTTTGACAGATCAAACACACCCTTAACGTTATTGCTGCATTTGTCAAAGTTCAAATAAATGTTGGTCAAAAGAAGGAACCTAGTAAATGTAGTCAACAAAAAAAGTCAATAAATTTTATTGCTTTTCATAAAATAATGGCTTTTTCTTGTCTACCCCCTCAAGATTTGGGGGTATATACCCCCAATCACTTAAAAAAAAATTAACCGATATAAATTTTTATAAAATACATCGTTAGATTAAAAATTTATATCATATAGGTCATTTGTGTAAAATTTCAGACAAATTTAAAATCATTTGATATGTTATTGAGACGAATCAAAATTAACAGTTTCTATGATATCTTAAACACCGTTAATCTTTGTGTGTCTCAATAACATATCAAATGATTTTAGATTTGTCTGAAATTTTACACAAATGATCTATATGATATAAACTTTCAATCCAACGATGTATTTTATCAAAAATTATATCGATTAAAACTTTTTATAGTGGTTGAGGGTATATACCCCCAAATCTTGTGGGGGTACACAAGTTGTCACCTAAAATAATTTGTCTTTTGTGTATAATATTTTGAACTATTATAATACTAATTTGAAATTTGAATAAAACTACTAAAAAGAAGAAAAGAAGATTCAAAAACATTACACTGTGATCAACTCTTTTTTTTTTGGTACATGAGATGATGAAATGAGATCAATTCTTTAGAGATATGATGACAAATCTATGACAATGACAAAAGGAGAAATTTAATTACTGGTTATAAATATTAGAGATATGATTATTTGACTAAAATGAATGCAAAACAAACTTTGACTTTGAGTAAGCAAATTCATACTACTATAAAACGTCAACACAAGTTTTCAATTCTCATAGCAGAAATTGTTTGTTCCATCCATTCATACCTCTCTTAAAAACTTGTTCTGTTTCATCCTTTTTTCCATTCTCAAAAACATGACAATGTTGAAACCATTAGCATTATCCATTCTCATTTTGTTCACTACTCTTGTTTCATCTCAATGCAGAACTATTCAACCAGATGATGCCAATCTGATACAACAAACATGCAAAAAGACACCAAATTATGCACTATGCATTCAATACTTGCTGATCCTAAAGCTCCTTCTGCAGATGTCAGTGGTTTAGGACTAATCATGGTTAATGTAATAAAAAACAAAGCAAGCATTGCCATAAACAAGATCCATAAACTTATTGGACAGAATCCTGGTCTAAAGGTTCCGCTGAATTCGTGCGCATCTAAATATAATACAATTCTTGTAGCTGATGTTGCACAAGCCACTGAAGCTTTAAAAAAAGGAGATCCTAAATTTGCTGTTGATGCTGCAGTTGATGCTGCTAATGAAGCCACTTACTGTGAGGATGAATTCAAAGGGAAATCACCACTCACTGCTGAAAACAATGATATGCATGATGTATCTCTCATAGCTGCAGCTATTGCTAGAATATTGCTCTAGTTAATTTACTATAAATGTTTTCATTGTACAATTTCATTAGATTTAATAAATCAATCAAAATTTATATTTGATCATATTCAGTTCTTCGTTTTATATATATATATATATATATATATATATATATATATATATATATATATTGAGATATTGGTTATACTCCTTACACACTAACCTTACCTTAAAATTAAAATCAGAAGTTTAGTAGTATCTTGTAATATTATTTTATACATATTTTTATTGAAGATTTGCTACACATGGTTTATTGCTTGGTCAAAGTGTACATTACACTCCATTGGTATTACTCAGTTAATCCTAATTACTAGGATTTATGGTTCTGCAACGTTAATATTATTTTGAAAGTTCTCTTGAGCCTCTAAAAAGTTATTTATGAGATCTTACTGATTCATGTGCAGTGCTAACAAGATATGCCTATTGTATTCGAGAGGATATTAGCTATGACATCATCACATCAACTACTTCACCGGAAACTAATTAACATGTGATGATGAAATATTCTTAAGTCAAGTGTATTTGAACGCCTCAGTCAAATTGACAAGTTGCTCGTATCCTCTGTTATACTTTTTGCCCTGCTGATTAGTCACTCACAAGTACCTCTCTGCAGTGTCTAACACACTGCCATCATGAACCTTTATAAGAATGTTTATAAATAAAACTAGCTAATCAGTTAATGGTGGTGTGAGAAAATTGTTAGTGTTCTTCTAGTGTAAGCTGTAGCAGTTAATAGATGATTTTGAATGTATAGATGAGTGCACAACACGTGTATGAATGACTGAGTAGTGGATCACTCACATTTTTCATCATGTATAAACTCATCAAGATCATATAAAACACTTTCAACTTTCAAGCAATGACAAAAACATACATTTTAGAACTCAATTTTCAGTTACACATACATACATGTATACTTTCAAGCTCATGTTACAAATTAAACACATCTTACCCTATAAATGCAACCTAAAAGTACATAAAAGAAAGAAAATGGTGAATGAGAATATTACATAACCTTATTCTTCTTATTTGCATCATGTTTTTAAATGTGTTCACCGTCACCGGGGAGTGAAAGCAGAGACTCTGTATACATGACCTCTTGAGATACACGGTGATTTCTACGGTAGGAGTGATGTCCTAACATCTGTCCTTTATCATTATACTTCACCAATCCAAGATCACTTTCTGCTCCAACAAAATCACCATAGTTGGTAGAGTATATAAGAGAAAAGTAATAAAAGGCCGGAAGAACAAGAGTTTTAATCCAAGATGAATCCACTTTATATTCTTTCATCACCCATATTTCAACTGTTTTATTAATGTAATTGTTAACTAATATACTAAGAAATTCTCCAAATACCCACAAATCACAATGTGCCGGTATGCTATCAATGTCATCAACCGGAAAAGGCATCTCAAAAAGTTTCCTTTCCGTTAAATCAAATGCAACAATAACATACATCGATAAATCACAACGTCTAGCCAACCAATGAATATTCCCGTTTAAAAGTGGCCCTACTTTGGGATAGGGATGACTAGAGGCATTCATATAAGGGAAATGAGTACTCTCAATTTCTTTCCATGTATTTTCTCTCAAAGAGAAAAACTCCATATGTGACGAATTACTATCATAAGTTGGATCACAAGACATTGAAACCACCAAGTAATCATCTCGTGACTGATCATAACCAAAACCATATATATGACCCAAATAAAATGCTTTTAGTTCATAATCAAACGGAGACAAAGGTATTTGTCTATGAAATCCAGTGGATGGATTCCATAGATACAAGTTCGATGAACCGCGCAAACATATAAACCCTCTACATGAGCCTTTAACTTGAAGAGAAACAAGCGGAAAAGTTGGGTTCAACGAAGCAAAATCATTACTAAACGAAGATTCAAAATCTATAGATAGAATTTGAATAGGTGAACCTGATATGCACAAAATTCGACGAGTTTGTGTAGTGGAAAGTTGAAAATGTGAATTTGCAAAGTCTGGATGAGAGATAAGAGAAAACCATGACTTAGAAACACACTTGAAACGTATAAGAGGTTTCACTGGCAATCTAAGCAAGATTTGATTGATCAATTCATGAGGCAGATACAATGTTTCCTTCTCCATGCATGCACCTTCCTTGTTGAGACAGATACACTGTTGCAAGAGAAGAGAAATAGAGGAAGAGGATAAGAGAATTTAATTTCACAATATTTTTGTTTCATCTATTCAATTGCTTGCACATGGTGTGTCTATTATAGGCTTCCAAACTTAACTACTCCCTCCGTATACCAATTCTTTCTTGTCTACCCTCTCAAAGATTTGGGGGTATATACCCCAAATCACTTAAAAATAATTTAACCGATATAAATTTTTATAAAATACATTGTTGGATTAAAAGTTTATATCATATAGATCATTTGTGTAAAATTTCAGACAAATCTAAAATCATTTGATATGTTATTGAGACGAATCAAAATTAACAGTTTCTATGATATCTTAAACACCGTTAATCTTTGTGTGTCTCAATAACATATCAAATGATTTTAGATTTGTCTGAAATTTTACACAAATGATCTATATGGTATAAACTTTCAATTCAACGGTGTATTTTATAAAAAATTATATCGATTAAAACTTTTTATAGTGGTTGAGGGTATATACCCCCAAATCTTGTGGGGGTACACAAGTTGTCACCGATTTTTTTTTTGCACATGGTGTCTATTATTGCCATTTATGAAGAAAAATACGAGAATTTAAGCAACGTGGGACTTCAGATAAATTCCAACAACAATCATATTCAATATCTACCCTCACGCCTAGCGTGGGCCTGGATTAATAACTACAGATTCAACACCCACCTTCATGTTTCGTGTGGCCTGAGTCAAATGCTTACACTGTAGTTCTTAACCCGCCTCTGATACCATGTTAAATATACTTGATTTCAACCCAAAAGCTAGCTCATAGGTTGAGGTTGCCCTCACATATTTATGCACTCGACAGTCCGGGAACCTAAGCAATGTGGAACTTCAGACAAATTACAACAACAATCATATTCAACAATGAGTTGGGTAGAGGGTGGTTTAAGGTTCAAGTCATTCTGGTGAGAGAATTTAATTTTTTGATGTAAAAAAAAACTAATTTAGAATTTCTCTTTTCCATATAATATATTTATTTATTACCGTACGAAGTTTTCACCGCCGCTAGCGATGACTAATCTTTGTTGGGAACCTGTGGGGCACATGAAGTGGATTTTTTCTTTCTAACTGAATTTTCTGCCTACGCATGAGCCGAATTCTCCCCTTAGAATTTTTCATTTTCATATAATATTAATTACTTTTATTAATTTATATAATATAGTCAAAATGATTTATATTTTGATGAGGATGGATGGAGCTCTGACTAAAAGGTGCATGTTGTAAGAAATAAGAATATTCAATATAGGCGGCGCCTATCACATTTGAATTGGTCCAATCACATGTTTTCTCACTAATGAATAACTAGAATATGGCCCGCGCATTGCGCGGTTTAATTTTATTTTATTTTTTAATTTGACAATTTAAAGAATAAAATTTAATATATACTACATCTTTTTTGATAATAATATATGATTAGATATGAACTACCATAAAAATAAAAGGATTAGATGTGGACTGCGCAACTGATTTGATGTTATATTTCAATTTTGATAATAAGGTAAATAATTTGATAAAAAAAAATAAGATAATATATTTTATACTTATTGTCAAAAAAGTACCAAAAACAGGTGAGAAACAAAAAAAGTACCAAAAACATCATTTATATATGTCGTCAGTTCTTTTTTTTTCCTGCCAAAATATATGTTAGTTCTCATGTAATTTTTTGGGTTAACACATTGAATTGTGCTACTCAACAAAGTCATGTGTGAAAATCGACAAATAGTTAATTGATTAAGAGCAAGAAATTAAAAGAGTATAGAAGAAAAGAAAGGGAAGAATATTTTAAAAACCCAAAAAAAATTAATATCAGCATGTTATCTCCTATAGCTTAAACAATGTTGCTAACAATATGTATATCAATTACCAAAAAATGTAACGAAGGCATTGACAAAAATAGAGGAGTTAACTTATTGTACAATTATTATCTAGTATCTCTTCAAACATCTAAAATATATAAGCTAGTCAAAGATTTACCAAGGTTGTGTGGATGTCTTGTGTGTATTTTTGCTACAATTTCTAAAAGTTGTACATTAAAGCGTAAACCACATGGTGGTTATTCCGTTTACCACTCCTCTTGGTGTATATATATTAGAAGGTGATTTTCTTTCTTTCAATCATGTGGTAGTCTTGCTGTTCTATTGATAAACTCCTCATTTGCTGCACTATATTTTTGACACGGTGGATGTAAAAGAGTGGAGGAAGGTCATTGCTAAAATTATAAGTGATATATGACATATTTTGATTTTGGAATGAGAAGAGGACACTGCAAAAGTAATTGGAATAAAAAAACAGTGGAAAAGGGTGAATGAAGAGAAAGTTTTTATTAAAATAGAAACATTAATACTATGGGTAATTTAATTGTAATAATTGTGTAACTGATTTGTGTATAATAGGAGGTATATTTAATACTATGTCATATATATTGTTGTATAACGTAAAAAAAATATAAGTTAGTACAATTAGGTTAACAAATCTATATTGGGTTGTGGAAAAAAAAGAAAAAAAAAGAGCAATTCTTAGAGGTGACACATAGGAAAACACAATGAGTTGGCAAAAATAAGATATGTGGCATATAAATGTCGATGTGTCAACAAATTAGTTTGACACTCTAATTTAATAAATTAAAATAGATAGGCATAGAGATTGAATTATTTTAGGAAGAAAATACTTTGTAATAATATCTTCAACTTGTTCTTGAGCTAGACAATATTTGATCACAACTTCTTTTTTAACAAATTTTCGTGTCTTGTTAAATTGAATATCAATAATTCAATATGGTTAGACAATCCATAGAAAGTAGAATTTTTAGATAATGCAATGGCTGACAACATACATTTTTTTCCCATCAACAAATATGCATATAAAATAATTTCAAGCAGTGTTGACAACATACAATATTTTTACACATGTGTAACTAACAGTGAATCACACAAACACTGTTAATATTTTCAATAAGCATGTTACATGTTACAAACAGTTAACTAATAAACATTTCATGACATATGTCACATATTAGCTCATAAGCTAAATTTTTTTTTATAAGCTATTTTGAAGAGCTTGTAAAAATAAGTTAAAAATAATTTATGACTATGTCATATCTTATTTTTATAAGTTCTCCTGAACGGTCTTACAAATATTTGTGTTAGTTACTAAGCTTAAATAATCAATCTATATAGGGCCTTAATAGGTAAGTTTGTTTCTCATTTTTTCAATATTCTTGAAGCATATAAAATAGAATGTATGCAAACATTAGATCCATCTGTAGAAGTTAGTGAACTTTTGTTAATTTAAAGTTCTCTTCTCTTACAAAATTGAAGCTCACATCACCAAGCTTGACTTATAAGTGGAGATCAAAGAAAATGTATGTATGTCTAAAAGTAACTAGATTGAAAATTAATTTGATTTTACTTTTTTTTTTTGAAAAATTTGTTCTTACTTTAAATGGCACATTGTTACATATGTAGGGCCTATTTGAAAGAGTTTTCAAAAACTCTTTTTAAATTTTTAAAAAAGAAAAAGTATGTTTAAAATTCCTCTTTTTAAAAATTGTTTTTAAAAATTATTTCTAATTTTATGGTTTTAAAAACTAAAAAATAGAAACAGTTTTCTCATGTTTTGCTTTAAAACTAAAAAATAAAATTATTTCAATCATACTCTTAGTTTTCTCAATTTAATATTTAATTTTTTAAATCAACCTTTGTTAAACACTCGATCTTTAATGACACACTCTTCAACGAATCATTTTCTAATACATCTATAATCTCAACTATTTTTTAGTTTTTCAACAACATTTGATGTTTACAAAACTTTTATTAAACAAGTACACTTTAATGAAACCCTGTTAAATGAATTGTTTTTCCGATAAATCTGTAGGCTTTTATATTTATTTATTTTCATTTTAGATTTCCAGGACAAAATTTAATATTTTCAATTAACTTTGATAAATGTGAAAGTTTTAATGACACACTAAATTAAACATTATTTTCCAATGTAACATTTGACTTATATGGGAATTTGAAGTTTGATTTTGGATTGACTTTAGTCAAAAATTCATCTATTTCAATTTTCAAAGATAAGATTTCTTGCAATTATGTCCGATTATTTTGACGATTAATTAAAAAATTCAACCTACCCTAAAAAACTCGTAATTTATATGTTTTTATTACCGTGATATAGATACGAAGTTTTTACCGTTAATGATTACTAATCTCTATTAGGAACCTATGAGACACATAAGGTCTCCCTTTCCAACCGAATTATTTCCATACACATAATCATAAATCGAACCTTTACCACATGCTTAACCCTTAGCATTTGAACCAATTCATCGTTATTAAAAGCAAATACAATTAACTTTAAATTCAAAAATAAATCCTCATTTTTTAATGACGATAATTAATGATTATAAATATTTAAAATAAGATTTGACCAAAATTAATGCAAGCAAAATTTCAAGCCCAATTAACGAAGCAAAAAGTAAGCGGATTCCTATTATAAAAAGGTCACACCAATTTTCAATTCTTATATCAAAAATTGTTTGTTCCATCCATTCTTAATCTTGCAAATTTGTTCTGTTTCATCCTTTTTTCCATTCTCAAAAACATGACAATGTTGAAACCATTAGCATTATCCATTCTCATTTTGTTCACTACTCTTGTTTCATCTCAATGCAGAACTATCCAACCAGATGATGCCAATCTGATACAACAAACATGCAAAAAGACACCAAATTATGCACTTTGCATTCAATACTTGAATGCTGATCCTAAAGCTCCTTCTGCAGATGTCAAAGGTTTAGCACTAATCATGGTTAATGTAATCAAGAACAAAGCAAACATTGCCATAAACAAAATCCATCAACTTATTGGACAGAATCCTGGTCTAAAGGTTCCACTCAATTCATGTCTTGATAAATATAATGCAATTGTTGTAGCTGATGTTCCAAGAGCTATTGATAATTTGCAAAAAGGAGATCCTAAATTTGCAGAAGAAAGTGCAAATGATGCTGCTAATGAAGCCAATAGCTGTGAGAATGGATTCTCAGGGAAATCACCACTCACTGCTGAAAACAATGTTGTACATGATGCATCTCTCATAACTGCAGCTATTTGCAAAATATTGTTGATCTAGCTAGTTTACTAAATATGTTTCATTAATCAAAATTAATCTTGGATCATATTGAGTATTAGTTATGCTCCTTCCTATTGTTACCCCAAAATATATCTCCCTAGAAATGATTAGAATCCATTTACAATTACTAATTCATTAAACTCACGGTAATATCACGAACATACAACATATCAAATTGCACCATAATGCCACTTATTAAGTTCAATTTCGTTTTAATTCACTCTATTCAATTTGGTTCTATTCATCTTTTACGGAATTTGAATTCGGAAGTTTAAAGATACAATATTATAGCATCTTCAATAGGAGTATCTAAGAAAATTTCATAGGTTAATGATGCGTATCTTGATTTTTTTTTATTTTAGTTTCATGATGTGGCATAGAGAGTAGCAAAAATGATGATACGGTGCCTTATCATCAATTTAATATCATCTTTATGATTTAGATAAAATTAAAAAAATATATATGAAAGAGACCTTTTCTTATTAATGTATGATATTCAAAGTGGTATCACCATTGGAGCAAAACATGTATGAATTACATAATTATTATATGACATTATAGGGAACACTTATTAGTAATGTATGATATCCAAAGTAGCATCACCATTGGAGATGCTCTTACCATTGATCTAGCACCACAAGTTTCCCCTCTTGTGGGACCGGGGATTGGGGATCTTACTGTGGAACGGGAAACCCTCAAAGTTGTTCCAAGCAAAATGGGCAAACATGAACAAACAATCAACACATTTTTATACAGTTTGTATTCGACACTTTTGAATTTCTAACTTGAAAAGAGTCCAAAAGGGTCATGCATAATATTGTCGTGTCGCCTAATTCTATGAATCTAATTTTTCAAAGATTAGATTTTGCTATACATAAAGGATTAACGGCGCAACTCGTTCATGTCTACCTTTTACTCACGTGTAATAAAAAAAATATACATTTTTCAAAATATTATTTTTTATAAAAGAAATTTAAAAATTATAACCAATCTTTTAGGTCAAAACTCTAAAGGATGAATTGGACGCAGAAAAACAACGAAGTAATCTGCTGAGTTCATAACTTCATATACTGGAATTGCCACAAAGTGTACAACTTTGAGTTTGTGACAAGTCCAATGAATGATCAAAATACTTGATTCATAAGACAAGACGAATAAATTTCTTTACAAAATACATTTTACAAGGGGGTGTTTGTTTTACGGATTGTAAATTTATTCCCAGGAATGTGACTTTGGAAATCTTTCATTCCCATGTTTGTTTCAAGTTTTCATAAATTATGACTAGGAATTATTTATTCCTGGGAATACAATTTACACATAACTCTTCCACTTTCTATTCCCATGTTAAAGGGTGGGAATCTTGTATTCCCATGGGAATAAGTGGTAACCGTCCATAACTTCCCACTCCCACATTATTTCTATCCCTTTTGTTTTTAATTTTGTTTTTCTTAAAATCTTAATTGAGTCTATTTTAAAAATGTTCCTAGGCAATTTATTTATTTACCAAACACATTGATAGAAATAACATTCCCAGTAATAATATTCCCAGGAACAATATTCCCAGGATTATAATTTTAATCTCCGAAACAAACACACCCCAAGATAAGTGTCTTACATAAGCGTGATTAAGTGCATATATAAAAAAAGTTTTATGCAACCAAAAGCTTTTTTGTATAAAAATAAGATAGAAGAGATCTTCCAACAATTTCAGAGAAACAGAAATAGTAATGAACAAGATCAACCGACCTAATATAAAAATCAAGTCTGTAAAATTTGTCCTACCACATGTTTTATCTCACTATTGACTATGCATGCACTTAAATATAGTCATAAACTTAAATATTACAGCACCATAACAATACAATATATCAGAAAACACTTCCATGAACTAGTTTATGTTGACATAATTGATTAGGAACAACTCTATCGTTTACAGGGTCTTAGTCATCTTCTCCATCATCGCCATTTGAATCATCTCCACCGGTTGAACAAGTTGCTTTCTCCTCCTCAGCAGCGCCTAGAGGGCGGACAAGGTACTTTGTTCCCACATCCACCTACAAAAACAAAAACAAAAGAGTAACTCATGTGCAAAAAGTCATACAGAAAAAATGAATTAAATATTTACACAAAGATGTCCATTTATGCAAGTCATGTTTTGGAGTTCTGATAGCAAGTCATGTTCTGGAGTTCTGATAGCAAAAACACAACCGTGCTTCTCCGAGTTATGATCCTCTATTTTGGTAGGATTTTACGTCCGTCTTACAAATTTTTGAGTAACTGTCTAATACCCTCCTAATCTAATTTACATGTTAAACAACGTTGTGAGTCGCCGCCACTCATCGGGAAATTCTTTGACAACCTGTTTTACAGGTTTATCCGGTGGTTGTCGGCGGCAAGTTGCTGCTATCAGCCACCATTGAAAAAGTCTTCCACCAAGTTTCCATACTTTTCTGGCACTTCTGCATCTCTTTTCCACAAGCCTCCTAAACAACCTATTTTTTGTTTTAAACAGCTCTTTTTCGGGTATTCACTTTCCAACGACAAATCACTAGTCTGGTGGACCTTCTCCAGCGTGTTTCATCAGTCACCGCCGGCACCACCGAGGTCATATTGTTGTCGCCGGTCCAACCACCAGAACGACACCTTCATCTAGCGGGCCATGTGCCACCACTTGTCAGCAAATTCTCCAGCCACCTGTTTTATGGTTAGTTCTCCACCAATTGTCATCCTTTTGGCATGTCTTCAAACTCTCTGCTATATCATCCTTCTTCCGGCTGTGTTTAGATTTTCTTCTGCCATCATTCATTAACAGTTGGATGATATTTCTCTCCTGCTTCCATCATGTTGTGCACATTCATTGTGCTTCACCAAGTGTTTGTCTTTCCCATTGGAGTGTTACCCTCTGGACGCAGTTGTGATTCAACCAACTGCACATTCTCTAGAGACACCCATTCAAAAAACCACCCATAAACACCTTCAGAATCCTTTGGCGAGCACAATCGTCTTTGCTACAATCAACTCCGATATAGTTTATATTTTCATTCTCCAGTGATGTTTATATTCTCCCTATATTACATCCACCCTTTACAACAAGCTGAAAGCTTAGTAAGATTTAGCTTGGGATGGAGTGTTGGACTCAAAGAATCAAATCATAATATTAATTATCAGGATTTGAATTTATTACTAGGATTAGAATTAGCAAGTCATATCAATCAGTGTTTATTCTATATGCTATCATAAATAGAGGTGACTGTGGTTTGATTAAGACAAAGAATCAAATAAATTCATGTATAGCTCATTAATTAGAAAATAATTTGTTTCCCCTAGTACGAAACAAAAAATAATCTACCATACAGAACAATTTCATGCAATGACAGCACATTTAGAATTCAATACACTTACACATATTATAAATATGAGTGAATCACACAAACAAAGCTGTCAATTGCCAGCAAGCATGTTACAAATAGATAACCAGTAAACATTTCATGACAGATTAGATAAGGCTCATGTTACAAATATATTAAAACACATATTCCCCTATAAATGCAGCCACCCAAGAGTACATAATACAATATAATTATAAATATCAAGTAAATGGTGAAGGAGAATATTTCAAAACCTCATTCTTCTCGCCAGGGAGTGAGAGTAGAGACTCTGTATACATGACAACTTGGGATTCACGTGGATCACCGCAGTAGGAGCAATGCCCTAACAACTCTCCATTACCACTATACTTTGCCAATCCAGTACCACCAATTGTTCCAATAATATCACCATTTTTTGTAGAGTATATAGGGGAAAAGTCAGGAATGGCGTCAATAGATAAAACATGAGTTATAGTCCAAGACGAATGCACTTTGTATTCGTTCATCACCCATATTTCAACTATACCATCCCTCATAGCCCATAGACTGAAAAACTCTCCAAATACCCACAAACCAATATCTGCAAGATAAGTGCAAAAACCATATGGAAGAGGTATCTCTAACAGTTTCCTTTCCATTAAATCAAATGCAACAATAACATTCATTGATGAACCAAAACAAGCAACTAACCAATGAATAGCCCCATTAAAGAACAACCCTTCTTTGGGATAATGATAGGCCCCCAAAAAAGAGAAGCGAATATCCTCAATTTCTTTCCATGTATCATCTCTCACTGAGAAAATCTCCAAATGTGATGAAACAGCAGCTAAGGCTAAATTACAGGGATAGGACAATATAGCCACCAAGTAATCATCTCTTGAGTTGTCATACCCAAAACCATATAAATAGCGATATAATCCACCAAAACTGGAATCAATAGGAGACAAAGGTATTTGCTTGTGAAATCCAGTGGATGGATTCCAAAGGTAGTTGCTTGAAGAACAATGCAAAAAGATAAACCCTCTGCATGAACCTTTCATTTGAAGAGGAAAATAAGATGGAGGAAGCGACAAATTAGGGTTTGGTGAAGCAGAATCATCGTTAAGCAAGACTGAGAAATCTATAGATCGAATTTGAGGAGGTACAGCTGAAATGGACACAATTCTACTAGTGTGTGTTGGGGCAAGTTGAAAATGTGAATTTGCAAAATTGGGATCTGATATGAGAGTAAACCATAACTTACAAACGGACTTGAAACATATAAGAGATTTCACTGGCAACCTCAGAAGGATTTGAACGATCAATTCAAAAGGCAGATACGGCGTCGCCTTCTTCTCCATGCGTCTTCCTCCTCTACCACCTCTTTCACTCTGCGGCCAGTAAACCCTAATTTTATAAGGTCTGTGAATTTATGAGTCATTTAATAGTAAATGTATTCAAAGAATTAAAGGAAATTGGTAAATAGAGGCTAATTTAGTATTTTTAAACTGATTTTATGAGCATAAACCTCGACATGTAAATCTACAACAGTCCTCATCTCTCTTTAACTTTATATTTAAAATCAGGCCGGCCCAAGGGGAAAGCAACCCAAGCAAGGGCTTTAGGCCTCTAAATTTTGGCCAAAAAAAGGCCCCATAAAAGTTAAATTTAGTTATGAACGTATAATATGCTAAATTTATATATATATTTGTTGGGACCATAATTTTTAAGACCTCACTAAAAAATTTGTTTTAGTCCTCTACATGTGTTCGGCTGACCCAAATTTAATGCATGCACTATATGATGTCATTTGTATGTGTATGAACTTTGATTCCTTACATTTAGTTTATTTTAGGGAAATAAGATGCCTGTCTCATCTTCAAGTTGTATTGCTAGAGTCATTTATTTATATTAGGAATCAATGTAATGACAATGGACACTATTTTGCATGTGTTAATGACATGACAATATACTAGATGATCTATTTTTAATGACATGACTTTCACTTGTCCTGTTATTAATGATAGGTCGCTTCGAAAAGCACAATTGTCTATTTGTCTCTTTTTTTTTATCAAAAGGAATTAAAACGACAAAAAGAAAAGAAAAAATTTACAAACGGAGGAACTGAGTTCCTCGACTATTAGCTAAATAAATATTTGACAAAGAAGATGGACAATTTGGGATGATCCTAAGCTCCTGAGAAAGTGAAGCACCCAATCAACTCCGATGTTTATATTTTCTCCAACGATGTTAATATGTACATAATCAGGTGTGGTTAAATGCATATGTAAAAAAAAAAACCTCTTCAAAAACTTCAAATGTGCACAAGGTAGAAGAGTCTTGCACTGTTGCCCCATGCACACGTTAGTTAATAGTTATAGGATTTAATGACTTAATTCAAGGGCCAGTATTCAGTGTTGCATAGAAATTCAATATATAGACATTAATAATAATACCTCATATTTAGACAAACCCAATCAAAACCATATCATTAAAAGTAAATTAAAGCCAGAAAAAACAAATTGCTTCTTTCTTATTCTGATAATTATTATCTAGTAACAGTCCTTCATCCTGCAAGAGGATGCCTATTTCTGCCCAGCTCATGAATCCTAACTCCTACCTCTGCAGTGTTATATTAAAAAATATAAAAGTATACATTATAGTCTATACACCCAACTATACAATTTTATGCTTTAAAAGAATGTTTTCTCTTAGTAGTATTTCTTACTGATATACAACTCTGCAAACTTAAGTAGACAAAAGGGCATCAGGACATGTAGATTTGTGACATTTATACAAAAAAATTATCTTATTTATGTTAGCTTTATTCGCTGAATAAAGTGTTACGACTTTAAGTAGAAATTGTAGCACTATTTAGGATCATGGGGTGATTTAATTTTGATATTTCTTCTGATCTAAAGTCTTATAAATTCGTCCCCGTAAGATAGCTCAAGTGGTAAGAGCTAGGGGACATGAGTTGGGTAGGGGAAGGTCCAGGGTTCAAATCCTGGTGGGAGCATTTATAATTCCGATGTACCAAAAAAAAAAGTCTTATAAATTCATGTGTAGCTCATCAACTAGAAAATAATTTGTTTCCCCTAGTTTGAAACAAAACCTTCTTTATCCTTCAATACGCATAAACTCGTCAAATTAATTTACCATATAAAACAATTTCAAGCAGTGACAACAACACACATTTAGAAATCAATCCGGTTACACATATAAATAACAGTGAATCACAAACAAAGCCGTCAATATTTCTAATAAGCATATTACAAACAGTTGACCAATAAACACATTGCCATACAAATAAAGCCACCAAGAAATTCATGATACAATAAAATTATAAAAATCAAGAAAATTATGAAGGAGAATATTTCAAAACCTCATTCTTCTTGTCTGTGTCATATTCTGAAAAATTTCACACAGTCTCCAGGGAGTGGAAGCAGGGACTCAGTGTACATTGCCACTTGGGATCCATGTACAATGTTATTGTCGGGGCGATATTCTAAGAATTGTCCTTTATCATTATACTTCACCAATCCAATACCACCATCTGTTCCAATAATATCACCACTTTTTGCACAACATAAAGGGTAGAGCCGAGGAACTTCATCATGAATAGGAAGAACAAGAGTCTTAGTCCAAGATGAATGTACTTTGTATTCTTTCATCACCCATATTTCAACTTTACCATTCGTTGTAGCCCATAAACTAAATAATTCTCCAAATACCCACAAACCAGAACCTTTTGTTAGTAGTTTATGATCAAAATCATCTGGAAGCTCCATCTCAAAAAGTTTCCTTTCCATTAAATCAAAAGCAACAATAACACCCTCCAATACCTTAGAACGAAACGCCGACCAGTGAATCGTCCCATTAAAGAACGACCCCGATTCAGGATCATGAGAGGCACTAACAATATTATAAGGAAAGTTAATACCCTCAACTTCTTTCCACATATTATCTCTCAATGAGAAAACCTCCAAATGCGACGAAAAACCACGTGAGGGTATATCATAGATCAATGAAACCACCAAGTAATCATCTTTTGATTGGTCATACCCAAAATCAAGTAGATTTTGGAAACGACAGTAAAATCTCTGGAATTTAGACTCGAAAGGAGACAAAGGAATTTGTTTGTGAAATCCAGTTGATGGATTCCATATACAGATTTTTGAAGAATGGTGCAAAATTATAAACCCTCTACATGAACCCTTAATTTTAAAATTTTGAGGAGGCAAAAAATTAAGGTTATAATCACTATAAAGCGATGATTCAAAATCTATAGAATGAATTGAAACAAGTGGTGATGTGCGTAAAATTTTAGCAGTTGCAAGTTCAAAATGTGAATTTGTAAAAATGGGATCAGAGATGAGAGTTAACCATGAATTGCAAACGGATTTGAAACGCATTAGAGATTTGACTGGTAATCTCACAAGGATTTGAAAGACCAATTCGTGAGGTAGATACGTTGGTGTCTTCTTCTTCTTCTTCTTCTCCATGTGCATTCGTTTTTCCTCGAGTAAACCCTAGAACTGTTTTAGAAGTCACAACACAAGGGTTTAGAAGTTATGAGAATGAGTGGTGCTATATAGCACGACACTCTTTGTGCACGAGGTTGTACGACATCGCCTATATACATGGTTTGCTCAATTAAAAGTTCATCCATTTTACTAAATCATTTAGATCATATTATATATTATATAAATTAAGAAATATAATTATTGAACAATAATAAATTGGTTTAAGTGGTAAGAATCTTGTTCAGTTTAAGCATGTGGTCATAGTAATTTGTACCAATATCATAGTAACCGAAATAATATATATGAGTTAGTTTACAAAATTGTCCTTCAATAAAAGTAATAAAAAATTAATTGAAGAATTGAATGAAGAGAGTAATAAATAGTTAAAAATATTATAAAAATAATAATATTGATAATATAAAACGACTTATAATTTGATACGGAGAGTATACTAAAACAAAGTATACATAATATATATTTATTGCTATAATAAATAAAAAAATGTTAATGGTCGTACATTTTACACGACACTACTTGTCGTGCCTTTAATCATTTTCCTGAGAATTGATATATGAAATTATGAATTAGTACCATAATCGGTGGGTACTAATAAGGACGTGACTAATTTTAATTAGAAAATTTACTATGAAATTTTGTTAAATTTATTATTGAATTGAAAGTTTATAATGTAAAAAAATTTAAAATTATTTTATATGTTATTGACATCTATCAAAATTAATGGTATTTAATAGAATATCAAATAATTTTCAATTTTTTTTTAAATTTTACATATGTTCAATATGATATAAATTTTCAATTCAACATTGAGTTTTGCAAAATTTGTATTTGTTATAATAAAATCGACAACTTATGCACCATGCATAATATGTACAACCACTCGGGCACGTTAGAACTTGTCTACTAAATTCTTCCTTCGTCACAAAATATAAGAGAGAAAAAATTCACATTTTTTGGTCTTAAATCAAGTAATCACCTTTATGTGGAAAGTGATTCAAAATTACTTGTTGACATGGTTACAAATAATTGCAAGACTAATGGGACGATAAAAGTGTTGATTGGCTTTCAAATTTCAGCTTAACGATTGACTCTTGGAATTTAGCTGTTTTGGAGACCCCTTTTACATACGCCATATTTCGGATACAATCAAATTTCAATATATTTAGTTGATTGAAAAAAAGATGAAAAAAAACATTCTTAATTGACATATAATTATTGTTGTAAGCTGTTAGTTGTTACCTCTTGACCTCGATAATTTAGGGGCTACATTATGATGATTGATGAACGGAGTGTTCAAGAAAAAAACCCCGGTAACATGCTAAATTATCGATCATGTTATACACTTGAAAAAGTATATCGATATAACATGAGGCTTAATCCAGATAAATGTATCTTGAGAGTTTGTGACGGGGAATTCTCTTTGGCTTCTAATATTATTACACAGGGATAATGAAGCCAATTTGGATAAGGGCAGGGCCATCACTGAAATTAAGAATCCCACCTCTAAGAAGGGAATCCATAGGTTGAAAAACATAATGAAGACATTATCGCATTCCGTTGTGAAATCTACACATCACAATTACCGTTCTGCATATTACCGAAGAAGAAAATACAATTTGAATGGAGGAAAGAATGTCGGTGACACTGTCATCATAAGAAGTAAGTGTCGTCTTCACCGGAGAGACTTACCCAAAGAGATATTCCAACAATTTCAGAGAAACAGAAATAGTAATGAACAAGATCAACCGACCTAATATAAAAATCGACTCTGTAAAATTTGTCCTACCACATGTTTTATCTCACTATTGACTATGCATGCACTTACCTGATAAATATAGTCATAAACTTAATAATACTGCACCATAACAATACAATAGTATATCAGAAAACACTTCCATGAACAAGTTTATGTTGACATAATTGATTAGTTATCCAGCAAAGAATGGAACAACTCTATCGTCTACAGGGTCTTAGTCATCTTCTCCACTGGTTCAAAATCACAAGATGCTTTCTCCTCCTCAGCTGCGCCTGGAGGGCCGACAAGTTTCTCTGTTCCCAAATCCACCTAAAAAAAAGAAAGAATAACTAACTCATGCAAAAAGTCATACAGAAAAAATGAATTAAATATTTACACAAAGATGTCCATTTATGCAAGTCATGTTTTGGAGTTCTGAATTCTGATAGCAAAAACTTAACTTTCAAAATAAAAGTAATTCAAACCATGTCAATAAAGGAATGAGTCCGTTATATACTGTACATTCCATGCGAGAAGGATTTAATTTCTCTCTCTAAGTCAAATAATTGTGTGCATGTTTGGATTCACACTGAGTTTGGCATAATCACGATGGACCGCCATAATTTTGGCATAAGTTACCACTCAACAAAATCATTGTGCCACCGTGATTTAGCTAATGTCACCGCCAATCCAACATGGGCAAAAGCGAGTAAAAAAGTGAGATGACACAATTATTTTCTCTACACAGAAAAGGGAACATTAGATCCTAACTTGAGTTGAAATCTCGAGAACACCATATATATCAAATAATAATCAAAATCAATTTTATATTTCTAAACTCACTTTTACCACTCACAAGAATTGAAAACTGCAAACAACTAAACATAGTAAACAAATAAATCATATGAGCTCAAATCTAAGCTCTCCTAGCATGTTTGGAACAAACCGAGCTAATGCTAATAATTCTGAAAAAAAATCCTATCAACACTGATCATAAAAAGAGAAAAAGACATTGCGAGCAAGGAGAATAACAATAAGTCTGTCACATCATACGTGAACATCCAACCATAAGTTCCTTGAATTAGAAATGAATAATAATATAGATATTTAGAGTAGGAGTTTTACAGTGGGATGGTGTGATTTGTTTCGGTTTAAACTTATGTTATTTGCTTTTATTTGAACTTATGGAATTTGTTTCTTTTTGAAATTATGTGACTTGTTTCTGTTTGAACTTAAAGTTAATTGAGTTTTGAATCTTAATTTTTAAGTTAAGTTATTTATCATGATTATTAATTTGGTTATGACTTTAGAAGTTACGATGCTTCTCCGAGTTATGATCCTCTATTTTGGTAGGATTTTATGTTCCGTGTTACAATTCCTCAAGTTACAATCTATTACCCTCCTCCTAATCTGATTTATGATTTACATATTTGACAACATTGTGAGCCGCCACTCATTGGGAAACACTTCGACGACCTGTTTTATAGGTTCATCCAGTGGCTGTCAGCAGCAACTTGCTGCTGTCAGCTACCATTGAAAAAGTTTTCCAACAAGTTTCCATACTTTCCGGCGCTTCTGCATCTCTTTTCCACAAGCCCCCTAAACAACCTAATGACCTCTATTATTTGTTTTCACCAGCTATTTTTCGGGTATTCGCTTTCCAAATTCCAACAACAAATCTCTTCTCTGGTGGACCTTCTTCAGTGTGTTTCATCAGTCACCAACGGCACCACCGTGACCATTGTCTTTGCTACCATCAACGCTGATGTTGTTTATATTTTCTTTCTGCAGTGATGTTGTTTATATTCTCTCTACATTACATCCACCCTTTACAACAAGCTGAAAGCTTAGTAAGCTTTAGCTTGGGAGGGAGTGTTAGAATCAAAACATCGTATTAATTATTCGGATTTGAATTTATTATTAGAATTAGCAAGTCATATCAATTGGTGTTTATTCTATATGCTATCATAAATAGAGGTGAGTGTAGTTTGATTGAGACAAAGAATCAAATTAATTCATGTATAGCTCATTAATTAGAAAATAATTTGTTTCCCCTAGTATGAAACAAAACCTTCTTTATCCTTCAATATGCATAAATGTGACAAAATAATCTACCATACAGAACAATTTCATGCAATGACAGCACATTTAAAATTCAATCCACTTACACATATTATAAATATGAGTGAATCACACAAACGAAGCTGTCAATTTCCAGCAAGCATGTTACAAATAGATAACCAACAAACATTTCATGACAGATTAGATAAGGCTCATGTTACAAATATATTAAAACACATATTCCCCTACAAATGCAGCCACCCAAGAGTACATAATACAATATAATTATAAATATCAAGAAAATGGTGAAGGAGAATAATTCAATACCTCATTCTTCTTGTATATGTCGTCTACTTCAGCTTGCTCATTGTCGCCAGGGAGCGAGAGTAGAGACTCTGTATACATGACCACTTGGGAATCACGTGGATCACCGCAGTAGGAGCAATGCCCTAACAACTCTCCATTACGACTATACTTTGCCAATCCAGTACCACCAATTGTTCCAATAATATCACCATTGTTTGTAGAGTATATAGGGGAAAAGTAAGGAATGTCATCAATAAGAAAAACAAGGGTCCTAGTCCAAGACGAATGCACTTTGTATTCGTTCATTACCCATATTTGAACTATACCATTCCTCATAGCCCATAAACTGAGAAACTCTCCAAATACCCACAAACCAATATCTGCACGATAAAGGCCAAAATCATACGGAAGAGGTATTTCCAACAGTTTCCTTTCCGTTAAATCAAAGGCAACAATAACATTCACCGATGCACCAAAACGATAAACTAACCAATGAATAGCCCCATTAAAAAGCAACCCTTCTTTGGGATAATGACAGGACCCAATACAAGGGAAGCGAGTATCCTCAATTTCTTTCCATGTATCATCTCTCAACGAGAAAATCTCCAAATGTGATGAAATACCATCAGTTGCGGCTGGATCAATGCCATAGGACAATGAAACCACCAAGTAATCATCTCTTGACTTGTCATACCCAAAACCATGTAAATAATGATATGCAGCCCCAAAATTGGAATCAATAGGAGACAAAGGTATTAGCTTGCGAAATCCAGTGGATGGATTCCAAAGGTAGTTGTTTGAAGAACAGTGCAAAAAGACAAACCCTCTGCATGAACCTTTCATTTGAAGAGGAAAATAAGATTGAGGAAGCGACAAATTAGGGTTCGGTGAAGCAGAATTATCATTAAGCAAGGCTAGGAAATCTATAGATCGAATTTCAGGAGGTTCAGCTGAAATGGACACAATTCTACTAGTGTGTGTTGGGGCAAGTTGAAAATGTGAATTTCCAAAATTAAGATCAGAAATGAGTGTAAACCATAACTTACAAACGGACTTGAAACGTGCAAGAGATTTCACTGGCAACCTCAGAAGAATTTGAATGATCAATTCAAAAGCCAGATCCATCGTCACCTTCTTCTCCATGCGTCTTCCTCCTCTAACACCTTCTTCACTCTGCGGCGTGTAAACCCTAATTTTATAAAGGATACGAATTTATGAAAGCGATAAAAATGAATTTATTCAAAGAATTAAAGAAAAAGGTAAATAAAGGCTATTTTAGTTTTTTTAACCTGACTTTTTTATTTACTTCTTCATGTTTTCACTCTCATCGAATAATGTCGACCATTCTATCATGATTTACTATAATAACATATCATTGTGCACTAATAAATATAAAAGAAAACAATCGACAAGTATTTGTCACTAATAATTATTAAAAAAAATATATATAGAACAAATGTTTGTCATGCAAGAGCATTAATTTAGTTCAAAGGTACATTTCTATACTTATGTTTGGTCTCACGGTGGGTGTGCCAGAATTGCGGTGACCCACCGTGATTTTCGTGAAAAACACGGTGAGTCACCGTGATTCTGGCACACTCACCGTGATCCCATAAACATATAAAATCCACAACAAGCACACAGTGATATTTTAACAAATTCCTGCATATAACATAAACAAATATTTTATATGAACAACATTCTACCTATACTATTATAAAAAGGAAACAATTATATGAACATAAAACAAAGTCATGAAAATATACTTAATTTTGGTATTTCTTTCTTCTGATCTAAAATGTTGTAAATCCACGTGTAGCTCAAGCTCATCAACTAGAAAATGATTTGATTCCCCTAGTTTGAAACAAAACCTTGTTTATCGATCAATACGCATAAACTCGTAAAATTAATTTACCATATAAAACAGAATTTGAAGTAGTGACAACAACACACATTTAGAAATCAATCTCCAGTTACTTACACATATAAATCAAATCAAATCAAATGGGATATACCCACATGGCGTATTGCAAAATTGGGATATGAGAGATGAGAGTTAACCATATATGAATTGCAAACGGGCTTGAAACGTATAAGAGATTTCATTGGCAATCTCATTCATTCCTAAGAATTCCGAATAATAATGAAATCTCTTGTACGTTTCAAGTGCATCTGCCTTCGTTTTTTTCCTCCTCCATGTGCCTTCGTTTTTCGTCGAGTAAACAAACCCTAGATAGATAGAGTTCTTCTTTTACAAGTCATAACACTATGGTGGGCTTAGAAGCAATGGGAATTTGCTTTAAATAGTAGTAAGACAATTGGGAATTATGTGGGTCGGTTGGGTTTTACTATTTTTGGGAATGGAATAACCCGTTACCCGTTTAATCGGTGGGTACTTTTCGACCCACAAAAAAACAATTCGGTGGGTACCGTACGGTGAAATAGCTTGACAATGAATGAACCACTGTACCAATCTTACAAAACTGATGGTTTTTTTTTTACACAAACAAAATTCAGCTTCTTCATTCAAAATAATAATAATAATAATAATAATAATAATAGTGGCAATTTTGTCAAAAAAAAAAAATAATAATAATAATGGCAATATAAAGAGGAATAACATAAAAAAAAGTAATGCAAGAAACATAAGATAAATCTGCTAGTGTTAAAGTATGAGTGCTACTATTTGTTTGCCATTTAGCAAAAATAATTATAAAGTTGGAATAATTAAAGAGAAGAGTTTTACAACTAAACATAATAGAGTCACATTTTTGGATTTGTGCACGTTGTTTACCACCGTTTTGCAGTCTAATTCAAATATCACTTTCCTATAACCTAACAAAGTTATCCATTCAATCCCATTGTAGAGTCCCCACGCTTCGGCTTCGGCAGCAGAGTATCTACCATTTTCGTGGCATGAAAACTACAAAACTGATTGTTAGATCAATAGTTTAATGGTATATATTTTATGTATTAAAAAATTTTAAAATCTTGATATGTTATTGAGACTCGTTTTAAAAATTTTTATAAATCTTACAAATCATTTTTGTAAGCTTGAATTAAGTTCAATTCTCAATTATAAGAGTTTGTAGTTTGTCAAGAAAAAAAAAAGTTTGTAGTTGAAATTTTCTGTCTCCGTGTTTAAATCATGCGAGTCTAAATACTAAATTACTTGAAAAAAAAATTAGTGCACAAAGGGAATATGGTAGTTGACAATTCCTATGGGTTTAGATGGTATTGTTTATGGAGGCGTATTTTAGTTACAATCAAATCTCAATGCAAAAACAAAAAACATTCTTAATTGACAACGGTAATTATTGTTGTAAGGTGATACCTATCAACCTCAAGAACTTTGAGGCCACATAATGATGATTGATGAACAAAGTATTCAACGAAAAAATTGGTAACATGCTAAATTATACGTGGCAATATGATCGTTAAGTCCGCTAAAGAAGTCAGTCGGTCATATTACACACTTGAGGAATGTCTTCGAAGAAGTATATCGATACACAGTATAATGAAGCCAATTTGAATAAGTACAGGGCCATCACTGAAATTAAGAGTCTCACCTCTAAGAAATGAACTCAAATGAGTAACGAGACACTTAAAAATTAATCATTCAGGAAAATTCATATTTAATTTTTGAAAGAAACAATTTTTTATCAAACTTTACTTAACTCTCTATTACTGTATAAAACTAGAGATCTTCCAACAATTTCAGAGAAACAGAAGTAATAGAAAACAGTCATTAGTGAAAAAGAAAAAGTAAATTTAATACTATCTATCCAGCAAACATACAATTTGTTCAGCATATGAAAAGGAAAAGTAATAGAAAGCAGTCATCAGTGATAAGACAATTACACAGAGTCAAAGACATGCAGAAATTACTCTACTAATTAAACAACCAGCACAAATCACATACTCAGACAAAGATGCCAACAACTCAACCCAACAGTTGAAATAGTCAGAAGAATAAACAATCATTTGAAACATTGTCAAACCAAAACTATAAACAAACCAACCTACACCGTCAAAATATCAAAATCGAGTATCGATATATGAAGATACATACAAACATCACACTTGAAAAACAATAGTGCAAGTCAAAAAGGAACATTGCGCTACATTTGAACAAATAAAGAAAAACTGTTTCCAAGATAGAAGAATCAAACCATGACAGTAGCTAACAACAACAACACAAAAGAAACAACAAATATATATACAAACAATGATACAAGAAGAGAATGACAAGCTCATAATAAAACTATATTAGTAAAACATAACCAGGTTCCATCGAAAAACCAAAAGCTCTACAAAAGATAAACACCTCTTAACTAAATAGTTGGATTTAAAAAGTACAAATAAAAGGCTAGCTCCCTCATAGTTTAGCTATTTGCGTTTTGAAAAGATAACATTTACCAAGGGAGCAGCAAAATATTGTTGGAAGCAAGACATGATTATCAGGGAACGACAAAAGCATCTACATATGATGATCAAATCTTAAGCATAACATCCTACATAAACGTTAGTATCATCCAAGTTTCTACTCCTCATCATCCTCCTGCAAGAAACAAAGGAACAAGTTAACACCTACAATGCAAAGAAATCCTACAAAACCAAATTGAACAAAAGAAAACGTATTTAATCTGACATCATCACTGCCATCCTCATCGTCATTCTCGTCATGCACCTCAGAATCTGATTTCTCAGATTCTTCTTTGTCAGCAGCAGCTGGACCTTCAGCCTGACAACAATCACAAACAAATCATGAGAACCTAGTTACCCAATTTGCATGTCAAATACAACAATTAGAGTTTCCTCCACCTGTTTCTTGTTATAGGCCCAATCATGAGAACCTAAATACCCAATTTGTATTGTTGGAAGATCTCTCTATTACATAACAACTTTTCAATCAGTGTTTATTTATATGCTATCATAAATTGAGGTGAGTGTAGTTTGATTAAGACAGAATCAAATAAATTCATGTATAGCTCATTAATTAGAAAATAATTTGTTTCCCCTAGTTTGAACCAAAACCTTCTTTATCCTTCAATATGCATAAACTAGACAAAATATTTTACCACATAAAACAACTTCAAGCAATGACAGCACATTTAGAATTCACTCCAGTTACACATATTATAAATATGAGTGAATCACACAAACAAAGCTATCAAAATTTCCAACAAGCATGTTACATATAGTTAACCAATAAACATTTCATGACAGATTAGATAAGCTCATGTGGCATTCTAGCTCATGTTACAAATACATTAAAACACATATTCCCCGACAAATGCAGCCACCCAAGAATACATAATACAATATAATTATAAATATCAAGAAAATGGTGAAGGAGAATAATTAAAAACCTCATTCATCTTGTTTATGTCCTCCACTAAAACTTGCTTGTTGTCCCCAGGGAGCGAGAGGAGAGACTCTGTATACATGACCACTTGGGATTCACGTGGATCACCGCAGTAGGAGCACTGCCCTAACAACACTCCATGACGACTAAACTTTGCCAAACCGGTACCACCAATTGTTCCAATAATATCACCATTTTTTGTAGAGTATATAGGGGAAAAGTAAGGAATGTCAACAATAGGAAAAACAAGAGGCATAGTCCAAGACAATTGCACACCGTATTCTTTCATCACCCATATTTCAATTGCACCATCCCACATAGCCCATAGACTAAGAAACTCTCCAAATACCCACAAACCAATATCTGAGTTATAAAGATCAAAATAATATGGAAGAGGTATCTCTAACAGTTTCCTTTCTATTAAATCAAAGGCAACAATAGCATCCACCGATCCACCAGAACAATAACCTATCCAATGAATAGCCCCATTAAAGAGCAACCCTTCTGTGGGATAATTATAGTCTCCCAAACAAGGGAGGCGAGTATCCTCAATTTCTTTCCACGTATTATCTCTCAACGAGAAAACCTCCAAATGTGATGAAATACCATCATCTTCGGCTGGATCAATGTCATAGGACAATAAAACCACCAAGTAATCATCTCTTGACTTGTCATACCCAAAACCATATAAATAATCATATGCATCACCAAAGTTGGAATCAATAGGAGACAAAGGTATTAGCTTGCAAAATCCAGTGGATGGATTCCAAAGGTAGTTGTTTGAAGAAGAGTGCAAAAAGACAAACCCTCTGCATGAACCTTTCATTTGAAGAGGAAAATAAGATTGAGGAAGCGACAAATTAGAGTTTGGTGAAGCAGAATTATCGTTAAGCAAGGCTACGAAATCTATTGATCGAATTTGAGGAGGTACAGCTGAAATGGACACAATTCTACTAGTGTGTGTTGGGGCAAGTTGAAAATGACAATTTGCAAAACTAGGATCAGAAATGAGAGTAAACCATAACTTACAAACGGACTTGAAACACATAAGAGATTTAACTGGCAACCACAGAAGGATTTGAATGATCACTTCAGGAGGCAGATACAGCGCCGCCTTCTTCTCCATGTGTCTTCCTTCTTCACTCTGCTGCGAATAAACCTAATTTTATAAGGAAATTGAATTTATGAGTCATGTAAAACCAAATTATTAAAAGAATTAAAGAAAATAGGTAATGAAGGCTATTTTAGTATTTTTAAACTGATTTTATGAGCATAAACCTCCGCATGTAAATCTACAACAGTCCTGTCCTCTCTTTAACTTTACATTTAATCAAGGCCGGCCCAAGGGGCAAGCAACATAAGCAAGGGCTTTAGGCCTGAATCTTTTATAGATATTTGTTTAGTTTAGCCGATCAAGATGAAGGCCCATATTCTCCTTGAATTTTTAAGGTCTCACTAAAATTTTTGCTTTAGGCCTCTAATGTGTTGGGCCAACCCTTATTTAACTCACGAATTATATAAGCCTATAAAAAAATTGCAGTACTCACCTTATTATGCCTTGCAATTATAAGCAATTTTATAGCATTTAATTACATCAATTAACTTTTGTCTAATAATATCTGGTCTAATGGTGAAGACCAATGAAGAGCATGAAGATAATCTACATTTTAATAAACTAGGCTGAACTTTGTTTTACTTTAATTTGGTATGTCATAGATTTAGTTTTAATTTGGGATTTTGACGCGGAACGGGGAGATAACGGCCGACGCGGGGGAGATCGATAACAGTGAAAAATACTACATTGACATAGATATATATCTACCTATTACTCTTATAAAAAGGAAACCTATCCAAAACAATCGCATTACTCCGCTTATCATGCCTTGCAAGTATAAACAGCAATAATTTGTGGTCAAATGATTATGAAATGTTTTCCTACCATATTTAGCAACGGTATGACAGGTCTCTTAATTTATTACCAGTTCATCAAATTGGATGGTCGAAATTATGAATTGGTGTTATAATAAAACAATAAAATCCAAATATTAATTACTATGATTTGAATTTATTTTTAGGATTAGAGTTAGCAAGACATATCAATAAATAGAGGTAAGTATAGTTTCAGAATCACCAAGACAATAATGTTAAATTTTAAAATATTTAAAAAAATATCTACATAAATCAGGTGTGGTTAAATGCATATGTAAAAAAATGTTTTACAAAAAACCATGAAGTTTTTTATTTATAAACCAAAGACTGCTAATGTGCACAAGTTAAAGAGGCTTGCACCATGCACATTGCACATGTTAGTTATCAGTTGTAGGATTTAATGACTTATAAATTCAAGGGTCAAGAGTCAGTATTGAGGAGAAATTCTATATAGACAGTAACAATAATACCTCATATTTAGAGAAACAAACCCAATTAACACCATATCATTAAAATTAAATTATAATCAGAAGAAACAAATTGCTTCTTTCTTATACTGGTAATTCTAATCTAGTAACAGTCCTTCATCCAATGCAAGAGGTTGCCTATTTCTGTCCAGCTAATGAGTCCCAACTCCTACCTCTGCACTGCAGTGTCTAACACACAACACAACATAGGTTAACAGGTCACTCATTGTTTCCTCTTCTTTGTTAAATTTCAATTAGATAATATTAAATTATACACTATACTAAGTAGAAATTGTAGCACGATTTACGATCATGGGGTGATTTAATTTTGGTATTTCTTCTTGTGATCTAAAGTCTTATAAATTCATGTGTAGCTCATCAACTAATTTGTTTCCCCTAATTTGAAACAAAACCTTGTTTATCGTTCAATACGAATAACTCGTCATATTAATTTACTACTATATAAAACAATTTGAAGTAGTGACTGACATGACAACAACACGCATATAGAAATGGGATCTACAAACAAAGCAGTAAATATTGGCATGCATATGAAATCGGATCTACTGACATGTGTTACAAATGCATTCATTCATTCAAACACATACATACATACAGCCACCAAGAAATACATATATAGTACAATATAATTATAAAAAATGAAGAAAATGATGAAGGAGAATATTTATTTGAAAAACCTGATTGTTGTTGTTGTTTGTGAAAGAAGGGAGTGAGAGATGAGAGTTAAGAATGAATGAATTGCAAAGGGACTTGAAACATATAAGAGATTTCATTGGCAAGAATGAAACCCTAATGAAATCTCTTATATGTTTCAAGTGCATCTGCCTTCGTTTTTTCCTCGTGAGACAGATACATACATACGGTGTTGTATCTTCTCTTCTTCTTCTTCTTCTTCTTCGCCATGTATGTGCCTTCGCTTTTCGTCGAGTAAACAAACCCTAGTTCTCTTGTAGAAGCCACAGAACAGGGGTTTATATAGAAGCTTTGAGAATTATGTGGGTCGGTTTTACTATTTTTGGGAATGGAATAACCCGTTTATTCGGTGGGTACATACCATGGTGAAATAACAAGTTTATATCGTATACATTAATAAAAAAAGAAATTCATAAAGATTAACGATTAATAAATTTTTATTGAATTTCGTTAATTTTAATGAATTTCAATAACATATCAAATGATCACAATATAAAATACAAAAATTAGATAATCTATATGATATAAATTTTCGATCTAACGATCGATTTAATAAAATTTGTATTCGTTATAGAGTTATTGACAAGTGGTCCACGGTGACCAATAGCCACCGTTCCTCCTCATTTTTTACCTTGTTTTTCTTCTTCTCTTCATCCATTGAAAGGGGGTGATTTTCGATCAATTTTTTATCTAAAATCACCCCCCCCTTCATATATATAATTCAATGTCCAACCAATTGAACTACACTCATGGGACAAAATTGTCCAGTTTTTTATCAATAAAGAAAAAAAATTTAGTGAATTGAGCTGGACCATTGAATTCCTTACGAGATAGCCGGTTTTGTAACATTGAGTTAGACTAAATTCTCATTTCTAAGAGTTTAAAGTTGAAATTTTCTATTTCTCCAAGTTTTAATCAAGTGAATCCAAACACTAAATTACTTGACCAAAAAAAATTAGCGCACAAAGGGAATATGATAGTTGACATTTCCTATGGGTTTAGATGGTTATTGTTTACGGATGTATATTCCATATTTCAGTTACAATCAAATCTCAATGCACATCTAGTTGATCGCAAAAACAAAAAACATTCCTAATTAACCACGGTAAATATTGTTGTAAGGTGATAACTTTCGGCCTCAAGAACTTTGAGGCAACATAATGATGATTGGTGAACAAAGTGTTCAAGGAAAAAATTGGTAACATGTTAAACTATACGTGACAATATGATCGTTAAATCCGCTAAAGAAGCCAGTCAGGTCATATTACACACTTGAGGAAAGTCTTCGAAGAAGTATATTGATACAACATGAGGCATAATCCAGACAAATGTGTCATGGGAGTCCTTGACAGGAAATTCTCTTTGGCTTCTATATTACACAAAGGATAATGAAGCCAATTTGAATTAGTACAGGGCCATCACTGAAATTAAGAGTCTCACCTCTAAGCAATGAACGAGACACCAAAAAATTAATCGGTCAGGAAAATTCATATTTAATTTTTGAAAGACACAATTTTTTATCAAACTTTACTTAACTCTCTATTCCTGTATAAAACTAGAGATCTTCCAGCAATTACACAGAATCAAAGACATGCAGAAATTACTCTACTAATTAAACAGCCAGCACAAATTACATACTAAGACAAAGATGCCAACAACTCAACCCAACAGTTGAAACAGTCAGAAGAATAAACAATCATTTGAAACATTGTCAAACCAAAAAAGCAAGCAAACCAACCTACACCGTCAAAATATCAAAATCGAGTATCGATATATGAAGATACATACAAACATCACACTTGAAAAACAATAGTGCAAGTCAAAAAGAAACATTGCGCTACATTTGAACGAATAAAGAAAAACTGTTTCCAAGTTAGAAGAATCAAACCATGACAGTAGCTAACAACAACAACACATTTACCAGGTCATAATAAAACTATGTTGGTAAAACATAACCAGGTTCCATCGAGAAAGAAAAACCAAAAGCTCTACAAAAGATAAACACCTCTTAACTAAATAGTTGGATTTAAAAACTACAAATAAAAGGCTAGCTCCCTCATATTTTAGCTATTCGCGTTTTGAAAAGACAAAACATTTACCAAGGGAGCAGCAAAATATTGTTGGAAGCAAGACTTAACGACAACAGCATCTACATATGATGATCAAATCATAAGCATAACATCCTACATAAACGTTAGTATCATCCAAGTATCTACTCCTCATCATCCTCCTGCAAGAAACAAAGGAACAAGTTAACACCTACAATGCAAGGAAATCCTACAAAACCAAATTGAACAAAAGAAAACGTATTTAATCTGACCTCATCACTGCCATCCTCATCGGGTATCTTGTCATGCACCTCAGATTCTGATTTCTCAGATTCTTCTTTGTCAGCAGCAGCTGGACCTTCAGCCTGACAACAATCACAAACAAATCATGAGAACCTAGTTACCCAATTTGTATGTCAAATACAACAATTAGAGTTTCCTCCACCTGTTTCTTGTTATAGGCCCAATCATGAGAACCTAAATACCCAATTTGTATTGTTGGAACTTGGAAGATCTCTCTATTACTTAACAATTTTTCAATCAGTGTTTATTTTATATGCTATCATAAATTGAGGTGAGTGTAGTTTGATTAAGACAGAGAATCAAATAAACTCATGTATAGCTCATTAATTAGAAAATAATTTGTTTCCCCTAGTTTGAAACAAAACCTTCTTTATCCTTCAATATGCATAAACGTGACAAAATAATCTACCATACAGAACAATTTCATGCAGTGACAGCACATTTAAAATTCAATCCACTTACACATATTATAAATACGAGTGAATCGCACAAACAAAGCTGTCAAAATTTCCAACAAGCATGTTACAAATAGTTAACCAATAAACATTTCATGACAGATTAGATAAGCTCATGCGGCATTCTAGCTCATGTTACAAAATACATTAAAACACATATTCCCCTACGAATGCAGCCACCCAAGAATACATAATACAATATAATTATAAATATCAAGAAAATGGTGAAGGAGAATAATTAAAAACCTCATTCATCTTGTTTATGTCCTCCACTAAAACTTGCTTGCTGTCCCCAGGGAGCGAGAGGAGAGACTCTGTATACATGACCACTTGGGATTCACGTGGATCACCGCAGTAGGAGCACTGCCCTAACAACACTCCATGACGACTAAACTTTGCCAAACCGGTACCACCAATTGTTCCAATAATATCACCATTTTTTGTAGAGTATATAGGGGAAAAGTAAGGAATTTCAACAATAGGAAAAACAAGAGGCATAGTCCAAGACAATTGCACACTGTATTCTTTCATCACCCATATTTCAACTGCACCATCCCTCATAGCCCATAGACTAAGAAACTCTCCAAATACCCACAAACCAATATCTGATTTATAAAGATCAAAATAATATGGAAAAGGTATCTCTAACAGTTTCCTTTCTATTAAATCAAAGGCAACAATAGCATCCACCGATGCACCAAAACAATAACCTATCCAATGAATAGCCCCATTAAAGAGCAACCCTTCTGTGGGATAATTATAGGCCCCCGAACAAGGGAGGCGAGTATCCTCAATTTCTTTCCATGTATCATCTCTCAACGAGAAAACCTCCAAATGTGATGAAATACCATCATCTGTGGCTGGCTCAATGCCATAGGACACTGAAACCACCAAGTAATCATCTCTTGACTTGTCATACCCAAAACCATATAAATAATCATGTGCATCACCAAAGTTGGAATCAATAGGAGACAAAGGTATTAGCTTGCGAAATCCAGTGGATGGATTCCAAAGGTAGTTGTTTGAAGAAGAGTGCAAAAAGACAAATCCTCTGCATGAACCTTTAATTTGAAGAGGAAAATAAGATTGAGGAAGCGACAAATTAGGGTTCGGTGAAGCAGAATTATCGTTAAGCAAGGCTACAAAATCTATTGATCGAATTTGAGGAGGTACAGCTGAAATGGACACAATTCTACTAGTGTGTGTTGGGGCAAGTTGAAAATGACAATTTGCAAAACTAGGATCAGAAATGAGAGTAAACCATAACTTACAAACGGACTTGAAACATATAAGAGATTTAACTGGCAACCACAGAAGGATTTGAATGATCACTTCAGGAGGCAGATACAGCGCCGCCTTCTTCTCCATGCGTCTTCCTCCTCCACCACCTTCTTCACTCTGCTGCTAATAAACCTAATTTTATAAGGAAATCGAATTTATGAGTCATGTAAAACCAAATTATTCAAAGAATTAAAGAAAATAGGTAATGGAGGCTATTTTAGTATTTTTAAACTGATTTTATGAGCATAAACCTCCGCATGCAAATCTACAACAGTCCTCTCCTTTCTTTAACTTTACATTTAATCAAGGCCGGCCCAAGGGGCAAGCAACCCAAGCAAGGGCTTTAGGCCTGAAATTTTTATAGATATTTGTGTAGTTTAGCCGATCAAGATTAAGGCCCATATTCTCCTTGATCAAGATTTTTTAAGGTCTCACTAAAACTTTTGCTTTAGGCCTCTAATGTGTTGGGCCATCCCTGATTTAACTCATGAATTATATAAGCCTATAAAAAAATCGCAGTACTCGCCTTATTATGCCTTGCAATTATAAGCAATTTTATAGCATTTAATTAAATCAATTAATTTTTGTCTAATAATATCTGGTCTAATGGTGAAGACCAATTAAGAGCATGAAGATAATCTACATTTTAATAAACTAGGATGAACTTTGTTTTACTTTAATTTGGTATGTGATAATTCTTAGTTTGTTAAAATTTGGGATTGTAATAGTTTTAATTTAGATTTAGTTCATGTCATTTGTAAGTATCTGAACTTTGATTCCTTACATTTAGATTTAGGGTTAATTAATCTATATGTAAGCATTTGTAACCTCATTCGAACAAGTTTGAAATGAATTAGGTTTTCCGCTAATGAGAAATGTGAGTGAGCAATGTCTCCTCTTTGAGTTCTTGGATTAGAACTTGCTTGAATCTTATCAATGGCTTCCCTACCATTGTTGTGGTTCCTCATTGGCAAATAAATATTCTAGGTTGTGGCGATTTCCCTCTTCATCTTCTTCCTATTACATTTTACTGTTTATTTTCCTCTTTCAATTATAACTTTGACGCAAGAATCACTTGGTGAGATTATTCATTAGATGAGGAAGCTACTCCATCCACATCATCTAATAGTTGTGAAATGTTTTCTTACCATGTTTAGCAACTTTTTTCCTCTTCAAGCTGTATTGTTGTAGTCATTTATTTATATTAGGAACCAATGTAATGACAATTGACACTATTATGCATGTGTTAATGACATGACAATAAACTAGGTGATATATTTTTAATGACATGAATTTCACTTCTCCTGTTATTAATGATAGGTCACTTCAAACAGCACAATTGTCTCTGTTACAATCAACTTTGATACAGCTTAGTAAGTTTTAGCTTGGGAGGGAGTGTTAGAATCAAATCCTAATATTAATTATTAGGATTTGAATTTATTATTAAGGTTAGAATTAGCAAGTCATATCAATCAGTGTTTATTCTATATGCTATGATAAATAGAGGTGAGTGTGGTTTGAATAAGACAGACAGAATCACAAATTCAATAATGTTAATTTTTAAAATATCTACGTAATCAGATGTCGTTAAATGCATATGTAAAAAAAATCTACAAAAAACCATAAACTTTTGTATAAAACAAAAACTTCAAATGTTCACAAGGTAGATGAGTCTTGCACAGTTGCACCATGCACACGTTAGTTAATAGTTGTAGGATTTAATGACTTAATTCAAGGGCCAGGAACCGGTGTTGCATAGAAATTCTATACTCCCTCCGGCCTTAATTATAAGCAAAGACCACTTTTTAGATACATTGAATAACTAATGCATGACAACTTATTCTAAGTATAGGTTCATGGGTCACTTGTTGTTTCCCCTTATTTATTAAATACTCGTATAATTTGTATTTATATTAAAAACATATAAAATTATACACCATACACCCAACTATAGAATTTTATGCTTTAAAAGAATGCTTCCTCTAATAGTATTTCTTACTAATACACAACTCTGCAAACTTACATAGACAAAAGGACATCAGAACTTGTTTCCCCTAGTTTGAAACCAAGCCTTCTTTATCCTTTAATATGCATAAACACAACAAACTAATTTACCATATACAATTTTTTCAAGCAATGACAATACATTAGAATTCAATCCAGTTTGACATATATAAATAACAGTGAATCACACAAACAAAGTTGTCAAATTTTACAACAAGCATGTTACAAATAGTTAACCGATAAACATTTCATAACAGATTAGATAAGCTCATGTGGCATACTAGCTCATGTTACAAATACATTAAAACACATATTGCCCTAAAAATGCAGATGCAGCAACTCAAGAGTACATAATACAATATAATTATAAATATAAAGAAAATGGTGAAGGGGAATATTTCAAAACCTCATATTCTTCTGGTTTGAGTCGTCTTCTTAAACTTTCTCAATGTCATCAGGGAGCGAGAGCAGAGACTCCGTATACATGACCACTTGTGATCCACGTGGATCATCACAATAAGAGCAATGCCCTAACAACTCTCCATTACCACTATACTTCACCAATCCAGTACCGCCAATTGTTCCAATAATATCACCATTTTCCGTAGAGTATATAGGAGAAAAATAAGGAATAGCATCAATAGGAAAAACAAGAGTCTTAGTCCAAGACGAATTCACTTTATATTCTTTCATCACCCATATTTCAACTATACCATTCCTCATAGCCCATAAACTAAGAAATTCTCCAAATACCCACAAACCAAAATCTCCATGATAATGATTATAATCATCTGGAAGAGACATCTCAAAAAGTTTCCTTTCCATTAAATCAAAGGCAACAATAACCTTCACCGATGAATTTCTCCGCGAAACAAACCAATGAATACCCCCACTAAACAGCAACCCTACTTTAGGATAATTAGAAACAAAACCACCCTTATAAGGAAAGCTAATACCCTCAATTTCTTTCCATGTATTATCTCTCACCGAGAAAATCTCCAAATGCGGTGAATTAGAATTACTCGGTAACAGTACATCAGCATAACACAAAGAAACCACCAAGTAATCATCTTTTAACTGATCATACCCAAAACCATATAAATAACGATATACACCAAAATTGGAATCAAAATTAGACAAAGGAATTTTCTTTCTAAATCCAGTAGATGGATTCCATAGATAATTATTCAAACTACAATGCAAAAATATAAACCCTCTACATGAAGATTGAATTTCAAGAGGAAAATAAGATCGAGGAAGTAATAAATTAGGGTTTGGTGAAACAGAGTGATAATTAAGCAATGCTTCAAAATCAATGGTTCGAATTTGAGGAGGTAAAGCTGAAATGGAAAGAATTCTATTTGTGCGTGTAGAGGCAAGGTTAAAATGGGAATTAGTGAAATTGGGATGAGAGATGAGAGTAAACCATGACTTACAAACGGATTTGAAACGTATTAGAGATTTGACTGGTAATCTAAGAAGGATTTGAATGATTAATTCAGAGGGTAGATCCAACAGTGTTGTCTTCTTCACCATGCTTTTTACTCCTCTACACTACTCTACTACCTTTGTGAGGGGTATACCTAATTTACAGGGATTTGAAGGTAAATAAATTTATTCAAACAATCAAAAAGGTAAATAATGGGTTTCTTTGTTTATCAGACTAAAATATAAGTATATCATGAATTTTGCTCTTTTAAGTCTTCCACATTTTCAAGTTGCTCCCCATGGGAAATACATTTTCTACTCTTTTTTGTTTTGACATTTTTATTGCTCTTTATCTAATGGTTAATAGTGAAAAAATAGTTTAGTCAAAAAAAAAAAATTGTGAAAAAATAGTTTTAAAGAGGGAGAAAGAATATGAGTGGATGGTTGTGGATGGTTAAGATAATGATGGCACGAACAACAACATGAGAGCATCTATATTAGGTAATTTTTGTCTCGTTAATACCGTTTAAATTTTGTGTTTTGTGTTTAATTTGGGTTTGAATTCGCTCGCTAAATTATGGATTTCACATTGTGAACCAATGTGGTTGAGTTTTACTTTTACCAATATGTTGATGTTTTTTTTTGTTACATTATATTTGATAAACTCAGGATTTTTCAATCTAATGTGTATGTTATTGATGTTGCCAACTTGCAACCGATCCGTCACAGAAAAAGAAATATAAAGATCATTTTATTAGTAGGAATTGATTAATCGAACTCAACTAATTGAATCTTTTTGAATCCAACTAAGACCTTATGGTCATGACGGAAATTCAATTCTTAATCCTTTCACAATTTATAATAACTTTGTCATTTCATCTATATATTAAAAACTGTCATAATCATTCCTTCTTGTTTTCCATGCTGTAATCCAATATTTTTACTGCAAGACAACTCCAATTTAACTTATGGGCTTAGAAAGATCGGGTTAAATAGGACAAACCAACCCATACGTCTAACTCTATACACAACAAATAAAATTGCACTCCAATGTCACTTAATTATCTTAAAGATCGTCAATGTGTATCTTAAAAATCAAAATAAATTTTTTACATTAAATAATACAACATTTTAACATTTAAAAAGTTGAATGCATAATTTCAAAATATTTCAAATAATATCTACATAATAAAGAGTAATCAAAAGCAAATGCAGAAACTACCAGTAAACCAAAGTATTACACAACAAAAAACTTTTGTATAAAACAAAAGTGATCTACGAACAAATTCATAGTACCAGAAATAGTAATGAGCAAAATCTACTTGCCTAAGAAGTGGGTGGAAGATAAAATTCAAAGTCTAGAAAATTTGTCCTACCACATGTTTTAGCCCACTATTGACTATGCACTTACCTGATAAATATACTAATAAGTAATAAACCTAATAATACTGCTCCATAAGAATACAACATAGCAACAAACACTTTAATGAACCAGTGTATCCCCTTTCTGGGATATGAGTTTAAAGGACAAAGGGTGACAAAGTTGACCTATAGTTGACTAGTTCTCCAGCAAAGAATGAACCAACTCTATCGTTTAGAGGGTCTTACATCATCTTCTCCTCCATCATCGTCATCTGAATCATCTTTGTCTGACCTCTTTCTCTTTGGTGGAACCTCGGCCTTCTTACCATCATCATCGTCATCAGCGTCACTTTCATCTTCCTCTTCCTCGCCTTCATCTTCATCTATTTCATCTTCCTCTCCTTCGTTTTCAACCACACCATTTTCCACGGGTTCAAAATCACTAGATGCTTCCTCCTCCTCAGCAGCACCTAGAGGGCGGACAAGGTACTCTGTTCCCAAATCATCCTAAAAACAAGTTGTGAAACAAAGAGAGTAACTCAAATGCAAAATGACATACATAAAATTAAAATTACATGTTTACAATAGATTGATATATAAGTTATGCCTATGCAACAAAATTGATGCACGTAATAAAATTTTGTGACCTGGCTACATTAAGATGTCAATTTAGATAAATCTGGTTTTGCAATTCAGATAGCAAAAACTTCAACTTTCAAAATTTAAGAATCCAAAATATGTCAATAAACGAACAAGTCCCCTATAAGTGTAATGTGCATTGCATTTGAAAACGATTTAATTTTTCTCTTCGAGTTGTATAACTGTATGTTATGATTTGCCGTGAGTTTGACAAGATCAAGGTGAACCACCGTAATTTTGGCAAAAACTATATACTTTGTGTATGTTTGATATTACGGCGAGTCAGCGATCAATGTAAACATCAAATCCTACCTTTAGTTGAAATATCTTGAAACAACAAATATATACAATTAAAAAAAAAATCAAAATAAAAATCAATTTTATATTGCTAAACTTAATTTTCCTATTTACAAAAATTGAAAACATATGAATTAAAGTCTGAACTGATGCTAATACTATTCTGAGAAAGAAATCATATCAAAAGAAAAGGACATACTAGCAAAGATAGAAGAATACGTACAAGTTCTTCACATCGCAATATAAGGAAAAAGATAGATCGCAAAGTTTAATAACAAAATATCACAATTCACAAACGAAAAAATTCATACAAATAAAAAATTAACAAAAATTAATTAAAAATTCATATGTTTAGCAAAGAAACCCTAATTTAGAAAAACTTTTAAAAATACAAAAATTAAACCTAAATTCAAAGGAAAATTGAACGAATCAAGCAAAATTAACAAATATGAGGAATTAAACAATCCAGAAACATACAAACAGTAAAAAATTCAACAAATTAGGGTTTTGAATATTGATAAATTAAATATAAGTTATATACCTCTTCGTCTTGTTCCTCATCATCATCATCGTCTTCATCGTCATCTTCATCATCATCGTCGTCGTCATCGTCGTCATCAGGTTCACCGCCACGTGCACCCTGACCTGCTTCAGCTTCATCTTCTTCGTCTTCCTCGTCGTCGTCGTCACCTCCGCCGGTGCCGTCATCCTCATCTTCATCACCGTCATCATTGTCTTCATCTTCACCGTCGTCATCATCATCTTCACTGTCTTCTCCGTCATCTACTACTTCTTCAACAACAGAATCATCATCTTCATCATTTTCACTCAAAACGATGACATCGTTTTCCTCAACTTGCTCCTTCAATGCCTCTGTTATCTTCATCTTTGAAATCTTTCTAATCCGAAAACTGAATAATTTTTTGTTGAAGATTTCGTTTTTTTTTGTAGCAAAAAAATTGAGCAGAAGAAAAGAGAAAACAGCTTCTTCGCTTCGTTAACCCAGTAGCTCTGAAACACGGATCTGAACCGTTGAATGAAGAATTGACGCGGATTGATGACGTGGAAATGTATCGGACGGTTGAAATAAGAGATAGTTTGGTTGAGCGTTGCGGCGCTCGCTCTGTGTTTTTGTAGTCACGTGCGTCACGTGCAACTCTAGTTAGGGTATTATTAGGGTTTTGCGGTTATTACTTCTCCGAATATTCGAATATTTGATTCTGTAAATAAATATTTAGATAAATAAACTTACTTGAATTTTGAGGTAATTAATATCTTGATATTATTATTATTTTTTATAAATATTTGATATTTATGACAATAGAGTTTTTTTATTTTGGCCAGCTATCTTACTCTTTGAGGTGCTAATAGTTACTATTTTCGGTGATGGATATCCGGTCTTGACAAAAAAAAAATAGAGTTTTTTAAATCGATCTATATTTTTTTGTGTTTGTCCCTAAAATATCTTACTGTATTTGTTACTAAGAAACTACAAATAGTAAAGTTGTTTTGGAATTTGTTATTATGCTTTTGAACCCAATGCATATAATTTTGGCTCTAAAAGTGATGATATATTTTTTAAATATGGTAATTTTTGGCCTAAAAATTAAATTTTTTCTATAATTTTTGGGTTAATTAGTCACTATTTTAAGGGCAAAAAATTATCAAAGGGCTTTTCTTTTGATATAATCATTAGGTCAATTAGACTGAATTGATAAACAAATATTGTGTTCTTTATCATTTTTAACTAGTTCTATTATTATTGCATATTTTAATTTATTGATTGCTTGTTATATATTACTCCACATATCAAGTTTATTATTCGTGTGATTTTATCAACGAATTCACAACAATTTGTGTCACCATGGGACAAGGGACATCGATAGTCAAGTACCACAGGTTCAAAGTGGATATTGATAAGTGCACCGGGAGTAACGACTTTGAGTTGTGGAAGGTGAAGATGAGTGCAATATTAATTCAACAGAAGTGCGTTGAAACGTTAAAGGGAGTAGCTCAGATGTTAGCGATACTCAAGTTTAGCCTAGAGAGGTGGTGGTAACAATACTCAGGTGTAGCCTGGATAGGCAGTAGTAATAATACTCGACATCAGCCTAGAGAGGTGGTGATAAGAATACTCAAGTTGAAGAGTTTTGCAAATTACAAGGTAGGAAGCATAGTGAGGCTTTGGTGGAGGAAACTCAATTTGAGGTGGAGTCTTCCGATAGTGAGACAATAAGAAGATAGTTAACATTATCTCTTGGTTGTCTTGGAGATAGAGAGGAGAGTGATATTGTTACACCAAAGGAGTATAGCTATGGAAACCTTGTGTGTTATGTTTTCAATTGTGGCTGAAGAGTGCAAAATTGAGAGGATCTGTAGGGAGGCAATTGAAAACAACAATGATCGAACTTGGAACTTGTACGGATTGTTGGAGGTAGTTAGATGTAAGGGGAGTTTGATGTTACAACTCGTAGAACAACCTAAAATTCTAAGGTTGGTTAAAGGCAAAAAATATTTTGAGAGTGCAGAAGATATTCCAGAGTTTGAAAAGGATATGGTGTAAACAAAGGAAAGCGCAACTAGGTGGTTGGTAGATAAATTGACATCACCACTGATTTAGAATCAAGGTGGATAATTGTTGTGTATGACTCAAAAATCATGAAGCTAATTATTTTAAGAAAAAACATTAATTAAATATTTTTACTTGGTGGGCAAGACACTTGAGCCTCAATGACATTTCTTGGAGAGCAAAATGCAATTTTGGTTGCAAGTTAATGTTGTCTTGGACGTGGAAAACAAGAAGTTGGGTGACTATAAATACACAACATTGCACTAGTTTTAAAGTGTGAGAGTGAGCAATGTAGCTCAGAAAAAGAATTGAAGGGTTTTGGAGATAAACATAAGACTAGAATTTAGAGAGATAATGACTTTTCTTTTGGTATAATTACTAAGATTGGGGTATTATTTTTTATCTTGGAAAACACTATAAATTCTCAAAGTATTATAGTGGAACGAATGGCTACTCTCTCCCTAGAGTGGGTCGATTTGACTGAATTGGATAAACAAATATCGTGTTTTTTATCATTTTTCACTAATTTTATTATTACTGCATATTTTAATTTATTGATTATTTGTTATCTACTGCTTCATACATCAAGTTAGTTATTGGTGTGATTTTATCACCGAATTCACAACAAGTACTTTGTTTTGTTTGGCTACCTATTATTTTAAAATAACTTGATAGATATTTCAAGACCCTCTTAGAATGGTGGGTCTTTAAGTAGAGAAAGCAAGCTTCGATGATAATGATAACAATTTCAAAAGAAGAAATCAGGTTTACCTACCATTAAAAATGCAAGTGTGAATTGTAACTAATGCCTCGTGTCTTTAGATTACTTTTTGTTCATAAATATACCATTTAGTAGTTAATTAGTTACCAATTCAATTTCTTAAGTTTGAAAATGTTCTGAATTACTATGTTGTAGTTCTAGTGAGCGATCTTAAAGATGGTGATTTATATTTTGAATTCTTTAATATGTATTTTTAAGGTACAAATGTACGAAGTTAAACATTTATATTTTTTATACAATCATATACTAAGGCAAAAATATTTCAACATGGCACTATGGCAGAGATCATATATATAATAGAGGATTCGAATCCTAAAAAGATGATATTATAGTTATTTTTTTAATTAAAGTTATATTTTATCAATTTTTTATATAAAAGTTGAATTAGAAAACCATTACATATGTGGAAAATGCGTACAATAATTAATCTCTAATAAACTTTTTCCTACACTATAAATGGCCTATAGCACATTGCTTCTAGCTACAATAAATCAATCATCTCTTTATCAAAAAAAAAAAAAAAAAACAATCATCATTTTCTTACAATGACAAATTTTAAGCCTCTAACACTTTGTTTATGCCTTCAAGCTATTTTTCTCATAATTTCAATACCAACAACTCACTCTAGAAGCACTTTCCTAGCAAAAGATGAAAAACTATCACTTATACAAAACACTTGCAAGAAAACACCAAATTACAATATTTGCCTTCAATCTCTGAAGGCAAATTCCGCTACCTCTGTTACCGATGTAACAGGGCTAGCTCAAATCATGGTGAAAGTGATGAAAGCAAAAGCAAATGATGGATTAAATAAGATCCATCAGCTACAAAAGTTGGGAAATGGAGCTAGGAAAGCATTGAGTTCTTGTGGTGACAAATACAGAGCAATTTTGGTAGGTGATATACCTCAAGCTATTGAAGCTTTGGAGAAAGGGGATCCAAAATTTGCAGAAGATGGTGCAAATGATGCTGCTAATGAAGCTACTTATTGTGAGAATGAGTTTAATGGGAAATCACCACTTACAACACAGAACAATGCTATGCATGATGTTTCAGCTGTCACAGCAGCTATGGTTAGACAATTACTCTAAGTTCCTCAAATCTACATATGGTTCTATTATGTTAATTATTATATGGTTTCTATGGAACTTAGTAGTATTAATATATGTAAATTTCTTCTAATCTAATGCGGTAAGAGTATGGAAGAGCTTATATATCTTATAAGCTTTGGTATCAAATAGGTATTCCTAGTTTGAGGATTATCTTAGTTATATAAGTATTGTATCTATTTTCTCTTAAGTGGAACTCATGTGGTTATATTTATATTAAAAAAACAAAAAAATGACTTTGTAAATAAATTTGTGTTTTTTATGTGGAATTAAATATATTAGTGTTTTTATATAGAAATTCTAACTCAATCGGTAGAAAATGCCGAAATTGTTAAGTTAGACGTTCATGATCGGAGTTCGATCCTTAATCACTCCATTTTGTGTGTGTGAGTTTATAATGATTTTGTCATTTCATTTATATAAACAAAATGCATTAGTGTTTCAATATATTATAAAGTTATTTGAGATATAAATGATGTTTACATATGAAATTTATTTAAAACTACATTTGAGTACTTCCACTATGTTTGGTATCACAGCTGGTATCAGAATCACGTGATCTATCGTAATTTTGCAGAAACTTAATAACTTTTGTAAAATCATAGTGGATCACAGTGATTTTGGTACCTCCAATGCGATACCAAACATACACTTGTTGTATCCTCAAGCATTTCCAAGTCAGAAGTTAATTTCGGTCCCTGATTTCACATAATTGGAACTATCTATGGTGATCATCCGATCTCAATATGAAGTTTAAACAAATATATACTATTTTATTGTGTAATTCAAAATATACTAAATTTAAATTGTCACACCTTAATTGAATGTTTATTAATGTGTGTTTTCAACATTAAATAAACACATAGATGTGTTAAATGTAAAATCCAATCCTCAGTCAATTTTTATAAACCAAAAATCGTGTTAATTGATCTTTACGACTTATGTGTAAAATTCTAAATAAGAATTTTTTACTATCCTAAAGACATTTTAAAAATGAAAGAGATACATAACATGTGCTCGATCGAGTTTTGAGGATTTTGATCACAAATTAAGTATAAAAAAGAAAAAAGATTGTGTGTTCAAACTCAAATTCTAATACATCAAATAATGTTCAAATGTTTTTGAAAAAAAAAATTACTATAAAACTTGGGAGACGTTTTCGTAAAAACTTTATTTTCAAATCAATCATAGTACTAGTAATCAATTAAAGAGATTTAAAGGTTAATTGTTCTCATTTAAGTAGCTATGTGATATGAGATATGTATTACGAAAATCGTGTCTACAAAGAAGAAAATCAACATTTTTAGATTACTTATGTTTGTATCCAAACATACAAATATATGTATAAATTTTCTTCTTGTTTCAATTATTAGGAATTGCCAAGTGTGGATAGGTATGAGCCGTATAAATGTTGTCTTGATATAATCTCTATCTTAGCTTTCTTTTTATCCCACTTCAGTAATGCTTGTCTCATTCTTCTTTACTAAATGTGGGGCACAAACGATAAGGTTGAGTGAACTCCATAATATACTACTATTGATTGATTACCTTGTCTTTTTATTATGATCGTTGGTTGCATATGTGTTTAGACTGAAGACTAGTATTGTTTATTATAGGTAGTAATAGATTCATTATAAAGTGACACTGCACCTTAAGAACTTATTAATTTCACTTTGGCCCTACGTAGGCTTTCAAAATGCTGGGGGATGTGCCATTATAACAAAATATGTTGATGTGGAATATTAACATTTATAATTTTATAAAAAAAACGTTTATAATTGTTTTTTTTAGAAAAATATGTATAATTGTTTCTTAAATATGTCAAATATATAGTATCATTTTTTTTTGACGCAGTCAAATTAAATTTAGTACATTTCATTCATAATAATAGGTTCAGTACAAAGTTGACATAAATTAAAACAATGGATTAGCAAAAAAATGAGTCACCTAAGCTAAGTCATGTTTGTCTTATAATATAACTAACTTTCCGGTTAACATTGACATTTAATAAGCTACAACATAAATCTACTATTGTACCAAATTCAAAATTGTTAATTTGTCTTGATCTGATAGCATGTACAGCTTGTAAGTATCACTAATTTGTTGACTAAGAGCTTGTCAGTAGTCTATTTTAAGAAACATATTTTGAGTTTTTTTTTATTTAGTAATTTTGTGGTCATAATTTCACCTTATAATAATAATGAGTGAACATTCCATCATTTGAACTTCGATTTCTACATATAACATGCAATATCCTTACTAACAAAGTTAAGTCATACAATCATATTCAATGCTACATCGTACTTACAAAACACAGAATAATCAATAATCGAACTATATGATTTAATATACATATAGATGCATATCAACAACAAAATATCAAAAAAAAAAATAGAACAAAGAAATTCAGTTACGTTCATAATATGAGAGTGTTTATAGATAAGAGATGCAAAGTGAAAGAAGAGGAAGAGGCAAGGGAACACATATAAATCGGAGAAGACATAAGGCATAAAGATTTTGAAAAGAAGATCAATAATCAAGAGGATAGAGAAAACATTGGAAAAACAAATATAATTTTGAAAAAATGTGTATATATTTGTTGTTTTTTAATGTTTGTATTTATTATACATGAATAATAGTGAGTATGATAGAGAGAACAATATTTGAAAGACAAAAAGTTTTAGGAAAATGTACATGATTGTTGTTTTCCAATATTTGTAGTTATTATTAACATGTGATCACTAGTGAAGATGATAAAGAGGAAGACATTGGAAAGACACATTTTTCTATAAATTTGTACATGTTTTCTGTTTTCTAATACTTATAATTATTAATATGTGATCAATAAGAAAGATATATGATAGAAAGACATTGAAAACACAATTTTTTTTTGAAAAGATGTGCATAATTGTCACTTCCTCCGTTTCTTTTTAAAAGAAACAACTCATTTTATAGATTTATTGAATAATTGATGTATTATTTATTCTTATATTATAAGCACAATAAATGAATTATTCAATGAACCGAAAAAGTCAAATATTTTTTTAAAAAAGGATCGGAGAGAATATTTTCCAATGCTTATAATTATTAATATGCGACCAATGATGAAGATGATAGGGTGAGACATTAAAATCGTAAAAAGTTTTGGACATATGTGCATATTTGTTGTTTTTTACAATATATAACCAATAATGAATATGATAAAAAGACATTGGATTTTTTTTTTTTTTTAGAAAATATGCATGCATCTCTAATAAGGGTATCATAGAGAGTTTCATAGATTAATGATACGTACCTTATTTCATTTTTGCATTGGAGTTCTATGACGTGGCATGAAAGATATCAAAATTGATGATACCGGTACCTTAAATAAGGTACCGTATCATCAATTAATATTACATTTTTTTTGTATATCAAATTAAATGCAATGGACAATTTGTTATTAATGTATGATACTCAAAATAATATCACCATTGGAGAAAAAATATATATGGATTGTATAAATATTATATAGCATGTAGGGACTACTTTTTAGTGATATATGATACTCAAAGTTGTATCACCATTGGAGATGCTCTAATACTTCTATTTGAGACAAAATTAGGGCCTTCGAATTGGATTAGAGTTTCCACACACACTGGAAATAAATGATAAAATATATAGACATGCCTAATTTTGTGAAATATATAAACTATTAATCTTTTAGTCAAAAAATAAACTATTAATCTTTGTCAAGAAAATAAAAATAAACTATTAATTATTTTGGGCTTAAACATAGTGTTCCATACGTTGAGCCTTATGCTTATTCTTGTGGGCTTCACTTAACTCAATATGATACTCTGCTTCACTTATTTTTCTTTGCCACTTTTATAAATAAATATTTTTCTTTTCTCAATATTTTTTCTATAAAAAAAAAATCTGAAAATAATGTTGACCTTCACTTTCAAACAATTTTTTCAATTAAAACATATAAATCCATTGACTTTCAAACTCAACTTAGTATGAATAATTAATGAGAGGGTTTGACTAAAATAAATGCATAATTTGACTCCAAGACAAATGATGCAATATATATAGGTGTGTTCTTTGTAAGAATCCATTCCATCCACTTAATCTTGCAAACTTGTATTGTAAAAATGGCAATATTGAATCAAATTGCATTATTCATTCTCATCTTGTGCACTACTCTAGTTGTAACTCAGTCCAAAACTCTCCAACCAAACGATGACCTTGATAAACTAATATATCGTACTTGTAGAAAAACTCCAAACTTTAAACTTTGCGTTTATTACCTGAAATCTAATCCTGATCCTGGTCACACTTATGGTTTATTTGGTTTGATAGTAACCATGTTTCGTAAAATGGAAGACATAGCACATGCTACTGAAATTAAAATCGATCGAATTCTTGCATGGGATCTATCTCCTGCTGCAAAGAAACCATTTCTTGCATGTAAAGGTTTATACCAAACAATTTATCGTGATGCTTCAGATGGCATTGCAGATTTCCTAAGAGGTGAAGGAAATCCTAAAGATGGAGAATTTCGTGCAAATGATGCTAAAACTAAAGCTAGTGAATGTGAGAAACAGTTCTTTCACTCAGTTGGTCTAACACCACTCAGTCTTGAGAACATTGAAATAAATAATGTAGCAATAATAACAGAAGCTATTGTTAAACAAACATATTAGTATTATGTAATATTTATAATAATATGTTATTTGTCTAATCAATGTTTTGCTATCAACTTTGCATTTTCTCTTTTAAATATGTGTTTGATTTTTTGAAAAAAAAAACTGAGAGTGAATAAATTGGATTCAAGAGACTGAAAAAATTGGATGGAACATGGAAGAGTTCGAATAAAAATTGAAATTCTCGTCCTTAAATAAATTATATGACAAACTTTTTGTCTCACTTACAATTTGTTTAAATATAAAAATATTGGTAATATTTTATCGGCCAAACATCGACTAGAATAAGATAATAAGTTGTTAACCCACTTGAGTTGACCGAGTGGTGTTAACTGTTGATCACTTGTGACATTGAAGTATGTTCTTCTCAAGGTCTTTTGTTCAATTTTTTCTGGTGTCAATTTTTATAGACTATTCCATACAAAGTTTTGCTCTTACTTTAAATGGCCTCACGTAAATGGATGGTGAAATTGAACTTTTTGAATTAGTTGATCATTGAATCAATATCTTAAAAAGTTTTCTTTTGTTATTATTTTGTTAAGTGTTGTTCTATTTAGTATTTATATTATTTTACAAATTAAATGGACCATAAATTTTAGGTTTGAAAGAGTTGGTTCGGATTGAAACAAAACTTGAATGAATTTGGATAAAATATAGGTTGAATTTGTTGGAATCACTTACGGATCACTCAAATCCGTGTCACTAACGGATCACTCAAATCCGTGTACACCAAAAATTATGTTTTACTATTTTTTTTTTAAATCAAGTAGCCTAGTGACTAAAATTTTACCCTTTAAAAATAAAAAAGTGGACATACTAAAAATTGTCAATGTCATACATACAGTGATTTGGGTAAATCCAACATGATATGAAACATACACTAAATAACTTGAAAATACAATAAAATTTTACTAAATTATCAGCATACACAAAATATCAATAATTGTATAAAAATATCTACATTATTTATTGCACATCACAATCTATAAACACATTATCATTTGCACAATTTTCATTTCAGTTTCTTTAACTTCTACTAAAAGATATGACAAAGATGAATCAACAATTAGCATTAGCTATCATCTTGTGCTACACAATTGTTTCAAGTCACAGCACAATTATCAATCCAAAAAACAATAATGCAAATCTGATACAACAAACTTGCAAGCAAACTCCAAATTATGCAATTTGCATTCAATACCTCAAATCTGATCCAAGAAGCTCTGATGCAGATCTCACAGGTCTAGCACTAATCATGGTAGATATAATCAAATCCAAAGCAAACACTGCCTTAAACAAAATCAATCAATTGATTAAGAAGAGACATAATGAAAAGGAAGCTTTGAATTCATGTGGTGGTAGATACAAAGCAATTTTGGTAGCTGATGTGCCAAAATCTATTGCAGCTTTGAAACAAGGTGATCCTAAATTTGCTGAAGATGGTGCAAATGATGCTGCTATTGAAGCTACTAATTGTGAGAATGGTTTCAAAGGGAAATCACCACTTTCTGATGAGAATATTGCTATGCATGATGTAGCAGCTATAACTGCAGCTATTGTTAAACAATTGCTCTAGACTCTTAGCTAGTAATTTATTTACTCAAACATATCATCATCATCAATTCATCATCATCATGCAATATATTAGTATTATATCATATTTACAATATGATATTTGTCTAATCAAAGTTTTGCTATGAACTTTGCATTTACCAAATTACCACTTTCACAATATTCATTCACAGTCTGTTTGTTTCTTACTTTTTAATCTATTGGCATCTATGAGGTATGCAATCGTGTTAAAATCGTGAGTTAACTCGTAAAATAGTACAATTCCACGAGTTTTTATGTATCAATTTTTAGTTAACTCGGATGTAAATTCGAACTTTGCATAGTAAACTTAAAAATGAAACTAAAATGGATTGGATGACTAATTTGTCTTAATCCTACTTAGTCTACATTTGATATCAGAGTAGGTACGTCATTACAAAAATCACGGTGAATCACGGTGATTCTGACATATTTATCGTGATATAAAATATACACTTAGTGCATGTTTGGTATCATGGTGCATGTGCCAGAATCACGGTGATCAACCGTGATTTTGCATAAGCTACAAGTTGTAGTTTTTGTAATATCACGTAGATCATTATAATTCTGACACATGCATCATGATATCAAACATAGGCTTAATTTAGTGTTTATTAATTAATTGTGGGGTATATAACATTAATTAGGTTTGTTGAAGCTACTAGAATTAGTGAGGTTCAGAGAACCAAAATAGTTGATACTATAGTATATAAAATATTTTTCGTCCTTTTCTTTCCAACGCTGAATACTGATTTTAGGTTGGAGTTACCTTATTGAGTGTAAAGATGTTTGGTTCTGTTTCTATTTCAGAACAGGGGACCCTTTTGGCTCCACAACCTTTCCTTCCTATGGCTTCTTGTGAATTGTGATTCCAACCACAAGAAGTGAAACACGTACTCAATTATAATAATATTGGTTGGTTCTTGAGGATTAAGTGAAGAATGTGAAGTCATAAATTAGTAATAATCTTTTACTACTTCCGTCTTAATTATAAGATTCTCTTGAGAATTTTCTTTGTCGATTTTTACAAGACAATATTTTTGAGTGCCGAAGTAGTATTGACTCTGCCTCTAAAAAAGTTGGTCTCAAAATTAAGAAGGGAACAAAAACATCTCTAACATTATGCCTATTTTGTCATTTTAGTTCAAATGTTATTGTCTATCAAAACCATTTATTAAACTAATCTAAAAAATTATGTATAAATATCAAATCAACCATGTACTATTCATTAATTAAAACATAAAAAACTCAAATTACTGTCTAGAGAAAAAGAGTAAAGTGTGACTAACACGACAATAAAAAATTACAATTACAATAATATTTTTGTTTATATTTCAATTTCATGACTAATCTAAATGTGCCTTTCAAAATAAATAAAAAACCTTAGAGCACCTACAATTTCAAGACCAAAATGAAGTTTCACTCCAAATATGACATGATAGTAGTGTCTTTGTTCAAGATGTGATGAATATACTCTGATCTTTGAAAAATAAAATTGTCCTGATATACCAAGAATACTACATGAGTACATGTAATCATGCATATTTGGGTCTTTATTAGAGTATGAAAATAAAAATAAGAAAAAAAATAGTAGTGTTCTATTTCACCGTCAAATACGTCATAACATATTTTGAGATATTGTCCACTTTAAGCCACATGTAAGTCCCTCACACTTTTGTCCTAAAAGACGCTTTGCTGGACGAGAAGTGTGAATGTTATATGTAAACTACCTATTAAGATGTTTCACATCGGATGTGAGATGACCTGAAAATGAGTTTATAAGTACAGGAAATCATCACCTTTACAAATCGGATTTGTAGGATTGAGTTAGGCGCAACCTAATTTCTATCAGTATCTTTTGTCTCGATTCCTAAATAATGTGAGTTTGTAATTGTACCAAATCTCACTAAGAAAGTAGTGTAAGATCTGAGTAACAAAACAGTTAATTGAACACACAACATTATCTGGAAGGATCTAAAATTTGGCATCTTACAACCACAGGAGAAGTAGGAACAGAACAGAACAGAATAGGTGTGTGACATTGTCATCAATAAACAAGCTATCCGTGACATAGAAGATGATTTAACCTTAAAATCACTATGTCGACTCAAAGCCCATGGTTACAAAAACCAACAAACAACTTGCATGTGACAATCATAATAATATATAAAAAGACAAATATTTACATTCAAAAAGTAATTGAAAAACAACAACAAATTAAGTAATCAAGGGCCCAAATAATTTTTCACATAACCACAAATTTTGAACTAGCTCACCGACCAAACTAACCTTAAATAACAGCCAAGTAAAAACATTGATCATTCATTCATTCCACAAAAACAACACATTCTTAAATTTTCTTATTTTCTAGTCTCAAGAGAAAATGAAGAGAATTTCAACTTATGTATCATTTTTCCCTCTTCATATTCTTCTTCTTCTATCTTGTATTCTTTTCCAATTTCAACTCACACAATCCTTTACTCTAATGAAAGATGAAGACAATGATTTGGTGGATCAAATATGTAAAAAAACACCTTTTTATGATCTATGTAGCTCAATTTTACATGCTAATCCTCTAGCTCCAAAATCTGATCCTAAGGGTATGGCCCTTATAATGGTCAATGATATTCTAGCAAATGCTACTGACACACTTAGTTACATTGAAGAGCTTATCAAACAGACAACAGACAAAGATTTGGAACAACAATTGGCCTTTTGTGCTGAGTCATATATTCCAGTTGTGAAATATATTCTTCCACAAGCAGCTGATGCTATAAGCCAAGGTAGATTTGGTTTTGCAAGTTACTCTATAGTTGATGCTGAGAAGGAAATTGGTGCTTGTAATAAGAAATTCTCAGGCTCAAGTTCACTATTAGGTGATAGGAATAGTATTATGCAAAAGTTAGTAGATGTGGCTGCAGCCATTGTAAAATTATTGTTAAATGGTTGATTTGTTTATTATTGTTCAATAAATAAGTAGTTGATTTTGGTTGAATGAGTTGAGTTTATACAAATTACTATATATTTTTTAGCAGCTGTTTGTAACCACTAGTTTTCTAACCACCATTCTTTCTTATCTCTTTATTATGTATTACGTACGTTTGTTCGCCTTTATAATCAGACTGGTGATTGAACCGGTGAAGATATCAATTTTTCGAATTGGGAGGTCAAGTTTTATGAACCAGCGTTGAGTGTCTCATTCTCGCGTTTGTAGGGTCTCTTGCTGTGAAAAGCAAGAAGCCACAAATAGCGACATCTACCATACATACATTTTTTTTCGCGCGTGCGCCGTAGAAACAAACATTGCTACTATTGAATTTAGTTTCACTAGTCCAAGTTTTTTTTCCTCTTTTTTCTTCTTCTAGGGAATGGAAGATGTTATAGTGTATGTGTATAGGTGTCCATTTTCTATTTGATAAAGATGGTTTTGTCAACTTCAATTAAATTTCATTGTCGGGTGAGAGATAGAGTGAAGAAAAAGAAGTATCACATGTGAAAGATATCACATGCTTATTATAGCTATTCATTCCATAACACGTATGGTATGTATGATTGAATACAGTCCAAAATGGCATGATTGGTATCCCTCCCAGCTGAAATTAAACTGGCAAAAGTCACACCAAAATTGAAATGATAATTTAGGATGTGTTTTGATGGATGGATAGAAAGAGATGGAACTGGGAGAACAGGAATCATATGCCATCAGTTAATATTCTTTGAGGATTTTAAAATGGTTGGAATGAAATCAAATCAAGAATGTGTACTTTATCTCTTTTTATTTAAAATTTTCATTATGGTGTCATATTATGATTCACTATGGAAAATCTGTTATAATATAGTTTATTGTATGTATGAAATAAGAGTTAAATTTTATTCCGATGTACCAAAAAAATAAGAGTTAAATCGACACAGAGTCAGTGTAAAACTGTTTTACATTGACGTCTAATGAGAGATTAGAATTCGGCCATGTAAAATCACTAATTTTAAATACCCTTATCGGAGTAGGATGATGTGGCAAACACCAGCCTCAGCTCCTCCTGCAGATACAGCAAACCCCTGGAAACTCGTCACTAAACTCTTTATGACATGGCTGTAAGTAAGAAAACACCTTAAAAATGAACACCCCTAGGCCATAGGTAGGAGTGCATTGTTTTCATGAATTTGATTCCAATCTTGCTTATTTTTACTATGTAAAACACAGTGCTTAATTACAGCATTCTCAAATAGAGATGAAACACTACTTAGTCACTGAAAATAGACCATTCTCAACATTTCTAATAGACTCAGTAACTTGATTCACACGTTACTTGTGTGTTCTCATACTTAGTCACAATCTGCTATTATTAGTTAAATTGGTTTTAACTACTTTTCCCTCCTTTTCTCTCATATACACTTGTATAAATATAGGGATGTAATCAGTTTAACTCAATCAACTTAGTGCCATGCTCTACTCATAAAAAAATTAAACAATAACATATAATTAACCAGTAGATCAAGAGATTCATTCTTCACCATTGATTAGATAGTAATCCGTAATAACTAGAAAAAGACCCGCGCGTTGCGCGGATGTAATGAAATTAATTTTTGTTTATTGTATTTGAAGGTAATATAATAAAATAAGCGTCGTAAATATAAGTATCACTATCAACCTTTTCAAACAACTAATAATTTCATGCTACTATGGTAGTGAAAAAAGAGTGATACACTCCTTCACACTTTGATAGCACTAAATTCATAGGCATGAGTTTATAGAATCATGCATGTGGGACTCAATGATTCACATATAATTTAGTTGCTCATAATTTTTATATGATCACAAATATATATAATAATGCAAGGAGTACTTTAGTTTGTTTTTTTCATTTTATTTGTGGTTGTGACAACTCAAACATTACTTTTAAAAAAAGAAAATTGAGCAGTTTTTATTTTATGTTAAGGAAATTTTTTTTTTATAATATTATAAACATAAAGTTGTAGTAGAATTCAAGTTATATACATACACATGTAGAAAATTAAAAAAGTGCAGTATAATTATTTTATATGGTAGAAATCTTGGACGTCAATTAGATATTTGAGTGTGAGAAAAGGATAAGAGAGTATGAGCATTTTCTTTTTCATGAACAAAAGTCAAATTTGCACCAAATAGAAAGGAAAACAACATTCAAATTGATAAAAAAAACAAAAACATATTCAAATTAATGATAATAAAGCAAATAGCATATGATGTAAAGTCTAAATTTAACTACAAGAAGAAAAAGTATGAAGATTCTGTGAATATTACCTCAAGTAATTTTTGAGTCAAGATGAAAATATGATCCTATAAGCTTTAACTCATTATAGCATAATCCTTTGAATGATCAAATTTTACATATTACTTAAAAATATATATGAAGCTTGAAGTTTGGAGGTATTAAGTTAGGATACAAAATCCACTGAAAAAATGCCAAACGGTGCAGAGATCACAACACAAACTGGTGTCTACTAAACGGTGGCAGCATTGTGGACTTGTTGTGGCTTAAAAGTGATGAAACGAAAATTTGAGCATTGAAGATGAATTACATTTTATAAAAGGATAATTAACAGTAATCTAAGGAAGAGGCACTCATGTAAATGGCAGTGGTAATTAAAATGTGAAGATGTAGAATAGGATTTTTTATCATGGCAAAATAAGTTGACAATGATAAATAAGAGAAACGTCAAATTAGCTTTAATTGAATATTAAATTATAAATGAATTGTTACAAAATGTAAATAAATAACAAAAATGTAGTGCAAAGGTCACTCAAAGGAAGAGGGGAAAAATTATTGTTAGAAGAGTGTTTAGAGGTGACACATAGGACTTTTTGCTGACATGGAAAATTATTGATGAGATGGCATCATTATAATTTGAGCCTCTATTTTAATATATAATAAAATAGATAAGCATTTCTCAAAGTTAAATGTACAAGTTTTTAACAAATGCACAAGTTACAGGCACATGTTAATTAACATTTTTTAAAAAAAGAATTAATTTAAAAATGGAAAATTGTTAGTCAAAACGATTTTGTACAAGTTATTTTATTTTTTTGAAAAATAATTTAATATACTAATCTATTTATAATTATTTAATTAATTTGTCATTTTAGTTCAAATATTATATAGTCTATCAAGAATATTTTAAATTAGTCAATAGTTTTTTTTTGGTATAAATTAGTCAATAGTTTTTATTTAAAGTACTAATTAGCTTATTCAAAAAAAAAATAATAACATACTTATTAGTCAAAAGTCAAAACTCAAGATACTGCCTAGAGAATACCGTGTGACTAATTTAAACCACAAAAAACTATAATTAAAACAAACAAAAAATGTTTATATTTTGATGAGAAAACCTTGGAGTGCCTACAATTTCAAGACCAAAATGGGTTTCACTCGAACAAATTTATTGGACATCATGAAAACACATGGTTGTTTTTCTTTTTGTGGAAACACAAATGGTTACAAAAAGCAAAAACAAACAACTTACATGCAACAACTATAATAATATACGATAAGACTATAAATAAATAAATAAATAAATTCGTAAAAAGAAAATGTAATAAACAAAAAGGCAATAAAATTATCCTAACAAAACTATAAAATTTACATTCAAGTGGATTGGAAAAGAACAAAGAAAAAGTCAAAAAGGCTCAAATAAATTTCCCTTACTTGTTTCAATTAGTATACCAAAATACTAAATCATAAATTTTGAATACTTATATTATTCTTATAATATTACCCAAAAAGTTAAAATATTTGACCATAGCAACCGTCCAAACTAACCTTAAATTTTTTTTTTGACTAACAAACTAACCTTAAATAGCACCCAAAATATGAACATTTGTCATTCATTCCACAAAACTTGATTCCTAGTCCAAATAGAAAATGAAAGTAACCTCAACATTTGTGTCATTTTTTCTTCTTTCTTGTTTTTTTCTCCAACTCACTCAATCCATTACTCAAAGGACTGCTGAAGTTGATGATTTGGTAGATGACATATGCAAAAAAACACCCAATGTTGACCTATGTAGCACAATTTTACATTCCAATCCTCAAGCCAACACAAGTGATACAAAGGGTATAGCCATCATTATGGTTAATGACATTCTACAAAATGCTACTAACACATTGAATTATATTCAAGTTCTTGTTAACCAAACCGAAGATCTTCCATTGCAAAGAAAATTTTCTATTTGTGCTGAGACATACATTCCATTAGTGAAATATGTTCTTCCACAAGCAATTGATAATATGAACAAAAATAAATTTGGGTTGGCTAGTTACTCTATGGTTTATATTGGAAAACAAATTGATTCTTGCAATAAGCAATTTGTAGGATCAACTGATTCACCTTTAGGTGATAGGACTAGCATTATGCATAAGTTGCTTGATATTGCTTCAGCCATACTTAAACAATTATTAAGTGGCTGATTTTTATTTTTTTATTCTTAATTCTTATTCAATAATAAATAAATAGTTGATTTTGGATACAAATTATTTATAACTTTTAGTCTTTTATGCCAACATTTCTTTCTTGTTTTTTATATCATAATATCGTATTAGTTTGCTTTTAAAATTGGATGGGTCATCGAATTGGATCAATAAATTTTACCCTCATCAAATCAAATGAGATATAACGTAGTATATTGATTGAAAGATACACTTACATTACAAAACTATTTTACTCGCAAATACTACGAAATAGTTTGCGAGTAAAATAACATAGTATTTGCGAGTAAAATAGTTTTGTAATAATGTAGGTGTCCATTTTCTCTTATAAAATGTCCATTTTTTCTTACAACGTCTGATGTAAACTTCACTTAAATTTCTTTTTCTCATAAAGATAAAGAGAAGCAGCATCACATGTGGAAATCACATGCCTGACTATTCATCAACACATCAATACATGAAAAGTGGTAAGAGTCACACCAAAAATGAATGAGAATTTAAGATATCTTGGTGGAAGAAAGAGATGGGACTGGAAGATCAAGAAAAATAAGTTATCAGTTAATATTCCTTGAAAAATTTAAAATGAAATGAATCACAACAATTGTGTACTTCATATCATTATATATTTTTTTTAAAATTGTTTGGTACATATTATATTTAAAATTTTCATCCATTGTGGATGTGATGTAAACACGTAAACTCAAATTCAATCATATCTCGTTATAATTTCACATATGTTGAAGTATTTGTACAAAAAATCTGTTATATACTACTACTTCGGTCACTATTATAAGCACGCAAAAAACTAGTATTATAAACAAGTCATATTGTGATTCTATTGAAATTACTTATCTTCATTCTATTATTATTTTCTATTATCACTTTCTAGATTAAATCAACTTTAGTTTCCTCTTAAATGAATTTTAACACATATTTTCCGATAGTATTCTCTGTGCACATAACTGTAAAGACTAATCACTCGTCAAACCCAGAACCTCTGAGCTGAAAAAGATTTCTAACCATCATCAAAGTGATCTTGAGTGTTTCATGATAGTTTTAGAAGAGGAGATATAATAACATTATAAAGAGAAATTAATATAGAAAATACTAACAGGTAACAAAATTAAAAGAAAGGCTTTCACCTTTCCCTTCACAATTGGAAAATGATAGAAACTAGAAAGGCATTGATACAAAATTATTAGGTGATTACAGATAGTCAGTCATATCATGAAGCTTCAAAAGCAAAATTTCCTACAAGTCTAAACTTCACCCCATCATTGAGTAATATGCATACACTTCAGGGGATGAATTACCCAACACATTAAATCACATTGTACAGAAAATAAAAAATACATTGGAAGACAAGAAAAAAGAGCTTGTGTGAGTTGCACAAGATAAAAAAAAACCGTCTTTATTGTCGTTAAATCTGCAGTAACCTTCATCTCATCTCAGTTTTCTTGGCAAATATGAACCATGTACAATTCTGCAAGGTACCATCAAGAAACGATAAGGATATTTATTATCCAAAGAAAATTTGCTACCAAAGGAGGTTCAATTAAATGTGTGTAACGAATGTCTACTTACTTGTGAGATTCTGAAGAAGGTGTGTATTGTTCTCTTGAAATTTGATTCAAGTGGTGTTGAAGTTGAATTGCAATCGGATCAACCTCGGCTCCTCCTGTAGATACAGGAGAACCCTGGAAACTTGTCACTGAACTCTTTCCAGATGATGACATGCCTGCAATAAGAACACCTTAAATATGAACACCGCGAGGTATAGATTGTTCTCGTGAATTTAATCACTGGAAATACAGCATTCTCAACATTTCAATAGCCAGAACCAAATACTAAGTGAAGAGTACATAGTATGAAAAAGGAAAAGAAAAAACAATAGCAGTCTTGAACATCAATGAAATTACTTAAAAATCATGTTTTTAGATTATAAACAATGAATCAAGACCGAAATATTGAATACTTGAGTTGATGGAAATCACTGATTTACAGTACTACATTTTAAAATGAAAGACTTCACCAAAATGCCTAAAGTTGAATAAAGAACCATCAAAACTGAAAAGGACTAATTGTCTCCAAGTTTATGAACAGAAATTCAGCCTTTTGAGAATACTGAAGTAACAGTTACCAAAAAAAACTATTGAAGTAACAATCCTGAAATTTGGAATGGCCTAACTTTGAAAATAGTACCAAAAGGAATAGGTGGAAATGGACCAATAGGCAACAAAACAATAACCAAATCAACAACTAGAAACAGTGATATCGTTATGTTACCATATAATTTCTTAGTTGTTAGCTCAGACCTAAACCCCAATCATGTTACAATGGATAAAACTAGTCAAAAAATACATATGCATGATGAATACTAAAAGACAAATATTACCTTGAAGTAAGATCACAATGCAGAAGACAACAGTGAAAACCATGGAAAACATGCTACTACTGGGAGACGACGACATTTTAGCAGCTTTCATTTTCTTCAACGCTTTCATACGCTCTACCCTCGCACGCTTCAACATGGCAAGTTGAGTGATCTCCCTAATTAGCTTTTGGTCAGCAGCATCCAATGACGGTCCTCGTGGAGCTCTAGGAGGTTTAGCCGCCTTTTTGTTACCGGACTTTTTACGTTTCTCCTTAACTAGACTATTCTCTACACATTTCACCAAATCTTGCCCCGTCAACAACTTGTTTGTCACTTTCACATTGTCCGTGGAAACTCCAGTCAAATTCGACTCTTTCAAGTACAATAAACTATGCATATCTTCATCGTTTATAGAGTCTCCAAAAACACCACAATAAATCTTAGCAAACAATGTCTTTTCTTGTTTAGTATTACCTGAATCATCTTCAGTTATTACCAACCCACTTTCAATATCAACTTCACCACCCTCTTTTACAGTTATATCTTCCATCCCAAACCCTTAAAACTAATAAGAAAACTACTATCTTCAATCTTCTTGTTATCCTAAACTACAAAACTAGGTTAGGAATGAAATCAACCTGCATCATAACAAAACACACAATTCAAATTCAATCAATTAAAACAGTGGAACCAAAATTGATTCTAGATGTGTATAAGTGCATGGTTGGTATCATGGTGAATATGCTAATAAGGGAATAATATGTCTCTCCATAATTGTATATATTTCCATTCCTAGAATAGACTAGAGAATCAGACATAGAATATTTGTAATCAATAGTTGTAAATGCTCATATCATTATATATAGAGGCAATACAATGAAGAAAGACAACAAGCCATAATTCATGACAGAATATATCAGAATCACATCAACTCATCGTGATTTTGCAGAAGCTACAAAATGTAACTTTTGAAAAATTACGTTAGATTACCATGATTCTGACATTCCCCCCGTGCTACCAAACATAGACTAAGTGATTTTAACATTTTTGGTTGCTCTCAAACATAATTGATTTTGCCTCCAGAGTTGATTCAAACTTGAAGCTAAAAATTGAAGCTTTCGATTCAAGAATTGATTTTTACACTCAAATTTATTGTTCAACTGACTTTTACATAAATCTATTCAAACTTAAACCATTTTACCTTCAACTCGCTTTTAACCAGAATCAATTTTACAAAATCAATGAACTCCAAAATCAATTTTTGTCACAGCAGAACCAAATAAACAGTAAACACACCAAACACTGATTACTCATTAGGCAAGTGAACATAAGTAAAACCGATAAACAGAACTTACACACAAAAAATGAAGCAATTAAACATAAATAGATAAGAAAATGAAGTAGAAAATAGCAGACTCACTTCATAAAAACTCAATCACATTGCAGGCTCATATAATATTGATGAAAAATGAATGAAAAAACAATGAAAGAAAGAAGGGTTATATTGTGAAAAAATAAGTGGAAAAATACCTTTGAGGAAAAGAGAAGCAAGCAAAAGAAGAAAAACAAGATCCGATGAGGGAACAAAGAGCATAAGAAACGGACAGTAACAGTTCACTCTGTTACAAGGAAACTGCCTCACTGCAGCAAGCAATTTCACCTGTATGTTGCATTCAAAATCAAATCTCTCTTTCTGAGTTAGAATAACAATAACATGTGATGTCTTCAAAAAATGAGTTATATATAGTTAGAACGAAAATACTAGGAAGGGATACCACCGACAGTTGGCAACTCAGCATTTCACTCTGTATGTTTCTGTCTTTCTTTTTCATTACTCACTCGTTTTTTTATTCTTTATTGCTTTATTCATATTTAACAATTTTCTTTTTCCAGTGATTAGCTCCGAAGAAAGGACCACGGTTCGATTTTCACAACTGTAATTGGAAGAGGCCGAAATCATTTGATTTTAGAATTGACTCACGAACTAGATTAAACTAATGGTAAAAACCAACAAAAAAACAATTTCTTTTTTTGAATATATTAATTTTTAAATATATGTATAATATAATATGTGGAGTGATCAACTGTGACATTTAAAAAGAAATAGAAAAATTATCTTTTGAAATTTTGTCATGTGTTTGTGTTTCCATCATTAATGTCGTTTTCAATTATGCGTTTATTTTTCTAGTATTTCTTTTGTTATCTTATTATTATTTAGTCTGTTGACTAGGTATCATTTTTAATTGATTAACATGTTAAAGAAATCTGTGTAAGATTTTACAGATTTGGGAAAAATAATACTACAAAATAAACGTGTGAAGTTCTGTCATACATGTTATTAGAAGAAAAACTTTTATTAAATTAAATAAATAAGATTTTTAGTGTGTAATTTCTTGTAGTAAAAAAAAAGGAAACGATTTTTGACGAGCAAATAAATAAGATTTGTAGTGTGTAATTTCTTTTAATAGTTTGTTTATTTATATTTTCTTTCTTAAGTATACTATTTCCCATATAGAAGTTTGTACTTTTTATATTTATTTTGAAAAATACTAGTGCTACTTTAGACACCGCTAGATTAACAATATTAAGTAAAAATTGATAAATTGTTAATTTTGATGGATGTCAACAATATATTAAATGATTTTCAATTTTTTGAAATTTGATATAGATGATCTATATGATATAAATTTTTAATTTAACGATGAATTTTTTAAAAATCGTATTTGTTATATCATTATTGAGATCTATAAAAATATGTCTCCGAAAGATTAGTTCAATTGGTAAAAACATTATGCGCAGGGATTCTGATTTTGAACTTTAGTACGTCCACTTTTTATTTTTAAAGAGTGAAAACAAAAAAAAAAATTGGTAAGTTTTTTAATATTGTAATAAACAGTTAAACATAACAAACCTTCAATTTTATTATTGTTAGGGTCTTATGTCAAAAAAAAATTGTCCAAGGATCTTATTTTAAATTTCGGAAATAGATCCTCTACCGTCTTTTTTGTTCATATATCATTTCTACTCTTCATCTAAGTGTTGATAGTAAAAATAATAGTTTTAAAAAGAGAGAAAGAACATGAATGTATAGCTGAGATGATGGCGACACGGATAACAAGAGAGATCACCACATAAGAGAATTCAAATCCTTAAATTTCACTATAGTTATTGCCTAAAAATAAATAAAAAAATTCACCAGGTCTCTAGATTTATTAGGCTAGCTGGAGTTGATAAGTGGTTTTATGTGCACCAAATTTTTATGTAGTCATTTAAAATGTATTTTTCCTTTATGATTGATTATTTTGGTTATTGAAAATTGCTTTTGCCGATTCATGAACCGAACACATGAAACATGAGAGGTGGGTAGGACCAGTACACCAAACAAAGTGAGAGGTATGATGCTGGGTATCTCAAAGATGATTCCTCATAATATTTGTGACCAGTATTAATCAATGTCAAGACCTCTTATAAGGACTATTTTTTCTCTCCACTCTCTATGCTCTATACATCTAGCTGCCCTACCATATGAGAAGGAAGTGACAGCAAGCATGGAAAGCAAAATGAAACCTTGAGAATATTGGTTTCTTTAAACATATTGAAATTAAAAGCACAAAATTACCCTTTTTTAAGTCTACATATGAAACTTAAGTAAAAAAAAAAGTCTATATATCAAACTATTCTCCATTATTTACATTGGTAATGAACTATTCTCATTTTTGTTTCCCTATACTTAATATAACTCCAAACCATTTGACAAAACCCTGAAACTTGAAAGAAAGTTAAAAAATGCTTTTTAGGCCATAATACTTTTTAAGTTTTATTACAATTTTAATCCTCTTATTTCCATTATTTTGCAAATTTAAACAATTTATTTTAAAATCGGACATTTTTTTATCTATTCATCATATTTTTGAGCTAAAATATTAGTGATGTGACATATCTTGAATGGCGTGGTATCTGAGGATGAAAAAAGATCAACATCAAAAAAAGAAAATTTCTCTTTAGCCCCCCCTCAATTCTCTTTCACCCCCTAGAATTCTAAAATACCCTTGACTTTATTACACTCTTAAGGAAAAATTCGGGACGTATCTCACGAAGTGCACTTCGTGAGATGCGTCCCGAATTTGATTACACCCCCAAGTTTTTAAGCTCAGTATCGATACTGAAAAGTTTAGCATCGATACAAAAATGATTTCTGGGGGATACAGGTACAATTTTTAAGTTCAGTATCGATGCTGAAAAGTTCAGCATCCATACTGAAATGATTTATGGGTGAGTTTTTGGGATGCAGACCAAGTTTTTAAGTTCAGTATCGATACTGAAAAGTTCAGCATCGATACTGAAATGATTTCTAGGGGGTACAGGTACAATTTTTAAATTCAGTATCGATGCTGAAAAGTTCAACATCCATACTGAAATGATTTATGGGTGAGTTTTTGGGATGCAGGCCAAGTTTTTAAGTTCAGTATCGATACTGAACTGATACTGAAAAGTTCAGCATCGATACTGAAATGATTTCTGGGGAGTTTTGGGGGGATTTTTAAGTTCAGTATCGATGCTGAAAAGTTCAGCATCCATACTGAAATGATTTCTGGATGAGTTTTTGGGATGCAGACCAAATTTTTAAGTTCAGTATCGATACTGAAAATGATTTCTGGGTGAAAATAGCAAAATTCGGGACGTATCTCACGAAGTGCACTTCGGGATCTACGTCCCGAATTTTGCTTAAATACCCCCTAAGGGCAAATAAAAATAAGGTAGTTAGGGGGGGGGGGGGGAAGAATATAGGGAGGGTTAGAGAGAATTTTTCTCAAAAAAACTATAAGAAAGCTCCCTTAAAAGATCTTCAATGTCAAATTTACCATTGTTCCCAACCAAGTTTTTTTAACCAAAATTATTCCCATCATGTGAATTTAAAAGGAATATAACTTAGCACATCGTTGCATTTCAATTTTCTCATTTCAACCCGTTGTTTATGTAAAAGTACTGCATGAATGCACCATTAGCATATGATGCAAAACTGTTTACATATTAATACTAATCTAATAGCTCTAAACATAAAAAAATACAGTGTTTTCCTATTACGAAATATAACTGCATTATTATTCATTTTGGTTGTATTTACCATATGAAAAACAACTTTATAATAATAGGGCACACTTTATTATTATTTTATTTGTTTTGAACAAAGGGCATGTTTTATTATTAACCCGGCAGAAACTGTGCGCGGTACATCTTAAGATCCTCAAAAAAACATAAATATAAACAGGGAATGGGATGAAAGAAATATTCTAAAACTTGAAGATGGCAGAACCACTTGATGGCTTGGAAGCAAATACATAAAGGCCGAGATCGTTCTTTTGAATAACGCCCTTGTCTATCCTAGATTGGTAGTAATATTCCTGCAATGTATAGAATCAATCAATGACAACTTGTTAAATACAAATATCCAGCATTTAAGATTTTGAGGTTGTAAGTATTACTATATGATCACATACCTTCAAATTAAGGATGAATTGTGGGACTATGCTCTCTTTCACCAAAGCAACAGCACAACCACCCCATCCAGCTCCGGTAAGCCTTGCCCCAAAAGCACCATTATCGCGAGAAATCTTTGTAAGTTCTTCCAACTCCGGACAGCTGATTTCAAAATTATAAAAAGAAAACATCAATTTTATGTGCTGAAAAAGGAACTAAATTTTACAAGAATTATTCTTCATCTGTTATTGTACAGTTGGAAAAAATTCACATGAGAATTTTTTAATTGGAAGTGCACACATTTTTCCAATGAAAACAATTAACACTGTATGTACCTGCATTCATATAGATTACTGCAGCTATAATGACTCTCGTTCATAAGGTCACCAAGTTTCTTTAGCATCTCCTCATCGCTGAAATTTTTGAGTTGTTAAAATGCAAGAAACACAGTCCAATTACAAAAGAAACACAAATGATGCAAACTAATGAGACTAGAGAGAAAGTAGCTAGGGTCTAAATGCAAATTTTAAGAATGTGAATTAAATAAAAAGTAGCCAGGGTTGAAAATCAGCCTGTTTCAAATTTCAATCATCTGTAACCAGAATTTTCTAGGGTTAAAACTACTTTTCAATGATTTCTTATCCCTTTACATGCGAATTATCAAAACCAATTGTTCTAGAACCTATGAACTTCAAGGTTTATATCAATACAGAAATGTCTCAGAAAATTCACATAGAACCAAGCCATACCTTAGTTTTGATGATACAACATCCTTGAAAGCATATACCCTCTTGGCTTCTGAATACACGTGAGCCGCTCTCTAGAAACACATGTCAAATTAAATAATAAAGCATAAATGCATGAGCTGTTAAAACCAATATAATGGTGATGGTATGTTGGCAATGGTAAAACTCAAAATACACATACATGAAATCTTCACTAATAGGGATTGAAAAATCGAACCTGATGTAACTTGTATTGCTTTGCAGCTTTTATGACTTCCAAGTAAGATGCATTAATATTCAAAAATGAAGTCAGCTTTTCCCCAGTAACTTTTTCAATTTCTTCAGCTGTATACGGTTCTTCTTTCAAATATTCCTGTATCAGAAGGAACGTTTTTACAAACAGGAAAAGGTTTGAAATTTTTATGTATTTAAAAATATAAAATGTAAATATAAATTCACATCAGTTGTAATAAAATTTTCTCCAAATAAAATTAAAAGAGTAAAAAAACAGATGTTTCACAAGGTTAATTTCAAGGATGGCATCATACCAGGTTATATTACCTTTACAGCGAGTACAGGATCGGATGAGTTTTTAGTTGCAGCAAATGATACACATAACCCCTCAACATCGGACAGTGTTTTCACTTTTGATATTGCCTCAGCTGGTTTCATTCCTAGCTTTATAGCGAGCACAATCTGGAAAATTTCACAATAGTGAGTATATATTGATAGCACAAAAGGATTGGTAAGTTTCTGGTACATTTAAGTAACTAGCTTTCAATGTATGCATGCATACGCGTGTAAACATCGATTAACTACAACATAAAACGGCCACAAGTATCTGAAATTAACAGGTTCAAATCGTGATGCTTTCATGTGCAAAACCAAGAAAATAATACTGTATTGACAAGCTACAAAGTAGGTTGGTATAAATACTCTGCTTCAGAATAGTATTTAGGGAGTGAGTACAACAACTAATCATAATCATAAATTAGCTTAAAGGGTTACTTACAGCAGCTAAACGACATTCAACAACCCTGTTATTATAATTTGTGGCAGCAGTAACAGCCTTCTGAGATTCTGCCAAAGAATGGGCTATCACAAAAGTCCCACCAGCAGGCAGTTGCACATCTGTCGCACGAATTGGGTTGAAATCAATCAGTTCTGCAAACCCAGTCTTGGCCATGACAGAGATTGCCTATCAAACCAGGTAAAATGTCAGAAGAAACTATGTAAATTAATAAAACTATCTAAATCACTTCCAACCCAGAAAACAATTCATTTGAAACACATAGTGTTGTAGACTTTGTGTTTAAAAATTCATATTTTATAGAAATGTAAAGTGAAACCAAATAAGAGATGGTATAATATATTTAACATAGTTTCATACTAAATGACACAAGAAGCCCTTGTACACATAGGTCACCTGAGACACTAATTTAAGTTTTAGTTAAAACGTCATTAACCAATCAATGCCGATTATTGAGACTGTAGTCCTTCTAAGGAAAGGTGATTTAGAAGAAAAGACAATACAAATTGGAAACTCAGAGACATTCACATTAAATTAAAATTAATATAATATGTTTGTACTGAAAGATGTGCAAAACCTGATCCATCCCACCGGATTGCGTCCCAATATGTCGCTCACAGTCACATGTAACTTGTGCAATTTCTTTCTGTGAACAATATGATAGTCTATGTTAGAAACAAAATAAAAGAGTAACTACTAAATATTTTCAAAAACAAAGACAAGCTTTCAATAAAAACTTTTTCATAGTGATATCTGATTTCTAAAAACAAAAGTTATTCTAGAACAATTTGACTGTTACAAATAGTTTCTAGAAGAATTTAACTATTTTTTTTCTTCTGTTACCATAATTACAGAATACCGAAAGCAATGTTGCTTATCATAATTCTTAATGATTATAAGAAAATTTAAAATACAACGAGTGATATAATCATATAATCAAATAACTTTTCTATTCAATAGTTCAGCTTAAACGGGAACTGATTACTGAACTAAATTTGCCCCTCAAAGCACAAAATATCACATATATTCCAGCCCAAAAGTCAGACCTTTGGGAAGTTCACATCAAAAGCAGCCATAATAGCAATTGTGGAAGAGCAAACAAATGCCGCAGAGCTTGATAGTCCCGAACCTGTAAAATATTAAATATTGTCCTCTTAATATAACCCCATCAACTAACTAAACAAACATAAAGATCAATGCTCACTATGTAAATTTTAATATCCTTAGTAGAAAAATTAATTCAAAACAAATAAACACACCTGTTGGCACGGTCCCATCAACAAGAACATCAAGTCCAACAGGTTCACCAACATTCACTCCTTTCAATTTTGCAAAGTCATAAAAACCTTTGTACCTACAGAAATCATATTATCAATTAATATTGAATCTAAAAAAATTCTACATTACTTGATTGTACTTCTGCTTCATTCATATATAGCACATATCATATTTATTTTCACTCTATAAATAGTAAATCTTAAATATACTACTGTCATATATAAATATGAAATAAACTTACCCACATATAAAATAATGGCCCCATTTGTGATCCTTCAAGTCCAATTCCTACACAGGTAAGAAAAAACAATATTATTTGATAATGTGAGTCATAAAACAGCAAAATACATCCTACATCCTTGGAACATTCATTAGTCACTCTTGAATCATGCAGCAACAAAAATTTACTTCGAATGAATTGATTCAATAATTTGTTTTATGTTTGTATACATTAATATAAAACTGAGTTGAACAATAAATTCAAGACTAAAAATCAATTATAGAGGCAAAAAAAAACTTCAAATTATAATCCATTTTTTAGTCAAAAATCGATTATACTCCATAACATCCAAACACGTCAAAATCAATTATAACACCTCTAAAATCAATTCTAACTTCTCAAAAGTGAAACAAAAAATATACTACCACATATTTAATTATTCAATGAATCTAAAAAGTGACATGTCTCTTATAATAAGGAACAAAGCTAATATTATGGATGCAATAATTTTAGTTTTGGATTCCTTACTATTATTATACTACAGTGAAAGTGAAAATACTACATAGGATATGAGATTTGGACCTGAAGAGGATCAGCAGGATAAGTACAGATGGAATATTTATCATTGACATTAGCGATTCTAAGAACTTTTTGAGATTCATTTTTCCTAATAGCGATAATCGTATCTTGACGAATAGCCATAGGCAACACCGAATATCCTTCATAATCAATGTGTTCCCCAATCAAGTTCACTCTCCCTACACAAAAACAACAATAATTAATTAATCAATTATTATACAAAAATTGACAAATTAAAATAAGTGATAATTTGAAGATTGAATTAGGTATTATTAGAGGAATCGAACCAGGTGAACGAGCGAATAATTGAGGAGTGTGACCGAAGAATTCGTTGAATTTGGATTTGAGAATATCGAAACGAAGCTGAGCTTCTTCGAGTGATGAACCTCCGCCATAGACAGGCTCTAGGTTATTGTAAATCGGGATCGGAAGTTCTTCGTGCTTCGCCATTATCGTTGTTTCTTTCTCTGTTTTCACAATTCCAAATCTCTCTGGCTTTGAATTTTTTTGGAATTTGTAACTGTTTTCGATAAAATTGTTGAAGCGAGAAAGAATATGGATAATACTGAGATTTGTTAAATGTGATTGAAATGAATAGCGACGGTGCCGGTTGGAATGAATGAATGAATGTATGTAAAACTAAAACGGTGAAGATGACTTACGTGGCACTGACTTTGCTCACGTTAATCCAATTCAGCTTCTCATTGTGATTATTGATTGATTAACCGTTTTTGTTTTCCAGCTCACGTTAATCCAATTTTTTGTTGTTGTCACTTGTCCGGTCAAGTAGGCTATGGGCTGCAAGTTAGAAATTCCACTTTTTAAAAGAATAATAGGATGATTGAGGTTCTAATCTCTGTTTTTTATATATTTCCTCCATTCTATCATATAAATTTATTTGACCATTATTACGATTATTAAGAAATGTTAATAGTATAATTTTTGTGTCTAATTTGTATATAAATTTTATTAAATTGTCTTTTATATATATATATAATTTAACTTTTCGTAAGTATAATAATTAGAGTTATGTGTAGGAAAGAAAATAATAAATATAAATACTAACTCGTACCAGAATTTATATTTGAGGATTACACTTTTTTAAAAAAGTACTTATGATATCAAACAATTGAAATAAATTCATGAGAACTCAGCTCAATTTTTTATATTAACAAAAAATAATTAAAATAAGTACTACTCTTGTATTTCATAGATGTAATGGTTGGATTTTTTTTTGACACGATGTAATGGTTGGATTTTAGATGGACTGTGATAGTCATCTTTTTAAAATTGCTTTTCATTTTGCTTTTTTATGTGTCAATATTGATTATGATTTTCTATCAACTATAAGAAATGGCTCTCGAAATATTCTCACAAATTATTAGGAAAAAAACTCAATTTTCTAAATTTGTTTTTATTAATTATAGCCAAACAAACTCACGCAAAATTGTTTCTTTTTTCTTTTGATAAGCACTCACACAAAATTGTAAAAGCATTTAGTGGAGTTTTAATTTTGTTATGTTGGTCAAGATTGTTGAGAAAAACGAGTGTGAGTAATGCGGAGAAGTTCTACATTAGTTGGAAATGTGGTGACTTGAGAATTTATAAGTGGGAGGATCGATAAACTCATTGTTTTAATATTTGGAAAAAACTAACTAGTGCACCCCATGCACTAGTTAAGGAACCTCAATATAGTATTATTATTTTGAAATTTGTATAATCAATATTTGCAAAAGTTAAAAAAATATTGTTTTCAATGTAAAACTTACTTTTTTTGTATTCTTAACTAGTGCATGAGGTGCACTAGTTAATATAACCCTATAATATTTTGAGTAAGAATGTAGTTTACAACTCATTTGTATCATTGTTCTTGATCATCATGTAAATGATTCTCGAGTTGCCCCCTCATACTCTAACAAAGATGGTAGAATAAAAGAGGTGGCACATAATATATGACTTAAACTCTCGTTATTGGTATATGAACAGTGTGTATTCGACTCACATTGTTTGAGTAATGATCTTGTTGATTGATATTTTGTACCTAAGAGTAATTGAAAACCATATAAACTTTGATTGGACCAATCAAGATTGAAGGGCATGAAATTCTATCTTCATAAATACTATAATATAATTCATATTTGCTTTTGCAAACAAAAATACAATGGAGAATACTATCATATTATAGTACATTATGATAGTTTTTTTTTTACTCAAGTACATTATGATATAGTTAAGTTACCAAAAGTATAATAAAATATTTTTTTGATGAAAAAATAACTATCTATTAAATACAATAAAATAAGTTGACAATATATAAATAATCTTAAAATTTATACAATAACTCCAACAATTTGCTTAATAAAACTATTTACATCATTTTGTTAAAACAAACCATGTACATCATTTTGTCTAAAAAAAAAACTATATATACACATCATCATTTGATAAAACTATATGCATCGTTGTCTAAAAGGCTTAGTCATGTTTGTAAGCAACAAACAAACACATTCATTTGGGAGGCTTATATATAATTTATACACAAAATTAATACAAAACCTCAGCAAAACCTTAAAATCAATAATTCTAATAAATATAAGTTGGTCTGCTTGAGTAAAACAATTTGTTAACAATGGACATGGTAATAGCACATAAATTTTGCACATATCGATTGGTATCTTTTAAAGGTTTTGTACTTAAGTCCTTAAATTTTTTATCACATATATGAGCTTGTGTACCAGCCGCATAAGCCCTTTGTTTAACAGCCTTATAATCACCTTTATCCATAGCTTTTAGAGCCTCATGCAAATGTACATTAACTATCATTTTATATAAAGCAAGACAAACTTTCATAGCCTCTTTTTGTTTTGGGTCATTTGTTTGTATACCAATTGCCTTTTGTATGTGATCCAATGTTATGGAGGCATTGGCATTCACAATTTGAAGGGTTAAACGAGCAAATCCAACAATGTCTTCTTTTGATCTATGGTTAATTGATGAACGCAAAGTTATCATGCAAAGATGATAATGAGGTGATTGATGACATATTTGTTCTAGCAAACTAGTATGTGAGAGAGTTGATTGGATTGGTGGGATTAATAAGATTAAAACGGTTGCATGAAGAAAAATGGTAGTAGAAAAAGATGCATGTTTCATGTCCTTGAAGAAAGATTCTTTTGAAAACATTATAAAATTTACTTGAGAATTCCATAAATTTTGATGCAATAAGATTTATATGTTGGAATGACACCAAAGGTTTTTGCTCTCCATTTTTAGAACAAATATCTTGACGCTTTCCTTTTTACTCGCTAATGGGGTGATAAACATGATCACAACTTCCACATGGTATTAAAAGAAAAGAAAATCAAAATGACGGTAGGATCATGTTTTTTGCGATAAAATTTGATTACATTTTTATAAGAAAAACTAATAATTTTATGAAGAACTAATAAAAAATAAAACAACATTGAATAATTCGAGATAAGAAGTACTTCATTTCAATTATTAAAACTAATGATGTATGTTCGATTTAAATTATTAAAAAAAATCGTATGTGATTTGATTCAATGAAATTGGATCAATTTATTTAAATTTTATCAATGTAAAATTATACAGGTATATTATGTCAGATAACATATCCCCATCAAATAACATTAACATAAACAACATACTATAATATACTAACATTTAATAGTATGAAGTAACAATAATAAATTAGGTTAGACTAATATGTATTATAAAAATATCAACAAATAAAAAAAAAAATAATCTACAATGTCTAGTACTAAGAATAAAAACAACAACACAAGCACCAAAATTTATATGAGGTTTTATTCGATGATAGTTGTGGTTCGTGATTCACATGACCAATGGAACTAAGTTTAGTTCCATTAGAGTCTCGGGTGATAACTCCCTTGATAGTTACAAAATAATATAGTTTAATAAGTGAGATAGTGGGTAGAATGACGTAGACAATATATTGAGAACACTATAATGGTCTATGCGAAAAAATAAACATGCGAGGGACGGAGATGAGAGAGAATAGTTGGATGGAAGAGAGTAGAATTTTTTTCAAATTTTTAGGTACTATTATTTATAGTCTATAAAATAGTAAAATTCATAATTTACCGGCGTTCCTTCAAACTCATGTGAATAGAGTTTACATACAATTCGAAATTAGTATTTTTTAAAAAAAAAAAGCGAATTGAGAAAAATACAAAAATATAATAGAGTTTATAAATTTAGTAGTGTTTCTTTGAGAGGTAATGATGGTGAGTGTTTTTTTTGTTGTTGGAGCTTTTGTGGTAATTGTAATGCCTACATAGCTAACTTGTGAGAGATTATTGAGAGTTTGCAATTGACTTGAAGGTATGACTTCAAGAAAGTTAAATTAAATGTTTACTTCAAAGTGGTACTGAGTCTCTACGGAGTCGAGGTAAGTTTAATATGTAAAATTTTGATTGATGCAACAAATTTGTCGATTGTTGAAATTGGAATAAGAAGTAAAAATGTGTTACACTTGAAACTAATATGTGTGTCGATGCTTTAGTAATATTAAATTGTAATAGCGATGATACTAAATTAATCATCTTCAAACAACCACCACCAGCTCAAATCAATCATTTTTTTTGCGTAGGAATTATTCATCTAAAATGAGTAAATAATTATTTAGTTTTTTTGGCTTCAACTCTCTTAATTTTAAATAAATTTTGGATATAATAATCCAATTTTTTTTTATGTTACTTTTTTAATCAGAAAAAAAATTAGTATTATTTTATTTCAATAAAAGATTAAACAAAAAATAAATGGGTTTTTTTTACTCAAAAAATAAATGGGTTATTGTGTAATAAAAAAATAAAATAAAAGGGTCATTATCCCAAAATTTGATACGATTATGAATTGATAATTGTGTAGCATTAGCATCGTCGTTAAGCTAAGAGAAAAGTTTAAAGTTGTTCTTCACCGGTTCAAAGAAACACTTAACACTCTTTTCTCTATTCTCAATTCTCATATTCTCTTCTTCTCTCCGTTAGGGTTTTAGGTTAGGGTTTCACTCTGTTAGCCAAACTGGATAGAAACAGAGGAGACCGCTACGGCGACAACAACAACGATGATTATCGTCCTTCTCGGCCTTCACGTTTCTCCGATTCTCCGATGAACTATAACCGTCGAAGTCCCGGTGGTTTCCGCCCCCCTTCTCTCCATCGCAATTTTGATAGTCCCCCGCGTTGGTCTCCAGGTAGGGTTGGAGCTTTCCGTCCACCTGCCGGAGATGGTTTCAGACCGATTGGTGCTGATGCTTCTGGAGAATTTGGATTCAATAATCATCATCCACCTTCTCTTTCTGGTCAGAAACGAGGGTTTCCTTCATCTGGACGAGGAACTTCACCGGGTGAGTTTATCGATTCTGTTTTATCAATTCTCGTGCGAATTTTGATTATTAGGTTTTGCTTTTAATTATAGTTTAGCTTCAATTTCTGCGAATTCTATTATCGCGATGTTATATACGGCTGTTTGAACTTTGAAATGGCCGTTGCATTAAGGTTCTTGATCATGACATGGCGCGAATTCTATTATCGTGTACTACCTAGGTTTAGGGATTGCATTTTAGGGCATTTATCGGTAGGAGTTAGGATTATATGATAATTCACAATCCTGATCCTGGCATTTATTGATAATAGAAATATTTGCTTTTTTGTCGTTTTTTGTTGGGATGACGTATGATTCTCGGACGCGCCTTTAACCTGAAGTGTTGGTGATACACATGGCGCGAAATTGATGTTTACCAGCATCAAGGGAGAATTTGGGAAAAATATATGCATTATATACTACGAAATGTACACGTTTTGTATTTGTATTATATCTGTCACATTGGATTGGATTTATAGATGCAGAGTCTAGATTATACCAAGTGTATGTTTGGGTAACATAGTAATAGTAATTTACAGCTTTCAGTACACCGAGTAACAGAAACTAAAGTGCTAAACTACATATGACAATTAGTATTTTGTCATAAATGGTTATGGTTTTTCTTTATAATTTACTTCCCAAATCTATGTTATTTATCTGTTGCGTCAATCTGAGCCATGAAGTGGCAGCTAGAAACTCGGTATAACTGAAATGAATGACACATTTGTTCCTTTCAGATCGCTTTGACGGTGGAAATTTTGCCAAACTTTTTGTTGGGTCTGTTCCCCGAACAGCAAACGAGGAAGATGTAAGTGGTCTAACCTTTTTTCGTGTTCTTTTCTTGTTTGCTTAATGGTCTCATGTTTTTCCATAACACCAGTTCAAAGGATATTAACCATAGTCTAATATTTGACTGAGTAATTGTTTTCTTGTTGCAATCATTTGATGCTAGATTCGTCCTTTGTTTGAGGAACACGGGAATGTCGTCGAGGTCGCCCTTATCAAAGATAAAAAGACAGGACAACATCAAGGTATTTGTGATTTTTATATTACAAGTCTGCTGTGATTCATGTACATTTTATTTCAGGTCCTTTGAGAGGCTGATAGAGAAGACTATAAGCTCGTCTTCGTCTCAGTTTGATTTTGAAATGAGTTCAGTCTTGTTGGTTTGGTTCAACTTTTTTCCTCGGCCTGTCATACCTGAAGGAGCCAAGGCATGTAAATCTGTAAGCTGCTCTTTGTATAGCAGATGGGATCTTGAAGGACCAAAAGATCCTGCTCTTGCAATTGTAGCTGTAGAAGTAGGGGCAATGCCCAAAGATTGGTTGTAGTAGGAGTGTTGGTTGCCTTAGCTGTAGATTGTTTTGCCAAAAGTGTAGGAGTCAGTTATTGTACAAAGGAAACAGACAAAATATTGGGTTGTTACATTTGAATGGTGTTAATCATAATGTATTTCAGAAGGTTTAATGTTTCTCATATTATGGTGAATGTTAGCATTTATTGAATGGCTTTGGGATGTCATATATCAGTTTCAATTGATTATAATGGTGGGGGACTTAAAGTTTGGCTGACAAAATATGGATGATAATTGATATCAGTGATTGATGTGTTTGTTGGAATTCATACTTCATTAGCTACCTTATGAATGGATGATCTGTTGGCGATGTGGTTGATGGTTGTGTATTTGTGATTCGTTATGTTAAATGTACACAACTAGTTAGTTTTAATGTTATGGCGTATGTGATGGATATAATTTCCTTTATGACGTTGTTTCAGAATGGTGCTTGTTTGGAACAATGATTTTGCTTCTTTGTGATCATAGGTCTGTGATTAGATATAATGTTGCAGGCCATATAGAAATTATTTTAGAAGTCAGGAGGTATAGAAATTCTGACTGCACTGGTTGGTATGACTACAATCACATAGTGTATATGTTAATGCGTAGTCATGACAGATGCCAGAGGTTTTCGCATATTTGACTGGATCTGCTACCCACTGCTGCATTTAGATACCAGTGCCATTTAGTTATGGCACTGAAGACCATCATGGAAAGTTGGTTCTCCATGGCACTGGATTTCGCCAAGTGCTGTTCTATTGTCTCTGTTTATCGTTAAATTAGGCTCACAGTTGTACTTTGTTACAATAATTCGTTGAAAGCTTGTATATATCCAGTTGTGTTAGAAAGGCTATTTGGCGTGTATGTTTCGCTGGTGTTTATTCATTTGAATGCATAGTCGATGCTAGAATTCATCTCTTGATACTGTTGACTGTGAATATCTTAGCACACCAGCGAATATTTCTGGTGCAGCTGTGTGGACCTATGCAATTTGGTGGTCGTAGTTAACATTTTACTTTTTCGATGCTAGAATTCATCTTAAGATTATATTGATTGTGAATATATTAGCACACTGGTGAATGTTTCTGGTACTGTTGTGTGGACCCGTGCAATTTGGTGGTTTAAGTTAAGCCTTTACCTGAGGAAAGTTTTTGTTGTTAATTATGAGCTATTCTGTTTTGCTAAGTGTAACCCATAGAGGATACGATGCCAACTCGAATAGGAGATGTGAATTAGGAGTTTATTTTCTCAACAAAGATTATGCACTAGTCGTTTATTATATTGCAACTGTGGATGTGTTGTGTCTTGTAAGCTTCACCATTAATGCAGATAAATCAATGTGATATTGGTTATTGATATTAAAGCCCTGCATGTCATTGCTGTTTTATTTTTGTTAATGAGTTCTACACTACAGAATTCTTCACCATATCAAAATATCCTAGCGTATCTTTTCTATATATTCTCCATAGTCTTTTGTCTTCTACCATTGTATGCGAAAAGTATCAGCTAATTTGTTTGATGACTAATGACTATGCGGTGCATAACTTTCTACAAAACTGATTTATTGTATGTGTTTGTTAGCATCTAAGTATTTTTAAGCAAAAGAAGTCTCTAAAGTTAGACTTCTTGCTTTATTGTTTTTCTTCCCAATGACTTTCTGTTGGTGGTGATTGGGGTGAGTGTGTTATTTAGTGGAACTGGCATGAAACACCTTTTATTGTGCAGGTTGTTGTTTTATAAAATATGCTACCTCAGAGGAAGCTGATCAGGCAATTAGAGCATTGCACAATCAACATACACTTCCCGGAGTGAGTGTAGTGCTTCTGAATACTAAGTGAATAATAAGTAGGGTAGGCAACTTATGATTAGTAATTTTCTGACACATAATATTATCATTTAGGGTGTTGGTCCCATCCAAGTGCGGTATGCTGATGGCGAACGGGAACGCCTTGGTAAATATTTTTTTCTCATGACATTGTTAGTCTGTAAAATTCTTACTGCCACTTGTGTAGTATAGTGTACATGGCTTAAATAATAAATAGTTCAGGTCTCCCAAACCATAGTAGTAATTTTTTATAGTGCAACTACACTTATCTGGCATAACTGCCAATCATGTGCATGAGGGGACCTTATCGAACCTGATGAAATGTTTGAGACATCTTTTTGACATATGAAAACTTGTCTATTATTTTTACCAGTTGAACATTGTGTATGTTGTCTCTTTTTGAATATTCATTTGTATGGTCTTAACCTTTTGTCTATTGTAGTAGACAGTAGTCAAATAATTATTCTATCCAATTATATTTAAAGCCATATGGGATATTCACTTTCCAGTTAGAACACCTTTTGGTTGATAAGGAAAAAAAGAGTTAACAGTTGTACCTTTATCTGAACATACTCTGAAATTTTGTTGGTAGAAGAAGAATTTGCACCTAAGCGTTCTGACGTTTTTGTAAATGCATCATTATTCCGAATTATTCAAACTGTCTGGTCTGACTGTTTTGTGTTGCTGCAAAAATTTATATATGATAGGTGCAGTTGAGTACAAACTATTTGTGGGCTCTCTGAATAAACAGGCTAGCGGAAAGGATGTTGAGGAAGTATGTTGCTTTTACCAGTAAAACTTTCACATTATAGACTGTTATAGCACTATTTAAAGCAGGACAGATTTGTGTTTTCTTGCAAATGAGAATGTATGGAACAAGGCAAATGATGCCCTTGTTACTTGGTTAATTATCAACTTCTTTCCTTCCAAAATGTTTAGTTTTCCTTTAATAATGTGACATGCTTACTGTTGTGAACAGAAGTGATTGATTGTTCTCTTGCATCAGGTTTTCTCAAAATATGGACGAGTTGAAGATGTTTATCTTATGCGTGATGACAAGAAGCTAAGTCGTGGTATGTTTTCTCCATACATGTGATATTAGCTTGAAACCTGGTTGTGGGGTGGGACTGTGTTATTGAGAATCATTGTTCTAAGGTTACAGATTGTTTCTCTGTAAAGTTTGAAACAACTGATGCATTCAGAACTGTATGTGCGGTTTGTATTTGACAGCAGTACCAACCAAATAATATTTTCCCTTATTTTTGTCTGAAGGATGCGGTTTTGTCAAATACTCTCGTAGAGATATGGCACTGGCAGCTATTAATGCACTTAATGGAATATATACGATGAGAGTAAGATTTTTCCCCCTTCTTTTATCAGTTCTCCTTATAAAAGCTTTTTGTTTATCATCTTGGATGTTTCTCCGTAGGGTTGTGATCAGCCGCTGATTGTCCGCTTTGCTGATCCTAAAAGACCTCGTCAAGGAGATTCCAGGTTTGTTTTCTAGCATTAGTTGATGATGATTCTTCACCAATGAATGCCATCAGATAACTAATTAAGTGTTTGCACAAAGCACGGAGCCATGGACTATTTTCACTTGATCCAGAAATTCACTTCTGCTTATTGTTATGAATACGAGATCATGTCTAAAGCTAGTGTTTTTTTCTTCTTTGGCAACTTTAGCAATATAATCTACAATATTAGCTTAATTTTGACTAGCTAGCCCATGTTTTAGGCGTCCGATATATGACTCACATGCATGTTATGCATGCATCAATGAGTAGGATTTTAACTTTTGTTTGGTTTCCAGGGGCCCTGCATTTGGAACTTCAGGATTTGGTCCTAGATTTGATGCACCAGGCACTAGGTATCCTCCCACCAGCTTTACTACTTTTGTTTGTTGCAAAGGACCGACCATCTTTACTACTGTCTTTTGAATGGTTCGCCTTTTGAATTATTGTCATGTTACTCAATGCTATGCTTTATTTTTGTAATTACTATTTGCAGACTTCCATCAAATAATTCTGATCCTATGGGTGACCATATGCCTCCCCCTAATGCCTGGCGTCCAATCCATCAACCAACTACGGGGCCATCCTTCAATGCTGGTTTTCATGGCATGGGGCCTCCATTGATACCAAGATCTGGTGACATGGCATTGCCTTTAAATGCAGTAAGTATAAATTAAATTATATTGAAAGATGTTTCCCTAAGCCCATTGATAATATTTTTCTTTAAAAGCTACCGCCACCTAAAAATGCTTCCCCCTATCTGTTTTATGCCGAAATGTTTCACTTTTCAATTTTAATTGCTGCCTTGGTTTTGCATTCACTATGGATTTGTTGCTGCATGGTGATTAGTAATAGTATTCCCATCAGACCTATGTTGAAGTTTGGGCTAGTAGATCATGGGCTATATTACTTTCTGTGGTCAATTCTTTTACTGATAAAAAGGTTTGAATTTGTCTGTTGATAGAGAGGTGTGAGCCTGCAAACACACTACTTAGTGAAGTCCTTTAAATACCTTTATGCTGCCTTCTGGGGTTTGTTGCTAAGTGATTGATTGTTATCATAAAATCTTAAACTGCAGTATCGCAAGACTGAAACTGCACTGTCTCATCTCCCTTTTTTGTTAAAAGAATGAATAACCTCATTTAGTGTAGTTGCTTCCGCCAGGTTCTTTAATTAATCACATGACAGCCCGTCACTAACAAGTGACAAATAGGAGTCCAAGAATTTATTAATAATTTGCAATGGAATAGGTTTATTTGGGACCCTTCCTTTCTACTGATACATCTTAACAGTTAGTGGTTAATTTCCATGTGCCCTACTTGCACACACGTGTGCCCCCATGTTAATTTTGTAATTATATTTGAATTGAAGTGGACAAGCGACAAAATGCTGACCCCTAATTGCTCGTTTGATGCAATTTTGCTTCTTCTGTTGTTCTTCATTTTAACTTATTTATTCTTGCATTATCTTGACCTTCTCAAATCTGTTGCTTATACTATGCTTGCATCAATATAGGGCGGTCCTATGACTGGTATGGGAGTCTCCATAAATGGTCGTTTTCAAGCTCAGTCTCCGTCTGCAATGCCGCAACAGGTATTTTGAGATTATCAGTATGCATGTGAATGATGTGAGATTAATGAATAATGAGGCTTCGCTGCCTGTTTGCTATCTTGACTCAGATTAGTAAATTTATATTGTTTTCAGAATTTCAACCAGCCTCTACCACAAATTCCACCTGTCAATCAACAAATACAACTACCTCCATCACAGAAACCTATCCAATCATCTCAGGAGTTTCCACCTTCACAACAGTCATATCCTCAGGCTCCGATGCTCTATCCACAAACATCGGCACTTCCATCTCTCAGGAAGCAGGGTCAGCCACAACCTCTCTCAGCTGGTCCGCAGGGACCGGGCATAAGTGCACAATTTTCAGTTTCTCAGCCTCAAACTCAGCAGAGTGTTTTGTCTGCTACATTTCCTCAGACCTCTCTTGATACCAGCATTCAATCTAATACAGCATTGACTACTCCAAGTAGACAGCAAATTCCTTCCTCTGTGCAGCAGCCACAGCCACTTCAACCTCTTCAGCAATCCCCTTCTCAGTTAGCCCAGTTGGTGTCACAACAAACTCAGACTTTACAAGCAAGCTTTCATTCATCTCAGCAAGCCTTCTCCCAGCTTCAACAACAAGCATTGACATTGCAGCATCATTCAGAAGCTACTAAAACACAGGTATTTTTGGTCAAAATCTCTTCCTGAAATTCCTTTTAATTTGGACTCTCTCTCTCTTCTTTTATTTTTATTTTCTTCCAATTCACTAGTTTAACATTGATTTTATTGCCCAATTTTCTTTGGTTGGACTGAACTATGAAGTTTAGTTTGAATCAGTTATAGACTTATAGTACAAAAGTTTCTTGATAATTGCATTCTTTACATGTGCTGTGCTCTTTGAATGGGAAGACTTTGGTTGATTGGTGTCTAACCTGATTGGCTGTAGTTCTTTGGTCTGTTTGAAGCAATTGATTAGTTTCTATTGTAGTTAGGTTATATTATTTATTCTTCTTCTTCTAGGGTTGCATTAGAGGATGCCTTTTATATAACGATCACATGCTAATGTTTATTTTATTCCTGTAGTCTCAATGGGGTGGGAATGGGACTGTATCACATGCAGCGACCGGCACTCATGTGGCTGCACCTGCCGCAGGCGCTCCTTCATCAACATCAGCCGCTTCTTCTGTACAAGAAATAAGCCAGAACACAACTCTTGCAAAATGTAATTGGACAGAGCATCTATCTCCCGAGGGCTTTAAATACTATTATAATAGTGTGTCTGGGGAAAGCCGGGTAAGAACTTACTTGAGTTGCCGTTAGGTTATTATGAGTTAGTTTGCATTTTATTTGTGGAATTAATTTTTACTAAAATTAACCTGTAGTGGGAGAAACCCGAAGAGTTGACATTATTTGAGCAGCAACAGCACAGGCAGTCTGCTCCGCAGTCTCAAATTCAGTCACAGCCTTCAATACCACCCACCCAGCATATTCCAGAAAACCAACAGGCTAAACCTCAAAGTCATTTCCGAGAACAACAGGTTCAGCCTCAAAGTCATTTCCGAGAACAACAGGTTCAGCCTCAAAGTCATTTCCGAGAACAACAGGTTCAGCATCAAATTCCACAAAACCAACAGGTTCAACCTCAAAGTCATTTCCGAGAACAAGGTCTCCGCCATCAACAAATACAGCAACCGTCCTCGGTAAGCATCTCTATGATATCCTTCATTTGGCACTGAAAGATGATTATGTTAATGACTTTGCTTTTCCAATTGTAGTTCCAGGCATATGGAGTTGCAGGTCATCAAAATGTTCAGGTAATGCTATATCCTTGTCAGTGTATGTTTAACAACAATAGAAGGGATTTCTAATACGCCTTGCAGTCTATACGTGTAACCACGGTTGTTCTGACTTGTTAGCTTCAAATGTCCTTTTGGTGTATAATTGAAAGTTGTTTGACTTTTTAGGATCATGGTTATAAACAGTTACAGACGCCATTTGTTTCTGCTGGTGATTCTGGACGTTTTTCACAGGTATAACATTTATCCTTTTCACCTTCCTTTTATTTTATGGTGCCTTTTTGACTAATCATAATTCCTTGATCCATTTCAGGGTATTAATGTACAAGAGCAGATGTGGAAAAACAGGCCTGCAGGTTCTAGTCCTTCCACCAACTCTTCTAACCCCAGTTTGAACACATGCACACACAAAACACAAACTACATGAGCTGTTTTGTCGTCATCTTTCTATCATTTTGTTGTCTTTTTGTAAAGAGGCAATGGTTATTCATAAAGGGGGAATGTGGGATTATGAATATGTTTGCGTTTTTATCGTTTCCAAGAGTTTGGTAGGGACAATAGAGGGAATAAGGGACACCAATAGTATTCAAGCTGGGTGGATGAAACTAAAGGTATCGTTTATTTTGAAAAAGTAATGCTCTTGGTTGGAGAAAATCTTTCAACCCAGTTATTAGACTATTGATGTGCATAAAACTGAATTTGGGTGGTAAATACTAACAATAAAAAAGTTCAACATTGTAGAAACAAGGATTTATGATGGATAGGTGGACATAAAAGAAGATAGAATTGTAAGTGAGAATTAGATAAAAAAATTGGTGGAAGTTCACTTATTATGGAAAATGCTAGAATCCTCTTTGTTAGTTTGGGCGCTTGTGGAAAATATTTGTGGAAGCCCCAACAAGGAGGGTCGATCATAGGAGCAGTAGTCCAATAGTTTAAATTTAAAGTAAAATGAGATTAAAGATGATTAGGCCCAAAACATTAAGGATGATTTAGATTTAAATAGTTCATCTTTATACTTGATTTACGGCGGTGCTGCCTTGTAAACCTCCTTTGCTATGAATGTCGAAGATGGGTGGTCAGGCTATGTTTGTTCCTTATATATTTTATTTATAATTTCATTGCTGACATATCTTGTATTGTTTTCAAATGCAGGAGTCTGAGGTGGCACATACATCAAATCTGTTGCTGATGGGAGGTAGAGGACCACCACCTTCATTTTGACCCAAAGTGACATGTAACCCATATATTTGCATTCATGAGTTACTTAGGTCCTAATTGTTGTGATACTGTCACTGTATGGCTCGGCAATAAGGGCTGTGAGGAGCAATACACCTTGGAAGGAAATGATCTATCCAGATCGTGTTGTAACATAGGCTTTGCTTTAGTTATAAATTTTAACTTCACCATTAATTTAGAGAGTATATAAAGTTCAATATGGTGCTGTTGTTTTACCTAACAAAATCATAATGTGCTAAAGAAAGTAATGTCTCATTTTGGTTATAAAGAAGCTACTCAAAGCTTGATTAAAGTAATGATTATTAATTGATTAGCATTTAGCACCTTACCATCTCGTACTTAACATGATTTTTCCTAATAATGAAATAGCACACAACCATCATACTGCGTTTACATAGAGCATCATCAACCTGGATTAAATTAGTTAATAGTTCGGCAGTCCCTACGAATCTGCCCATTACTTTCCATTATTGATCCCAATCTTCCCATTTTTATCATTGAATTCTTGAAGTCCTGAAAGAAAGCGAACTGGTTTTCTACATAGGTTTCCACAATCTGTTTTGTCTGATCATTCCCATTCACCAGAGTCTGGTCTGATGGAAGCAACCCTTCTCCAGAGAGAAGATTGATATAGTATTGATTATCGAATGTAGCTGGTGTGGCTAGGTCCAGATGTGCAATTCGGTTTCTATTATCTTGTCCCGAGCACAACTGTTGCAATGATGCAACAAATTCAACATTAACATATGGCCCGTCTGAGATGCTGTTACTTTGTAAACGAGAGCTAAATGTTGAGCAGCGGGCTTTTCCGATAGTGTGCGCCCCTGAAAATAGGGTAAAAGTGAAGAATAAATGCTAATATTTTCTTGATTAACATGGGAATAAATTACAATTTCTGTAGATTATTAACCTGAGAGGGCAACCATGTCTTGAAGTGTAAGGCCAACGTTTTCAAACTTGGCCACAAGCTGATCAACAGTTGAGTTTGGGCCTGGAATGTTATTATTTGCTCCTTCCTTGCTAGCTATTATACTATCTTTTCTTCCCACTTCTACCTCCCAAGTTGGTCCTCCTGACTATAATAGCACAGTAGTTCATCATGCTTGAATTTCATCAGAATAATAATTGGTTAAAAAATAAAATAAGGTTTTTACAACCAAAGGAGCAATGACAAACCAGAAGAACTGAATCTCGAGCCGCAGTTGCCAATATGTCAGCACAAGAAACAGTTTGTGGACAAATAAGTTCTAGTTCAGATTTTATTTCATTGATTACATCAAATCCTCTAAGTGAATTCACGTTTGGAGCCGCAGTTTTCTCACCAACAAAGAGTTTTGTGTCATCCAACAAGACTGAAGCATCACAGCCCTAAAAAAGCCAAAACATAATACACGTTGAAGAAAAATCCTTAACTTTATAGAGATTAAAAATATATATTTAACCATTTTAAAATAAATAAATAAGACTATATGTGAAGGCAGAGAAAGAAAGGCTTGCATTGACAAAGCAATCATGAAAATGAAGTCTTAGCAATGAGGCTGCCATTCTTGGGTCACTAGAGACAGCTTGTTCCACCCAAGAGAAGATTATGCTCTCAGCTTCAGGGCAACTGTATTGGTATATATCAGTCCCTAATTGATTTCCAGTAATCTCACCACCATAAGCTTCATTCACTTTGGCTGCAAATGCTGAAGTTACTAGACACAATAATAATATTACTAACTTTATTATAGCCATATTTTTACTATTCCTAGATATTTAAGTTAAGGAATGTTTATTGAATTGGCATGGTAGGCACTGTTCTTATATAGTATAGGAAGTTAGTGGTTAAGCTCAGTGATAAAAAGAAGCTAACTGAGTCATGGTAAAAAAGGTGAACAAATCAAATGGTTATAGACAGAGTCAAGCATTGAAGTGGTTAGAGTAGTAGTAAGTAGTTTGTGATTACCTCATGCCATGTGCTATTGCGTTCCATTTAGATTCTTTTATCTGCTACTACGTATATATATTAGATGCAGCAATGATGTTTGGTTACTAGTTACTACTACATGAAGACTCGGTCCAAATTTTAAAAACTGAAGTTCATCATATCTACAACTAAATTGTTGGCAAGATTATTAATTCTTTGATTATGATCACACACTTTTACAATGTGTTTCCAAATAATCTATACAAAGAAAATCATAACATAATGTAACTTATTACTATAACTTGTAAGTTGTAACTTAAATCATCCAACAGCTTTAAATGACCTTGCTATTATTGGGCGTGTCGTTTTGAGATAAATTAGATTTGTGTTTGTGCATGTTTTGAACATTTAATTTTGGACATGATAGTTCAACACCGGCCCCAACTATTTCGAGGCTATGTAAAAATATTAAAAATAGGTCCTAATAAAAAATAGGCAACAAGTGTTTGGATTGACTTGTCAATAAAGATGCTACTTCATGTCTCTACTAAGATCTGATATAGTTGTCCTCTTCAACTTAGTCATGTTTTGATAACTGATGTCTTAGATGTTATTCGCCCTCGAACCTAGTTTGTTTTTGTCTTTTTGCTTTGCTTTTCTTTTCTAATGTATAAAATATTAAATAAAAAATAGTGCAAAAAATTTATAAAAAATCATCCTCTATTAAATTATAAATAGCACTGTTTAAATGAGATGATAGAGGAATTTTTTAACTTAACTAAGGTTCTAGAATTCGATCTCTGGTTTGGACATACAACAACTATAAAACTCTTAGGAAGAATTTTCCGCCTATTTGAATCCTACAAGGTGTAAGGGATTAATCTCATATCTGGTCACCCAATGATCAATTAAATTTATTTAATTTAAATAAGTTAGGTACTTAAAATTTTATTAAGTTTGTCAACAAATCTGCATAAAGCAATGATCGAGTTCAATTTCATATAGAAATAATTTTGTCTGACTTTGATATCTTTTAACTTAACTTTAAATTATCAAATTTCATTCTCTTATAAACTAAAAATTAACATGAATATTGATGAATTTGTCTGCTATTCTGACTAGTTATACAGTGTTAAGTGTTAACTTCATCAAAGATCCACATATTAAGTATCATATTCATGTTGTGCTGATTAAAGATAGAAGAGAATTACTCTTTCAAACCAATATTTCTCTCTATCACACTCTTATAGAATGAAATCAATGTGTCCAGAAGTCCTAGCTCAACTGGCAGAAAATGCTGAAATTGCTAGGCCGGACGTCCATGACCTAGGTTCGAACCCCGGTCACTCCACTTGTGTGTGTGAGTTTATTGGTAGCTTTGTCATATCGTCTATATACCAAATAAAAAATAGAATGAAACTAATGTGCAGATTTTTTTGCAAAACTTGAAACTTCATGTCAACTTCTTAACCCATACCTCTCATCCAGAAGGACTCCGTGATCTTCTTAAAAATAACGTAATAGAGCCTTCGAATAATTTCTTTTTTTTAGCTTTATTTTTATTTATTTAACTTACGTAACCAAAAAAACTAAAAATTAACACAACTTTGTACCAAAAAAACACAAAACTCATCTTCAGTAAAAAAAAAAAAACACAAAACTCATCTATTTATTGGCATATCAGTCTTTTCAAAAGTAGACTAAATGTTCTTTTTAAAAATTTCAACAGAAAATTTTATAAACATACTTTTTTTTGACAATTTTTTTTTATAAACATACTATTAGCTATATCAAACTTTTAAAACTTACCAAAAAAAAAATATCAAACTTTTAAAAAATTAAACTATACTTAAATATAAATCTATAATAGATAATATAATATCAAACTTAGTTTTATTCGTCAATATAGAATAGCTTAAGTGGTATAAATTGAGTGACAAAAGAATTAGATAGGGGTAAAAAAAAAAAATTAGATAGGGGAAATATAAAAAAAAAAGAATTAGATAGAGGAGGTTCAGGAATCAATTACTGACAGAAGTTGTCAAAAAAAAAAATTACTGACGAAAGTAATTTATCTTTTCAACGTAAAAAAAATATTAGACTTTAAATAAAAAATCTTCATTAGATTTTTTTTATTTTATAAAATCATCATTAGATTCATAATGCTAATTCGTGCTTTAAGACTTTTTATTTATTTTATTTCTAAAAAAGAAAGAATCTTTTAGAAGTATTATTTTTTTATCTTCTAAAAAAAAGATACAATTCATAAAAATATTTGAGTAAAAAATAAAGGATATTGTTAGAAATTCTGTCTATATTTAAACAAATTGTGGCCCATTGGTCCAACTTATTTCAACCCTAATATAAATATTACTCTGTCCGATTCAACTCAGTCAAAGTAAAAACTCGTTTCGTGTTCAACACGGTTTGTAAAACCTGCTTTATTCACCGCCGGCAAAGGACAACAATGACGGCGAAAGTTCCGGTGGAAGGAAAACGCAACATTCTAATCACCAGTGCTTTGCCTTACGTCAACAACGTTCCTCATCTCGGCAACATTATTGGATGTTAGTAACTTCTCTTGTTCTTTCTCTTTCTCTTCTCTGAAGTCTTAACAAGTTTGTTTATTTGATTGATTTATGATTTGATTTTGATTTTAACTATTCAGGTGTGTTGAGTGGCGATGTATTTGCTCGTTACTGTCGTCTTAGGGGTTACAATGCTATTTACATCTGCGGAACTGATGAATATGGAACTCCGGTTGAAATTAGTGCTTTGAAACAAAACTGTTCTCCTAGACAAATTTGTGACAGGTATTATTTTATTTCTTTCTTACTTTTCTATTATAACATTGTTAATTAGTTGATCAAGGAGAATGCTAAGCTAGTAACCATTGCCCCGGACTCTTTAAACACTTTAACCGGCGCATTCAAAATTGTAATGTTTAATTTTTTGAATAAAAAGTTAATAAGTTTCTTTAGATGGAATGTTTAAAGAGTATTTGAATAAGAGTCTTTTCTCTATGTGTCTTTGTGTAGATACCATCCTATTCATAAGGAGGTGTATGATTGGTTTGATATAAAGTTTGATCAATTTGGGAGGACCTCTACCCCTGAGCAAACTGAACATTGCCAGTCCATTTTCAAAAAGCTACTTGATAACAAATGTTTATCCGAGAAAATAACGAAGCAGGTGATCATTTGTCTTTGTATTTCTTTAGCTCAAGTCTATTTATTGACTATTGTTGGCACTGGCATCACTCCTCTCTCAAGAGTTGTTTCCTGTGTCAATATTTTTGCAAAGGGTCTTTGTTATGCTTCACTAAAATGCCTGTCAAATTTCAGCTTTACTGTGATACATGCGAAAGGTTCTTAGCCGATCGTTATGTGGAAGGTACCTGCCCAACTGCAGGCTGTGAGTATGATTCTGCTCGAGGAGACCAATGTGACAAATGTGGAGAGCATCTAAATCCAATAGAGTTGAAGAATCCCTTGTGTAAGGTAGTAAACGCCACCCTCCCTAGATTTTAGCTCAATGTCTTGCTGCCAATTAAGTAATTTTATCTTTCCTATTCGTGGAAATGTGGAATCATTTCTGTACCGTATGTTTGATTTTCGTGGATGATCTTAGGATATTGAATGGATATGTATTGAAACTTTTAGTAGCTTTTTATTTTTCATTGCAGTTTTGTTTTCCCTTTTCATTGTGTTTTATTCTTTGGTTATTCTTTTTCATACTTTGTATCACAATTTTGGAAGCACACATGTTTATTTCCTATTTTATTACTTGTCATATTCCAGTACAATTTTCTAGTTGATTAGGAGTTTAGACAAGTTTTAAGGTGAGATCTTTTGGCATTTGTGACAGGTTTGTACAAAAAGTCCCCGTGTTCGTGAGACAGAGCACTTCTTTTTTGAACTCCCTCTATTTCAAGATAAATTGGAAAAATACATCAATAAGATTTCTGTGGATGGATCATGTAAGAATTCTATTCAAATAGCAAATGGATGGTTCAAAGAAGGATTAAAGCCATCTAGTATTACCAGAGATCTTAAGTGGGGGGTTCCTGTTCCGCATGAAAAATACAGTAACAAGGTAAGCTTTTCCATTGTGTCTTTCAAAATGTTCGTTGTTTTTTTCATTCAGTAATTTATAAACTATTATCTTTAAATTGGAAGGTTTTCTATGTTTGGTTTGATGCACCTATTGGATATATATCAATCACGGCATGCTACACAAATGATTGGGAGAAATGGTGGAAAAACCCAGAGAATGTGGAGCTGTATCAGTTTATGGGAAAGGATAACGTAAAATTCCACACCGTAAGTTACTATCTATATGCAATCTGATGGCTTCATTGTTATCATGTGCAGTTTTTTATCTGGTAAAATAGATTTTTTTGTCCGCCTTTATTAGAGAGCTTAGAAAAATTACTTTCCCTGGAAAAAGGTTTCTTGAGTATGTTATAAGCAAACTGAAAATACTGATCAACATGTGTCCGTCCTATTCTCTAACACTTGCTTCTTAATACTGAATTTGACACCTCTTTCGTTGCCCTTATATAATGCCAACGGATCTCTTCATTGTTTAAAATCTTGGTGTAGCAGCTATTTGCTCAATGAAGTTTTACAAAAATAGCAACTTTAACTAGCTTTTCTTTGCTTGATAGAATGGGTTGTATTTTATGGAAATTGGTGAAATATTTCTTTGGTAACTGATGGAATTTTTTTTTCAGATATATTTTCCATCTTATCTACTTGGAACTGGTGAAAATTGGACTTTAGCAAAGACTATTAGTGCTACTCAATACTTGACATTTGAATCAGGTTAGTAATCTGTTTCGCATAAGTTTTCTGAAACCAAACAGGCACAACATTGAATAAGTTATGGTATTTGTAATTTGACCATTTTAAAGTAACAAAATTTTACTTACGTGATTTGTAGGAAAGTTTTCTAAGAGCAATGGTCTCGGGGTATTCGGTGACAATGTGAAAGATACTAATATTCCAGTTGAAGTATGGAGATATTACTTGCTCATAAATAGGCCTGAGGTGAATCAATTTCAAACATATCTTGTTAACACTTTTTTATATTTATACAGATCATGAATATAAAATAAATATTCATTTTCTATCCTGTCACTGAGTACATGGAATATGTTTATGCATTTGTAGGGAAAAGATACAATATTTACATGGTCTGACTTGCAAGCAAAATTAAATAATGAGTTGCTGAATAGTTTAGGAAACTTCGTCAACCGAGTTTTGAGTTTCATTGCCAAACCTGCAGGTTGGATGAGCTCTTTTGTCATTTTTCTCGTGAAATCTCTGCAGATTAGTTGCTATAAATATTTTAGAATTACATACTTGCCCTTATCATAATATTTGGGAAGGCAGAAGATCTATATCTATTCCTTTCTTCATTATGGCTACTATTTATTGAAGTTGATTATTTTACTACTTTTCATTGAATTTACATATTTTGTCTTGTAAAGGTGAAGGATATAATTCCATTATTCCCAATGTTCCTGATGATGTAAGCGGTGACTCCCACGATCCAACCAAAAAATTGGCTGATAAAGTTTCTGCATGTTTAGATCAATACATAGAAGCAATGGAGAAGGTTTTTCTAATCTCCCTTTTCAAATATCATGATTTTATAGGGTCTGTTTGATCTGTGTTTGTATTTTATTTTATTCTGAAAACTGTTCTATATGACAATTTTTGAAATTTTTTGCATAACAAAGCAGAGAAATCTGTTTGGTGATATGATAATTAATAAACAATTGTAAATGCGAGGAAAAAACGCCTGAAATAAGTTATATACAACATTTCCCACCGGAATGTACTTTTTTACTTCTAATCTGCTTATTGCCACAGTCTGATGGTACTTCTTATTGTAATATGTGAAGGTTGAACTGAAGAAAGGATTAAGAATTGCAATGAGCATATCTCATGAGGGGAATGCATATTTGCAGGTAACTTTGGAATTGCTACATTCTCTATTTTTGTTTCCATCCTACCCCAAATATTCATTCACACTATTTTGATGTTAAATGGCTGTCTAAGCTGCGTCTAAAGTTCTTGTGCAATGTCCTTTGTAGGAAACTGCATTTTGGTGCCTTTACAAGGAAAACCAATCTCTGTGCTCCCTTGTTATTAAAACTGCTGCTGGGATTGCATACACTCTTGCTTGTTTACTGGAACCGTTTATGCCATCTTTCTCCCTTGAGGTAAAATAACTTTTCTGTATATTTGTCTTCCTCTTTTGTTGGTATTTTGTTTAGTTATTCTACAACATTATCGATGCTTCTTTGTTTTCTCGCCCTGAAGGTATTTAAGCAGCTCAATTTGTCTACGGAGATACATCTTTCACTTTCTGATGATAATATTGATAGAGTAAGAAGACCCTGGGATATCCTAAGTGCTGGACATAAAATTGGAACACCCAAGTTATTGTTCAAGGAGCTGGTATGTGGTTTGCTTTTTGAAATTAGTTAAGTGATTCAAGTTTGCTTTTGCTTTCGAGTCAATGATTGTTGTATTGAAAATCCTTGACCAGAAAGATGAAGAATTGGAGTTCTACAAGGATAAGTTTGCAGGAAGTCAAGATGATAGGATTAAACGTGCAGAAGCTGAAGCTGAAAATGCTGCCAAAAAATTGAAGAAAACAACAATTTCAGGTTTTTTATTCCACCCATTTCTAAATAGAATTGTTATATGAACATCAATTTGGCACACCTAAATTTGACAACTTTTTAACCCTCTTCACACATGTAATAAATAAAGTGTTAGATTTGGTTAATAGATATAGCAGGTATTGCAATTCATTAGCCACCAATTTAACTTCATTTACCACGAATTTGAATGCGATTAACCACGGTTTTCAGGTGTTTAAATCCAAAAGTAGGCGGAACACCTGAAATTGTGGTCAATAAAGTTCAATTGTAGGTTAATGAGTTATCAATCTTGGATTGATCAGTACTTCAAGAATTTATTATTCTTTCAAAGCTCTTCTGAGATCTTCCTAAACTACACTTTCCTTGAAAAGAAGTTGTTTTTAATAAGCATTTTTTAGTTAATATAATACATTGAAGTTGTTGCACACATTGTTATGTTAGTTGTAAGCTTAACAAATTCAGGCTTGATTGTTGCAACAGATGGCAAAGGGAAGAAAAACAAGACTGCTGTTCAACAAGATATTACCATCACCAGGCTTGATATTCGGGTTGGTGTTGTAAAAAAGGTTGAAAAGCATCCTGATGCAGATTCCTTATACGTTGAAGAGATTGATGTCGGTGAAGAACAGACTAGAACCGTTGTCAGTGGACTTGTCAAGTATATACCAATTGATGAATTGCAGGTTACTCTCGGATCTGTTATCTATAATACACCCTTTAAATAAAAGTTGCGAAGGTACTGTTTTATCTACTGATTAATTATTAATAATTAATTTTAACAACTTCCTTCAGAACCGAAAGGTGTGTGTGCTTTGCAACCTGAAGCCAGCAGCCATGAGGGGCATTAAATCCCAAGCAATGGTTCTTGCTGCTTCCATTGATGATCACAGCAAGGTAAGGAAAAACACACAATGCTTTCGATTGAATTGATTACGAGTAATTTCATTGAAATGCGGCAGTTATAGAGTTCTAAGTTCTTATTGCTGTGCGCCCTTTAGGTTGAGTTGGTTGAACCACCCAGTTCTGCTTCGGTTGGTGAAAGAATTACATTCCCGGGACATGAAGGTAACCCGGATGAACTCTTAAACCCGAAGAAGAAAGTTTGGGAGACATTGCAAGTCGATCTGCAGACTAATGAGGAGCTAGTGGCGTGCTACAAAGATGTTCCACTTACCACATCAGCTGGCATTTGCAAGGTTTCATCGATATCTTGCGGATCAATAAGTTAGACAAAATTATTATTATTATTATTATTGTAATGAAAATAATTATTATTGTAATAAAAAAATTATTACTATTATTATTTTTTTGTGATGTTCCTAGGGGAAGAAGATCTTAATAGTCGAGAGTTCAGTTGTGAGCTAATAATTATTTCACCCAAAAATCAAACTATTTTTTATTTTAGTTGGTGGATATATTAATTTTGTCAATGTTTATATCTAAATCTAAATCTAAATGATATGATATTTTAAAAATTTAACCTCTACCAAACATTAGTTGATCAAGTGGTTAACGACACTTGACTTGGTAGGGAAGAATTTATTCCCTTGAAACTATTTAACCAAACTCTATATATCTATCAAAGTATTTACTATTTAACCTCTACCAAAGTATCTTGAATCAAATCATCTTTATAAAGAAATTTATCTAATGGTTCCAATATATATTATGTAACCATCTTAATTTGCAGTGGTCTACTTTTCCCAATATTTGGATACATTTCAAAGAAAAATAAATCTCTTCACGAACAAAAACTATATGTCAGTCTCATCAAATTTTCTTTCTTATCCAATGAAAATATTTTTTTGGGATACATCATCGCAGCTGACTCGAGTTGACCTCACCAAGGTCAAAGCCATTAATAGGTGGCCTGTAAAGTCAACTCATGACATATTGTACTTTCTATGGATAAACTTCATTTATATAGAAGTTTCGTCAAGAATTTAGCCATAAATAAAGTTATGTAGTTCTAGGCAGGAAGTGATTTTGTGTTAATTGATTTTGAGGAAACCTTTTTGATTGTGATGATAAAATTTTTTTGGCAAACTATGGTATCGTTTTTGTGCAACTATATAGACTAATCATTTGAGATAAAGTGTGATTTACGCATTTGTAGAGATTAATTTGTGCTACATTAATGAGACCATTTGTGCTACATTGTATTATGTACCTCCGGACCTAATTATAAAGAAAATTTTACTTTTTTTTAATTCACTAGATTCATAATGAATTTAAAATGTAATTTTTCTCTTATATTTAAGACGAGAGAGAGTATTTAAAACCGAATGACATATCATAACCGGACTTCCTTCCTTGATGAATGAGTAAATCATTCTACTAGCATATAGTAGTACTAGACAGAGTTTGGATGAAATTAAGATGCTTAAATAATACTATTCCCACGAATCAAACGAGTTGTATACAAATGACTAGACCTCTCCCCACACTATTGATTCGATTTCTTTTAAAGCATCAAATTAATTGGCTCTTTCAAGAGTTGGATTACAATTAGATACGATCAACTTTTATGTTGCGTGACTTTTTCAATTTCATAACATATATATGCATGCATGGCTGTAAAGTTTTGGAATACCATAAAAGTCACGTTTCTAGCAGAGAATATTCATTCATTAATCACCTGCACCAGCACCACGGTTGAAAATATTGCATAAATTAAAATGTTCATCACATCAAAATTCTCTTCATTTCTTGAAATGGTTTTTTATATTTCTAGATTGTTTTCACACTAATGGCAATCCAAAACAAATAAATTGAAACAAGTAGAAGGAATGAAAACTATGAAGTACAAACTATAGCTTGAAAGACATCCTAACCTAGATATATATAGTCAAACTAAATAAAGGTTCTATCTATACATATCAATATATTACTTGATTTTAACCCCTACTCATAAGCTGAAAATCCAATTGTGTCTCCATTTAACTAAATTATCCACATTGTATGCCAAGAACACAAACAACATGAATACAATTGAAACAACTCTTAAATCACAAACCAAATACCCAAGTAGCCACAAACAATGTACATGCCAATTGATGCATTTACAAATTTGAAAGAAAATTTATAAAAATAAACAAATAAAAATTCAAGAGAATCATATATATTTAGAGGTGGAGGAAATCTAAATAGTCCAAAACACTGTATGCCAAATGAAAAACAACAACATCCTTCTATATCCATCATGCACTGACAACACAAGCAATGCAAATATAATGCAATTGAAACAAATCCCTTATTAAATCACAAACCAAATATTCAAGAGACGATACCAATAAATGCAATTGAAAATTTAAAAGGAATTTTAAAGAATAGACGATAAAAAATTCAAGAGAATCATATATTTAAAGATGATCGAAGGGTTCGATTCTCAACAAACATAAGGAGAATTCCATTATGTATATCTACTCCTACTAGTTATTGGTATATATGCACACCAAATTCATTAATGATCATAGGTCTGGTCATATAATATAAACTGGGTGTGTATGCATGCACAATGACATTCATTTGGATTGTAAATACCTAAGCTAGGAAAGAGATAATAGTAGTATATAGAGAATGGATTCTGCTACTATTACTAATTCTATGCAATAGGGCATGAAGAAATATCTATGTATACTGGAAAATGCAATATATACATCTCATTATCTCATCACATCATTTATATATCTTTTGCAATCAACAAGAAATGAGCCATGCCTCTTGCTATATATTTCCCTATAAGGAAATACACATCATGATTGAATGGTAGAACCCCCATCTTTGTATATAGCTTATAGGGTAAGATGATGAGAAAAGCCATCCATCATCATATACAAAAAGCTAAACGGTACTACTCAAGTAATCATGTTGCTTACTTTTACCATACCTCATACATTGTGTCATGTCATGGGACAATCATAACACAGTTTTAAGCTCTTCTAATTAATCAAATTTCGTCTTCTAATTGTCTTCCCTTTCTCTATAAAGTCTCTATATATCATACTATAGTTGAGTTGGAAAACAAGATTAAGTTAAATATTGTAACAATTAAGGCAAAAACCCTAACCCTAAGTATTCCTACAGATAAAAAACAATGCAACCATTAATGTGGATGACATGATGATAAAAAAGAAGAAGATAAAAGGCTAACTTAGAAAGGGAAAAAAAGAAGTACCAAAAATGGAAGAAATCTAGTTACAATTGAGAATAAATAACATCATAAAAGGAAATTAACAAGAAAGAGTTAAAAAGCAGCAAAATCATCAGAATCTAATAAGGGAACATTCATGATATAATAATAATTATATATAAATAAAAGGAAACTCTAATTAAAAAGTCTCAAGTCTCATATCAACACATGCCAACCAAAGTGTGGTTTAGTTTCACTAGAAGAAATAACCTTCTAAACACAAAGCACTTCAGAAGCACAGACTCAAAGAGTTTTCCATAACCATATGATCAGATAATTAAAGAACCTTAACTAAATACTAGCTACTAGATATTAATATTAACTAATATACAAGTCAAATAATACTAATTAATAGCATAAATAAGCTCTCCCCCCGGTGCTAAAGACAAGAGCTAACAAAAGTTGATGTCTTTGATCTGAATCAAATGCATAAACTTTTATCGACTTAATTGTCTCTTGTATTTAAGACTGAAGGGAGTATGAGTATCATTAACTGGTTAACATACATCTTCATAATTGATCTTCTTCACATTCCTTCTCCAACTCCAGCTCTAGCTCCTCCAATCTCCATTGGCGCAACCATGTCCTGCAGAAGTCCATTGTTCCTCACCATATTATCTCCACCATAATTCACTTGATTTTGAAGCAATCCACCAAAAGATGTCGAAGAGTTCAGAAAATTATCAGCAGAGTTAACAGCATTCAAAGTTGGAGCAGTGTTGAAGGAGTTGTTATAGTTGTTATTGTTAAATAACAAAGAAGGCACTGCTTGCTGCTGCTGAAGCACATTCCGATTCAGATCATCCTGAAGTCGTTGAAATTGTTGCGACCTAGACGTCAGAAGCTGATTTTCAAGAGAATTGTTGCCAAACCCACTAGTTATATTGTGATGTTGAAGAACCTGCTCTTGAAAACCAGAAAGTTTTGGCATGATCCCAAAGTTAGCAGCTGGCATCATAATCGGGCATAGGTGGTTGTGTTGACCTTCATAGCTGGTTAGCACCTTAGAAGGCTGAGTGGCCGAACGCTCTATACGCTTCTTCACCTGACAATCAATGGCAGTGCAACGGAAATAGCTCCTGTTTTCCATACCAAACAAGATAAATAAAATAAAAGTTTGATTGAAAAAGTTAAATTAGAGAATATGTGTACTTAGTTTACTAATATAATCTAAAGATATTAAATAAATAAAGTTTGGTTTTAAACAGGGTCGTTGATCTGGGTGCAAGAGAATCATCTGCATCCACTTGCACTCAGATCTAACGGCTTAATTGCAGTAGATATTATATACATATATACCTTGGATAAGGGCTGTTTTTGACAGGTTTTTGGCCATACTTGCGCCACCTAAAACCATCATCCTGAATATCCACATCGGTCTTTGTCTCGAAAATAACTCTTGGTGGTCTTTGATTCTTTCTGCTCTTCCTCTTCCTTGGTTTCACCCTACACATACACAAAGATTAATCTCATTTTCAGCTTCACTCAATTCAAACAAAACAAAACAATAATTATAATATTAGTTTTCTCATTCCAAAAAAAAAAAAGCAAAAACACATGGAAATGACACTGACAACAGTAAATAACCCGTAAATCCCGCTCAAATGAAATACACAGACAAACATATACACTTCATCATCTTCCTCAATCTTCTTTTCTTCAACTGTAACTGATCTTTTTAGTCAATTACAATTTTTTATTTTCAATTAATTAATTAAATAAATAAATAAAAAAGAAGATTTTTTTGAACTCACGGTTTCTTAGCTTTCTGATCTTGATCATTTCGTTTCTCCACTATTCTGATCCCATCATCTCCATCTTCTTCAAATTCAAGTTCAGGTTCATCTTCATTCTCTGCAACTGCTACTATTGATTTGTTGGAAACACCAGCTTCATTGGAAGAAGAAGAAATCGACGGCGAAAAAGAAACAGGAGTCGCCGGATTGTTCAAAACCTCAGATACAGCAGCCGGAGATGGCACCGGTAGCGGTAACGGAGGCAGCTGCAGGTTAAGTTGGGTGGTAGCAGAAGCGGATGATGCTGACATGTCAACGTCAGCATCAATGGTGGGAAACCAATCGAATAAAGTTGAAGAAGAAGTAGTGAAATCATGGTGACTTAACTCGTCGATGTAACCAACAAAAGAAGAAGCTTTTTGATTGTTATCAGATTGTGATGGTGGAATCATATCAAATATGCTACATGCTGGCAACGGTGGTGAGAAAGGGAAGTTAATCAGCATATTTCCTTGGTTCTTGTTTTCTGTTGAAGATGAACTTGCCATGATCACTTAACTGGAGCTTCTCTCTCTTCTGTTCTGTGTATAAGATGGTGTGTTTTTGTGAGAGTGAGTGCTATATATATTGGAGGACTATAATAAATAACCTTTGCACATATTCCTCACCTTTCTCTCTCTTAATTTTATTTTGTCTCTAATTATTTAATGAAATATGTTTTAAGTCTAAAGTATGTGAGACTCTTTATTAATTCAACTTTGTTTGTTTGTAGAATGAGGAGCGTTAGTAATATTTTCTTTTGAATATATTTTTTAGCACCGATTTATTTATTTATTGAAATGAACGTTGTCTCTTACATTGGGAATAGATCCCAGGTCAGATCAGATATACATGAGTTTCACCACAATTGAAAACTTAGTGTTAAAAAAAGATTAGAAAAAGAGTAATAGTATTCTTCTTCTTTGTAATAATAAATGAGTATTTGGGATAGAAGTTTGACTTTTGTTGATACGTTTTTCGGTTTCACTTTCATCTAAGTCTTTGTAAAATATTTACATTAAGTTATTTTGATTTTGTTTGTAGGAGAGGAGGAGTGTTAGCAATATTTTCTTTTGAATTTGTTTCTTTTAGCACTGACTGATTCATTTATTGAAATGAACATGTGTCCCTTACTTTGGGAATAGAACTCTGATCAGATATACATCAATTTCACCACAATTGAAAATTAAGTGTTTAAAAAAGATTCGAAAGAGAGTGATGTTAGTATTCATCTTCTTTGTAATAATAAATGAGTATACGACAAAGGGACAGCAGGATGAGAAAGAGAAAAGGACATTTTGGGAATTTAAATTTTTAAGTAAATTAAAATGTGATCTCTAAGTTAAAGTTTGACTTTTCTTGATAAGTTTTTCGGTTTCACTTTCATGTAAGTCTTTGAAAATTGCATCTCATATTGCATTTTGATAATTAAGCATGGTTTTTGTCTTAAAAAATTTTGTTTTCATTTGAGTTTGTAAACTTACATTAAGTTATTTAGACTTCATTTGTAGGAGGAGGAGGAGTGTTAGTAATAATTTCTTTTGAATTTGTTTCTTTTAGCACCGACTCATTCATTTATTGAAATGAACATGTGTCCCTTACTTTAGGAATAGATCCCTAATCAGATATACTTGAATTTCACCACAATTAAAAACGAAATGTTAATAAAAGATTCTAAAGAGAGTGATGTTGTTCTTCTTCTTCTTTGTAATAATAAATTTGTATACGACAAAAGGATAGAAGGATGAGAAAGAAAGTTTGACTCTTTTGGGAATTTAAATTTTTAAGTAAATTAAAATGTAATTCCTAAATTAAAGTTTGACTTTTTTTTTACTTAAGTTAAAGTTTGACTTTTGTTGATAAATTTTTCAGTTTCACTTTCATCTAAATCTATGAAATTTTGCGCCTTTGTTAATTAATTTAGCATGATTTTTGTCTTTAAATTTTTCAGTTTTATTTGAATTTGTAAAATATTTGCATATGATTATATTTTGGTAATTGAACATTACTTTGAGTAAATTTGTTAGTTTCATTTGACTGTGCATTTGATATTATATTTTGATGATTAATTGTGATTTTTATTCTTAAATTGTTTAGTTTGTGAAACATTTGTATCTGATATTATGTCATCGATGATTAAACATTTGATTCGCTTGAACGAAAGAAGAAAGAGAAATAAAATATTTGACCGATAAGACTAATTAATCCATATCATTCACTAATATATTTAGTATATAATTAAGTTGTTTGACCGAAGATTATTTATTTATTTTATTTTTGTTTTTGGTGTGTGAAAGGAGTTTTGGATAGGTTATTATGGTTGAGAATTTGGAAAACAGGTTGGCTTGGGTGGTTTCCCACCATTGCGGTGGTGACCGGGAACCGCCGAGAATCTGAAACGGAAAATGCGTTTACTGCAAAAGAGGACCATTAGTGGGTCCCACTTCACGCGGTTATTTGACTGGTAACCGGTTTGAGAGTGTGAATGAGAGACTGTACACGTGCGCCGCATGTGAATTGTGAATTCACATAATTTATCTTTTCGCGCTATTTTTTCATTTTCAATTTCTCTCTGTGTCAATTGCCAAATTCACCCTTCTTTTTCTTTAATTTTTATTTGTTGTTATCTAACGTTACTTTTGTCACATTTTAATGAACTTTCGCGAAATATAAGTATCAATTTCATAATCTACGGAAAATTCAAGTGGAAAGTATACTTTTTCATTAATATCAAATTAAAGTATTTGTTTTTATGCTGGTAAGCTTATCTCATTTGACAGTAAGATCACATATTGCACCTAGACATGTTAATATACCAAATAAACTATATTTCTTTTTTGTGTAACACTCTATTTCAATACTTACAAACTTGATTGCAATTTTGTGATGTCAATGGAAATTTATGGGCTTGAAATCAATAACTCTAAGGTTTGTATTATACTCTTTATAGTTTGTGAATATTTTTCTCATTAAATTTTGAGAATACTTATTTTTAATGCAAGTGTATGAATAGTACGCATCCGCTACTAGTTTTATTGCTATAGTTATGACTTGTTTTATTATTGCTATGAGCCTATGACCATGGTCTTCTTCAGGAAGTTTCGGCACTTGACACGTTTCATTTTCAGTCTCTTTCAATTACTCTTTCTGTTTTAAAATATAATGGAAAACAAATAAAAAAAATGATGTATTTAATTAAAATTTTAAATTGCATATATTAATTTTCATTGATCAATTTTTTCTTATTTTTGGGACCAAGAGACTAGCATTTTGTGTATATTTTTTTTTTTGTTGGAATAAGTATTTCATGTATTTTTGTAACACTTTTCTCTTTTATGATACACAATTTGTTTAAGTGGTTCAAAACTCTTCAAGTTTTAAATCAATATTTTTTTATATTTTTCTTAACTCTTTAACTCAAATAAGTTAAACTATTTGTCTTTAATTTAATTATGAAAATATTTTATTAATTTATCATAGATACATTTTCTTAAGTTTCTTTTATTCATGCAACTACTAATTAGTATTAGTAGTCCCGTTTTATGTTCTTGGGGGTTTTCTTTAGGTGATTTTAGTTATGGAGGTGTTTGGATATGTCACTGTCGGTGTGTTATTAATGTCATGTGTGATTGATTTTCTCTGACACTTGATTCTTTGACTGATTCTAAATCAGTTGATATTTCAGAGGAGATTGGGGTATTGAGATTTATCTGACTAAGTTTTCATTACTATCGTTGTCTCATCTATTTTTGGCTCACGAAATTGTTTTCTTATGGGTCGATTTCTTTTGTTTTGAGATCGAGAGTTAACGTCTAGTAATATCTTTTGGGTTGGTGTGATGTCTTCTCTAGCGGTCTGGAAGTTGAGAAATGTATTTTTAAGTGTGGGATTAGAAGTTAATCTTTATATATTAGGTGGTGTCTGTATAGGAATCTATTTCATTAGTGTTCCGATTATATACGGCACCTTCAATTATTTGTAGTTCCTCTTTTACATGTCTTTGTTTATCTTGTACAAATACTTGGTTATTAATAATAATATATTTAATTCTTGTCAAAAAAATAATAATAATATATTTACTGCTAAAAACAATTAGTAGTCCTTTTGAAGATTTCATAAATTCCATAGTTGAACCTCTCAAGTGGTGAATTTTCATACAGACGAGCCATGCGAACGATATATTAATTATATGAGATCGCTAGGTTGAAATCTAACTCATCTAAAATGATATTTTCACTTTAAACAATAAACATAATATTTTTTTTGTTCCTTTTTATTTGTTGTTGTAGAAAGAAGAAGAGACTAAAGTAGTAAAATATTTTTTTTTTTTTGAAAACAAGTAGTAAGATATTTTTGTACCTTATATCTTCGTGTTATACCGTCTCTTTTTTGAAATATATATCCTAATTTTAATCCACAAATAAATTCCTACTTTTTTTTTTCACACGCACTTTCTCTTTCTAAAAAATTTGTAAGTTTGTAACAAACTTTACTAAAAAAATATTTGTTACAAAAAAAAAAATAGGAAGAATGATATAATAGGTAAAATATAACCTAAATTATCAAAATGACAAATAATTAAAAATAAATAGTTTTTCTAAAACGACAAATAAAAAGTAACAGATGAAGTAACATGTTGATGTTTTTGTGTTGGTTGCATGTTTGTTAAAACAATGTTGAGGAAAGATGTGTCAACATGTGTGATGTTAGGATCAGATGTGCCAACAGATGTTTCCACATGTGTAAATCTGGGAGTTTGTTTTATTTTTGTATGAAATCTTTTTGAAGATTTGATTTAAGTATATATCACGCGTTTTTATGTTACTTGAGCGTCAAGAAGCGTGTTGTACAAGAAGGTTCAGACACAGGGTTTAATATGCATGATTTTATTTGCATATTTATTTGAAAAATATGTTATTAGTCTGAAACTTGTTTATCAAGAAAGTCAACGAATTTCAGTCTATTTAAAGGAAGATTCTTTTCTTGCTTATAAAAAAAAAGATTTAGAACCTGAGAACTTACAGACTAAAGTCGTCATGTGCCTAATAATAAATCTAGAGTTTTAGTCTTGTCCTTTGTGAGCCTTTGCTTTTGTCACCTTGATGCTTGCATAAGGACTGTGTTTTCGAGTTGTAATCTGAAACTTTTAAACAAGGAATTATTGTGTACTACTCAAAACTTTGAAGTACGATAGTTTATGATTTGTTTGGATAGCATTCTTTAACTTTTGATTGTATTGAATGTAAGGCCGGGACGAAGCACAGTAAACATAGGTTGTTTATGTAAATCTTCAAATCGAGGGAAGTGGACAGATGTTCTCATATCTAGGTGGTTTCCTAGGTAGAAGTCTAGAAGGGTAGTTACAAAGTGAGAAGTGCAACAGGGTGTTTGACTTTGTATTCGTTTTATGCAGTGGTTTTCCTTCCTGACTTGGTATGCCCTTAGGCGATAATACACCGAACTAAGTTAACAAATACTTTATATGCTTTACCTTCTTCTTATTTACTTTTTACTTGTTCATTATGTTTTTTTATTTATTTTTAATTTCACACTTTATTCATTTTAGATAAGCTTATAAAATTCATGCTGTATGAGGCCGTTAATACTACAACCACACCAATTTTGTTATTTGTACCCTTTAACTCGTTGACCCATCCAATAAACTAATTTGGGCACATAATACAAAACTGTTAAGAATCTTACAAATATGCAATGCGACTCATTCAGACTGCCTCCAAATTCAATTACAACTTCCAACTGCCATCTTATAATTGAAACCACCATCTTTATTCTACAACCGACCATTATATTTTAGCATAATATATAGAATTTATTAAGCTAGCTAAATTGTATCGTTATTATTATAACCATAAGAGAATATATTTGATGTTCAATCCTCTCATTATGGTTAGTGTGACTTGCCAAGATTCATGCTATTTTAGAACATTATCAAACTTAGCAACTAACTTAACAAATATTCCCACATTTGAATATTTGAATTAGTTAATGTGAAAACAAATTTATTAACCCGCCGATCATTGGAATAGTTTTATGAGATTCATTTTTAAAATATCTACCAAAGCCTAATTGCATTTTTAAGTAGTAATATATAAAGCTATGTTTCTAGACGTCAAGACGTGTGTCGCCATCAATGATTTCCATACTAGACTAGTGTTTATATTCATTGACGATAGTCATTGTTAAATGAACTTGAATTTAATTTTCAAAAGCTAATTTAAAGAGGAGGTGTCCAAAACACATTTATACACTAAAAAACTAAAAAATTCGAATAATGTGAAACTCCAAATAATATCAACCGTTATAACTTACTATAAAGTAGGATTTTCTATGGTTATTGCGTCCTATTGAAATTGATTTAAGCCATCTGATTTTTAATTAGCAGTTGTGATTGTTTTAATGCATAAATTTGTGTAATATTGGAACCATTTGATTTCAAATGAATGGCTAAAATATGATATTAATGGAAATTGCGTGAAAAGTTTACAGCAAAGAATTTGTATCCCAATAATCACTGCTAATTACGTAGTATTAAGTTTTCGGAAACACCTATTCAATCATATTCGTTTTCATATTAGTTTCTTTTTTTTATCAAGTAGTTTAATAGCTAGAAATTTCATCCTTAATGTAGATAAAAAGGATGAACAAAGTTTAAACCTCAAATGTGTAATGCAATTTTTTATTTTTACAATGGATTTAAGATTTACTGTAAAGCTCAAAAGTCAAATTCATACCACTATTGATATTTGATAATCAGAGTTACACTTACACTTACACAGAGGCGGTCTAGAGGCTTGGCAATAATGATTTTTTTTGTGGCCTCGGACATCAAAATATGTGGGGCTTTAATATTTTTTTTGTGACCCAATCATTCAATTAATGATTAAATACTATATATGCGTCATTAATAACAAGTTTTAACGGTTGGTGTAGTGGTAAGAATTATGGTTGTGATAGGGAAGGTTGTGGCCTCAACTATTCCTAGTGTCTTTTAACAACATTTTTTATATTCTTTTTTTTTGTAGATATATGATATTAAAATTATATTTTTTATTAGAGGTCAACTTTTATTTTTTACTTCAGACTCCAAAAAAATCGGAACCGACGCTGCACTTACACATCATAGACTAGTGAAGCATTGTTTTTAATTAATCTATAACTTCATGTGCTAGAATAGTCTTAATAATTTTTCCTTTTTGTTAAAAATTACCCTCCTTTGAACAAAAACTCGCATATGTGTTTAAAAGAAAAAGACTATTAGTCAAGTGTGATTGTTGTTAGACTTTATAGGAAGACTGTGGTATCATTCCACAATTACATTCAGGAAAGAATTGAAACAATGCAACTTAATTCTAGAATTTGTCTCAACAGAATTAGTGGATCAAGTGAGTCAAATATTGATGCTAAATTAAACGATGGTAATTTTAAAAAATGTTAAGGCGTTGAAAACGCGTGGAAGATGACTACGTGACAAAAAACACAATGCGGCTTTAATTGGGAGGCGACAATAAGGACAAAGGAAACAAACACCATAGGATTGCGTGCACGTCTTTACAAAATGCTCTACTATATGTATATGCTGCTGCTACTAAACTTCTTAGTAGTTCTTACTACATCTTCATGTCAAATTATTTACTCCTTACCCTTTAGTTAACATACAATTGATCTCACTATTTTAACACACATTTAATCTTTTATTAGTGAAGTAGTCTAATGACTATAATTTATAATAATAATAATAATAATAATAATAATAATAATTTTTATATATTTGTGAGCATGACTCACTTTATATTGATAGAAAATTTGCATATAATATGAAGGACTAATCTTCCAATTACAAAAAAAATTCACACACTAAAAATATTGAATTGAGAACCTTGCAAATATTGAATTTGACAACTACTTATTAAACTACAAATAATATATATATTTGACAACTACTTACTAAAAATAATAAGTCCACATTTGATCCGGATATGTATATTGACTCTGTCAATTTTTTTGATACAATTAATAGATTTAAATTAAATTAAATAATATATATTGTAGCCAGTTAGCCACTAGCTAGTCCAGAAAAACCATGATATAGATTTTTAATCAATATCATGTTTAATTTATGGATTCTTCAAAACATTACGAAGCACAAATACTTGTATATGGAAGGTTATATACTTTATACTCCACTGTCGCTGCATATAATAATATCTTTACAATCACCAATATAATGTCATTGTTAGTTTGTTACGATGATTATTATAAAACATAAGAAAGATTCCAAGCTTACCTAATAGATATTTAAATCCTTTAATTATTTGATTTACCGTTCAATTCATGGTCGATGATGCATAAGTAGAGAAACATTTTTTAGGAGAAGTTGTTTTTATGACCAATTTTATGAGATATTTGTTGGACTATCGAGGGGCTTCATTGGGTTGAATCAATACAGTGATTTTGAACAACTCAAGTGATTTTTGACATTACTTTTTTATCCAAAACCTTCCGACAATGAATTAATGTTGTCCTCTCACTTATAATTTGTTCAATTTCAACTCTTTCAATCAACGTGCGACTTAACTCATACTTAATAGATATCAACAATATTAATCTCTTAAATAAATCTAAGTTATATTGAGAAATTAATTTCTGTAATTACTAATACACTACATTAGCTTATCAAAAAAAAAAAGATTCCATGGTTTTCTTCTTTACATTGAAAAGTATATTGTGTCATTTCGTGCCTCAATTATTTGCAAGATATACAAGGGTATTATTTACTTATACCATAAATAATGTGGACATTGTTAATTGCTACATTTTTTATTAATTATAATTCCTGACGGACCACATGTAATTCAGGTGGATATATGTGAACAAGAATATACCATTATACGAGTATGGTATACTAGTAGCATGTATTTGGACGTTTTTATTTTACTGGACAAAGGAGAGTTTTAGCTAGGTAGTACATATATTCGATTTGAACGTATATTATAGTTTGTGTTTTAAAAAATTAGAATATGCCACACTCAATCAGAATGTGTGCACCTCAATAATTTTCAGAAATAGAAATGAAAATGACAAAATTATAAAGCGTTTGCTCTTGTTGATCACTTTTTAGATATGATAATATTGGTTATATATGAATAAGATCCCTATTGATGGATTTATCTATATATAACTACAATTGTACTAGTACTATAATTTAAAACATGTTACATACATATATACATAATGTACTAGTACGTGAGTATTGTAAGACTCAATCGGGTTTTGAATTCGATTTATTTTAATAAAAAAAATAAATCAAACCATGTGCATCTTTACCTAAATTAAAATTCTCACCATCAAGCTTTTTATTTTAATTTATTTAGTTGGATTATCGTCCTCATAAACAATAATAAATATAATGATGACAAATTGTTCATGATGGTGAAAGGAAGTCTTTTTTTGTTGTGAAATTACATGGTACAATATAGTATAGGATTGGACCTCAATGAATATAGTAATAAATAGGCCAAAGTCTCTTCAAATAAGGTCAACCACACCTATAGTTTTTGAAATTTTGGTTGACTACGATTGCGTTTTGAGATGCATGAACCCTACCAAAAAAATCTAAACAAATTTTTTTTGGTTTATGTGGTGACAATTATTTGGTCCACCAAGGTTTATTCAACTGTGTTGCAGTATAATAATAATGATAATAATAATAAGGACAAAATATTGATAGATAAATTGAGATGTTTGATATAACAAAGAAAGCTTCTAAGAATCTTAGGACTTGAATATGGAGTCAAATATATGGTGGGGTTAGATAATACTACTCCATGTAAAAAACTGAGATCGACTCTCACTTTTTAACCACCAACTTTCAACCCATATAGTCAAGTCTAAAAGGAACTTGAAAAAAAATATGAGTTGGATTAAATTAGTTACTACTATTTTTACATAATTAATAAAGTATATGTGAGTTGGATTATGAAAGTTCTTAAGGATAGAACTCTAAATATACATCAAAGTTTACAAAGAGTTAACGACCGAGAGAGTTGAATTCACATTCTTATAAGATATGAGTCAACTCTTTACCGATTAGATTATTATATGTTTAAGTTTATAAATTAATTTTTATAGGATCAAACTAATTTAAATCCTCAATTTTAATACCGTTACTTAGTGAAAAATAGCAAGAACAACCATTCATATGAAAGGGAGATTCAGTCATTACCACATATATGCAGAGAAAGCCGTTTTTTAAAATATATACTACTCATAACTTACTGACAAAAAGGAGAAGGAAAACAAACCTACATTTGAAAGGTCGATTATACTTTTGACTTATGAGTTGTGACACTCACTATCGATTATGGTCCCCATTTGAAGAGTCTAAGCCCAAAATATTTATTAGCCTGCTTACCAAATAGTCAAGCACACGTCATGCTAGAACACAACAATTAATTCTGTTTTGGCACATGAATAACAATGCCACTCTACCTAACTTAAGAAAATTTCAAGCCATAAGAAAGCTTTAAGACTAAGATCCTACATTACCCTTTTCATTATTTTGTTGCATCCTATCCTACAAACAATTTTTTTTATTATTTGAACATTTGACTAAATAGCATATCTAAGTCCCCTCATTTTGCATAATGATTTGAATATATTGATTGGAATCCAAATTGGAAGAAAATAACTTAAATATTGCACGGGTCCCGAACCATATCCGTCTCATGGCTGCCCCGTCCGCCTCACACATGAATAGCACGATGGGGCATCCGCTTCACAGATGAGTTGAGGCGAAACTTTAATTCTACATCAATTGATCCGCCTCGTGGATGTGACAGAACCAACAGCATTCTCCGGTCTTTCAAAAGAGATTTTAAGGCACAAGACAACATACAAAGCCTGCATCCTTAAAAACTCATGGTGTACAACAATGAAACTAAAATGGTTTTATATCAAAATTAAAAATTGTAAAATGTTTAACTCATCTGCAATGCAAGATAGGATCAAAGTAAATCGAAAAGGAAGAGAAGAGAACTCTCACATTACATAACAATAGAGGTGGAGAAGTAAATGTTCAAAGAGCTCATAGTGAATGTATAAACATTATTATGTTACTTCTTGCCCTACTGTATTGTTAGATCCACGAAATTGACACGGAAACGTCAAAAACTGTTGTAATTTGAAGAAGAAAAAAAAATTAACATGTGTTAGAGTCAGACACCAGACAGTCACAGAATACTCAATGTAGAGTGACGGTGCTACATAAACGCCTAGTAGCATGAATTAGACGATAAAATGAAAATTAGATTAGCATACAGATAAAGATGGCTGAATTTACCGCTCTTGCAGCCATGCTTGCGCGTTCTGCAGATTCTACGGAAGCCTGTGCAGCAGAGGCAGTCTCCTTGGATGTTCCTAAAAATATCAGATTCTTTTATCAAGAAACAAAGTGAAATAAATATCTTATAAGCAGACAGTAAATAGTGAAAAAAAAAATGCCATGGTTAGTTCATCAAGTTATTCATCTTGTCTCTAGACAGCTTAATAGTGATCAGGTTAGATAATGATCCTTGGCCAGCCACACAAAAATGTACCACACAAAACCTGTCAAAACCAAAATGATGAAGGATACATATATTAGCATATAAATTATGGTTTGAGGGCTGTAGTATAGTAGTATTAAGAATTTACCAAACTTAGCATACAAATATCATGTAATTGAATTTACAAATATCAGCAAATATCAAATTGTCTAAGGATACAGACTTAATCAACCGATTAGTTTTACTAACAGTAAAATAGTTTAACACCATAGTCTCCATCTACCATAACGCCTTTCACCAGGAAATTCCGGATTACTGTACTGGAAATGGCTTTCCATTTGTGGCCCCAATCGTCATGAACTGCTGAGCCAAAAAAAAACAGACTTTCCAGTCGCTGCAGGGATGTCATGCTTGTTGATGCTCAGGTGCTGCCACTAGAGATCTGCCAGTGGACGATAGCTTTTGCGTGAGTAACTCTTGCTCTATAACACAACTAAAGCTAACTATCTCTTCAAGTGTACAGAGTTTCAAATCCTTACCAATTATATATATAGGAGAACAATGCAACAAACAATGAAAAGTGGTGTCAAAGTTGGATTGAATAATTTGATGGCATCACTAATGTAGCAAGAAAATTAATCAAGAAATCATATACAAATCAATTGTTTTTAAAGTGCAGTTTATGAAGAACAAAACCTTTGGTTGCTGTAGTTCTTCAGTAATTGCTTGTTTCGTCCGCGTTTGAGGGAATAGATCTATCTATTCTGGTTTGACAACCTTGTTACTGTCTATATGGACAAGGGGACAAGTGAATCATCAATATCAAAGAGATTTAAGTATGTAATGAATAGTATAGAGAAAATAATTTGCAAAAAAATAGTCATTGTTAAACAATATAGATTCACCCTTTAATTATACAAAACAGCTAAAGTATCATGTCCTCTTTCCAACCTGCAAACATCAAGCAAAACATTCAAAGGAAGAAATAGACCAGAAAAAAGGTAATAACTTTCATAAAGAAATTTAAAATTCAAATTTTTTACATAGCCAACCAATATACACAAACCAACTGTGACCAATAAATAGGCCTAATGTACCTCCTAAAAAAGAAATGCTACAATAACAAAACAAAAAACCACCTCTACCTAATGTACTTCTTCCATCTTTCAAAGCATGCTTGTGTTGGGATATGAAAGCTCCATGCCCTACTGTGCAAGTCCATGTCCACAGGGCATTTTCTTCGAACTTGAGTTTTCAACTTCGTTGAGCTTGTAATAGTGGGGGGCTATCTCCAACAACCACTCTGGTTTTATCTCTGTAACCTGTCTCATGTACTCCTTAGTTGTGAGTACCAGTTCATGATATAGAATCAATTTCGGAAAAACTTCCGACAACCCTGAACTAGGATGTATGTGCACCGTTTGTAGTGGTTTGACCCTTCCATAAGTACCGAATTTTTGTAGCTTCGCAGCGTGCGGGAAAAATCCTGATATTATGGATTTCTTGATGCCAACTAAATCGTTGGAATTTGAAGTTAATTTGATCCCAACTCGCCGCTCAAATATACCTGCAAGTTGTTCGCGGATGTCCCTAGCATGTTTCATACTCCTTACTTGTATAAAATTTTCAAAGCACCATTGTGTTCAATAGTTCGTTTCCTTCCATGAGTTGAAAACATTTAGAAGAGCAATGTGATCACCAACATCTCCGGTGTGAAAATTCATTCGTGCATTGTCTGCATGTAGTTGCTTATTCTTCGGACGGTAGAATATCGAGTTTCCAACAGAGAGCATAGCGGCAATGGTGATGATCTCGTCAGAACACTCATACTTTATTGAAGCAACAATCATTTTTGACAACATAGGATCAAGTGGGAACTCTGCCATCAGTCTGCCTACCTTAGTTAACTTGCCGTTCCCATTTAAAGCGCCTAACTTATATAAAAGCTCAATCGCTTCCTTTATGGCGTCAGCTGGTGGAGGATCCATAAAATCGAAATGTAACAACTTCTCAGACTCAATACCAAGACTATTTAAAGTTAAGACTACATTTGCAAGGTTGGTTCGTTGTATTTCGGGTGAAGTGTTATCAACCATATCATTTTGAAAACTGCCTTTAGTATACAATCGGAAGCACTTACCAGGACCTGTTCTTCCAGACCGACCAGCTCTTTGCATTGCTGAAGCTTTTGAGATAGGAGTTACTAGTAAAGACTCAATTCCAGTCTTTGGATTGTAGGATTTCATCTTACAGAATCCTGGATCAATGACATACTTGATCCCATCAATTGTCAACGACGTTTCTGCAATGTTGGTGGCAAGGACAACCTTTCTAGCCCCTTCGGGCGCGGGTTCAAATATTTTAGCTTGTAGTTCACTTGGCAGGTTGGCATATATAGGACATATAATTAGCTCAGCTATTTTGGTCCCTAAACCTCTAATCCGATGCTTCAATATTTCTCCTGCCGCTTCAATTTCTTCTTGACCAGTAAGGAATACCAATATATCTCCGGGAGATTGAGTGACATGGATCTGAAGCGTCGTGACAATAGCAGCATCCAAGTAGTCGGCTTCTGGTGCTTTGGTGTAGAATTTTTTAACCGGATACCGTCTCCCAGGAAACTCTAATTTTGGAGCAAAATCAAAGTAGTTCCTGAACTTCTTCGCATCAAGAGTAGCACTGGAAATCAATAACTTAAGATCTGGACGGGCACGCGCAACATCCTTAACTAATCCAAACAATATATCAGTTGAAAGTGTTCTTTCATGAGCCTCATCCACCATCACAACACTATAACTATCCAACTTAGGCTGAACAAGGAATTCCCTCAACAACATTCCATCCGTCATATATTTAATAACGGTTTTCTCAGACGTACAATCCTCAAACCGTATGGAATAACCAACCTCATGTCCTAGTTTAACACCCATCTCTTCAGAAACTCTAGCTGCAACACTCATAGCAGCAACACGCCGCGGCTGAGTACATGCAATCATTCTTCCATTCTTTGTGTAACCGGCTTCATGAAGATATTGAGGAATCTGTGTAGTCTTACCGGAACCAGTTTCGCCAACAATAACAAGTACTTGATGATCATTAACAGCTTGTAGAAACTTCTCCCGAAAAGCATAAATAGGTAAATTTTTCCTCTCCTCATGAAGTACTAAACTCTTAACTCTAGATTTTTTGAAAGCAATATCTCTTCTAAAATCAATTTTTTTATCATCGTCCATCAATGAAGCCGTAACAAGATTAGTCTGATCCTCGAAAACTAGTTGGTAATCATCAGAGACCTTTCTTTTATTTTTGGAACCGTATTTCAACATGGCCTTTTTAGTCTGACAATCCTCCCAAGGCTCTTCTTTCTTAGCAGCATTTGAATCATCGTAGTCTTGCTGCATTGCCACAGAAAATCTCTTTTGTTGATTAACCGCGCCGGTTTGTTGATCATCGTAGGATTCTGGCATTCTATAGTACTCATGGTTATCTTCTAACCGTGTATTCTTGGCAACAATGTTGCATAAATCTTTTTTATACGTGAGATTTCGGAGTTCGGTTTCGGAGAGTTTAATTCCTTGGAATATAAATTCATCGTCTTCAATGTCTTTTTTGAGTTGTTGTAATTTCTTGTCTTCTCTAGTTTTTAAATATTTTTGCCTTGAAAGAACTCTTAGTGTTTCAACGTTTGTGGAGGCGAATCGTTTCATGGTTTTGGATTAAGAGAAACTTGAAAACTCGTGAAAAGATAGGAAGCGAGTTTGTTTCGGTGAGAGGTGAAAAGAGAGGGATTAGAATTTGATTTGTGCGTAATGTGAATGTGATCGTGGTGGTGGTGGATATTTATAACTGATTATAGGGTTAGAATCAAATAAAGATATTGCTGTCAAAAAAAAAAAAAAAATCAAATCAAGATATTTTTTTCAATTTTATAAAAAATAAAGATATTTTTTCAAAAAAAAAAACAAAAATATGATTATTTATCAAAAAAAACCTAACTCATACTATAAGATAAGATAGAGGAGCACACAACACAAACTCAAAATATTTTTTTTTTTGTTAAATGAAACTCAAAATATGATTTAACTTCCACTTAATCATGAATTTTTTTTAAAGTTTTAGGTGATTGATAGATTACACGTAAAAGTATGCGACAATTGAAAATTAGATGTGTTAACAAAGTAAATGAAACTTGTGTGTTCAAATGTATAGGTATCAGAAACATCAAAAAGGAATTTAAAGATTGAAACATCATCAAAGTGTTTAAGGATCCTCTTGACAGTAAATTGAGACAACATCTACACAATTAGTTACACAAAGTCAATGTTTTGTCCATCATCTGGACAACAACTGAAGACTTCAAGAGAAGAATGTGATCTCACAAATGATCAAGTAAAATCAAAGTCAAAATTTTTGAACATTGGCCGAAGAATGTACAGTTAGTTTTCCATATATATATACCTAATTTCATTATGATTAGTATTTGTTCTGCAAAGTAAATCCATAATGATGCAAGATATAACCAGGTATTTGCTTGAACAATATTTTCATGGAACATAATGTTGTTGTGATTTATAGTCGTGGTGTAAATTTTAGTTAGAAAAAGATTCTTGTAGATTTGATAATTTGTTCTGCTTTATGTAAAATGAACTTCACATTGGCAACATTCTATTAATTTGAGGGTATCAACTAACAGACCATGCTTATAACTACATTAGTGTCTAATGCCTTATGAAGCTCGGACACTTCTCGGAATAGGCGTGTCCCGTGTCGGACACGTGTTGTGTCCGACACCGACACTTACGATTACATTGAAATTTATCATTTTCTCAAAAAATTAGCCGTGTCAACGTGTCCGTGTCGTGTCCTGGGTTAGTGTCCGGGCTTCATAGTAGGTACAATTGTACAAATACATGGAATTATACACTTAATGACCCAAAATTGACAAACTAATATGCAAAATCAAAGCCTGAAAAAGAAAACACGCACATTGAACAAAATATACACATAACTACATAAGTGCATTGATTTGGTAGGTGAATTACCTAAACTTTGTTGGAGGAATGCAAGAGTCTGATTGAGTGAGGTAAGGTTCAACATCTTCTACGAACTCACCACTTTGAATCCATCCCTCTTCGATCCACTGTTAACTTATTTATCATTGGAGCAAATGTTAATTCCACAATTACTGAATTTCCTATCATTGTTCCAAAATATAAGAGTAAGCACAAAATTATATATAAATTTTTTCCTTCTTGTCAGCATCACAGGCTTTTGATGATTGATGAACAACTTGGTTTCAGACACACTCAAATTTCTAACACATTATAATTTTTGCCACAATAGGGATTCGACCCATGTATAAGGTGCATTCTGATGTTACATTGTGGATACTTAAAAATGATTACACTGTGGAAGTAAATTTAATAAATAAAAATAAACAAATTTGATAGGAGCACGAGAACTGTATGGGAGTGAGTGGGGAAAGAATTTCACTAACTCAACAATTGTCCTTGTCAATTTGTGTTTGGCCTTCTCTTTTTTCCTCTTAAGGATTCAAGCCCAGTTATGGTACCGTTCCTTCGTCTGCATTTTTTGTTTGATAATTACTTTATGCGCCTTCTGGCAAAATGCCGCACCCTGCATTTCTAAATTTACTATTTTGTTGTTTTATGTGTAGTCAACAAACACTAAAACAAAACAGACTTTTGGAAAATTTCTCTTTCCCCCCCCTATATTCTCTTTAACCCCCTAAAACCCCAAATTACCCTTCAATTCAAGACGTAGATCCCGAACCAATCCGAAGTGTGTGCAGAGTTTTGGGGGGTGCAGGCACCACTTCGGGATCATCGATGCTGATGAAATGATTTCTAAGTGAGTTTTGGGGGGTGCAGACACCACTTCGGGACCCCAAAACTCCAAAAAACTTCGGGACGTACATCCCGAAGTGCATTTCGGGATCTACGTGCCGAATTTTGCACAAAAACCCCCTAAGGGCAAAAAAGACAGTTAGGGGGGGGGGGGGAAAGACTATAGGGGGTTATTGAGCAATTTTCAGACTTTTGAGTTCACTATTTAGGATGCAAACATTATAAAAATCAAATTTTTTGTCACTCTCACCATTCTCTCACCAATATACATAAGTATGTTGAATAAAACATCGTTTGCAAGATAAAGTGTGAATCGTTTCTTCACCTCAATTGTGATTGGTCAATACTATTGGATAATCATAGAGCAAATCAGGAGATCGTGCACATAAATGCAACTATACGATTTTTCAATTTATAATAATTGGTTAGTGATTAAAAAATAAAGAAATTTCAATTTATAGAACTATACTATGTGTATGATTAATCGATACTATGTCACAGCCACTCTAATACCAATCAAAATATGGTCTTAAACAGTGGTTAAATTTTGATAAGATTCATTAATTAAAGTGTAAACTAAGTTTTCTACCTAGACAAAAAACTGTTGTTTGGTTCGCACTTTAGACTGTGAACTATGTTTTTTCATAAAATTTTCCTCCATGGAGTGAAAAATGTGTGTTGGGTATTGAAAAATATCGTTTTCTGCTTAGGTAGCGAACTCAAGGGGTATTCTGGTCATTTCTTGGGAAACGTGGGATATACTAGAGGTGCAAAAAGTAATTTTCTTTTTACTTTCATTTCTTGTATTTGGCCCATATGAATTGATTATTCTAGTTCGAAACAAGTTCTAACATTAAATGATTTCAATTACTTAAAGTTGTGGGATTGAATTGTGGTCTCTCCACCATTATTACTTTTATATTTATAACAACCATTATTAAATTTTAAATGCTAAAGCTTATAAAAAAAAATTAAATACTTAAAAAACTTATTTTATCATTTTTTAAAATAACAGCTTCCTTTACCAAAAAGAAAAAGGAAATAACAGCTCCAGAAAGAAGGAAAAGTTTTCATACCTTCAATATTTAAAAAAATTTAACATATATTTTTAAGATTTTAAAAGTAATAAATTATATTAAAAATAATAAATTTTTAGTTAGAAATGTTTCTTGATAGTGTGTCTATTTTTCTAGATAGAAATGTTCTAACATCATTTAGTGGTAGGATCCACTATCAAAATTTTGTGAGGCAGCTAAAGAAGACCGCTTTTTCTTTTTCTCTTTTATTATCGTTTTTATGTTTTCGTAGAGCTTATAATAATGGATATAGTCGTCATTACCCCACCATGTGGTTTAGAACGGCGTTTAAATAATTTATTCGGTTTTCTCAAATTTTATCTTTCTTTTCGTTAGCTTTAATTTGTTGCACCCATAATTTTTTGTTAAAATAATCACAGAAATATGGAATATATGAGGGTTGGTTTGTTTGATTAAGCGGTAAATATCTTGTACCAAAAAAATAAAATGATAAGAGAGACCAACATTAACTATATGATCTTTGGGTTCAATCCTTAGTTGGTGCCTATAAAAAAATATTTATTAGGAGGGGTTAATGTTCAAAGGAATTGTAATTATGTTTCATCTTCTTCTTTTATATATATATTTGCCATTTAAAAAATTTACATATATTACAACTTTTTAATTTGTTTGTGATAATTTTGTCATTTGCACTACAATTTTGATTGTTGATAATATGAATTTGTTTTTTCTTTTTATTTTAAAAAAATTACTCCCTCCGTCCCAAAACTATTGTCCTTTTAGAGTTATGCACGTGAATTAAGAAATAACAAAAATTGATAAGTTAAGTCTATTTTACCCTTACTTTATTAAGAAAAAGAAAATATATTTAATTAATGCTTTAACTTTTGTAAGGGTACAATAGATAAATTAACATTAATTTTACATTGGATTGCGGAAAAGACAATAGTTTTGGGACAAAACTAAAATGTTAGAAGGACAATAGTTTTGGGACGGAGGGAGTAATAAACTATATATAGTTATTTATACTCACATGATAAGGTCGTTTAAAGAAAAAGATATAATTCTTAAAATACGAGTGTTCCTGTCAATGTTTGGAAGCCATACTCCTATCTTTGTCTATTTTTCTCTAACATTTTAATGGATATTTAAATCTTTATCACATTCACATCTATGTTTTTTCTATCATACAAAATCCACAATTCGATGACGTATTAATATTCACGAGGAAAAAAATAGTATCAATTTTTTTTACACAACTTTATTTTCTCATAGCTATGATTTCAAAAGGATAATACAAACTAGAATGCTTAATTTGACTTTCAATACTATTATATCCTCTTTTTTTATTTTTATACATATCATATACTAAATCATTTGCTCAAAGCAATTATATTAGTACGAGGGAATGCATAAAAAAGAATAAGGTAAGTAATTATTAGTCCACCATTAGGTAAGTTAATGGAGAATTATACTTTTGAGTGATGAAAACATTTTGAGAGAAGCACATGAACCAATGAAAGGACAACACAAATATATATTGTTTTGGTTTCTTATTCATAATACTCCTTTCTTATCTTTCATGAAGTGGCTGTGATAGTAACATTTGTGTTGAAAGTTGATGACACGAGTTTCATTAAGGAAATGCCAGATTGATTAGAATAGTGACCATTTGCCGTTTGATGATAATTACCATACTTTGGTGTTAGTGCTGGATGTGGACACATAAAACAAAACAAATTAAAGACCTGTTTCAATTAATTTATAGTGTGTGTTATTTTTAAGAATCATCCTACCCTCTCAACATCAACAGCCACATGCGAATAATGTACGTAATTGAATTATACTAGTTTGGTCACACTTTTAAATGTTGAAAAAAATACTTCTGTGACCAAACCCCCCATAAAAACAACCCATGCATATGTGTGAATCAAGAAATTTATTTTCGATTCTTTTTATAAGAGAGAATTTATTAATTTATTTAGGTTTTTAGAATAATTGATGGTGTTTCGCTTTCAAAAAAAGTATTCCACCTAGTATGAAAAACTATACTAACATGCATATATAGTTTTGTGCCTCGAATTTTTCCAATTGTTTTAATTAATATGTATAGTTTATTACTTCAATTTTTTCAGTCCTAGCTTATGTAAATATAAAAAAAATAATATTTTCCAAATTATTGAAAGAAAGGAAATACATGCACTCGTGTGCCTAAACTAGATCACAGCCTCGTACAGAAACTGAGAAAGTGATATTGTGACTCATTAAGCTAAGCAAACGCATGCCCAAAATCAAATTCTGTTTTTACTAATTATATTTCTCATTTTTGTTCTCTTTATATATAGTAGTATGTGCTTTTTTCTTTTTTATACCATTTTGTTATTAGAACACCAAATCAATATACACACACATACACTATCTATATATACATCTCTATCTTTTGTTTTTTATACTATATAAATTACACATATTTCAAAAGTAAAAACAAAATTTGAAAAACCATATTTGATATATATTTTTTTTTTTTAAATATTGTTTTAGAATATTTTCCTTCTTTTATAATGGCTTGCGGCGTTAATTGGAACTTGGCTGAAAAAAGAAAGAGTAGAAATATATGATCGGAGGATAATGTCAAATGTGAGTTGGGCTGTAATAGGTGGTAGGGACGACAACTCACATGGGATGTTAGGTCATTCCATTTTGTGTCCAATAAGCATGTCTTTGGCGTTTTCTTGAAAGATCAAAAAAACTTTATAGAAAAAGTGGAGTTAGCCATTCAGTTCATTCAATTACCATTAGGACCATGACATTAACATATATACATACACTTACTTTTTGTTGGTGTGTTGTTTAAACACACAAGGTAAGCATTGTATTGACATGTTATAAAATACATGTGTTGTGTGGTGTCAAAATTGTTATGGACAGGCACAAGACTCATGTTCTCAGAGATACAGATTCAACAAGAGGAATATTTATCTGATCTGATTTAGTAGATTATCATCCAAACACAAGACAATATATAATATATAAGTAATACTTAATGACTAGAGTCACTAGACTAATAACATAATGTCCAATTGTTTAACACTCTCCTTCAAACTCACAATGCAACAACAAAAAGAACAATAAATTATCGTAATTCATACATTAAACTTTTCTTTCATTCTATGTTCTCATACTGACTTAAAATTGAAGACAACTATCGTAATTCATATGATACTAGATAGATTTTCAGAACAATATATAAAAGCCAAAATACTAGTACCATCTAGGTTCTACACTTCTACTAGAAAATGACCACACCAAATAAACATGCGTAAATGTTAAATTTACCTGCATGTCATTATTTAAGAAACTAGGGTACTGGTACTAATAATTTATCAATAATTTGTGCTAGGAATGAATGCGGCAAGTTCCTTATAGGGAGGGTAACATTTGTTGAGTAGGGAAACGGGTACCTATAAATCCATTTCCCCACCTTCGATGGGGAGGCAGGACCTATAATTAGAACAAGTACTCCTCAACGGTAACCAATTCATTTTTTTCCTCATAAACGTTAAATATCCAAGTTCCAAGAATTTAACCTGGTTTGTTGGAACTTGAAAGATCCTATTCCCAATCCCATCATCAAAACAACAAGTACCGGACCTGATAGATACTTAGAACTTAGAAGAAATAGACAAAGAAAACAAGAAGGGATATACTAGTACTCCTCTGAGATGAAGTATATACCTTGAGGTTCAAATTATGAAGAAAAAAAATATGCTTTCACACGTAATATTAAGAATTGTAATTAATGTACCAAAAAAAAGAATTGTAATTCTTTTCATAAAAGAAAATAATAAACAGTGGTAGTTAACTACGTTTATTTTTTTTTTCTCTTCCATTTCATGTGAAAAATACACATACTCCTAATTAGTATTAGTCATCTCTCTATATACTTCTTCTGGACACAAATATAAGTAAATTTAACTTTTTTAGTACATTTGACTATTGATGTATTTGGACCATATATACACCAAATACATCAATAGTCAAATATACCAAAAAATTCAAATTAGCTTATATTTATGTATGAGGAAGTATATACCATACATTAAATAATTATTAATATAAGAGTATTTTTTGAAATAGTAACATTAAATATGCATAGATATTTAAACAAAAATTATGTTAACATTAACTAAAGTATTTAGTTCAAGTGGTTAATAAATTTTATAAGTAACGATTTTTCAGAATAACTCGTGTTCCATTTATGAGTGAAATAATTTTTGGTGGGACTTTACTTACATCGCGGTTATACTCTAGACTACTAAAATTTCATTTCACTATGAACCAAAGAGTTATAAACCTAAAACAAATGTTAACAAATGTCTTAAGGAAATTTTTTAACTATTTAAATGTAAAAAAAATTATATTTATTAATACAAATTTAAATTTAATATTTTGAAATTGAATAGATAAATTCTATAAAGATATTTATTATATTTGACTCCTTAAAATATATCTTAAGACACATATTAACATTTTCATTTGAACAAATTTAAACACATTTTTTAAAAAAATAATGATCACATTTAATTAGTCTTTGTTTTCTCAATAAAAAAAATCAATTATCTAATAGTTTTTATTTTTTGACATACCAAAAATCAATAATGAGTATTTTAAAGATTAAAAGATAATTTGTACAATCATCATTATCATAAAAAAATTAATTTGAAAATAATAAAAATAATAGTTAGAAGATAATATTAAAAATATTGTGTCAAAAATAACTAAATAAAATTTATTAACTAGGCAGTTATTTACAAATAGTCCTTTTTATGAGATAATTTTGCTTGATAAACCATTTAGAAAGAGAAGTGATTAGTGAACATGATTTTATTAGTTAAATTAAATCTTAGAAGAAGCAAGTAATAATAATACTAATAAAAATCATAGTAGTAATATTTTTCTGAAAGCCAAAATAATAATTGTAGTAATAATAATAATTCACAATAATAAAAAATTTAAAAATGAACACATGGCTTTATATATTACAAACAGCCAAAACAAGTGGCTAATCAGCCGGAACTAGTTCCGACACCGGCGCCGGAAGCAGAAAGAAGGTTAAAAAGAGCACTCATGGCTCTAACCTGCATCTCAAGCGCAGGTATATAATCAATAGCTTCTTCCAGAATCACCGGTAACGTTTCCTTCTTACAACCTGGAACCAATCCTCCAAGAAACCTTACTTTCCTCTGCACACTAGGAACCACTTTCCCCTTCAACCTGAAAACCTTTGACTTCTTTGACCTCGTTGACTGCAACGCCGTTACCCTCTGTTTCTTCTTTCTAAACTTGAGCTTGAGCTTGTTTGTTGTTAGAATTGCTCGACTCCATCGTGTTCTTCCTTTGGCTGTCATGGCGAGAGCTTTATCGGCGGCGTCACGAACGGCTTTTCCTCGGCGTGGTGTGGTTGTTAAGGCTTGACGGAGTTTGGTGGAGTAGATTTGTTGTTGTGTTTGAGATTTCCATTTGAGGTTGGTGGTTTGAATCTGATCTTGATGATTATTATTCTTCTGTGCTCTGTTTTTTCTTTTCTTTCTCTTTCTTTCTGTGTTTGGTACTATGTTTGAGATTGTTGTAGATGGTGATGTCATTTGAGAGACCCAGTTGGGAATTGGATTCAGTTCCTTAAAGGGGTTTGAAAGATTGTTCCTTTTTATGGTTTTTGTTTCTGGGTGTTAGAGTTAGAAAAAATGAAGAAATTTGTAATAGAGAGTGATATATAATATAACTTGAGAAGCAATTAATTAAAATGGAATTGGAAGAGATGAAAGTGAAGGAAGGGTGGTTGAGTTGGATGAGAAACTAGCTAGGGAACGGGACGGAGTGGGTGAGGTGTCCGTGTCCCTGGAATTGGGAGGTGAGGTGAGGTTGAAGGATGAGCGTAACGGAGTGGGATACTTATAAAGGGCTCACAATCATAATTCACAATACCACTCAAAGAGTCACACTATTACTAGGCACATGTCGTTTTCTATTTTCAATTAATTAAAGTGAATAAAGAAGATAAGTGTAAGGCAAAAAAACAATTAAATGAACCCTGATTCAATTCATAATTAGTCACCAATTTTATGTATCTCTAGATTAAAGTATTGTATGAATTATCGATAATAAATTGGTTCAAAGTGGTAAGGGTCTCGATCTGTTTAAGCATGCATTTACGTGTATGTAGAAAATTCAGTCGAAAGAGAATAATTCACGTGAATCCTACAGATTTTCCAATGGAATTTAACCACCGCTAACGGTGATGAAAACTTTATATCAATATGATGATAATCGAGAAAAGAAATACAATATAAATTACTATCCAAAAACACTTAAAGATGATAAGTGATATTTTAGGCTAGCATTTTAGTTAACATGGCCTAAAATTTAATTTATAAATATTATCTATAAATTTATTCATGTGACAAAATTTAAATAATTATGGAGTAACTTATCATCAATTCTTCAACAAGAGACAATCATATGCCTTCTTACCAACACTTTTTATTTAGAAATAGGAGAATTAAGTTAAGACTAAAGAATTAAAAAGTTAAGACTAAAGAATTAAAAAGCAGATGATAGATAGCTAGATGCTTACACCAAAAGTGGCACATCGGTGGAGCTTTACAATTGCAATTCTTTTTTCTTATGCAGGCATGCCTTTACTTATCTCACCAAATTGGTTGGGTTTAGTTATTGAGTTGAAGCTCTTGAGTGAAGGAGCTGGGTAATAATTTAATATCTATCCGTTCTAAATCATAAATCACTTCATCATCATAAAATAATTTGTTTAAAATATATATATGTTTGACACTAAATCAAACACACTTGTCTTAAAGTTATTTGAATCACTTTGATTCGATATCCAACCATATTATTCAACGTTGTCAGTATATTTTAGTGTCCTTAAATAGTTTCTGTTCCGGACTGGCCAGAGGCCCAATACAGATAGTGATCCAAAGCCCACTAACATGTGGGGACCCGTCACACATCCCAAGGACATTCCACCGTAATGTTACAACGCACGCTCTGTAGACAGATACAGCATTGCCTTGGGATCTCCACCGTTGGATAAACCGTCACAAACTCCAAGGGTCAGGATTCCTACACGGAACCCTCCTTGTCCTCCAAGACAAGATGCTTATAAATAGGTGGTTTCACACCACCTCATGGTATGATTCTGAACCCTAATGCTCTCTTCTTGTACACTTACTGACTTGAGCGTCGGAGTCCCTTTCGTGCAGGTACCCCCCCTGTGTCAAGGAGCTGAACCACCGTCGCAACCACCTGTTACCGCCGTAGCATCATCACTTGGAATTAAGACTTTGGACCGGATAGAACAGTGGCGCCGTCTGTGGGAAATCATTTATTGATTTTCTCGTACTCATTCTCTCATTTATCAGTATCAGATCTGATAAATCTGTTCTAGTTATCACTCCAAATCTCTTAACCATGGTTGCAGCGAAAGGAACGAGATCCACCAAAGCAACGCCCTCCGCGAGCCAGCGGAATATTTCAGAATCTAATCTGAACGTCATGCCAGCACTTCACGAACAATCAGTTTCCACTCCTTCTACACACAGTAGAGTTCGAAGCGAAATCAGAGTCGTTGAAGACGACGGTCCAGCTCAGAATCAAATCCCAGTTGAGCCACGACCAAATCAACAGAACCATTCCGTCCAGCAGAATGATGGAAGAATCGTGGATCTAACTATGACCGCTACTCCTGCACCAGATAACAACACTCTAGCAGCAATTTTGGCCTTACTACAGGAACAGAAAGAAAGGTTGGTGAGAGTTGAACAGCTACAAGTTCAGGCTCAGAGCGAAGCCGCTACACAAGAAGCAACAAGGAGCAAATCCGGTAAGGTAAGATCCAAGCCGGATGATGAAGCAGAATCCAGAAGGACACCAATCTCAAAGAATCTTGGTATGCCTCTGCCCAAGCACCCGAGGGGTGGCGGGCATGCCGGCGGAGATGGCGGAAACCACGGCAGGGGAGGCCAAAATGGGGAAAATGGTGAAGGCTCGCCTTCCCATAGATCTGGACGCGGAGAAGATCGTCCTAACCCATCGCGTCCTTCCCGTACCCGGGGACCTTTTGCCACCAGGATCTCCAGTTGTAAGATACCAAGAGTTCTTGAAAAACCCCCTAAGCTGGAAAGCTACGATGGAACCGGCGATCTAGACGATCATATTGCGCACGTGGATACCGTCTTAGATTACTTTGACGCACGTGGAGCTGTTAAGTGCAAGTTGTTCGTCTTAACGTTGAAAGCTGCCGCGATGACTTGGTTTAAAACGTTGCCGGAGGGATCAATTGATTCTTGGAAGAAACTCTGCAAAGAGTTTACTTCCCATTTTACTTCAAGACGGAAACAGCCCAAATCTGTTGCCACTTTGAGTGCCATCGTTCAGGGGAAGAAGGAGACTCTCAGAGAGTACATTGAAAGATTTACCTCCGCAGCAGTTGATGTCAAAGGAGTAGATGACAAGCTGAAATGCTTTATCTTTGAGAAAGGCCTCAAGCCGGAATCAATGTTTAAAGAAAAGCTAGGCCTAGAAGAAGCACCAAACATGAGCGTATTGCTAAAACGCGCTCACCCTTACATCAACTATGAAGAAAAACTCATCTCTGAAGGTATAGAAAAAGGGAAATCTACCGATAAACATCATGACGGGAAGAAAGAGAACGAAAGGTATAGCAGGGGGAAAATGAGAATGCCCAAACCTAGATTCTCGGACTACACTCCCCTTAACACCTCCATAGATAAGATTCTAGGAGAGTGTATAAACGCGGAGTTCCGGGAAGAAGGGGTGAAATTCCCTCAAACAATCAAAGAATCTCCCAAGGCGGACAAGAGTAGATACTGCCGTTTTCATAGATGCCATGGTCACGACACAGACGATTGCATACATTTGAAAGACGCTATTGAAGATTTAATAAGGAAAGGGAAATTGAATCGCTATACCAAAGACGGACAGAAAGACAGGAAAGACGGAAAACGCTACCGCGAAAGCAGTAATAGAAGCCGGAAACGAAGCGAATCCCCTAAACGGAAACGATCTCCTAGGAGGGAAGAATCTAGCCGGAAGGCTATAGAATCCATTTCAAAAAAGAAAGGCAAAGATACAACGGACTCCAGCTCTGATGATGATGATACAGTCAGAAGCAAAGGCAAACGCCCCTTCATTGGCTCCATCATTGGAGGACTTCTCGCTACCGGAAAACCGTCAAGAGGAACCATCAAGAGAACAATAGCAGAAATCTTTTCCGTATCAAAGATAGAAGATACCCCGTCAACAAGTACAGCGCCTAGAAGGCCCATTCTTGGATTTTCTGACGAAGAAAGAATCGGCAACAAACCAAACAAGCTTCTTCCTTTGATAATCATGGCCACCATTGCCGGCTTTGATGTATCACGAATTCTGATTGATGAAGGAAGCTCATGCGACATCATGTACGAGGACCTGTTTGACAAAATGGGACTAAGGAAAGAGGATCTATCTCCCTATGAAGGTTCAGATTTGAAAGGATTCAACGGAACTTTGACAAAACCAATGGGTTTCTTGACATTGAAAGTAACCTTTGGAGATGGAAAGAATGAAGAGAATGAAATGACCATACCGGTTCAGTTCCTGGTTGTACCATGCAAAGCCGTATACAACTGTATACTTGGAAGAACTACATTGGCTGCCCTTGGGGCCGTGCCTTCAACTGTTCATTTAAAAATGAAGTATCACGGCAAGAAAAACCAAGTAGTCACCGTTATGGCGGACATGGCAGGAACGAAAAAATGTTACAAGGAGTTACAGAGGGAGTTAGATGCGGTAGAGATGGTAGAAGCTGAAGAAATTCCCCGGGTAGATGTGCCAGAGAAGGTAACACCACCACGATCCAAACTATTAGATGTCACTATCGCAAAGATCGATATACATACTAATGACCGCGCATCTGGTGATGAGAGTTACCAACAGAAACTGCTCCCGGGAGAATTCAGTAGGCCTATACCCGATGGAGAATTTGAAGAAGTGCAGCTAGATGAACATCCAGATAGGAAAGTCAAAATTGGGACAAACTTACCCGTGAATGTCCGGAAAGATCTCATCCAGTGTTTGAAAGAGAATGCTGATTTATTCGCCATCTCACCCAGTGAGATGCCGGGGATTGACGCCAAGGTAGCATGCCATGTATTGAACGTCAGTGAAAGATACCCCTACGTGGCCCAGAAAAGAAGAAGACAATCCCCGGAGAAAGCAAAAGCTGCACAGGAAATTGTTGACGGATTACTGAAAGCAAATTTTATCTCTGAATTACACTACACGGAGTGGTTATCCAACGTGGTCCTGGTGAAAAAGTCATCCGGAAAGTGGAGGATGTGTGTAGATTATACAGACCTTAACAAAGCTTGTCCCAAAGATTCATACCCACTACCAAACATTGACAAACTGGTAGACGATTCAGCAGGGTACAAATTGCTGAGTTTCCTAGACGCTTATTCCGGCTACAACCAGATTCCCATGTCCATAGAAGACCGTGATAAGACAGCTTTTATGACGGAAGGAGCAAATTACCGGTATAATGTGATGCCGTTTGGGCTAAAGAACGCAGGAGCCACGTATCAAAGAATGATGAACAAAGTTTTTGAAGGCGAGATCGGCAAGATGCTGGAGGTCTATATGGATGATATGATCGTCAAATCTGCAGAAGAGAGTCTGCACAGCACCCACCTAGAAGCGATTTTTCTTAAAGTCAGAAAATTCAACATGAGGCTGAATCCAGAGAAGTGCACCTTCGCGGTGAAGGCGGGAAAATTTCTGGGCTTTTATTTGACTGAAAGGGGAATCGAAGCAAATCCGGATAAGTGCGATGCCGTCATCAGAATGGAAGCCCCGTCTACAAAACAGGGAATTATGAAGCTCAACGGAATGCTCATTGCGTTAAATAGATTCATTTCAAGATCCGCACAGCATGCGTTACCATTCTACAAGCTACTAAGGAAAGAAACAAAGTTTGCATGGACAGAAGAGTGCGAAAAGGCTTTTACTCAAATGAAAGCAATTTTGTCTCAACCACCAGTGCTATCTAGACCAATGAAGGACGAAACCTTGTACTTGTATCTGGCAATCTCAGCAGAAGCTGTAAGTGCTGCTTTGGTAAGGGAAAACGGTGTCACCCAGTACCCAGTGTACTTCATTTCAAAAGCTCTAGCCGGACCTGAGGTTAGATATCAGAAGATAGAGAAGGTGGCGCTCGCATTAGTAACGGCAGCAAGAAAGCTGAGAAGATATTTCTTGGCACATTCAATTGTGGTGAGGACGGATCAACCCATCAAACAAGTACTGTTCAGACCGGACCTAGCTGGGCGAATGACAAAATGGTCCGTGGAACTCTCAGAATTTGACATCTCATTCGAGAGCAGGAGAGCCTTAAAAGCTCAGACCTTTGTCGATTTCTTGGCGGAAATGACACCAGTGACGGATGAACCGTGTGCCAAATGGACCATCTTCACGGACGGCTCGTCAAACAGCAAAGGAAGTGGAGCAGGATTGATCCTAGAAAGCGGTGAAGGCCTAGTGATCGAAGTATCCCTGAGATTTTCATTCAACACCACCAATAACCAAGCCGAATACGAAGCGTGCATTGCCGGCTTGAAATTAGCACAAGAACTTGGCGCAAAGGAAGTGAAACTGAGGACAGATTCTCAGCTGGTGGTAACACAAGTGAAGGGAGAAGCACAGGCCAAGGAACCGTTGCTGCAAAAATACCTAATGGTGATCAGAAACACTATTGAATCTTTCGAGAACTTTGAGATCATGCATGTTCCAAGAGAACAAAATACCAGAGCTGATGTCCTATCAAAATTAGCCAGCACTAGAAGAAGCGGAGTTAACCACTCCTTCATCCAGGAAACGCTAGAAAAGCCAAGCATTACTGAAGGAGTAACAATTATGGTCCTTGACGGAAGCAACGGAAAGAGTTCTTGGATCTCACCCGTCATGAAATTCATTGAAACCGGGGAACTACCAACGAACAAAGAAGAAGCGGCATTAATCAGAAGAAGAGCCCCATCTCACACAATAGTTTCTGGGCAACTTTACAAGAGAGGGTTTTCTACACCCCTGCTTAAGTGCCTTGACGGAGACGAAGCTGCTTACGCCTTAGAAGAGGTACACGAAGGAATTGCCAGCCAACACCTTGGCGGAAGAGCCCTGGCAAAGAAAGTGCTCCGTGCAGGTTACTACTGGCCTACGATGGTCGCAGACGCTAGGGAATTCGTAAAGACCTGTGAAAAATGCCAGAAACACGGTGACGTGTACAACTCTCCGCCTTCAGAACTTCATACCTTGACCATTCCGTGGCCGTTTTATCAATGGGGGATGGATATATTGAGACCTTTCCCAATGGCAGCTGGACAGGTGAAATTTTTGATTGTTGCGGTGGATTACTTCACCAAGTGGATCGAGGCTGAAGCACTAGCAAAGATCACAACTGCTAACATAATCAAGTTCTTCAAAAGAAACATTTTGGCAAGGTTTGGAGTCCCCCGTTCTGTCGTTACCGATAACGGAACACAGTTCGCTGACAAAAATATGAAGAAACTCATGGAGGACTTCAAAATAACTCAACATTTTTCATCCGTGGAACATCCCCAGACTAACGGGCAAGCTGAAGCAGCTAACCGAGTAATTCTGAGGGGATTGAAACGAAGACTAGAAGACGCCAAAGGAAACTGGGCCGAAGAGCTATACCATGTGCTGTGGGCATATAGGACAACACCCCATTCCACTACGGGAGAAACTCCATTCAAACTCACTTATGGAACCGAAGCCGTAATCCCGGTGGAAATTGGAGAATTAAGTTGGAGAACAGCTTACCCTTTAAACGAGGTTGATAATTCCATGGCCATCCAAGAAGAATTGGATTTTCTTGATGAGAAAAGAAGTTACGCTGCGTTGACAGAAGCGGCCGTTAAAAAAATAACGGCTTCAAGGTACAACAAAAGGGTTCGATCACGGGATTTTCATCCCGGAGACCTTGTACTCCGCCGTGCAGATGTTGGCGGAAGAAATGCATCCGAAGGAAAACTAGCAGCTAATTGGGAAGGACCTTACAAGATCACAGCGTCTACAGGCCAAGGAGCCTATAAAATTGAGACTCTCAAAGGGGAAAAAATCCCAAGAACTTGGAATGCCGCTAAGCTGAAGAAATACTACAGTTAAAACTGTCTTTTGATTCCCGCTTACCGTTATAACGGAAGCATTGTACCCGTCTTAGAACGGAAGATATTATGCTCGTCTTAGAACGGAAGCCTTCATGTAATGACTTAATGAATTAATGAAGTGATGAATATTCAGAAATTAATTTTATCTATTATTTTTCAGCAAACTTATAATATCTTAAGATAGATATTGACATGTGAACTTTGAAAAGATCAAGGCATAAACGCTATAATCAATCTACGTTAAGAAATATAAAAGCCCTTCAAGGAAAGGCAAAAGACCTCCTCAACGGAGGCAATTTAATAAATGGCTTTTCCGGCTAGCCACCTGAAAGTAGCGCACATTTATAGGGGAAGAAGGAGAATCTTGGCTAGATCATCCCGTAACCCCAGTAAGACCTTAACAATAAGGCTAAAGATCAAGCCCTATTGAGCATAGGCACTCACACAATTGCTACCAAATAATTCTAAGATGGAATATATGCAAATCCTAGACGGAACACGCATTAAGAAACTCATGACGAAATCTTTTCAAAACGGATTTAACTTCAAAGTACTTTCCTGTGATGGAATTATTTTTAAAGAATCTATAGCACAAACTAAACAAAAAAGTTCATTGCTAATAAATCAAAATTCCTAAAATGGAATAATTCAAGCGTATACATTAATAGTATTCCCATGACGGAACTCTCTCATTATACCAGACGTCTTCGTTATATTTCACAGATATTGGCAAGATAAATACTGAACATTCATAAATATAAGTTCCTAAAATGGAACCCCAAAGTCAGGAATAAAGTCCTTTAAAAGAAACTTACATGCCCTAACGGGAACGTTTCTTTCCGTCAAAGATAAACACACGCACCTGTGAAAGCAAATTCTAAAATGAAATTTGAAAATAACACGCAGGATACATAAAAGCATAAGATTGCATTTTGGATTAACAGAAATATTGTACTTATATTACAAAACAAACCTCCAAACCGGGAACACTCTCACCGGGAGGACAAATATTCAAGAAAAATAATAAGTTACAAATCAAATAGTCTTCTCCTCTGCAACTTCGGCAGGAGCCTTGACAGCAACATCCTCTCCTTCAGCAGAAACATCCTGTCCTTCAGTGTTGGTTGACTCTTGAGGAACGGGAGCAGTAGAATCATCAGGTTTATCCTCAGTTAGCTTTTCCACATTTTGCTCTTCACCCGCAGCCAAAGGAGTTTGCTCTTCCACAGTAGCATCGACGAGTTTCCCGTCAACCACTTTCTTGAACGGGTCGATTGCTTCTAGGTCAATTGCTGTCCCGGGAAGAAGCAAAGCCACTTGGCTCAAGATGTTAGGGACTATGGTGGAAAAGACAAGGTCATTGGTTTCTGATATTTGTTGATCCAATGCTTCCTTCTTCTCAGCCTCGAACTTCTCCAAGTCTTCCTCTCTTTCCGCTTTCAGCTTTTCAAATTTGTCATCCTTTTCCATGAGCTGCTTTGCCAAAACTTCTGGGCTCCCATATACTTCAACGTCTTTTACGAATTTGGTTAAGGAGACCATCAGCTCATCATAAGCAGCTTTATTCTTGGCGGATTTTTCACGCTCCTCAGCAAGAGCCTCATCCCTTCTCTTCCTCACCCCGACCAGTTCATCCTGATGCTTCTTCTTCGTGTTCTCATACCTTAATTTCTCAGCAGCCAAGTCCTCTTTTAGCTTATTGACAAGGGCATCCTTGGCGGTCACGTCTTCCCGGGAAAGATCCCGTTCGGTTATAGCCGTCTTCAGTTGACTCTCCAGAAGGATAATCCTGTCAAGGGATTTCTGCAACCGGTCCTGGAGCTCATTGATCAGCTTACCTTGATTCTGACATTCTCTTACGGCCAAATTGGCGGTAAAAATGTCGTAATCCTCACTAGCCATCATATGGGCATAGTTACTTGCACATTGAAGATTGTAAGCCAGTTTTGATAGTTCATCCTGACGCTGGTTTACAGACTGGGCCTTAACATGCTGGAAATCTTCATTAGGAATCATGTTCCTAAGAGTTTTTGGATGAAGAGCAGGGGAACGACGGAAGCACGCAGGAAGCTTATACGGAGGTGGAGGAAAACGGGTCGCCGGGACAACCTCCTCACGGACAGGGGGAGTCACATCGGAATCACGACTGCTGCTGCTTTCACGAGTCCTCCTAGTCCGCTTAGGGGAATTCTCAACATCATTTAAGTCCCTTCCCCGTTCTGATTTCTCATTGTTTCTAGGAGGAGGGAGCTGAGAAACAGGTTTGTTGGTTGCCGGAGGAGGCTGAGTAGCCTTGCTAGTTGTCCTTGGGAGAAACTGAGTACCAACCTCAGTGGAAGCCTTGGGAGGAGATTCCGTCAACGGTGATTTAAGTTTCCCCGTCACAGCTGGTGAAGATGACGGTATCACTGTTTCCGCCACTGCCACATCCACCTTTTTGTTTCCACCAAGAGATGGCGGAGTGGATTCTGAAGTATGATCATCAGAATCAATTACTGTGACTGAAATCAAAGTTTCCGGCGCAGGATTGTTGGGCTGAACAGGAGGGGCCGCCGTTTGAGAACCCTGACCTTGAGCAAGAGATGCTTCCCGTTTATTCTTCATCTTAGCCAGAAGAGCTGCCTTCATTTTTTCTGCAAAAATCAGAGAGAAAAGACAAATAAGTATCGATGCCGTCAATCAAATCCGTCAAGAAAATAGTTTATAAATCCTCACCCAGGGCTTTATTACGGGAGTCTAAAGATTTGCAACCCATCAACCTCTTTGTGTCGATAAAACCACACACTCCTCCGTTAGGAGTCTGGCCGCAAAACGTCCGAATTTCCATCTTCAGACGATGTTCTTCTTGACTTAACTCCCCATCTTCAAATTTATAATCCTTGGAGGCTAATAAAAAGTGCCTCTGATACCAATGTTTTGGAAACTTGGACCGGCAAGGGGCTATTATTTCATCATTTACAACAAGAGGAGCTACCCCGTCAACGGGCGGTTGACGGGACATTTCTCCAGGTCCATCTAAACGAACTTCGCCCTCGTCATCAGATAGGTCCGTGATGACGGAATAATCATCAAAGTTCACCGGTCCGATAGGGTGAGCTTGACCGTTTATTGGCAAATGGCATAGATGTTGGTGAGCTTTTTCCGTTACCGGAACAACAAAATAAAATTCTCCACGCTTCCACTTGAAAGAATCCTGATATACTTCAAACTATTTAGTCTTTTGACGAAAGGAGACAAAACCTTGTGCAGAAGTAGTATCCCTGCAAGATCTATTTAAGGAAAATAGATTCATGAATAAAGGAACTGTAGCTATCCCACCAGCATAGGTACAGAAAAATTGAAACGCCTTTATAAAACCCCACGACAATGGGTGAATTTGTGAAGGAGCAAGACGAAGATGAATCATCAATCCAACCTCAAAGTCCGTGAAGGGGAGACGAACCTGGAAAGTACTAACCAGTACTTCCGGCAAGGAAATCCCACACTCTGCGTAATTTGAGCAAAGTCTTTTTTCTATTGCCGGAATAATGACGGTCCAATCATCACCTTCACCTACCTTTTTATATGCTCCGCTAAGAGAATTCTTCCGTGCATAATCACAAGGCACGCCAAGAATTTGTGATGATACCCACTGATATTTACAAGCGTCTGAAGGTAACACGGAAGCCATTTTCACTCCTTTAACCATATCTTCAACTTCGTGTACGTCCTTTGCTGCAAGCCTGGCAAGTTCAATACTAGTGTCAGCCATAGCATCATTCCCCTTAAAAAGAAGATGTTGCAAGTTCACGTTGGAGATCTTAATATTTAATCTCTCCTCAAAGTACTCTTTATACTCTTGAATCCGGTCGTTACTAAACCGAATAACAGCCATCTCACAATCGTGGTTATAATAGGTGCGAGTTAGACCATCCGTCAAGATGTATTCAGCATCCTTAGGGTATAATTTCTTCAGACATTCAACACTAACAGTGAAAGTGTCGAGATCATTATATAGGGCCTGTTCATAAGTCATTCCCTCACCATCCCCAAGAACAGTCACCATAGTGGGATTTCTCCTATAAACCGGTCCCTCAAAATATTCTTGATCAGAAACCATCTCATCGTCCCTCAAGAACAATGAATCACTACCACTCGTAAAACTCTCGTCAGTATCGCTCAAAATTACCAAATTTCCTGTATTGGCCATTATGATACAAACAGAGAAAATAAATGGATAAAGATGAAAGGATCAACGAAAGTACCTCACAAATCAAAGAAGATGCTTGAAGAAGTGACGATTACTGATGATGAATCGGAATCGAGGAAATCCAGAAAGAGCGAGAGAGAGAGAATCACCGAAAACAGTAGAAATAAAGACTGCAAAAACAAGGATGCGAAAAGAAACAATGGAGTAACCCTTGGGTTTTTATAGCCCACGAAAAGGCACGTTAAACGGCCTAGATGGAGGGAATACGAAGAATTGAAATCAACGGCCCAGATCCAACCTCGAACAACGGATACTTGAGTACCCTATGACAGCTAGTGACGTGCGCGCAATGAATGCGCAGTAAAGTTGGACACGCGTGCACATTTAATGCCGCCACGACGTTTCAATACCAAACAGCTGTCCCACACCTCCAGTAACAACAAAAGCGATTCAGTGTTAACGGATATAATCCCATGTTTGGATAGGGCAGCGGTTGATCCGGCAATAAATTGACACACTCAAAGACGGAATGACACGTAGTCATTGCTTGAAGACGGATACCGTACCCGGGGGCATATAAATAGGGTACGGGATTCCAGACGGTACGCGTAGCCTCTTTTTACGAGCTTTTTCTTCATTTTTATTGCCAGTTATCAAATTAACCACTGCAGGAATTCCTTGACGGATGCGCATAATCAAGCCAATGTTTAGACTACATCTGCAGCCATTGACTTCGGGGGCAACTGTTCCGGACTGGCCAGAGGCCCAATACAGATAGTGATCCAAAGCCCACTAACATGTGGGGACCCGTCACACATCCCAAGGGCATTCCACCGTAATGTTACAACGCACGCTCTGTAGACAGATACAACATTGCCTTGGGATCTCCACCGTTGGATAAACCGTCACAAACTCCAAGGGTCAGGATTCCTACACGGAACCCTCCTTGTCCTCCAAGACAAGATGCTTATAAATAGGTGGTTTCACACCACCTCATGGTATGATTCTGAACCCTAATGCTCTCTTCTTGTACACTTACTGACTTGAGCGTCGGAGTCCCTTTCGTGCAGGTACCCCCCCCCTGTGTCAAGGAGCTGAACCACCGTCGCAACCACCTGTTACCGCCGTAGCATCATCACTTGGAATTAAGACTTTGGACCGGATAGAACAGTTTCTTATGACTTTGGTTACTCCTAATATGATTCTCAACAACAACAAAAATTTGGTACAAGATGTTTAACAATTTAAACTTAGCTATATATAATTTGCAATATTTATTGCCTTGGAAATAAACTTAACTTAGTTGTTTCTTTTTAAAGATAAAGTAAGTTAAAAAACCAACAAGCTTACGTTAATTACTAATTATAATGTTTGACATGATGGAACAGTTTTCGGGTCTGGATGCCTCACTTTGGTAGGAGTACTAGGACATAAACGAGTCTTATAAAATGATTTAAAAATAATCAATATGTCTCTCTTATTGTACAAGATTAATTATATCCAATTTCATAAGAGATGAGTATTTGAGCAATTTAATTGGATAACCCATTGGATGAGTTTATGGTGTTGGCTTCCACTAATTGAGTGCATTATAGAACAAGCAAGGAATTAAGACCCCACAAATTACTTGTTTTCATTCCGTGCAATGATTATTAGGTGTAATGATCCACGAATACTTAAACTATAGGGGAATGCATGTGCTATAGGCTTTATTTTGTTGTGTTTTGGATATCTTTATTCCCTTTTCAGCTTCTTGACAACCATCAATATGCTACACATTATTTGAAATTAAGGTCCCAGTCCTTTATATTGTAGTAATATATCAATTTAATTCTCAATAATTTCGTATTAGTTAAACCTATGAGGAAGCATGAAGATGATGTTTGTCCTTTTCACAACTTCTTATTGATTCCCACCATGCTCCTATTCGTTCTCTGTGCTATCACACTACGAGTGCAAATTCAGGACTCTGTCCCTACTTCATTCGGGACCCGAGGGATACCAAAAAATATGGTTACACTTGCATCTAATAAAGTTACCAATCCAAAACTAGGGACAAGAATTAAAAGAGAAATATTAGCAAAAATTATAGTTATTTTGACATATTTAGTCCAAATTTTATACCAAGACAAAAAAAATTACTAACTCTTTTGTTTATATTTGAAACTAAAGGGAGAAAAATTAAAATGTCTAAACTAATTTTACTATAATAAACCATCAACTTGCCAATATCATTAATTCAATGTGATCCGAAAACTATGTTAGGATATACTCAGAGCAGCCACATTCATGTCACCCATGTGGATGATATAAATATCTCCTACACAATATAGTATATTATTTTATACTTTTCAAATATTTAAGCCACTTAATTATATTTTTTAAATATTCATACCACTCATTCAAAACTCTAATATGGATCCCACAAAATTCATAATATATTTCCAAAACCTTTTGAAATATAACAAAAAAAAAAGTGATGGACATGGTCCCATTAATGGCCGCGTAGTTGAGATAAACTACTCAATATACATTGCATTATACATGCTACTCTGACAATAGCGGTAACATGTGAAATACCACTAACTGATATTTATGCTCTTATATGTTACCTGTTAATGAGTTTTTTACACTGAACAAATCAACTATTTATCAACTAAAACAATTTTAATAAATTGTTATATGAAAATCTATAAATATGGGAAAACTATCTATCAACAAAGACTTGACTTGACTTGGCTGTTGTGTATTTTTATATGAAAATCTTTTATATTTTTGTTGTCATGAATTTGGACTAAAATGGTGGGAGATGCTACGGTACTTGTGGAAAAATACATTGTACTGGTACTTTTGAAATTTTAACCAATTAAAATCTATATTTTGTCCAAGTCAGTTTAATGGTTGACTAAATTAATAAATGTTATGCCACATGTCAAATGATCATTGGTTAATATATTTGATGTATTGGTACATGATGATTTCACCATTGTACCATAGAATTTCCCTAAAATGGTATCTGCAAAGCCCAACAAAAATATGGACCCATTTTGGGCCGGGTATATGAAGTAAGCGACGGCCCAATAAGTGAGATAATTGGCGCCAATGTTTTCCCGCCAAGAGAAATGGACCCCACCATCACCCATCGTTAACCCTCGGAAGTTGCAGCAACCCTAAGCAGAAAGAAAAACTCAATCGAATCGAAAGAGCGAAAGTGAAATCGAGAGTGAAAAAGTTCATAGCGAGAAGAGAAAGAGAAGATAACCATGGATTCTGGAAATCCCGCATCAACTCCTGATTCTCCTACATCTCCATCCGTCGGTTTCAACACCGATCAACTTCCTCACACTCACACAAGTCGTGCTTCTGAAGACGACGAAGCTTCCGTTGATCCCGATATCATTCGCGACGAACCTGAACCAGAGGAAGACGAAGACGGAGAAGATCTTTACAATGACAATTTTCTCGAGTCAGTTCATCCATTTCTTTTTTTATTTCTTTCATTTCTCACTCACTTTTTGCAATTTCCATAACTTATGTTGTTGATTGAATGAATGAAAATTGTCGAACAGGGATTATCGGAGGATGGATGAAGCTGACCAGTTTGAATCGGTTGGATTGGATGATTCGGTTGAAGATGAGAGAGATTTTGATCAGATTATGGAGGATCGTAGGGCTGCTGAAATTGAACTGGATAATCGCGATGGTCGTGCTCCCAATCGCAGTAAACTTCCTCAGCTTCTCCACGACCAAGGTAATCATTTCACTTTCAACTGATTATTCATGTATAGTTACTAGTTAGGGTTTAGGTTGAATTATTATTTGTAAATTTAAATTGATTGAAATAGTTTGATAGTGCCAAATTGTTAGGCAAATTCACCCTGGTGGATTTGAATGTATAAGTATAACTATTGAAAGAAATGTATTGTTATTATTTGATAGTGACGAAATTTTTTAGAGAATGAGCGTGTATTAAACATATCACTGTTCATTCTGAAAAAGAATCATTGTGGCTAAAAGATTTATGATGTGTGCTTATTTTAGGTGAGCTAGAGAAATGTTTAGCTTTATTATCAGTTGAGATTTTACCTATATAACATAAGATGTTGGTTGTTGATATGTGAACTATGTGAACTTTGAATTGCAGATACTGATGATGACAGTTATAGGCCTTCTAAAAGGGCCAGAGCTGATCACAGGTCTTCTTTACCGAGTGACGATGATCTTGATGGGATGAATAGTTCACCTGGAAGGTCACAACGAGGACACTCTAGGGAAGATAATCCAACTACTGATCAAAATGACGATGATCAATATGAGGTACTTCCAGCTTTGATTTCTTATTTTGTTTGAATAAGATTTTCTAGCTGCTTTGTGGTTGATTTTATTTATGGGATCATGGAATGTAGGATGAATTCGATGATGAAGCTGGATATGAGATGTACCGTGTTCAAGGAACTCTTAGAGAATGGGTTACAAGAGATGAAGTGCGCCGATTCATAGCCAGGAAGTTCAAAGATTTCTTACTCACTTACGTCAATCCAAAGAATGAACATGGTGACTTTGAATATGTGCGTCTGATTAATGAAATGGTGTCAGGTAATACATTTTCTACAGGCCTTGTAGTCCTGACAATCATCAATATCTTCTCTGCACCAACTTATTTATTTTGTCTTTTAATTGTAGCAAACAAGTGCAGTTTGGAGATAGATTATAAGCAATTTATCTACGTCCATCCCAACATTGCCATTTGGCTGGCTGATGCACCTCATTCTGTTTTAGAAGTTATGGAAGATGTTGCTAAAAGTGTTGTCTTTCAGTTACATCCAAATTACAAACATATACATCAAAAGATTTATGTTCGCATAACCAATTTACCAGTTTATGATCAGATTCGAAATATTAGGTAACATGAAAAAACCAACTGAGATATTGCACTATCCTCCCCTCTATTATATTGTATGAAATACTAATAGTTGCCTTCTATGGAGCAGACAGATCCATTTGAATACAATGATCCGAATTGGAGGAGTTGTAACCAGGCGCTCTGGAGTTTTCCCCCAGTTGCAGCAGGTGAAATATGACTGTACCAAATGTGGGGCGATTTTGGGACCTTTTTTCCAGAATTCCTACTCAGAGGTGAAAGTCGGTTCCTGTCCTGAGTGTCAATCAAAAGGACCATTCAGTGTCAATATTGAACAGGTACTACTTTCTAATCCTTGCGCTTTGAAACTAAAACTCTGCCGAAGTTAGAATGAGGACATTGGATTGAAATAACCCAATTTGCTTTGATTGTTGTTCTTCTCTTGGCCAAATGACTGCCTAAGAACTTCTTAGTTTAGGTGTATTAAGAATCATGATTAACAAATTATAAAACTTTTTGGGTTTTTTAGTACAAAATAAGTTGACAGCTAATATTTGTGTAGAAAACTTCTTCAAAAAATATTTGTGTAGAAAATAACCACTTGTTTACTTCTATGCTCGCAATAGACAATTTACAGGAATTTTCAAAAGCTCACTCTTCAAGAGAGCCCAGGAATAGTTCCTGCAGGGCGTCTGCCAAGATACAAGGAAGTGATTCTGTTGAATGATCTTATTGACTGTGCCCGACCTGGAGAAGAGATTGTACTATCCTCTATTTTGGCTCTTTTTTTTTGGTCGTGGGTGTTGTCAAATGATTTTCTTATGTTTATATTTTTACAAAATGTTTCAGGAGGTCACAGGTGTTTATACTAATAACTTTGACTTGTCTCTAAACACAAAGAATGGTTTTCCAGTGTTTTCCACTGTTGTTGAGGCAAATTATGTTACAAAGAAGCAAGACCTCTTCTCTGCCTACAAACTTACACAGGAAGACAAAGAAGAAATTGAAAATTTGGGCAAAGACCCCCGAATTGGAGAAAGGGTTTGTTCCCTAAAACTTCTAGTGGTATTATTTTCCATTTGATTATTTATTGTTAATGAACTATAAATTGAATTTCAGATTGTCAAGTCTATTGCGCCATCAATCTATGGTCACGACGATATAAAAACTGCAATAGCTTTAGCTATGTTCGGGGGCCAAGAAAAGAATGTTGAAGGGAAGCATCGACTGCGTGGAGACATAAATGTTCTTCTTCTCGGTGATCCAGGAACAGCAAAGTCTCAATTTCTAAAGTATAAACTTATCCACTGTTATTTTGTATGCTTCTTTTAGCTTATAATAATGGCAGTCAGATAATTATTAAATATTACAAAATTCTGCTGACAGGTATGTTGAAAAAACTGGACAGAGAGCTGTATACACCACTGGCAAAGGAGCTTCTGCTGTGGGTCTTACGGCTGCAGTTCACAAGGATCCAGTCACGAGGGAATGGACCCTCGAGGGGGGAGCCCTTGTTCTAGCTGACAGAGGAATTTGTCTCATTGATGAATTTGACAAGATGAATGACCAGGATCGGTGAGAATATAGATATTGTAATCTTTCATGTTATTTTTTTATCATTGTTTGTTGTCAGTCATGCTTGATATTAAGATATAAATTATCAGAGTAAGTATCCATGAAGCCATGGAGCAGCAGAGCATAAGCATATCGAAAGCTGGAATTGTCACATCTCTTCAGGCACGCTGTTCTGTCATTGCTGCTGCCAATCCTATTGGAGGAAGGTAAGTGAATATGCACCTGAGACCGTGTCATAGATATTTGGAGAATTTGAAGCAACTTCTGAGCATTGATTTATAATATTATTTAGTTTCATTTTCTTGGCTTCTAACTTAAGCTGTCAAATTGAACTTTGTTGGATTTGCAGATATGATTCCTCAAAATTGTTTACTCAAAATGTTGAATTGACAGATCCTATTATTTCTCGTTTTGATGTCCTCTGTGTTGTGAAGGTTATATTTAAATCCATCAATTCTTTTTATAAACTCCTATCTTGTTCATTTATTGATTAAGGGAGTTCTTATTTTACAGGACGTGGTTGATCCGGTCACCGATGAAATGCTTGCAAAGTTTGTGGTAGACAGTCACTTCAAATCACAACCCAAGGGTGCTAACAATGATGATAAGTCTGTGAATGAGTCCCAAGATGCATCTGCCATGCCAACTGACCCAGAGGTCCTTCTTAAAATTCTGCTGCTGCCAGTAACATAGACTTTAGAAAAACTTAGATTGTGTCATCTGTGTCTCAAGAAATTCTTGGCTTTTTTGCAGATACTTCCTCAAGATCTGTTGAAGAAGTACATTACATATGCCAAGTTGAATGTTTTCCCAAGGTTACATGATGCTGATTTGGACAAACTGACACATGTATATGCAGAGCTGCGGAGGGAATCATCTGTAATGTCCTTTCATTTTTTGCTTAAACTTTTGTTTGTAGTTATTGTTTGTATTTGTTTCACTAACATGCTGCTCTTGTTCACTTGCTTAGAACGGGCAAGGAGTCCCCATTGCTGTAAGGCACATTGAATCAATGATAAGGATGTCTGAAGCTCATGCCAGAATGCATCTCAGACAGCATGTCACACAAGAGGATGTGGACATGGCAATTCGTGTTCTACTTGATTCATTCATTTCAACCCAAAAGTTTGGGGTGCAGAAAGCACTGCAAAAGGTATAGAAAAATAATATGGCATCAGAATTCTATGAAATGCAAATAATATTTGACACCCTTTTACAACTTTTGACATTTTCTTATATGCTATCTCACCTTATAGTTGTTTTGATTGGCCTTTTGTACCGGACAAATGCTCTTCTCATAAATTATGGTCTTGATATTGCAGAGCTTTAGAAAGTACATGACTTTCAAGAAGGACTATAATGATATGCTCATTTATATTCTCCGCGGGCTTGTAAACAATGCGTTGCAGTTTGAGGGAATTGCCACTGGATCTATATCAAGTCTAACACATGTTGATGTTAAAGTAGATGATCTTGCTCTGAAGGTAATTAACATGTCTTGTATGTTTGTTTTCTAACTGAAATAATTGTGACCAACTCTTGTTTTGTTTTTACACTGCAGGCTCAAGAGTATGAAATATTTGATCTGACACCGTTCTTCAACAGCAGGAAATTTTCAGATGCCAATTTTGTATTGGATGAAGAGCGAGGAGTGATCAGACATCACCTCGTTAGGTGAAAGTAGAGTGCATCTATGGATTTATTTTTGGTCATACTCTAAGTATTAGTCTGGAAGGACCTTTGAATGTTATGTATTTCCATTAGTTTATTCATGTTTATATAATTACCAAATAGCCACTTTGGTATGGGACAGTATGGTGCCTGTTCAGTTGAGGATCCTCTCTTGGAAAGGAACTATCAAATGAACATTGCCAGTATACAAAGTTTATGAATTGTTAGGATACATGATGCCAACATCAAGAGATTTCTCTAAAAAAAGATGGAACAGTTAACAAAGATTGTAGCAAGATTTAATGTAATGGGAAAAAACTTTATAGTTTTTCTATCAAATCATCTTCGTCCATCACCTTGCCTTGGCATAAAATGTCTAGAGGCAATTTATATTTGGGTGCATAATTTGTTAATTGCTTCTCTCCTGTTTAAGAGTGAACAAAAGTTAATGATTTACTAACTACTTGTACTACTACTTGTCTAAAGAAGGCATAAGAGTCAAATTGTGTTACTTTTTCAGAAAAGTTTCTTTTAGAAAACAATAGAATTAGTAATATGGGGGTTAAATTTTGAATTTGAATTTTCTTTTAGTCAAATTGTGAAGTTTCTTTTCCGAAAGCTTTGGCAGACTGAGTTAAATTTTTGAATTTGAAGGTAGCCTGCCCTTGCTTGCGTGCAGAGTTAAGTTTTCTAGGTAGATTTGAAGAGTTAAATTTTCTTCCAGCTTAAACAGAGGTCATGCGATCAAAATTAATAATAGAAATGCAAATTAATAATAGAAATGCATTATGTTAAATTTTCTTGAGAAAGAGTTTTGTCATTCTTTATAATCCTATCTGACTCGAGAATTAATCTCTATAGTTATATTATGTGCAGAGGATACTTGTTTCAAAAACAAAAATAGTATACTGTAATATAAAACTTGCTTGTTTATCACCATGTGTTAAACATTTAATTATAAAATTATGTCTATGTATTTGACATGCGTGCAGTACTTGCCAGAAATTCTTGTGAAGGTTGAGAAAGTTAAACAAAATTCATATTTTCGCTTGGTTTTTTTTTTTTTGACGGAAATTTTCACTTGGTTAAGAGTTTGCTCTTTAACTAAGAGGAACATAATCCGAGACTTAGCATAGAACTTGAAGTATTAAAAAGTAATTTTCATATTGATAAATAACATCATTTATATTTTTAATTTTCGTAATCTTTAATTAATCTCTAATTATTTTTTGACGCAATCTCTATATTATTTATGCATCAAATTCAATTTTTTATAATCCGTAATCAAACGGACACATAATTTAGAGGGGAGAGGTTTATGTTTATCAATTATCACCATGTGTTAAACATTAAATAATAAAATTCTCTGTTTGACATGCGTGCAGTTCTCGAGAAACCTTATTCTTGTGAAGAATGAGACAGTTAAACAAAATTCATTCATTCAATATATTAATACATTCATCATCAACAATTTCACATCGATCCCATCCCTCAACAAATACAACACACCTCCTTATAATCAAAAAGGGGATTTTTCCAAAGTTCAAGAGTTTAGCAATAATAATCCAAACCAACCAAACACGTGAAAATTACATCATTAATTAATTCAATCAATCAATTAATTAATCAATTAGGGGAGAAATGATCAAGAGATAATATACGAATGAAACCATCAAAGCTAACGCCACCGTTTTGATCACCACCACCAAACTTAATCATCGCGTTAATCTCTTCATCGGTGGCACCAAAACCAGCCCAATTCATATAATTCTTCAAATCTTGATGACTAAGTTTACCATCACCGTCTCTGTCCATCACCTTGAACACATCTTCCATGGCTCCACGTCCTAACGGTTTCTTCTCTCCGTTTCCACTAACCACACGCTCGAATTCCTCGTATTCCACGAATCCGTCCATGTTTGTGTCCGCTACCGACATCATGGCACCGATTGCTTCGGCAGATACACCGCCGCTGTTGGTGGCGTAGAATGAACGGAGATCATCGCGGCTAATTTTGCCGTCGCAATCGGTGTCGAGAATGTCAAATGCCGGACGGAAATCGGAGGTTGGAGGTTGAGGACGGAGGTTTCTGCCAGAAGGACACATGATGTGGTTTTTGTTTTGTTTTGAGGAAAATGTGAATATGAAGAATGTGTTGTGTTGTGTTGTGTTGTGTTTGGGTTTTGATTATGTTTTTGTGTTATGAAATTTGAATAAACGTGTTGTGTTGAATAAATATAAGGTTGGAAATGCGGAATGAACCTGGACTCCGTGAAAATGGGGGCCCACACTGTTTGTAAACGCATATGCATTAGATGCGGTATACGGACTTGGGCAGCAAGGTTTTGGACTTCGTAAGATTTTTCAACTTTTTGGGGAATTTATTACGTCTGTAATGATGTCAGTGCTTTTGTTTCTTTCGAATATGATTCCATCGACCATCGTCTATAACACTCTTGGTGGTTGTGGTATGGTATGCATAGTTGACTACGTGGAAAAATATGCCGTGATCACGAGGTACCATTACGAGTTACTAGTACAATTTAGGGTATGTTTGACAAGAAATAGGGCATAGTTTATAGCATATGAATTTATAGTTGATATAATAACTGATAAATTAGTTGATAGTTTATAGTTTTTTTAAGCGGCTGATAGTTTATAATTGAGAATTAAAATTGATTGAATTTATAGTGTTTGGTAAAATTAAGTGTTGCAGTGATTTATTGATATGAAATGACATAAATATATATATATATAATTATTTTTAAGTAAAATGATAGAGGTAAAGTTGAAAGAAAAAGTAATAAGTTAAAAACTATAAGCTAATAAGCTAATTGAATTAATTTATCAAATTAAACTAAAAGCTGGTCAAAATAAACTATAAGCTCATTTTATGGTGTTGTCAAACAGACTCTAAATATAAGATCATGTTTGACCACCGCACAATACACAATTTTGATTACTACTATCTTTATCTATCTAGTAGTAGTAGTAGTAAAATTTATAAAAATTTAATACTAGTATTTTGAAAATACTCATAAAAATAAATCAAACCAAATTTTATATGCTAACGCTTACATCTATATATTATTAAAAAAAACAGTCAAAATATAATAAATGAATAATACAATTTGATTAAGCAAAGTCTTATATATTTAAGAACGAAGTAGTACATAATACTACTATTTAAAATGAATGGTGTATAAAGTTCTAGAAAATAGACTTTGTCATCCCACCTTTCACTATTTTTTTTCTTTCTAGAAGTTACTTTTTTACACTTGTATTCCGAACTTTTTTTTTTCTTTAAGAACTTAAATTCTGAACTTTATTTTTTACGGGAAAGAATGTTCGGAATTTAAGTTCCAAACTTTTTACGAGGGTAAAAAATGTTATTTTTAGGAAAAAAAGAGAAGGGTGGGGGTGGGATGAAAATTTATCGGGTATAGAGTAGTAGTATCTAATTTCGCTGGATCATTAGTCAGCCTTCAGAATTGGGCCTCTCTTCTTCATTGACCATATCAAAGCAAGAAAGGACAAATTCGTAATATAAGAATAAACTGAGGTTGTCATAGTCTTTTTAACAAATCAAGAAAACCCTAATTCCAGTATCACTATATAAATCTTAGGAGAACACATTCGTTGTTCATATCATATCGCAGCACAACATTACAGAAGAAAAATCTCATTCTCTTATTCTATTTCATTATCCATGCATATTTATTTATTTACTCGTTTATTAATTTTAGTGAATTTGATTTGCCTCTTGAGATGCCATTGATTGATATGATTAATGGTTATTCTCATCGTCATCTATGATGAAAAGAGGCATAAATTTTATGCAGCCGTGTTGAGTCACTTCACCTTCGTGTTTTCCACAGGCGCAGTGAATAAACAGACTGCTAAATCCATCTCTAATTTTGTTTTTTATAATTTTTTATTATGAATTGTTAATAATTTAATCTGTGTTTGAATGGATCCTATGATGGCATGAAATCTTTGAGACCTGAATCTTTAATTTGATGTCAGCTATAAGCATAACTACTGAGGATCCATTTCAATTTCTATTTTTTGTTTTTGTTTTTACTTAATTTTTGTTATAAAAAAAAAAGTGTTGGTTTAAATGAATGATGAATAAGCACTGGGCTCTGAGCATATAATTTGATGCACATTGCTAGCCTAGAAAGCTATATCTGACCTTTTTTTTCTTCTTCTTTTTTTATTTTATTTTATCGTGGAGCTATTTGTTCCTTATTGTTCGTGATTTTAGTTCAATAATTTGTTTATATATTATGAAAGATAAATTTCCTTTAACAATGTAGTATTTGGAATCAGAACAACTTTGACGATGAAAGGGTTTTGAACAAATTACTTTTATCATAAAGGGTTTTCATCACCTACTTAATAACAATGTAAAATTAAAATAAATCTATATCTCCTGTGATGATTGTATATCGATCACTTAATGTCTTAAACAATTTTAAACTTTGATCTAATATATGAGCATCTGTTATAGAATATAATTTAACAGTATATACACAATACTCCTCACTAATCTGTTGTCAATTCATGAAGGAACCACAAGTGACTTGACTTTGGATAGTGCCCTTAATTCCTTGTGTTTGGCTTTGAAATAGATTTGAATTTGGACAAATTGATAAAACAGGACTTGCTCTTAATTCTTTGCGTTTGGGCTGACCCTTTCCAGCTATAATAGGGACTGTAACTTTCAAATTGGAAATTTAACTCCTTAGCCTTTCAATACCAGTTTACACCATCCATTCAATAACTAACATCCACTTATCTTCCAACATACTGATATTTTACATCTCAGTTAAAAAAATAAGGCTTAAACATACATTTGGTCCCTGTATGTAACCCAAATTTCGGTTTTAGTCCCTGAATCAAAATTTTTGACAAAATAGTCCCTGTATCGAGTTTTTTTTTTTGACGTTAGTCCCTCCTTGTATTTTCCGTCCAATTTGGTCCAGGTGGCAAACGGTTTGCCACCTGGACCATGCCACGTGTGCAAACTTGTCTGGTGACTAGATTAATGAAAAGCAGGGACCTAAAACAAAATTTTCGCTGATAGCAATTTGAATCCTATTTTGAACCCTAATTCCTAAATCATCATATTCACAATCGCGCTTCTCTTCTCTTCTTCTTCTTTTATCTCTTCTGTAAAAAATATCAATCTCAGTTCGTCCCTAATTGAAACTTGAAAATCAACTGTCAATTGCAATACGACGGCACGGTGACAGAGTATCGACGGCGACGGCGACGGCGTGGTGTACGACTTGAAGAAAAACACACGACGGCGACGATTTTGCTGTTGAAGAGGATCAACGGTCGAGATATTTTCGTGGGTTACAACTTCCAACTGGCAGAACTGAGGTAAATACTGATTCCTTTGCAGAGCTTTGAATTTTCGCTTTTGAGTTGTTGTGTAGTAAATGAAGAATATTAAGTTTTGTTGCTTTGTGAATGAGGTTGGTGGTGGGGACCATTATACATGTGGGTTAACTGTAGACTTAGAATATTGAAACTCAAAGTTGATGTTTGTTTCTTTGTTTACTGCTTTAGGGTTTAGTGCTTGTTTCTGTGTCTTTATGTAGTATGAAATAAACCAATAGTTGTTTGACACTTGTAATATAAGCTAATAAACAATTAATTTACAGGGATGACTTTTAATCTGAAAATTCATTATGGGGGTGAATTTGTAAAGGACGTTTTGGTGTATTACAAAGGGGGTAATGAACACGAAGTCTCTAATATGGATCCTGATAAATGGAGTTTCTTTGAAATTGATGGTATAGTTAAAGATGACTGTCAAGTTGAAGAGAAATATAGGATGTGGTGGTATAAGGACTGTGATGATGAATACAAAAGAATATTGAATGACCATGATGCTTCTGAAGCTTTAGAGTATGCAACTGAAACAAATACTGTGCTGCAAATTTTTGTTGATTATTCTGGTAAAGGCATAGCTGTTGCTGAGCCAGAACAACAACCAAGTGATGGAAATGATGTTGAATTAACTGATGATCAAGATGATTCTGATAGTAGTTATTATGGAGGTGATAGTAGTGAAGATGATGAGGTTAGGGGTGTAGTTTTAGATGACAGTGAGGATGAGAGGACTCTGGCGTTGGATGATGGGTTTGGTATTGAATTAGAAAATGAAATTCCTCTTCCACAAGTGGTGAATGACAGTGAGAAGAAGGATGTGGGAGGTTCAAGGAAAAATAGAAAAAAAGTAGTAGCAAGAAAAAGAGTTATGGTGAATGATGAAGATTTAAATGTAGGTGGCATTATAGTTGTTGGTGATGAGTTTGAGAAGGGTTATGTTAGTGATGAACTTAATAGCACGGACCCTGACATTTCAGATAGTGAGAAGAAGCCAAATACACCAAAGTATGAAAAGTTTAAGATAGAAGAGTTAGATAAGAATTACAAGTGGAAAGAGGGGCTTGAATTTTCATCACTTGATGAATTTAAGTCAGCAATGACTCATTGGACATTATTGAATGGGAGACAAAATAGATATGAGAAAAATGACAAAGTGAGAGTAAGGATAAGATGCAAGGGCAATTGTGACTTTTTTGCTTTTGTAAGTAAAGTGGGGAATAAAGAAACATATAGAATGAAAGGTTATGTTGGCCCACACACGTGCCCTAGATCTACAGACAACAAAACTGCATCTTCTAAATGGGTTTCTAAAACTGTTGTAAAGAGGTTGGCTTCAAGTGATACAGTAAAGTTGAGGGAAATTGTGTCTGAGATTAGAACTGAGTACCAAGTTGGGATCACTATGAGCAGGGCATGGAAGGCCAGAAAGATTGCAAAGGACTATGTTGAAGGTGAAGCTGCAAAACAATACCATTTGTTGTGGAGGTACAGTGCAGAGCTAAGGAGGGTGAATAAAGGAAACACTTGCAAGATCCAAGTTGACAGAATTGGACCTACACTGCTGCCAAGGTTTGGTAGTTTCTACTTTTGTCTTGATGGCATTAAGAAAGGGTTTGTATCAGCTTGCAGACCCTTTATAGGAGTAGATGGATGCCATTTGAAAACTAAATATGGTGGAACACTTCTTATTGCTGTCGGAAGAGACCCAAATGACCAGTACTTTCCCTTAGCATTTGGTGTTTGTGAAACTGAAACAAAAGAGTCCTGGAGATGGTTTATGACTTTGTTGTTGGAGGACATAGGTAAAGAGAGATGGGTTTTCATTTCGGATCAACAAAAGGTATGTTTATGATTTCTGGTATTTTATTAATTTATTTTAATTGTGACTTTATTTTTGTGAATTTTTTGTGACTTTATTTTAATTGTGACTTTAATTGTGACTTTATTTTTGTGAATTTCTAGTAGTTAATGTTTGTAGTTTTAATTGCCATTTCGTGTATTTGATTTAAATTATCAGGGTTTGATGCAAGTGTTTGAGGAAATGTTTGAAAGGGGGGTTGAGCACAGACTTTGTCTGAGGCATTTATATGCCAATTTCAAGAAGAAATTTGGTGGAGGTATACGTATCAGGAACTTGATGATGGGAGCTGCAAAGGCAACATATTATCAAGCATGGGATGCTCATATGGAAGCATTGAAAGCTATCAACTACAATGCTTGGGATTGGCTGATGAAAGTGCCAACAAAATTATGGTGTAAGCATGCTCTTTCTTTCTATCCTAAGTGTGATGTTCTGATGAACAACTTGTCTGAGGCTTTTAATGCCACAATATTGTTAGCTAGAGACAAACCAATCTTAACCATGTGTGAATGGATAAGAAATTATTTGATGGTTAGGAATTCTAATTTAAGAGAAAAGGTTAATAGGTGGAACCATTTAATTTGTCCTAAACCAAGATATAGGTTAAACAAAGAGATTGAAGGTAGTGGTAATTGGGAAGCACATTGGTCTGGACTTACTGAATATCAAGTTTCACATATAATAGACAAACGTAGGTATATTGTTGATGTAGGAAAAAGGACTTGCAGTTGTAATTTTTGGGATTTAGTAGGAATCCCATGTAGACATGCAGTTAGTGCAATAGGGTATACAAGGAGAAATCCTGAAGAATTTGTGCATGAGTATTACTCAACTGCTACGTACAAGAGATGTTATAGTTTTTCTGTAAGTTCTATCAATGGCCAAGACATGTGGCCAATTGTTGAAGTTGATGGAGAAATGCTACCTCCAGCATACAAGAGAGGTCCTGGCAGGCCTAAGAAGTTAAGGAGGAGGGATCCACATGAAGATCCTGCAAAGAGAAGGACAAAAACTACTTATTGTTGCACTAGATGTGGTGGTGAAGGACATAATGCTAGGTATTGCAAAAGCACTGAAATTAACCCAGAAGCTCAAAAGAGAAAGGTAAAATTAAACTTATATACATTAAAGTTAAGTCATTTTAAATATTCAATTTTGTGTAGTCTAAATATTGACTTATGATTTATGTAGAGAAAACCTAAGAAGACAACTGTTGGAGATGCTTCTGCAACAGCTTCAACATCTGCTGCACCTAATCCACAACCTCCACATACAGCTACTACAACAGCTTCTGCTGCACCACTTACTGTGTCTACAACTATTGATGATGATGCTGAATTTGAGATGCTTGCTGCTAATCTTGCAGCAGCATTTGAGGCAACTCAAACTCAACCCAATGTGAATGCTGTGACTGCCCCTGCTATTGTTGAACCATCAGGTGTTGATGTTGTTACTAATGGGTCTACTACTAATGTTTCTGAACCTAGTGTGAATTTTGTTGCCAATCCCATAGTTAACTCATCTACAAATGAGTTCATTTTATCTCAGCCACTTGAATGTGATGATCCTCCAATAGTTAATCCAGTTGAGTGATTACTTATAATTATAATGCTTTAATTTATTTTGTACTCAACTGATAAATAATCATTGTTATGCTTCTATTCATGATATGGACAGAAAAAGAAGACTACACAGGGACCAAATGTGATGCAGAAACAGGCTGAAGCAAAGAAAGTTTTAAAACCAGTTAAGTTGTTCAGTTCATTAGTATTGCATAAATTAATTAGGTTAATTAGTACTCATTGGATTGTTTATATGTATTCTCAGAAAAAGAAGACAACAAAGGCAGATGCAATTGTTGGACCTGAAGCAAAAAATGAAGAAGCAAATGTTGGAAATGTTGGAACTAAAAAGAGAAAGGAAGTTGGGACCAGTGGACAAGTTGGAACTAAAACTGTACTCAAGCCAGTTAAGTATTTATTTCCCTTAGTACAATAATGACAATAATGACTTGTAGGCAATTAAGCACTTTTAGTACATTAGTTAACAGGTATATTGTCTGATTACAGAAAAAGAAAGCAACAAAGGCAGTTGTGATGCAGAAGAGCAATGATGCAAATGTTGCAACTGAAACACCAAATGCAGATCAGATTCTTGGAACTGAAACACCACATGAAGATGCACAAGTTGGAACTGGAAGGAAGATGGAAGTTGGAACTAACACAACAAAGGAAGTTGGAACTGAGCCTACACTAAAGGATGCACATGTTGGAACAAAGGAAAATGCAAAAGATGGAACTGCCACTGTCCTTAAACCAGTTAAGTACTTTTAAGCACTTTATAGCTATTTTCTAGCAACTGATAACCAATTTTAATTACTTCTACAACTGATAAGCACTTTAAGTTAGTTGATAAGCACTTCTGCAACTGATAAGCACTTTAAGTTAGTTGATAAGCACTTCTGCAACTGATAAGCACTTTAAGTTAGTTGATAAGCACTTCTGCAACTGATAAGCACTTTAAATAATCTGATAAGCACTTTTAAGCTCTTCTGCAACTGATAAGCATGTTCTCATTTTTGTAACTGCTGCAACTGATATGGTGTAAGCATGTTCTCATTTCAATAGATATATTTTGATTGTGTGCCTTGTTTTGCAGAAGAAGAAAATAACTAAGAAAGTTCCAACAAAATTGGATACTTCAAATCTAAGGAGAAGTGGTAGGATGAGAACTCTGAGGTGCAAAAATATAAAGGGGCCTGGAAGTGATCCGAACCAACCTATGACAATTGAGTCTGGAGATGAAGATGAAGATGACCAACTTAATGAATATGATGAATATGATGAAGATATGCAAGGTGTTGGTCCATCATCACAGCCTGACCTCAATGACCCAAAAGTTGGAGGATGCTTGGCTTCATTGAGAAGATTTACTCAGTAATTTACTATGTAATTTAAGACTAAGTTATGTATTTTGAGACAACTAGTATGTAATTTGGCACCTAGTATGCAAACCTTAAAGACAACCATATCAATATTAGTTTAAGTTAGTGCTTTGCAAAACTTTCAGTCATATACCTTGTTGGTCATATGCTTTTTGGTGAAAGTTATGTATTTTGAATCTTTGTATCATATGCCTTAATGGTAATATGCTTTTGATTATGTATGACAATTAATATCATTATGGAGCCTATCATTATCAACTAATTACTTATGAGGAGTATAAAGTGGTTATTATAGCACAATCTTAAAAAACTTTTAATGTCATTTTAACATCATTTTATAGGTCATTTTTATAGGTCATTATGACGACTCAATTATAAGTCACTATGAGACCAAAACAAACTCAATTATAGGTCATCATTTTATAGGTCATTTTTCGCTCATTTTACCTCTTTTAAAGCTCATATATAAACCAAATTATATCACATTTTATGAACATTAACAAAACAAACTCCAAAATATAGGACATTCTTCCACTCCAAATTATAGGACATTCTTCAACAAACAATTGTTCAAACTACAATTCATGCTTTCATTCTCATAATCATACACAAACTCATTCTTTCATTCTCATTCTCATAATTCATTCTAGGCCTTCATTCTAACACGCAAATTCATTCTCATACCCACCATTCATTCTAAAACACAAATTCATTGATAATAAAACACAAATTCATTCTCATACACAAATTCTCATCAAGTCTTACAATACCATTACATTTTCAAATATTACACAACTAAAATAATGACACAACCAAAATACTATGCTTCCCATAAACAAGTTACAATATTTAGCCAAACAACTTAAAGTATGCAAAGAACATAATCCAAGATACAATAAACAAAGTTTTGTACAACTTTGTTGCATTCCTTTCATTGTGCAACTTCTTCTTCAACTTCTCATTCTTTTTGCATTCAAGACCTTCAACAATGGAAACTATATCCTTCACAAGCTCGGAGCAGTTGCAATTACAATCTTTATTCTCACCCATTTTTGCTTTCTCATTTGCAATTGGACGGGCAGTTGGTCGAACATATGGAGGATGACCATCAATTTCATCATCCCATAGATACAATTTGCAACTAATTTCAGCCTACACATCAATTAACCATTATCAATTCCAATAAACACAATTCATATGCAAGACATGGAAAAACAAATTACACATTCTTTCAAACTTACCCCCCAATTAGCACACTTCCAGAATCTCCTATTAGGGTTTTCAATGGTATTTGCCATGAACATCTTCATTGTTTTGTTGCAACCACATACTGGGATATGGTATGGAATTGATTGCGAAAAAGAAGATGAAGAACTCATGAGTATTTAGAGACCACGAAGAAGAAGAAGAAGAAGAAGAAGAATAAAAGAGAACAGAGAAGAAGAGAAGATGGAAGAAGAGAAGAGAACGCGATTTTCTGATTTTTATAAATTAGGAATTAGGTTTCAAATTGCTATCAGCGAAAATTTTGTTTTAGGTCCCTGCTTTTCATTAATCTAGTCACCAGACAAGTTTGCACACGTGGCATGGTCCAGGTGGCAAACCGTTTGCCACCTGGACCAAATTGGACGGAAAATACAAGGAGGGACTAACGTCAAAAAAAAAAACTCGATACAGGGACTATTTTGTCAAAAATTTTGATTCAGGGACTAAAACCGAAATTTGGGTTACATACAGGGACCAAATGTATGTTTAACCCAAAAAATAATAAGGAAACAAAAAACTGGTTAAAGTTTCACTAGTTAAGAAAATCTTCCAAACTTACCAGTAAGCTATCCAAATAAGTTAAAAAATGTTCCACATTGATGTGACACATAATTACCACAGCAAATCCATGATTTTCTTACACAAGGTGTTTTAAGTAATTTTTGTATGATTCTTAACATAATTTACTATGATTTCACAAAATTCATGATTTTTTCAAAGTTTGTTATAACTATAAAAAATAAATTTTGTGTTAAAAATCATGCAAAAAATAGTTAAATAAATGAAATCTAAGTTTTGTTTTAAAGTATATTTTTACATTGAGAATACTCTCGTATCTTATTTTTCTCTGAGTATTTTATTCATAATTATATGGCTCTACTCTATATATAAGATCATATTATTGAATATTGATATCTATAAGATATCTTATTTTGAAGGTTTAATTACAGTTTTATTCCTCCTATTTGACTCACTCATAATTGGTCCTCTATTTTAAAATCACTCTGTTTTAGTCATTTTATGATTTTTAGACTAAAAAATGGCAATATATTATATCATATTTAAATTAAATATTTTAGGAGATTTTCTCGTAATTTCATGGACGTTGATCATGTAACATCATAAAGTTTTATGACATTTTTTTTTGATAAAATAAAATTTTATGACATGTCATTTAAATATATCACATTATCATCTTTTAGTCCAAAAATATGAGAAAGGACCAAAATGTGATTTCGAAATGGAGTCACCAATTTTGAGAATGAGTGAAAATAGAGGACCAAAACTGTAATTAAGCATATTTTAAATATAAATTTAAGATGTATTTAAATATATATCTAAAATCTTAAAAAAAAATATTTAGGCATAATATTTTTAACATTTTCATTAGCATAAGGAAATTACTTATTAGCAGTTGTCCGTTGTTCCACGGATGTAACATGTGGAATACTTGAATTCTTGATCTTTTGAGTATTTCACACCAATTATTACCGCCATCTATTTTGTATGCATTATGTAACGTTGTATATGAGCTTCAGCTCAATCCGCACCAATTATCTTTTAACTTGTTTTTTCATTTTCCTCTGTTTAGCCATGCTAATTGAATAAAATAACAAAAGTGAGATATTGTCATGTAAAATAAGTTAATCGGTACTAAAAAACTACTCATTTCTCTCTAAGAAAAACTATGTAAAGAGATATCATACATGTTGCGTTTGATGTTGTACCATTGGATTTTAATAAACGAATACCCATTTAATATTATTTATAACACATTTTAATTTAGTTATGTTGTTATCTCTTTGGCCCCGAAACAGTTAATTAGTTGGTTAACTTTATTAAGGTTAGTTTTCACAAAATTTACATGATGAATTCATGTTTATTATCACAATAAAAGCAGAGATAATTAATTGCTTAACATACACGAGTTTTCATAAAAAAAACAACAAATTCTAATATGATCTTCCAAGACAAGATAAAATACGCTAACCTCAAAAAGAACATGTTGCACAAAATACTACACTACAAAAGATTCAGAAATCAAAAAACATGGAAAAGAACAAACTTCGGTATCTAAGACAGGTTTAAACATCTTAAATATAGTTGCAATTATTCTTATGACATGCTTTAAACAAAATCACCAAACTCAAGATAGCCGGAAGGCTCCACATTTACACACGAGCACAAACCAAACGATTGCTCATAATAAAAAAAATGTTTAAACTTTGTAATTATAACATTTTTTACGATTGCTCATAATAAAAAAAATGTTTAAACTTTGTGATTATAACATTTTTTAGTTTTAGCACGTTTGAGTTTTTATGTTTAGATTTGTGCTAGTATTTCTTTTGAGAATAGTCAAATCAAGCCTGTGTGAGGTAATGTACTGAATAGGGAAGCGTGCTCAACAAGTTTCGACCTTAGATAATGTTTTGAAGAGTACTATAACATCTATTGAGAGTTGAGACCAACATATTGGTTGGTCTTTATGCTAAATGTTGAATTTGATGAGTTATGCTTGTGTCAGTTTCTCCCTTAGTTTTAAGTCTTTCCAAGTGAATCATTCAATCTTCAAGCTTTAACGAGTTAAACTTGATTCTGCTATCTAAACTATCCATTTAATCATGTCTACATCATGGCTTCGTTCATTTGCAAGGAAGTACAAAGTGCACGAGATTTTCTTCAGCTATTAACACTAAAATCTGAAGCAAACATAAATACACAATGCCCCTGCAGGCAGAACCTACAAAAGACAACCTAGTCAATGTCATGTTACTCCGGGAATTTGTTCTTTTTAACTGTCCTGCATTGATCACTATGCGTTCAAAACCGTGATATATTGGTATGGTTGTGATATGCTCTTCCTAGTGTGACAAGGCTTCTTGTTTGTTGGCTTCATAATTTTGTGTCAGCGCACCGGAGATGAGAAGAAAATTACAACAAAGTACACAATGAATCCAGCAATAAGTATTCCCCCATAGATGTAAGTTTGAGAAGAGTGCACAGGGTACTTGTACTCAATGTTGCAGCATTTCATATTATCCCTCTCACTGGTCAAAACATGGTCAACATATCTGCAATTCACAAAATTGTGAATGGTTGCTATTACGTTTTCTGAAAAAGAATGATTACTAGTACTAAAATAAAAACATGTTCCCAATTTGAAAAAATATAAAAAATTATTTTGAAACACAGGGTAACTTACTGTTGGGTGAACATGGTGCTCTGAAGAATATCTGAACTGTTCAAGAAGGCATCCTTTAATCGATGATCATATAATAATGAAGACATATCAACAAGATACTCCTCAAGGCCCTGATAAACGTATACATATTGAAAAATGTCAACAATCCAAACATCTACAAAGAGAGATCAAGAATTTCAATTGAGTAAAAACTTACATCAAGGTATTTTTCCAAACGGTCAACTAATTCATGTGGAAATGGTTCAGGCAAAGTAGTAGTTTTCTTATAGAACTTCTCCAACCACAGTTCAGTGGTTGATTTCTCCTTCTTTCCCTTCACAGGCTCACCAAGGGGAGTTTTTAGATACTCTGCTGCAAAGCCTTGGACGGTCTGTGCATAGAATTGATCGGGATCCATAATCAGATAAACAAGTAAGATAATATAACTCAAACTAGCACAAATTACCTCTGATGTTTCACGAATTTTACGAAGTACAGAATCCACACGTGCATATATCGAATTCCTCTGTTAGCAAACAATAAGCCAATTTGAGAAATAGCTTTTTGTATATAAAAATTAATATTGGTATATTGAGAGGGCACTTACCAATGCAACATCACGGAGCATTTGACTGACATGAGATGTATTTGAAAATGGTCCAAATGGATGACAACCAGCTGCCCAAAGCCAATTTACAATAGGTCTTTCATGTACATGAGAAGCCTTTGCATATGGTGCACTTAAACCACCCACCACTGAAGCAAGACCAGCCAATATATGACGTTGTGCTTGAGATGGGACGGCATGCCTTCTCTGTATTTCTGAAACATAACTGTCAAACAAATGAAGCGTGACGTTAAATTTTGCAAGAGAAAACAGACAAATACGAAGGAAATCCAAGATTATGCTAGCAATTAACAACCACTCAAAAGTAAACTACATTCCTTCCTCTATCATCTACATGTGTCAATGTCTACAACAACAACAACGATAATAGCCATTCAAAGAAATAAAACACAGAAAAAAAACACAATAATAATATGCATATATCATATTCACACACCTCAAAGGAATCTTTTCATTTTGATGCTCAAGCACAATAACAACATCATTGCTTGTCCAAACCATACTTTCGTCCTCCATCATAAGATTTGGATCCACATCAGCCAACGATAGCACGAAACTGCACGATAAAAAGCATAGCTTTTCAAATATTGAACTGGTTTTGAAGCAAAAATATTAACACCGATCAATTTTTTATCTCATAGGAATATTATGCACTTTATATCAAAGTATTTCAACCAAGTGACACTCTGCTTTGCAAATAATATCTTTTCACACAGCCAAACATTCTTAATTTATTTTAATACAGAAGTCCAACACCTAGAGTTTGTTAACTATGATCAATCCAACGGTCGGAACACACAACTAACTAACATCCTTGACAGTTATTCCTTTTTTTTGTTTTGGCTAGTTTTTCTTTACTTCTTCAAGTTATTCATGCATTCACTTTCATTTTGAAAAAGGCCACCAAGTGTCCAAATAGCCAATAGTATTTAGCTACTAACTTACCAATAGTCTTTGTTGGCCATAAATTTCAAGGGTCCTAATTGGCTTAGTTGAGCAGTTCAAAATGACAAAACAAGACATTTTTTACTAGTTTTAATAAACCTAAAAATAAATGTAAATTCTGCAAAGTTTTCACCAAAAAGAAAAACACAACTGCAAAGATACTCTGATGTTAAAGTTGTATTTTTCACATGGAGTTAGGAGAGATAGTGGTGTACGCACACAGGAACTACTCTTGTTCCAAAAGTTGGTTGAAGATCCCCTTGTTTCTTTACATTCTTCCTCTTTTTCTTTCCCTGTTTTGAGTTATATGATGACCAAAGAGGCTTATGCTTAAGAACTGAATCAGTTGACCCTTCAGGTTCATCCATCCAATTCTGGCGGAGGAAATATTTACTTGAAAGAGATGGGTCAGCCATTTCAAGCAATCCAGCAGCAAGCACATCAGCAGAACGTTCCATCTCCTGTTCAAATGTGGTTGCATGTCCATATAGAAATATTAAAAAATAAATTTGATTCAGATTTAGCATCAATAATGCAGACAAGTTCAGCTACTTTGGATAATTAATTATGCATGTTCTTCAAAAAGGCTAAAACAGAGAATGAGCTGGACCATGCCCGCAAAGTGTTCAGTTTTGTCTATCTAATTAACGGTGTTAGCAAAGACATACTCATGATCCAAAACTTAAATGTTAGTCAAAATTTCTCTACTAATTATATAGTTAAAAGAAAGTTAGCACATTGCTGATGTAAAATTATATAAGAAATTGAAAATGGTAGATTTGTGAAACTAGACAGAACCCACTTCTTTTAAAATAGCACCATCAAGATAAGTCTTGGTATGAACATGGAAACGACCATCATTCTTGGTTTCCTGGAGTGAATGTCCACGCATAGCTTTTGAAACTGCAATTGACAGCTTCTCATGGCGATGTAGTGAATGAGCACCCCCAATAATTACAACTTCTTGCCCATCATGAAGCAATTTTTTCACCTGAGGAAAGAATAAACTGTAACACTTGCATGATTTTGCTGCTAAATTGCAGAAAATATCGATTCTAATAACTGCAACAGACAATTTTCAAACTCTGAGGTAAAGTAACTGGTAGCCTACTCCATAGGAAATTACAAACCTCTGCCTTAATTTCGTCGATGTTTATACTGTAATTGTGGCCCTTTTGCACAATATTGTATCGATTGTGATTTTGCAAGACAATTATTGGTATAAGCAATCTTGAAGTAAGATCGACAGTTTCAAACCTGAACATTTCGACAAAAGTGTAATTAGATTCTAAATATAATACATCAGTCATCAGTCCATCATTAATCAGTTAATTATTCAAGATTCTCTTATAACTTGCATGTTACATGCTAGCTAAACTGACAACATAACTTACACATAAGCATTTTTTTTTTGATAAGCATTTACACATAAGCATTAAAACCGTGTGCATAAAAAAAGGGGATGAGTTATCAATGGCGCGGACCATGGAAGAGAGCCAAAGGTCTGACATACCGGCCGATATATGACACTGCCATATCCGGCTATGGCGCTGAGGCACCGCCATCCTTCACAAAATGGCCATATCGGTTTTCCAAAAAGCCACCATGGCCAATATTTGACAACACTGGGTAGTAATGGTTCTTAGGGGAAAAATAAGGATCAAATCATACTACAAGTTTCACAGCTTAGGTATCTAGAACCCATATTACAATCTTAGGTGGGGGCATTCATTGGGATGCCACATCCAGAATTACAGGTAGGCCTAATCAGATAAAACGGGAAAAAGGTTCAGGCATAAGCAAAGAGCCTATAAACACAGGAACAAGTGACCTATAAACACAGGAACAAGTGAAAAACTTATCAGATAACAATAAGACCAGATGTACCCTATGGTAATTAACATTGATCAGTGAAACGCCAGCAACGTCAACAACAAAAGACTGCAGCAAATATAAGAATGCCGAGATAGATGAACGGACAAAGAAAAAAACAAAACTACGAAAATACAAATGTATCTCCCCAGAGAAAACTAAGACACCAGTCACCACTAATTGAAATGAAAATAATGGTTGCTCGTTTTCCAATGTTTGGTCACATGAGAAGACCAATTAACGCTCCGTAGAAAAAAGTAGACCAAATGAAAGACATTACAATTGAAAAAGGTAAGGGAAGACTGTCAGGAACTGAAAATTCTGTTGAAACAGTATATAGATTAGAGAAAAGTCAGACACAGAGCCCTGATTAATAGCAAGTGCAGAGAAATATAGAAACTAGAATAGAAACATATCAGAGAAGAAATCATCTCTGGCATGTGGCTCAGCCATCCAAAATGATTGCCTACCTTCTACCACAACCCTCCTTTCCTAATATTCATGTCACCCTCAATGACTTAAGGATAAAACTATTATAAAATGCTCCACCCTAAAGGGTTTTGCAGAAATTTTAGTTTTTAGAGTCCAATGAACCCTTGTAGTAACAAACCTCAACTATAGTGAGATAAGGCTTTGTCGTTATATGCTTATAGATGACACTGCATTACCTCACATCAGGTGCTATAACGTGTTCCACCGTGGTTGATACCAAAGAAGCAAGCTGTCCAAGAAATATATCATTGCTGGATCGATAAAAAGCTGTGCTACTCAGACTCACAACATTTCGTAATCTTGGCAAAGTTCTAGAACTAACACTTCCTTCTTCAGCTTCAATCTTACCATAAGTACAGGGCCCTGCTGAAAGGTCAATCACCACAAATCTGAACAAACAAAAATAAGTAAGGCTGAAAATTTGCTTGTAACTGTGAGACAAAAAAACACAGATTGACACCAATTTTTCCCAGTAAAGGACCTCCAAGAGTTGATACACTCTATTTGACAAAAGAAATTGAAATTTAACAGAAAAGTTAGGTCTCAAAAAAGCCTGTCTTACCTGCCCGAGCTTAGCCAAACTTGAGTTGCTCCGCCACCATCGTAGCGATAACGATAAATGTAATCACCTTCTTGTTTTTTCATATCTTCCTCAGTTAGCTCAGGAATTTTTCCATACATTAAACTATCAAGATCTATTTCCTTATTTCTAGGATCTAGTCTTGTCTGCAATATATTTTAAATTAGCAGTCAAAAAAGTTGCCACAATAGTCGTGGAAGATGATACTAAACAAACAGGAAGAATGAAGAACTCAAGCAATCAGTCACAGATATTTGCTCCCTTGGTTGTTAGTGAAAAAAACTTACAAGCAGTCAATATAAAGTTAATATCAACTAAACTTGTAGGATATGAAGCAAGGTAATTTACATTTTGCAACTAAATGCATTGAACATTGGTTATACCTTGTCAAAGTTTACAATAAATATTGCACTTGGCACTGGTTTATCCATCTCCGTGACAGAAGATCCCACACTATCCATGTCAAATATGTAGGAGTACAGCTTTTGAAATACTGGCTCCACAGCCGTCGCTTCAACTTCAAATAAAGGCACCTCCCTTCCAAAGTCAGACTGGAAGTTGTAAAAAACTTTAGAATCTTATCTCAAGATGGAGGCTATAGCTAAAAAAAGCAGAAAGTGATATGCAAGGAAACAGTTACCTCCCTTGCTTTTCCTGCAGGAACCATTGCCTCTTTCAATGCTTTCTCAAGTGCTATCAGTTCAGGCTGTCCAGCCTATGGTAAGATTCCAATTTAAATTGTTAGAAAATTTTCAGATTTCAGATAAAGCGGCGTTTACACAGATGACCTTTGTAAAGACAGATTAAGCAACATAAAACAAATTTGACTATAGTCTGTGCACCAAAAAATATTAAAAGAATAAAGGCTTGATTAATTTGAAGATTTTGATATGAAGTTTGATTTTGATGCACAGCTCATCTACAATTTCTAAAAAAGTTAAGTTTATCTAAACTAAAGCTTACCCTTCATTCCTCTCAGCATTCTAAAACTTTTGACTTTTTGTGTCAAGATTATAGAAGCATGGACATAATGAAATTTTTTACAGGTGATTCTGCGATTCTAATCCTTTTATTTAATAATAATGAGCAGTTTAAGAAAGCAACGGGGATATCCTTTTGGGATTATGCGTAAAAAAACTAGAGACTTTCTTGGATAAACACCTCAATTAAGTGCTTATAGCATAGGAGCTTATCGTATAAGCATGTACGTATAAACTATTTTTATTTCTATAACACAAGATAAAATAAATTCAAAACTATTTTCAAACAAGTTATAAGCTATTTTCATAAATTATTTCCACAAGTTTTCCCAAACAGTTTCACAAGTGTTTAGGTCGGTAAATAAGCTTAATCTACAAGAGAACTGACAACAAAGGCATCAATCTCATAAACAAGGGTTTAAAGAACGTGATTAACAACAAAATTGGGATAAATATACAGAAACAAATCAAATAGAAGATGAAATAGTAGCTTACAGAAAATGCATTATAGATCAAATGGTGCTCAATATCAAGAAGCTCCTCAGTCTCCAAACAAGAAGGTCTATGAGTTGGAAAGCTCGTTTTGAGAAGCTGTTCCAATTTATGCGCATCAACTGTGTATCTAAATCCACCATCACCATTAAAACCGATCAAAACCACATTCACTTCCAACGGAACTTGAAACGGAACCTAAAAAAACCACAATAAGATTATGAGAGTGAGTGAATTATAATTATAATTATAATTTTGATTATGATTGAATTAATATGCGTAATTGCGTAGAAGGATAAAATGACCTCAGCACGAGAGTGAAGCATGCGGCGAATGTCGGATCGGACGGAATCTCTGACGTCGTGAAAGGCGCTGTGGTGCCACTGAGGGTGACCGGGATCTCTCTTGAAAGCTTGCGGTGCTGACTCGGACTGAGTCAACAGAAGAAAACTCAGCACGATGAGTATCATCGAGCGAGGCGCCATGCCTCGCTGAGTCGAATTGATGAGTTGAAACGTTTCAGGAATCGTTGTTGTTGTTGTTTGGAAATGAATGATTTAATGAGCCGTCGCTGAAGTTCACTGGGACTGTGGTTAGGATGAGAGAACAAGTAGTCCACCCGCCGGGACTTCAGTGTGTCAAAAAATGTGTAAATAACTTAACATTTTTTCCATATTTGCCTCAATAACTCTCGTAATAATGAAAAGCTCCCATTTTTATTGTCGAGCGCACCGTGGAATTCAATGACTATTTCCTCTATTAGATTAAAAACTGACTTAGAAACGTAAAGTTGCTCGTATCCAAAGCAAGGATCGAACACACAACAAATTCTTTGTTTTATTTTTCAAACTTTAATATTTTCTTAGGAAATTTTTTTTATTTTCTTTTTAAACTACATTGGGCTTGAGCAGCAGCCCACTACATTCTCATCGCCTCGATTGCACTTTTTGTTTTTGAATTATAGTCATCATAATTATAAGAGAACTAAATTTACTCTCTACTAATATTTTGAAATTTGGATTACATGTAGCAACTGCGTCGACATGCATAAGATGGACGCAGTTACTACTCCTAATCATCTTTTAAATAGAAACTCTCAAGTGATTATGACTTCTTGGTTTTCAACTTCTTTTTGGAACAATTTTGGTCCATAGGTTTTTCTCTTTGCAATAAGTTGACATTCCCTTCCTAAACTTCCTCCAACACAATGCAAATCTGACATTTTTTCATGACGCATCCATGTGTTATATTCACAGAATGATTTGTTAAATAAAATACAAAAAGTTGGGAAAAAATTGTAAGTGAGTTTGGAGTAATAGGATAATTTGTATTCGTGTATTCATGAAATGAGGAGGGGATTGAGATGAAATCAAGCCAAGATTTGGAGTTGGTGTGTTCAAGATAATTATGTTATCATGTATTGTAGAATTAGATGTTGTCATGGTAATGTGGTTCAAACCTTGAAGTAGAATAAATGTGGTCCAAATTAAAAAGTTACATTATTCTACTTCAAGGCAAGTTAATGAGCCTTCCGGTCATGGTTTAGCACAGGTTGGAAGTAGAATAAATGTAACTTCTAATTTGGTAGATTTTCATATTTTGATATTTAGCAAGACCCGTTTGTTATTGATATGTATTGTACTAGTGTTTGATTTAAGTTACAACTGTAATGGGTGATAAGGAACACAAAACTAATAACAGAACATTTAATTTGATTTATTCAAAAAAAAAACATTTAATTTGATAATATGGAACTTTTATCAGGGCTATAATTCATTATGATAAACAATGTCTGTGGATTTTTCCAAGTACTAACTCGTAACATCAACTTTGGGAAGTAAAACAACTTATATCTTTACAATTTGAGAGATTGGTGCCGATAAAGAACCCTATAGTTTGGACTGCTTCTTGGAACTTCTTCCTGCTATGAATTCCTGCATTTTCTTGAATTGCTCCTTCGTCATTCCATTGTAATAATCATGGGCCCTCTCCTGAATTTTGTACACAGTCAGAGACCTCAATCAAAATTACATAAGATAGTTTTGGCTGCGCAACTCAAAGATTAATATGCAAAAATAAGGAGGAAGATATCTAAAACTATGTCAACGATTACTGATCACACAGAAGGCCAAAAATGTAACTGATATTTGAGTAGACACGTGCAAAATATCTTTCCACCAATGCTACAACTAGTCTTGTTTTTAACTACGCTCGTTACGGATGCAACACACCCAGTGAATTTTAGATAGTGAGATTTTGCTCTAAGCTTCCTGTACTTCTATCAACCATGCTTAAATTAAGTGAAAATCTATTTGCCTAATTACAATTATTAAGTTCACAAAATGACGGGAATGATTAATGGCTTTATGGCTGCACCCTACATAACTTGCTGAGAAATTGAATCCATATTATGTAAATTTTGACACACAAATGCTACGGCACTTACCTTTTCAAGGGAAAGAGCATGGCCAAGGTCCAGCTTGATGCCATCATTTATCACCGACTTGTACCTCAACACCATGTCTTGATTATTTTTCACAATGGCTTCCGCAATTTCTCTGCTTTTCTTCATCAGTTCACCGTCTTCAACAACATGGTTCACAAAACCCAGCTTTTCAGCTACCTCTGCAGTCAAAGGCGTGGCTGTAAGAGATACCTCACGGGCTTTATTTACTCCTATAATGCGCGAAAGCTTCTGAGACAAACCCCATGAAGGAAATATCCCAAATCTGCATGTAACCAATAACACCAACAAGTGATCTTAAAAACTAAATAACCAAATGTCTAAAAAACCAAAGGTTATAATAGATCAACGACAACAACTAACAATTATGAAAGCAAGTGAGGATATATATACTTTTGAAATTGTGATTTGTGACATACTCTATTTGTCAAATGTCAAGTAATGTTCAAGCTTACAACTTATCAAGAGGTTTATAACTTATAACATTTTTATGTCATATTATATTAATCAGTTTATTTGACCACCGTTAATTTTATCAAACACTATATATTTTACGGTATTTGCTAGTTTATTAGTTATTGACTTATTGTAACAACCTGGACCCCACTTTTATATAGTCGATCACCCGGCTTTATCTCACTATTTCTCTACTCCCCATTCTAGTAGAGTTTTTGCCTATATAAGAGTGGGGCCCGGACCGTTAGCTAATCTATCCTTAGCTACTTCTTACTTATCAAACAATTGAACTTTCTTATCTCCAAATCCAAATCCAAATAGACATTGATAATGATAATGATAATAATCTTATATTTAGAAATAACAACAAAAAAGAAGAAAGAAATGAACCTAGCATGGGTGTCCATGAATTTGGCACCTTTGGCAGCAACCAAGATATCACAAGCGAGTGCAATCTCAAATCCAGCGGTAACAGCAAATCCTTTGATAGCTCCGATTATCGGTTTACGGCTCCGCTCCATTTGCACGACGGGATCACTCTCCGGGTCTTTAACATCACCCTTGAAAACATCCTCCGCCGCTGTGAGGTCAACGCCGGAACAAAAAGACCGACCCGATCCGGTCAATATAATCACCCGCACCGATTCGTCCCGGTCCAGACTCTTGAAAGCCTGAGCCAGGTCAATATTCATACCCCGAGTTAACGAGTTAAGAGAATCGGGACGATTAATAGTGACCACCGCGATTCCGTTTGGTTCGCGGTTGACGAGTATGAGCTTCTCCGATGATAACCGATCCATTTTCGACCCGAATTAACCTTTTCCGGTTCAATTGCTATTTTGATTTTTGATTTTAATTCTAATAGTAATGTTTACGTATCGTTTTCTGAGGATTGTGTTGAAGTGCGCGATGTGCAGGGATATGTAGAAAGGACATAAGAATGAAAATGACGTGTCTACTCTCGTGATTAATGATTATCCTCTATATGAAGATTACCATTTTTTTTTCTTACAAAGATTGACAATCTAATCTCAAATTAACGGTCAAGGTTATAATATAATTTCATATGTTTGATTTTAAGTAAATGGTTAAGATACATTGTAATGTGAAATGTCTCAAATTCCTACAGCAACAAATCAGATTGGAGAGGGAAAGACTAATTTATGAATTTAGATTGTTTTATCTATATTGAGTGATTTAGATTTTAATGTAGCTTTAATAATTTTAAATTTTAAATTATGAACTGTCCCATCTTCATCTAACAATATCAAAGGGACCACCTTTCAAATATATATATATATATATATATATATATATATATATATATATATATATACCAATTGCATATAGGCACTAAGTTAGGACTGCACACAACATGCAAATAACATCCTTCATTAATAACATTCTTCATTGTAGAGTTGGACAACGGTCGGTTATCGGTTGAAAATCTTGCATCCGAAGTAAATTATAGGTGAGAATATCTCACCCAATTTCGTCCGTATGTATGAACGGTTTGATCGGATTTCAGTTGCCCAAGTAGTTTATCATGGTTTAATAGCGAGAAAAAAGAAGTAAGAAAGAGAACCTCTAAAAGAAAAACCCAAGAAAATCAAGTATAAAAGAAATCAACTATTTGTTGTTGTAACACATTCAAACAATTAATCAAATGTGATAATTTTTCACCAATATGAATCCTTTCCTCTCTTCTATAAATATTGGGTTGTTCATCTTCTTCATTCAAGCAAAACTTTGGACAGATCTAAAACAAAGATATCCTCACTTCTTATTATTCGATAAAGCAAAAAGACTGATTCAATAAAGAGAAAAATAGAAGAAGAAACATATTAGGAGAAAGAAAGAAAGATGAAATAAAATCTTGAATAGTTTAGGTTAATGAAGAAGATTATGGATACTGGATGAGAGAGAATTGGAGGAAGTCTTTTTTTTTTACATCGAAAATATAAATCGCTCTAACCGGAATTTGATCTCTAAATCTCCCCATACACAACTCATGTCCTTCAACTCTAACTACTTGAACTATTCTAACTAACAAACAAAGTGAGGAAGAAAATATATCAAGTATTGGTCAAAAATTATTAATAATATATCACTCATGTATTACACGGTGGGACTTAGATTCATATAGGCATAAATTTCATATCCGAGTCCGTCTGCTTAAACCCCTTTAAACCCACTTATCCATTTAACCAGTGACCGGACCCATTACCACACAACAACATTTTTTTTAATCAATTTCTTTGAGTTCGGGTCGGAGAAACATGTCCACCCCTACTTCATTTATAATGGTACTTCTATTAAATGGGCCACATGATGTCTACTTTAGAGTTTAGACGTACTTTCATGTGTCGTATGGATCCCACCACTATATCTTTACGTTATAAATTGATGTAAGATGGGATGGGTGGAAATACAACAAAGCTCATTATGTTATTTTCTTGGTTATGAAGCAAGTGGATGATGTCTTGAAATATCAACAATATCATTCATAGAATCAATACTTATCACTTATACAGTTTGCAAAATCTCAGTTTAAGTATCAAATAGAATTAGAAAATGCAAATCCTCTAAAGAGCCTCTTCAAAACATCATTTTCTCACATTAAGAAACGAGTTAAGATTGAAAGTAAGAAACGAGTTAAGATTGAAAGAGTCGTCGAATGTTCATCGGCGAAATATCAGTTGAACCACCGTCTAGTAGGCGCTTGGCGATAACAACATTGGCAGCATCAGTAGGATGGTAAGGATCCCAAAATACATACTTGGATCTGTCCCAACAAACTTTTGAGGTAGGACCACATGGGATCAAACCTCCAAATCTCCCAGCCATGTTGCAGCATGCAGAAGATGGATTATCAAATCCTGCAACAAACACATTAATTCCAATTAAGTCTTGATTAATTAGTTAAAAAAACACCATACAAATTTAATGTTCTAATAATAGCTTAATATATTGTCACATGTCACACCATAAACTTACCCAATGCTGCATAATTTAGGAGTATATCTTCTAAAATGTGGTAGATATCTGCATAAACAAATATTGAACCCGCCAAATTTGTGTTTAGCTCTGCAATTAGACCCTTCAATTTTGTATTAAATAAAATTGCTAGCTGATTAGGGAATGTGACACAACTATCTCCTTCAGCAGGATGTACATCCCTCTGACTTGGTATGCACCCAATTGGCCCCACATTTGCCACAACAACTTTTTTAGCTCCCAAATTAAATAACCTCTGCAGATGATACAAAATGACCAATGTGATTTATGATTTTTAATTTCAAACATCATTTTAAAATTTTAATTTGAGACAACTGAGTTGTGAGAACTATTACAGTGAGTTGTGTTCTGAGTTTTGATATCATGGTTGTCACAAAGAGTTCCGGAGAATCCAACTTGGACTCAGAAAATGCGACTTTTGGTGTTAAGTAGTTATTAATGAAATCGTTTGAACCTATTGTGACCGAAAACAATGCTCTTTTTAAAAGATTGAGAGCGGCCGGTTCGCCAATGTAGGAGATTATATCGTGTCTGGTATTTGCGAAATAATCTATTTGTGCATCCAAGTTGAGTCGACCACCCTATAAATAAAGAGTTTATATTAATATGTAGTGTAAAAAAATTTAGGATAAGATCTTTACAGTACTTCCTGTTTAAATCATGAAATAATAAGCAAAAACTTACAAAAACTTGTCCAGTTAAATTGAGAATTCCACCCCCACCAGAGGCATAGTTGACACCTTTCAAAATCACGGGTCCGATTGTCGTAGGTGCCAAATAAGGCGGGGTGAAGCCAAAATTCAATTCCTGACCTGGTGATACAAGAATATTTCTTTTATTAATAAGAATCAAATTCGATATCCGATGTTTACAACACTCAAAATGTGCACCAATTATTTGCGCTAGACCTAAGTTGTGGTGTTGCAAGAACATACATATCTCATCAAATAAAAAATAATAATAAATCAAGTAGAACAAACTAGGAAAATTAAATTACTACTAAATCTTACCAATGATATCAACTATGGTTCTTCCATTGGTGAATCTCCCTGTTGGTCTTCCAAAGTCAATACCATTAGGCAAAAAATTAGCCTTCGATAGAGACATAATGTAATTATTGTTTCCTACATCAACAAGAGAATCTCCAAATACAAAATTTGCTGGTAGATTGTCTGAAGTTGAAATGCTAAACAAGAAAAAAACTATGAAAACTAGAAGCTCAATATCAACAATAGTGACCCTTTTCAAATTGTTCCCCATTACAAAGTGGTCTATAAAATTATCAAAGGAGTGAAGTTCTGAATCCTCTTTTGTGCTATGAATTGAATCTCAATGCTTGAATGTGTCAAAAACAGTGAGATTTATAATGTGCACAAAACATGCCACTAGCTAAAGAGTAAAGAAACTAATGGAATATAATATAATATTAATCATATGTTGTGATGAAGCAACATTCATTGCTCTGCATTATACAAGTTTAACTAACGCCTACTACTAGCCGTGACCAATTTAGTTGGAGGGAATAAATGGGATTGAATTAGATCATATGCTAAAAAAAGTTATGTTTGATCATAAAATTGAATAATCATGAGTCACAATATATCACCTAGCGTATCTCTTCGTATGACAATAGATATGTCAAAATCACATAGATCTGCAGTGATTTTCCAAATACGACAGAGTGTAGCTTTTATAAAATTACAGTGGATTATTGTGATTCTAACATACCCGTAAGTACCAAAGATACGCCTAGACTATTTTATAATGTGACACTGTTTCCTAGCTTTCTTCACTCACCACTAGGAGGCTCATCCATCATGTGAAATTATGTGAAACACAATGCAATCAGAGCATGCATGGGTCATGGGTTTCATATAATATTGAAAAATTTAAGAGGTTGGTCAAAATTCAGAAGCAATTAAATGTAAATAGGTAAGAAAGAAATGGAACTATTTAATGTGTAGAGAATTCTCACATGGAGTAAATTTTTTACTATTTACTTTATATCCAGAATAATAGTACTAGTTTATGGAGCTATGAACAGTAGTACAGTATTGGGGATTGAGGTTGCGCCATACCTATTGAACATGTCTCGCATCTTGTTCATAAACGCGTAAGTTGTAATGGGGGGTAGTTTGACCTCAGAACTTGCTTTAACTCCTTTCATCATTGATGAAGTTTGGAAATAATTAATGTAAGTCAATTGTTTTTTTTGGTATGTCTTTTTTTTATACTATATACAAAAATATTTTTCACACTATATAGAATGTCTGGCTTGACTTCTATAAACGCATCTATTTATATAATTTTTGAACGACTGATTAAAAATATGAGGGAATACAAGATTGTAGATTAATTTGGTGGTTGAGATGGATCAGTTAAAATTAAATGCCGAGTGATTAAGGTAAGTATTAGGTTCTCACTCCCAACATAAGACCAACATGCTGATATTCCTTTCATCTTAAAATAATTGACTTAGTTGACTGTTTCACACACTTTAAAAATAAATATATAAATGAAACAGAGATAATACTTCCTCCGTCCCAAATTATAATGAAAATAAATCTCACTTATTAAGAAAACATAACTTGCATAAGAAGATGTAAATCCATTTTTTATTGGTTTTTATTTATTGAGAAAATGAGAGCGAAGAAAAATTAAATGTAATATGTATTCAATTTTATGAGAACAAGGAAAAATACACTCTTGAAAATGACATTTTCCCTTATATTTTGTACAAAAAAAATGTATTTTTTCCCTTATATTTCGAGACGGAGAGAGTATGACTTTTACTAAATACCTCGCTTTTTTATTGGTAGCAAACTTAAATTTCAAAAAAATAGATTTTTTTTTGTTACTTTATTGTCCCCCTAATCATTGTACTATAGAAGTTATCAAATGACCGATTATCCCAAAAGCTTAAATTGTTAGGAAAGACCACATCAATAATTTGATATTATTTCTAACAGAAGTTATAAGTGGTAAAGTAAGAAAATAAATGTTATAAATAGTAAATTGTCAATTATTTTAGGACAAATAATTTTGACAAGTAAATTAACTATTATGGGGCGGAGGGAGTATTTATGCTGGATTGAATTTTGGTATATTAATAAGATAAATTCTCTTTAAACTGTCTATATGTTCTAGACTCTCAAATTTTTGAATCATATTGAATGACCTTTGAATATATTAAACGATCTAAAGAGTTTTTTTTTTTTTACATAGATGAAATCTAAAATCATTATACATTTATATACACACAATATAGTGACCGAATTCGATCCCCCAATCATGAACATCCAATTTAATAATTTCACTTTTTTATCAATTAAGTTATAACTTCTAAACTCTAAAAGAGAATTTTTCTAGAAATAATGAAGCAAAGCATCAGTATTCGCATATCAATTTAACACCACAAACTGCATAGACGGGCTTCGTTAGAAAACAAACTATAGAGGCCATGCAGCATCTTTGAAGATTGTTGGGCTCTTGACCCATGTTTTGTCACACCAAAAGAAGTGGCAATCATCTAGCCCATTTTTAAACTAAGTATGCTGTTCAAAAATCAGAATGGAGAAATAATGTTCTCATGAACATCATATCATATAATATTAAAAATTAGAGTTTGATATTTTTGTTTCACCACGAGATACTGGTGTATTAAGCTGATTAATTAATTCATTTCGGAGAAATTCTGGCAAAGTGGCAATTAAGTGGTTTCAGTCTTATTTCCAAACACAGATGTGAGATTAAATATGGTCTTTATTACCAAATTCAACATCAATTATTATTAGACCAACTAACGTCCGGTAATTAGAGTTTGAATTTTAATATATATTCACTTATTCATTTTAAAAAACCGAAACTTTAATCATTAAACTGTTTTACTACTTTTTCTTGGAGAAAAAGTAAACTTAGCATATCAAAAGAATATTTATGAGTGAGATTGCATTTATGAATTCATGAAGAAGCTCAAGTATAATTTTGTATACGCAATGAGTTATCTGCACTCTGCTGGCAGATTATCAGTCATTATGCATGTCGGCGTCAAAATTAATAAGCTCACAACTTGTATTTATTAGTCTCAATTTAATCTTAATTAAAAACATAGCATTCCTCAATGTTTAGCCACTTGATCCAGCTGGAAGAAAATCTATTATTTAGACTAAAATTATACTATAAGAAAATTGACTATTTTTACAAGAAATAATACAAACAAAACTACCATGAATTAACTTTTTAATAGTTTGGAGTTTATATACAATGCAGCTAGTGCTTCATTTCATATATATATGAGGAGGCACAAGAAACAATACTATTTTTTGCGGTTTTGAAAGGAAAGTTATTGAGTTTACATATAATATACGAAGCAACACAATTTGTTGCATTACTTGCATATACATCACTTTTCCACAGCAACAACAAAGTTATACTGATTTCAGTGTGTCAATAACTAATAAGGTTGCTGTAAAAAGGCATTGAAATCAACTTTAAAATATGCATGTGTAAGCAGTGTAACCATCCTCTTCAATACTCCCAAACACACACAGTGTTCTAAAATCAAACAAATTAAAGAGGATCATGATCAAAGAATACTTAACCTAATGTTTACAAATAGCTGTATAAGGTGTAATAAGTATCTTAAGTTTATTGGTTTACAAAGAGCAGTCAAAGGTGCAGCATCTCTAACCAAGTCTATGATAACATTAATAATTCATGAAATTACCTCCAAAAGATCTATCTTTTCTATTTTAAAAATGAAATTCATCCTAAAGATCGAACAACAACAAACCAAATAATAAAGATGTTACCCTTAATTTAATACTACGTATGGTGTAGTACTTTTTACACCATACACATATGATCTATTGTACTCACTCATCTCCATTTTTTTTAAGTGTCATTTTAACACAATTATTTTATTTCTATTTAAGTGTAATATTAATATTGATGGATTAATTAAGACTACAATTTGTCAATTATACTATTCATTATTTCGAATTCACAATTTTTATAAAATCTCCCTTCAATGATCTGAGAGTCTCATATCCTTGAAAATGAGAGAGAGCGTTGTGCAAAAAAAGGAAATTAATTATTTGAGCGAGAGAGAATGTGACTTAATTTTATTTGAAAAGATAAAATAAGTGGTATATTAAAAATAAGAGTTTTGTCAAAAAAAAGAGTAAAATAAGATAAACGACTTCAATTCTACTATCGTAGTTGGAGTGATTTGTGTTAGGAGGACATTTAAAAATAAAATAGAGGGAGTAAGAATGACTTATTCTAGATGGTAGTAAAATATTTCAAAATTTGCATAAATTTTACCGATAGAGATCACATTTATTTCATTACTTTCATGAATAATACATTACATAATAGTATTAAGAATATTTTAACTTAAACCCTGTCACCATCGCCACCTCCGAAACCCCCACCCGCGCCCCCACCCGCACCACCGCCAAAGCCTCCACCATCACCACCTCCTGCACCACCACCAAATCCTCCACCAGCACCTCCCCCTGCTCCACCACCAACACCTCCACCAGCTCCGGCACCACCCCCAAAGCCTCCACCGGAACCTCCACCTACTCCACCACCGGAACCTCCGCCAGCTCCGGCACCTCCTCCAAAGCCTCCTCCAGCACCTCCACCCGCACCATCACCTCCCCCTACACCGCCACCATTACCACCTCCAAAGCCACCACCTGCACCTCCACCAGCTCCACCACCACCTCCAATGCCTCCACCTCCACCATTACCACCTCCAAAGCCACCTCCAGCACCTCCACCATTTCCAGCACCACCTCCAATGCCTCCACCAGCTCCTCCGCCATTACCACCTCCAAAACCACCTCCAGCTCCTCCTCCTCCACCTATACCACCACCTCCACCGGCTCCTCCCCCTATTCCACCACCATGACCACCTCCAAAGCCTCCACCTGCACCACCTCCTTGACCACCTCCTATTCCTACACCACCACCATGACCACCTCCAAATCCTCCACCTGCACCACCTCCTTGACCACCTCCAATTCCTACACCACCACCTTTACCACCTCCAAAGCCTCCACCTGCACCACCTCCTGCACCGCCTCCAAAGCCCCCACCGGCTCCACCACCGTGTCCAAGTCCTCCTCCAACACCTCCACCACTACCACCACCAAAACCTCCACCGGCACCACCACCCAAGCCATCTCCGCCAAAATTGTTGACTTCATACTTATCTTCTTTTACTTTTCTGCATTCAGTTGTTCCTATCACTAATACAAATATCACAGCAAGTACTCCAACACTCTTGTATAAATTTCCCATTTTAATTTGCAGAAATTAAGACAAAAACTTGTAATTAATAGAGTTGGAAAAACTTGCTTTGTTCTTGTAATGATAATGCTTGGCAAGGAGTTCTATTTATAGGAGCACATACCATTAATACACAAAGACTTAGGGACATCTCTCATATAGTAGTTCTTCTGACTAATAACATGGCCTAAATTTCAAACTTGTTGGAAGACAATCTATTGGCCGGTGTAGTCATAATTGTCATGTCCCAACCATCAACAACTTATAGTCTTTTTCGAAAGTGCACCTCCAGTGAACACTATTGAATAAGTATAAGGGAATAGAGTAATAAAAAGAAAATAGCGAAAAATCTAGGATTTATAATTAATAAGCAATCTGATAAAAGTGAAATGAATATATACTTATTGTATATGAAGATGTCAAAGTTTAATTTTGATGAGTACCACTGTACCAGAATCATTAACCATTTAAATGAAAATTGTGAGCAGACACGAATTACAATAAAAGATCAATTGTTATGCAATATTTTTGTTGGTTGGATAGTCTAGTGACGAATTAAAAGCATAAATAAAAAACTCTTTGTTACAAATAATGAACATAAATAAAAAATACAATCTTTAAAACTTTTCAAATTAAAAGCATCAAGTAAATGGAACAAAAAAAAATGCATCAAGTAATTCTTTGTTAAAGAAACAACAATTTTGATAGAACTCAAACAAACCCCTTTTTTCCAATAAGAATAATGTCTCAAATCAACCATACCATATGTTTATATCAAGGATAGATATTCTATTTTAAAAGAAAAGAAAAGAAAAACGAGGATTTTCTACAGTAGAATAATAATTGCAAGTGAATCTCAATAATTCCATTTTAATCGGTCATTTTTTATTATATCTATTTAATACTCCCTCCGTCCCAAAACTATTGTCTTTTTAGAGTTATGCACGTAGATTAAGAAACAATAAAGATTGATAAGTTAAGTCTATTTTACCCTTACTTTATTAAGAAAGAGAAAATATATTTAATTAATGTTTTAACTTTTGTAAGGATACAAATGGTAAACTAACTTTAATTTTACATTGGTTTCCGAAAAGGACAATAGTTTTGGGACAAAACTAAAAAGCTAAAAGGACAATAGTTTTGGGACGGAGGGAGTAGTTTAATAGTTTGTTTTGTTTGATTTATTTCAATTAATAAAAAGTGAACCTGAATTCTCTCTTTCAATTTATTTTCTCCATATGTCTCCTTCTATAATTTGTGTTTATTATCTCTCTAAAATTTATAAAAAAGATCAAGAGAAGAGAGAATAAAATAGATACATATTTTGGAATAAAAAATGGAGAGAGTTGATAGAATGAGATGATCAAAATTTCTTAAAAAATTTGCCATGTTGTGACTGCATAACTGCACTATTTCCAATCAAGGATATAACTTATAAGACCATTAATGAACTTCTTTTATTTTCACTTTATAAATAAAAACTGTACGTATAAAAAAAAGAGAGTGAGATTGCATTTATGAATGAATGAAGAAGCTAATGTGTTTATAGTAGTTGTTGTCATCTACTCATCTATAACTTGGCAAGCTTGCCCCCACCATGTGTATATTTGTTGGCTCAAAACCATATATATGCAATGTGATCAGGTAGACTTTCAGTCATCATGTCGGTGTCAAAATTAATAAGTTTACAGCTTGTAATTAGCCTCAATTAGTCCTAGGTGTTTAGCCACTACAGCTGGAAAATCTATTACCAGTACTAATATTTTAAATATAGACTAAAATTGAATATTAATCGAATGTATTTTGATGTGTTTTTATGTAAACAGCTAAAATTATATCGAATTTTGGATTTATTTTTTAAAAATTGAACATAGTTATAATTTAGATGACTTGTAGTTGATAGTTAACTGAAAGATGATAGTCATAAATAGTGTGAAGATCACTTAGAGCAAAAGTAAATTGTATTGTTTTCAACTTAGATGAAAGACAACACTTTAGTGATCACCTTATTATAGGTGAAAATCTAGTATATAGTATAATGAAACCTTCAACATTAATGTCATTGCATCTTAAAAGTTTGAATACAATTGCATGTAATAAGTTTGCCTATTTATAAGTTTAAAATATATATATTCTAGATACCAAATTCTAAATATAAAATTTTAGCATCACCCTTGCACTATTTTTACGAGGTTCATATTAGATAAATAATCATATTAAAGAGGGGCACCTATTATGTATCATATATGTCTTTTGGTAAAATACAAAATGTATCATATATGTCTGACTTGATCAAAAAAATAAAGACTAGGTCCGTGCATGTGTATTATAACCTAAACCCATAGGTTTTTAGATTCAAGTCTTATCTATTGATAAAAAAAAACTAAGATAAATTGATCAAAAAAGATTAAGTCTGTTAAAACTTAGAATAGGAAATATATTTAAAATATACATTAAGTTTAAATTATATTTGTTGATAAAATATTTCTTATTATTATATTTGTTAGTTTAATTTGTATCCTTATAATAAAGGGATTTAGTTTAGATGTAAGAGTATTCACTTGATTATAAATACTTAGTTAGTATATGTTATTAATAATAAGAATGACTCAATACCTAAAGACCTATATAATAACATATACTACTAATAACTTGGTATTTATAACCAAAATACTCTTAAATCTAAACTAAATGTCTTTATTATAGGGATACAAACTTACAAATATAATAATAAAAGATATTCTCTGAACAGATATAATTTAAATTTAATGCATATCTTAAAGTATATTCTTATTCTTTATTTTAGTACGAAAATATATTTCCTATTCTAACAAAGTCTTATCTTTTTTAAAATTTGGTATAATTTGTCGGCCTACTAGTTAATTATCAATTTTATATGAACATATTTAAACAAATAATACAATTTATATTTAAATAGAACTGATACACAGACCCATATAATTAAACTCAATTTTAGTATTTCACATATTAAACTCAATTTATATTTAAAAAATTTAACAATATAATATCATATTGCAATACTAATTGTAGTAGTATATATAATTATGTGAAGATTTAATAGCAAATTTTAAATTTAATTCGATGTACAACAAAGCAAAAAACTCTATTGATCAAATTCTTCATTGCTTCAACACACATAAAGTTTTTCTTTGACTAACATACATAAAGTTAATTAGAGATAAAATTTACAGTATTTGTTATAAATTAAAAAACTAGCAATTTTTTGGCATTAAATATCCTTCAACCTTCCTTTCAAAAAAGCTAAATATCCATCAATCTGTACTTATTTAATTGAAGTCGTGTTGTAGTACTACTTTGTTTTATAGGAAGGTTTAATTGTACTTGTAAACCTTTAATGTCGAAGTCAATGCATGATCATAAATCATAATCATCTAACCTTTTGGGTATTTTGGAGTTTGATTTTCTGTAATCTCTAGACAAAATATAATTTACTTGAAATTTTTAAGATACATTAATATAAAAAAATTATATATCATTATTTTGATAATTTTTTTTACAATTGAATATATATAGAAAAGATGGTAAGACATCTCTTCCAACTTAACCAGAACAACAACAACAAAATCTCTATTATCACTTTCATTTTACTTTTATTTTATAGAAATTACTTCTGTTCTATACTTAAAATTCTTCAACTTGCTATTTTTTAATGAGACACTCGTCTTCTTATCTTATCGTGTTACTTTTTAATTTTTCCAAACTTTAATTTCATCAATCAATCTTATACATATGTTTTTAATTTATACAGTAACATCTAAAATTTATGTTATTTAATATTCTAAATACATATAATTTGATCTAAATATGGTGACAAAAAAAAGAATTTAGGAATTTTATATAAAAAATAATTAATAATAGAACAAACTTGTATTTTTTTTTCTGAACCAAGCAAACTTAGTGTATTTTATTCATAATAATAGTTTCAATACAAATAGACAATAATAAAAAAACTTGAGAACTAACATTAAAACAAGTTGTTTGCGCAAGAATATGAGTTACTCGACTGACTTATTTCCTAACTTAACAAACCTTACAATTTGAATCATATTTAATAAACTACGACACAACTCCAAACTCATTGTTTCTACAGTTTCAGTAGGAACATTTGACATATTACCATTTTGTAACCAATGAAGTGTTTCTAAAACATCCAATGCTTTTGGATTATACTATCTCCAGTTTTCCAAATTTTCTCGTGTGGCACACATGAATTTCCCTTGAACATATGTTATGATTTGAGCATATGAGGAGAGCCCACTAAAAAAATTAGCCCAATAAATAGGAGAATCTCATGGCTTAAATATCATATTGAGTATTTTAAAATACTTAATGTGGGACTCATAACATTGCTGCACCATTTAAGAGCCGACGTCCACGGCGGCTTTCACTCTATCGGCACTGACCCGACAGCAGCCCTTTCCTTACGGCGGCTTCACCCACCTATCAGTATTCAGTGAAATACCTTAATCCAGTCTATAGGTAGCCCTTTCCGTGGTCCAACTCTCATTGAAAACACCATTTGTTATGATTTAAGCACATGAAGAGAACCCACTCAAAAGACTAGCCCAATAGATAGGAGAGCCTCATGGCTTAAATACCATATTGAGCACTTTGAAATACTCAATGTGAGACTCATAACATTGCCGCACCCTCTAAGAGCCGACGTCCACGGCGGCTTTCACTCTATCTGCACTGACCCGACGGTAGCCATTTCTTTTCAGCGGCTTCACCCACCTATCAGTATTCGGTGAAACACCTTAACTCAGCCTATAGGTAGCCCTTTCCGTGGTCCAACTCTCAATGAAAACACCATTTGTTATGATTTAAGCACATGAGGAGAGTCCACCCAAAAGACTAGCCCAATAAATAGGGGAGTCTCATGGTTTAAATACCATATTGATCACTTTGAAATACTCAATGCGAGACTCATAATAGCATCACACATACATGCCCCTAGACAAGCAAAAAAAAATTGCACGAGTTAAATTGTAAAAAAATAAGCAACATAATATTATAGTGAATATCTCATATAATCACAACAATTCTCGATAATATTTTTCAAAAATTGTAAAATATAATTTATATAAAATTACGGTGGATAATTGTGATTCTAAATGTATTGATGAAAATATCAAAAATAGACTTAATATGTGGTTAGAAAACACAAATGATAATAAAGGTCAACTTGATCATGTACTTTTTTAGAGAGAGAAATGGAGTAGCAAGAAAGAAGAATAAAGAATATAACAAAAATCAAACCAAATAAGACCTTGTTCTTAGTTTAATTTTATTTCTAATTATAGATTAACTGTAGAAGATAGTATATACAGAAAGAAAGAAAGAACAGAGAAAGGTATGAAGAGGATTAATTAATTAATTGGTAATTAAAGAAAATGATGGGAAGTGAAGAAAGAGAGAAAATAGTGAAGAAGAAGATCCAAGAGCTTGAAGAAGGACATGCTTTCATGAAACATGAAATGTCAAAGCTTAAGCTTAATGATGGTAAAGAACAACATCATCATAAACATCATCATCGTCAAAGGTCTCACTCTGTGTCTCCTCAACGTTCTAGATTAGGTTCATGGAACAAAGGTTCTTGTTCTTTCAAACACTCTTCGCCTCTCAGAAAGGAAACTCACGCTCATACACTTGTCAATTTCACTGAAAAACATTATCTCAATATTTTGAACTCTTTGGGTCATTCTCTTCATATTTTGGATCTTAATTCTCGTATCATTTACTGGTAATAATAACTCTCTTTCTCTATTTGTATTATTTTTTATATTATCTGCTTCAATTTTATTGTTTCTGGTAAATAGAGTTGGTTATTTATGAGATATAATGTATTAGATTCTTAGTTTTAAATTGCGGTATGTAGTCGCATTAAGTTGCAATATAAAGGTTTTAGAGGCATCTGCAATTGCGATTGCATCGGCTGCATTTGACTATCTTTTGTTGCAATTTAAAATTTCATTGTAGTCTCGTGAATATAACTTAGTTGGTAGGAATATTGTTATATGCAAGGACTATAGTTCGAACTATGGATTCCCGCTTATTCACCTTAAAAAGTGAAATTCTGGCCACTAGGCTACTTGACAAAAAAATAATTTTGCAACCACAAATGCAATTTAGAACCATGATAAGACCGATAGTTCAAAAATTAATTTGCATTCTAGATTTGTTGTTTGTTGAATGTGTAATGATATGTTATGTTGATTATATAATTGATGTGGATTGAATTCTAGGAGCATACATTAAAAGTTTCTTTTTTTGGTTCAAACAATTGTTTCGGGGATAATTATGCAGGAACCGTAGTGCTGAAAATATGTATGGTTATGCAGAAGAGGAAGTTATGGGACAAGATGGGGTTGATTTGCTTGTGGACTCTAGGGATTGGGGGTTAGCTCATGATATGGTGAATTGTGTCATGAAGGGAGAAAAATGGAGTGGTCAATTCCTAGTCAAGAACAAGAAAGGAGAAAGCTTTTTAGCTGTAACAACCAATACTCCTTTTTATGATGATGGAAGCTTAGTCGGGGTTATCTGTGTGTCGAGTGATTCGCGGCCATTTCTTGAAATGAAGGCTCCATTTTATGGTGTAGAGAATGCTGAGTCGGATTATGGTTCTATTCGTCGGAGCAGTAGTGTTGCAAATAAACTTGGCTTTGATTCTCAGCAGCCACTTCAATCTGCTCTAGCATCTAAATTTTCAAATTTGGTTAGTTCTTTAACTCTCATGTTTATGTAATTTAGCATGCCATGGTGTATTTTATGATGTTAGGACTGTTAAACAGGCGTCGAAGATGAGTAACAAAGTTAAGTCGAAAATCTGGACCGGAGAAAATAATGTGGATCATGAAGGTGGGAATGGGGAAAGTCATCATTCTGAACTTGGTTTCTCAGAACACAGAGAAGATGCCAATTCTAGTGGAGCTACCACGCCTGGAGGTGATCTGCCACAGTCCCCTTCTGGTGTATTTTATCGTGTTGAAGAAAAGTTTGAAGAGAAAACTTTGAGAGATTCTGGTGATGAGAGTGAAGGAAAACTTGTTCACAAAATTTTACCTACTAAAGCTGAAGCCTGGATTCAAAAGAAAACATTATCGTGGCCATGGAGAACAAATGATCGAGAAGAATCAGAGGCAAGGAATGTTCATGCTGCTGAGCCATGGAGGCAGAATGATCAAGAAAGTGAATCAGTTAATCAGAAGAATCTTTCTCCTGGTTTGAAGCACGAAAGCCAGGCTGGTGAAAGTAATCGCCTTACTAATAATGAGGCTTCATTATCCCGTTCTTCCTCTTATAATCTTATTCCTAACAGCACAAGTAGTGCTAGCAGCTGCGGGAGTGCTGGCAGTGGTGCTGTAAATAGTAAAGTGGATATAGACAGTGATTGTTTGGATTATGAAATTTTGTGGGAGGATTTGACAATTCGAGAACAAATTGGACAGGGTAAGTTGGATTAGCGTGAGAAAGTAATCTCTTGACAATATCTATACTTTAACAAGTTTTTATTTAAACTTAAAAATCTTTACATGTTATCTGTTTTCAGAGTTCAGCTTGAAATTTTGTTTGCTTCTTTAAGTGGAGCACAAGCTTCCAAATATCTAATTATCCGTGGTTATTATGACCTGCAGGTTGTTGTGGAACTGTATACCATGCTCTGTGGTATGGATCAGTATGTTCTTTTCTCTTCCTGTAATTTATGGTTTTATATTCATGTATTATAAAAGAATATTCTACAAGCAACTTACCAGGATTTGAGATGTATGAATGTAGTTACATTTTTCTTATAGGTTGATTGTTCAAAATTGAAACTATATTTCTATTTGAATTACTAGCATTTAATATACTGAGATCCTTTAATATATCGAATTAGACATTTTTGAATTAAGAAACATTAGGGTTTCTGGTATGCCTGTGGAATGTGTTTTGGTAACTCTAAGCCTGACATCGTCAGAAAGCATCTTATATATATTTTGACAAACTACATTTTGGTGACTGTAATTCTGATGTCAGCTTATATTCATGTTTTTGCAGGATGTTGCTGTCAAGGTTTTCTCAAAGCAAGAGTATTCAGATGATTTGATACAGTCCTTCAGACAAGAGGTATGCTTTCTTTCAGTCCAATTTGCTTAGTATGTTGGGCCACAGACTGAAAGGATATAGTAATTACTAATTAGCGTGACAAAATGCAAAACTATGCTACATTTAGGTTAAAAGATGAATGTATGGTTTCCATAGAGTGTTTTAACAAAGTAAGTAATAGTAATAATTAAACTGAAAGAGATAGTTACTTTTTATCTTAAATCTTTGCTTAAATGCACACTATTGTTTGATAAAAAAAAAATGCACACTATTGTTTAATTTATTTATTCTTTTTTTATCTAGATGAAAGAAAAAAGTTTTTGGTTTCCTGGATTTATGTCTTTATTAGTCATCCTTCAAGTAAAATACTAGTTAGTTACTCGGGCGGTCTACTATTAGCCGCATAGTATTATATCATACACAATCCTGTGATTTTGACCAAGTTTTTATTATGTTTTGTTTAAACATTGGGCATTAGTGCAAGATTAAGTTGAGACGTAAATCAAGTTCTTCTTTATTACAAGTTCCTCTTTGATCATATTTTTCGTCTGAACCTCTCGAGTGCCTGGCATCTTCCAAAAAATTTCCTTTGTCTAACATTAATTTGACGATATGTTGTTGTGGGAAGGTATCTGTCATGAAAAGACTTCGGCACCCAAATATTCTTCTCTTTATGGGAGCAGTGACTTCACCTCAACGTCTTTGCATTGTGACAGAGTTTCTCCCACGGTTTGTTCCGAACCTTACTTCTAAGTTGACTCCTTTGTATCCTGACATTTTGATTATTGTTGTTTTCATTTGTATTTGATCACTTCAGGGGAAGCCTGTGTCGCTTGTTACACAGAAACACACCCAAACTTGACTGGAGACGACGAGTTCTTATGGCCTTGGATATCGTGAGTATTGGTTAAAATGGAATCATCTGCTAGATGATATCTATCTTTTTATTCTAAGTAGAGATATCTCATTGTTACGATGCTGATAATTTTGGTTGAATCGTAACTCATCCCCCTCCCCCCGCTACCTTGCTATTAGAAACATACATTCCATTGGCATCTTAAATAGGACTATTTCATTGTGTTTGAAGCAATTATGTATTTTTACAGGCACGAGGCGTAAATTATCTTCATCATTATAACCCGCCTATAATCCATAGAGATTTGAAGTCTTCAAATCTTTTAGTTGATAAGAATTGGACAGTGAAGGTATGTCACTTGTCATTATCTATTTATCCTGCAATGTTGGATTGGATGATTGCACGCTTGAGGGTTTCCTAGCATTGTTTTCTATTACGTTGGACAATATCTTAATTACTTTTTAACCAAACAGGTTGGTGATTTTGGTCTTTCACGTCTTAAGCATGAAACATATCTCACAACTAAGACAGGAAGGGGCACGGTAGGCTTATCATTTTCTCACGGACCATAAGATTTTTGATCTGTTTGAAATTGTCTCCTTTGCATTTTCACTAATAAAGAGACTCAAAGCATCTTTATTGAATATACATTTTTCCTGCTTTGTAGCCTCAATGGATGGCACCAGAAGTTCTTCGTAACGAACCGTCAGATGAAAAGTGTGTTCAGTCTATGCCCTAAATTACTCTCGCTTCCTTCTCACACATGTTTTAACATAAATATCAACCTTTGAATATATTTTTTCGCTGCTTGTGAATATCAGGTCTGACGTATACAGCTTTGGGGTGATATTGTGGGAACTTGCAACTGAAAAGATTCCTTGGGATAATCTCAACGCAATGCAGGTATTGCTTTCACATGCGTACATACCACATACAAAACAAGGAGGTTTAAAACTAAAATGATATTGTAAACCTATTGAACATAAAGCCAGCCGCAGAATAATGTGTTTCTCATTATTGGTGAAGCATTTACCTTTTTGTTATATCTTTTAGGAACAGTGTGTTAGCAGCGGCCAAATTTTTTTTGCTCTTCTGATATCACCTACGAATATTTCTTTTGTCTGCTACTATGTATCATTGTGAGTTCATATATGAATAACCCTTTCCTCTAGGAACCTTGCAGGTGATTGGAGCTGTAGGTTTCATGAATCAGCGTCCAGAAATTCCAAAAGATGTTGATCCACAGTGGGCTTCTCTAATTGAGATTTGTTGGCACAGGTGTGCATTTTCTCATCGTTAAACTTTGTACTTGATATTTTTTTTTCTCATAGCTCTAAATAAAGCATAAATGTTGTCTGAAAGTAATTGCTAGTATTTCTAACATTACTATGGTCTATGTGTCTGAAAGTGTGTTGCTAGTATTTCTCTTGTTGAATTTGATACTCTTTTATGCAAATTCTTAATTTCATCTATCTGTCAACATCCTGTGCAATCACGAATCACCAAACATCTTATGCCACAACTTATATGTTTGTCTATTCCAACCAGTGATCCGACTTGCCGACCAACTTTTCCGGAACTGCTCGAAAGGCTAAGAGAGATGCAAAAACAGTATGTCATTCAGTTCCAGGCGGCCCGATCTGCTGGTGGGGAAAGCACCCAAAGAAAGGAGTCCTAGAGACAGTTCTTTCTCTGTCACTCATGGATGACACATAAGTATAATTTTGTGCATATACATAAGTTCCTGGAGTATATGAGTCGGTACAAACAGCATATCATGGAGCTATATTGAATATCTGATCTGAGCCTGAAGTATTCATCAACATCTACCAATGTAATATATTATAGATAAATGAGATATAATGATTTATTGTCTTAACCCTCTGATTCGCAGAGGCATGGTGAGATATAATGATTTAAAAAAGGTGGTGACTACCATACTTTTTAATATTGATTGGGTTAGTCATTTTATTTTTCTTTGCCACCATAAAGTTTATTTTCTTCAATTTATTGGTGGGGGTTATTTTTTATGCATTGTTAATTCGATAAGTTGTTTGTTACAACCCAAACTTATATTATTTTTTTATGCAGAATATTTGTGCCATTATTTAAAAGTTGTAGAGAAGGTAGTGAAAATGAGAAAATCTTTGTCATGGTTGGATCTTCATCATCATTACCCACTTTTGAAGGTGCAGCTCAGCACAACAGATTTTAAATGGATACTAACATTTTGTGTTACAAAGAAATCATTGTTTTATCAATATTAGTAGAGTATTTGGTTTTATTGCTATTATTATATATTATATGCTGCAATTACAATATAAAGAATTAATATAAAGGCTCACAAAGGTTCATAACTTTGCATATTTGCTGATGCACACTGCTACTGGTATTTTTGCTGATGCACATTGGCATTGCTACATAATATAATAGTCAATGACATAGACGCTGAGTTGTAAAGACATAATAAATCAATAATAGACGTTATAAGGATTAAAAATAAAGGCACCACCATAGAATTTATATAGTAGTATATTTATATTTATTTTTTAAAACAATGGATCAAATAATTTTTTTTTTTAAAACAATAGATCAATAAAAAAAACCTAAATACATCACAAACACAACATAAACAAACTGGCATGACCCAAGGATCTCACCTTAGTGCATGAAAACTAAGAACGTCTAAAATGATGAATTTCTGATAACATAAAATCATTATTCATTTTGACAAAATTAAAAATATTGAACTAAAATTGGTGGGGTGCGCCAGCCAATGCAGTAGTGCAACGCATAGGCGACACTCAAGAAGCTCAATAGCAAGCTATTGTGGTGGCTTCTCCCCCTCAAAAAAGTAATTTAATATCGTGTGACCCATTGGGCCACATATCAGATATTAAACTGATAAGAACAGATACTACACTTGATCTTAGCCAAAAGGCCGAGAAAGGTATGAATTGTTAAGAATTTGAGCACTTTATTTATACACAGCTCTTTGGCGTTTGTTGTTTCCACTCACCGATGTGGGACTTCATCACAAATAGCAGTTCTTCTTTAAACTTTGAATATCAGAAGCATTAACCACAACTAATTAACAAGGCTCGGTAACAATTATTGAATGAAATTTCTAATGATGTTTCACAGTTACATGAGTTTAAGATTGTATCTAAGATCAACTAAATCCATGAACTCTGTTTCCATAATCCCATACCCTTTAACTAACCGAAAATAACCAGTGCCAGAAACAATTCCAAACTCTCATTACTTAAATGTGAATATAATATATCAGATCCTTGAATCTCTAAGCTACTTCCTTTGTACTCACCAGCTGTGATTATCACTGAGAAACCATATACAGCGCTTTTCCATCAAGCTGTGGATTTATGTACAAGCCTTGAGCAACCAGCTGTGACCAATGAGTGTTGAATTCAATCTACTGTTAGTCCATCTGTCACCGGGTCATCGATTGCAACAGTGCCATACTGGAGGTGCATCCAGTTTTACCAGTGACTGTGGCTGCGGTGGAGTCTTTCTCGGCGAAGTGGTCGACTGGTTGTTGATGTAGAAGACAATGTTGGTTTGGTTGGAGCTTTTGGAAGGTGTAGGATACATGGATGATTAAGGTGAAGATGAAGAAGGTTTTGGAAGTGAGGTTCAACAGATCGGCCATGCTTGTGGCCTTCTCGATTTTCTTTCTTCATCTTGAGGTATTGATAAATGTCATGCTCTAGAAACCCTGAACCGAACATGTTAAAACTAGAAATGCAATAAAAGTTTGTTCCTACTGTATTTTCACATGCAAAAAGTTTATTTTTAACATCATAGATAGAAAAGTAAGATATCACGTCATGAAAAAAAGAGAGGAAAGTTATAGACAGGAAATGATGTAAATGTAAACAACAAAGGGAGAAAATTTGAGAGATGTAAAATAAAAAGTCCTATTCAAAGCAAACAATGTCAGCCTTCAAAAAGGCTAATTTTCTTTTTACCTTTTTCCATTCTTTTTTGATAGAAAGAGACAAATGCAACATTTGGCCGTTCCACACACCCTTATTTCTTGAAGAATTTTAGGATTAAACGTATGTTATTGATGGTTTATAAATTTTGTCGGATTCTTGAAACATTTAATCTGATGAATGTTTTATGGAGCACACTCAAAAGAAACATGTGTGTTCATACTTTGCACTACATATTGAGGGATTCAAGTTAAAGTCTCTCTACTTTGTGAAATGATGTCTTTGTTTGTGCAAGAACCTAAGGAAAACAACACACACAGATCCAAGGATCTCATCTTTTCTTTAGTTTTGCTTAATGCATAATGCATAAAAAGGAAAAAAGTGATTGAAATATGAATGGTGAGAAAAAATCGCACTGCTAAATTGTAAATGTTATTCTAGCTGTGGTAATCCTTTTTCATGATCTAAATGTTCTCCTTCAAAGTGAACAACATATCATGAAGCTTTCATTACAATTTACAAACTAGTCTAAGAATATCATAAGAACAAGTAAAGTGCAAAATTAAACTTGTATTGGTGGGGTGCGCCAGCCTATGCAGTAGTGCAAAACATAGACGACACTCAAGAAGCCCAATAGCAAGCTATTGTAGTGGCCTCTCCCCCTCAAAAAAGTAATTTAATATCGTGTGACCCGTTGGGCCACATATCAGATATTAAACTGATAAGAACAGATACTACACTTGATCTTAGCCAAAAGGCCGAGAAAGGTATGAATTTTACATTATTTGAGCACTTTATTTATGCAAAAGTTTTTGGTATTTGTTGTCTCCAGTCACCGATGTGGAACTTCACCAGAAATAGCTCAGCACTACCAACAATAATGTTTCACATTTAATCAAGCACAGTTAACAAGGATCGATAAACTTTCTGACTCTAATAATGTTTCACTGTTACATTGAGTTTAAGAGTGGCTCTAAGATTAACTAAATCCATGAACTCTGTTTCCATAATCCCATACCCTTTAACAAACCGAAAATAACCGGTGCCAGAAACAATTCCAAATTCTCGTTCCTTCAATGTGAAGATATCTGATCCTTGAATCTCCAAGCTACTTCCTTTGTATTCACCGGCGGTAAATATAACCGAGAAAACCATGTACAAGGCTTTGCCATCTAGCTGTGAATTTATGTACACGCCTTGAGCTCTACCGATTAGTGTTGAATCTATTGTTGGTCCATCTGTTATTGGGTCGTCGACAATTGCAACGGTGCCGAATCCAAGGATGCTGGAGGTTGGTCCAGTTTTACCGGCAACTGTGGCTGCGGTGGAGTCTTCCCCGGTGAAGTGGTCGTGGACGTAGAAGACGAGGTTGGTTTGGTTTGGTTGGAGTTTGGGGAAGGTGTAGGATACATAGAGGATGGTTAAGGTGAAGATGGAGAAGAATGAGTTGGAAGTGAGATTCAGTGGATTGGCCATGCTTGTGGCCTTCTCTGTCTCTAGCCATGTCTATTAGTATTTGTTATAGTTGCCACTGATTAATTTATTTAATTAAACATTAGTTAAGATGCTTATGTGATGATTAATCAAGATTCCTAGTACAAAGGGACAAGAATGGCTAAGGGCTATTTTGCACTTCTTCAATTTTTTTATATTATTTTACAAGGGGTATACCAACAAGGATTGAGCCTAACAGAAGGGCTAGACTCCCATAATGAAAACAAAGATTAGAAATATACATCGGTGCTGCAAAGGAACGTCATTACATTCACATTGGTTCCAAGTTTGCCATCATTCACCGCGATGTGAAAACAACATATATCTCATTGGATGAAAATTGGGAATCAAAAGTGTCCGATTTTGGATTACAAAAAAGTGGTTTGAAGCTTAAACAAACTCATGTTAACAATATGGTTAAAGGTAGTTTTGGTTATTTAGGTCCTGAGTACTTTTTTTAGACACAATTAACAGAATAATCGAATGTTTACTCATTTAGGGTGATACTTTTTGAGGTTTTATGTGCAAGGCCAGTACATGATCCTAACTTTTAAGGAACAAGTTAGCTTAGAAGATTGGGTTTTGTTTGTTGAGCCTAAAGAAGGGGACTCTTGAAGATATTATTGATCCTTATCTTATAAAAAAAATAAAAAAAGATAAAAATACATGTATGCAGTTTGGATCGGTTTTGAAAAATCAATCCAAAACCCAATCTGATCCAAGCGGTTTCCACAAAATAACATCCAAATATATTCAATAATATTTGATTTATTGCAGTTTTCGGTTTTTTAGATCGGTTTTACGATTTTATTTTGGATCGGTTTAGATTTGAACACCCCATATTTTAAACTAGGGTTATAGTTGTTGTTTTATTGCTCTTTAATTTCCCTATAAATACAACAAAAACTAACTGCTTCTGAATTTAGGTTTGAACTAACTGTGCCGTCTCCCATCTCATGGAGATGAATATCTTCCCAAGCGATGATATCAATGCAATAAAAAAAGTTGTGTCTCAAGAAAAGTTTTTACAATTTTCACAAGTCATGAAGGATTATAGTGCTGGACGAATTGATCAAAGAGTTGTCACAGCAAGAGTCAATGAATTGTTTAAAGAACATAATCATTTAGTTTTGCTAATCAACAACTTCATGCCAAAAGAATATGAAATCATACTTCATCCATTCTTGTATGATCATCAACAGCCAGGACCAGACGCGTTTTTCAAACTAGTAAAACTTGTGTTTAAAGATAACATGGAAAAGTATTCTGAGTTTATACAAGTCATAACGGATTACCACAATTCTAGAACTGATTTGTCTAGTCTCATTGGAGTGCTCATGAGGTTATTTAAAGAACATAATTATTTACTTGTTGAATTCAACAAGTTCTTGCCATATAGAAATCGAATGAAACTTCCATTGTATTATGATCATCATCAAGGTCGTCGTCCTCAGTTAGTGATAAAAGATGATTTTCTCAATCAAGTCAAACTTGTGTTTCAAGATAACATGGAAATATATTTTAAGTTTTTACATGTCATCACAAATCACAAGGCTCAAGGAATTAACATAAGAGGCGTTGCGGCAATAGTGAAAGACCTCTTTAAAGGGCATAAAAAATTAATCATGGGATTCAACGTCTTCTTGCCAAAGAAATATAAAATCACACTTCCATCTAAGCTTCATGGTCAATATTATAAGACTGGTTAGTAGTTTATTATGATTATTTATGCAGTTTTTTGCTTTGCATGATATTTCATATATAAATAATAAAAGCATATATTTGATAGTCACCTAACATTGTCATTGTTGTGATACAAAGGGAAAAAAGTGAAAGCAAAGAATTGTCAACTTCCTTGGGATGTCCTTGATATTATTATTTCCAAAACTCTAGATTTGGATGACCACTTTCAATTTCGTTCTGTGTGCAAGAATTGGAGGGCATTTCATGAAATGTATTGGAGATTGGCATTCAAAGAACCACTACTTGTTCAAAAATCTTCCCATGTTAAGAAATCTTATTATTTTATTAGCATAGCTAACCAAAAAGTTTATCATTCAAAAATGATGAATTATTTCTGGCACTTTGCTTATTCTGGTTTTTCGAGCGGATATTTGATCATGACAGGGAATAATAATTCATTTCTAATAATGAATCCATTTACTAGAAGAAAGAAGGTAATCAATACTTCAACCTTTAAAGTAAATTTTTCTTATTTTGCCTACCATGTCTTACTTTGCTTTTGGAAAAGGCTCCAAAGAAATTGTGTTACTGGCTTTATGTAAAAGTTCTAACAGTTTGTATGTCTACCAATCTCGACATGCTGGTTGGACTATTTATTCAGAAAATGGATATCCATGGATAATTGTTGACTTTGTTGTATTGCATAACACTATATATGCTCTCACCAACTAGGGCAACATAGGAGCCCTCAACTTAACTTATGCACATATAAAATTTCTAGAAATGAAGAGTACTCCTAATATAACTGCTTTGTCACAGCTAAGGTTTGTTAGTTGTGATGGAAAACTTTTTGTGGTTCATACTAGGCCCAATAAATTGTTTGATGTGTACAAGATTGATTTCTCAACTATGAATTATGTCAAATTGAAAACTTTGGAGGACATTGCATTATTTTATGCTTCAAGAGGAAACTACTATGCTCTCAGCAACCCGGGCCTATGGGGTTATGAGAGTAACTCAGTGTATGTTATCAATCATTCATCTACAAAATGCAAAGTGTATTTAGGGGATGATAATAAATTGCCGAAATACATAAATTATGATAGCCTTCAAGTTCTTCCTCATGAAAGACCTTGCTTGTTGGACTGGTGTTTTAGAGATCTATACTACGAGATAGATTATTCTCTAGCTAATTAGCTGCTTATTATACACAGGATAGTTTGTGAATTTTGTGTCTGGGTCTTGTTCCTTGCATTTTCTTTTTATTTGCCAATAGTTGGACTTGGATGATACTAAAAAAACTTGATTGATTAGTCTCCATAAATTGGAGGGTTAACAAAAGAAAAAAAACTTTTGGTTTGGTATTATACTTTCCAATTTTTATATAAACAATTTTATTTACAGTATCATGTGTAAGTTAAGAATCCAAATTTTATTTAATATTGTTTTTTATGCCATATCTTTAAACTATATTTTTAGTTTCATCCACTGTTTTCATAAGTTAAAAAACTCCAAATTTATAAATATTTCCACACTATTATTTTTTGATACAGATGAGGGCTATTTTCACACTATTTAGCATTTTTATATAAGAGCCTTGCTAATATGTACTTTTAAGGTTACATGTTAAAGAACCTAAAGGTGTAACCTTCCATGCACGAAATGATGGATCAAAGTTATCTGTAGGAACGAGAAAATTTCCATCAATGAATTCAAGTTTGAGCTTACATCCAAGAGTTCGTCGCATGGAACGAGACGACAAATGATAATTGGAACCGGTGAGAAGCAGAGTAACCTTCACCGTCGAAGATCCATGGCTAGAATGCACACAAAATAAGGTGAAGAAGGATCGGAGGAAGGATCAGCAAGTGCTAGACAAAGCAGCATTGTCGATCAGAAGAAGAATCAGAGTAGAGAAAGCAAAAAACTCGCCGGAGAATATGACCGGAGAAAAATGGTTATAAGTTGGTTACGGCAACGGAACGGACCGAAATGACGGTTGATACCATGTTAGAATATCAAATTGAGAGAAAGCATAAAAGATTGAGAGAAACAATTGAACAAAGTTGAGTGAAATGTATTATGATCACTAGCTATGAATGGTACATTACATGTTTACTTATAGTCTAGGTAAAGTCCATGATAGCTAACTACAGGTATACAAGCACCAGATTACATAACAAACTATAAGCAAGCTGAGATAACTGTCTATATTACAAGCTATAATCCAAATATTTCTAACACACTGACAGAAGGATCTCATCTTTTATTTAGTTTTGCTTAATGCATAAAAAGGAAAAATTGTTTGAAATATAAATGTTACTCCCTTTTGGTGTTTTCACACTATTAAGAAATGTAATTATTATGTTAAAAATAGTATCACTTTTACTTAATTAATCTTACTTTTTTTTTTTGTTTCTTGAAAATAGTGTATAAAGTAGTAATTAGAGGGTATAATTGGAAAATATTGCATTGGGAATTAAAAAATGACAATCATTTTGAAACAAATTTTTTAAACTAAAACGACACTTATTTTAAAACGGAAGGATTATTGATTTTACCATCTCATCTCTAGTTCTCTTTGATAATTATTTTTCTCACAGTTGTCTGCTCCACCCTCTTAGAGCAACGTTGTACTTTACTGGATCTTATATAGCTAGAACCAGTGATGCACGGGTACTCCATTTTTGGGAGAGTACGTACCCGTACTAGGTACGTATAGGGTACCGATACGTACCTGATACTCGTTGGGCACGAACCGACGACACACCTATATATTTTTTTTATTTTTAAAATGGGTACTCGGCAGGTACTCGCCCACTCCAAAAAATATATATTTTTTCCGTTTTCTTTTCAGAAAGATTTAATTTTTTAAGAAGATTTATATTTGTTTTAGAAAGGTTTATATTTGTGGGATATTTATGGAGTTATGAAGATCATTATGATCTATTTGACGGAGCTGATATTCTTGAAATAGCTAGTCTTTCTCTCGATAAAACTAAACTAATTAAAGGCCGCTCTTTTAATGATGATGGAGGGAGAAATATTGAGATTTTATCTTGACTCCAAGAATAATCGATATTTTTAAAGTGTTTTTTTTAAATTATAGAAACATATCCGTACCTTAATTTTTTTTAAATGTCGTATTACATACTAGTACCCGTACATGTACCGATGCAACGACTGACTAGAACGTTTCTTAATTTTTGCAGCATTGGAGTTTAGTGTGTCCTGGATGACACGTTGGAGATCGGTTTCCATAATAGAAAGCATTATTGTTAGGGGTGAGGGAATTAAAAGAAATTGTTAAATATTGTATGTTTTTGGCAGCTATAAATATTTGGAATTTTGTTTTAAGTTTTTATAAAAAATTTCATCAATTTTTAGTCTTTCAAATATTTTTAATTATAATTTTTGGTCCATATTTTTAAATCAATTGTTTTATACTTTTACATTTTTAAATGATTTATTTGTATACATTATTTATAATATTAAAAGAAGCTCTCTCATAAAAATTTAGAATTTTTTTAAGATAAAATAAATTATTTATGAATTTTTAAGCACAAAAAATTAAAAAATTCATAATTTAATTAATTTATTGGTAAAAAAAAATTGAGAGACCAAAATCTGATAAAAAAAATCATAAGGACTAAAAAGAAATTTAAAGAGAATTGAAATGAATCTAGCATGCATTTGTGAAACAAACTAAAAAATATATAGTAGTAAATAAAAATGGATTTCGTATTCTCATGTACTTGTTTGAACTTTGATTTTGTTTTTGGTGGGTAGTTGAAATTATTGTTGGTGGTGTTTTGGAGAAGACGAGAGAGACAGAGAAATTGTTTAGATTCGTACAATTAATGGGGATAGAGAAAGAGAAAGCATAAATAAAGCGTCAAATCGATCGATCGATCGATCTTCCACGCAGTTTTCAAGGCTCACGCGGAAATTTCAGGAGTGACATTGATGATCATGAGACAGAAGATGCATGCATCTTTGAGTTTTCCTGGCCAAGAGAAAATAGATGATGACTTATCTGTTATTTGCCTGCCTATCTCCAGTAAGTCTGTTTGTTTTGAATGATCTTTACACTTCTGTTATTTACTTAATTACCGGTTTCATGGATTTTTGCTTATAATTGATGTCTGTAGACGCGTTTGAATCTATCATTCTAGGGTACTGATGCTGCTGACATTATGCAGGAAAATATGGACACGGATATTTGAAGCACTTTAGTTGCATTTCGGCGAGTCAGTCAGTGGAGGGAATTGCATGAACAATTTTGCGGTATGAGTCCCTTTCATTCCTAATTAAATTAGTTCCCCTCCATCCATCCTTGAAGGATTGGGTTTCTGGGTTAATTAGAATTAGGATTAAATTATGATAGATAACACATACATACATTGGAGAGAAATAGTACCCCTAGCTAGCTAGCTAGAATTAGTCTTGAAAATCTTAGCCTTTCCCTTTTATGCTACATGCTATGTTGGCTGCTACTTCTAAGGCTTTAATGAGTATTTTCATGCTCGGTTAGACTTGATAGGAATCTCTAAAGGAATTTAGGACTGACTTGCTGGTTAACCAACTTGAATTCACGTTTTATTATCGTCTTTGCGTTAAGATAATGAGCTAAGGTTAACCAACTTTTTTAACTAAACTTATCAACCTTGGCACATTATCATAAGGCGGCATATAAATACTCGATAATTGGGCGGAGGACTCAGTCTAGCATGTAAGTGAGAACCTTTGGTACCTTTATGAAATACAAATAAGTAGGAAAGAACTAAGTACACTGATCTAGAGAAAGACAAGAGAATGCATATGTCTCAACAAAGACAGACAAAGGCTCAGGAACACCGATAGCACAGGAGACTTGCACAATGCACCTCCTTGCAAGTCCACTTGCAACAATGCTCTTAGCAGCCTAACTCACAATGTAAGCTCCACTCCTGTCAACCTTGGTTGGGTCTTTTCCTGAGAAGGCACCACCACCATAGGTGTCAATGATGATCTTCCGGCCAGAAGGATTCAAGTGGAAAATGGTCTTTGAATCAAGGTATTTCTCAGGAATCACAGGTTTGATAACATGCTCTTTGCAATCAGCAGCAATTTCATTATCTGTAACAGTCTCTTCATGCTGAGTATATATGAGTACAGTGTGGACACGAACAATAACCGTGGCACCGTTGTCATTGTAATACTCAACAGTGACTTGAGTCTTGCCATCAGGTCTCAACCAAGGGCATGTACCATTCTTGCGAACCTCAGTGAGAACAAGTCCTTTGCCTTTTATTACATGTTCACTGCATGTGAATATTATTCAAACTACAGCACTGTGTAAGCTGTTTTTTGCTTAAAAAAACTATCTGGCTAATCAAATTTAGCGAAAACTACTTTCAGTCAGAAATTGTGTGGAATTTGTTCAAGTGAATCACACTGGAATAATCTATGTTAGGACTAGCTTGGTCTCATAAACCTCAATGCCAGGAAATGAAGCTTGGTCTCAACTTCTGAACCTATTTGTTGGCCAAAATTTTCTTTTTAACTACTATTTGTTTGTTCTAATGCTTGAAAGATGCAAGCTTCATTTACTGGCACTAGAAGGTTACTTCTAGACATCTTCTGAATTGCATAAAAATGAATGTGTCTTTCAAATACAATTGAACATGCACATAAATATCAGGTCTGTGTTTATTATGCTCCTAGCCTTTATAGCACAAAATGGTCGTCCAATGTCCTGTAATTTACTTTTAGTTGGCGTACTACATAGCTCGCAGTAATGGTGTTCGAGCAAGCGTGCGGAGTTCACTGTGACTCCATTGAAGAACAAGTCCTCTGTCTTTTATTACATGTTCACTGAGCAATAAATAAAAAATGAGGTGAAGATGCAACAAAGGACCAAAACTCCCTGGAACCTCAAAGATTTCAATTGTGTTTGAATATTTACTGTTGTCGCACAATCCAATTCGCTTGAAGATAATAAAATTGATGATTCTGGTTGCAACACACAGGTCATTCAAGCCCAATTCAAACCAGAAAAACGTACAACAGTAGTATTACCATTGAATTGAACAACTAAGATTCACTTATTACAACCAAACTAATGGCCAGAAAAATAACACTAAAATCAACAAACTTTATTCTTCCATATATGAAAATCAAACACAGACTTCACAAACAAATTAAAACACCTAAATTCAAATACCCTATAGTCTCTAAATTCATCTATATCAGACCAGAGGAAATTACAACAGATTAATCCCTCTTGTCATCTAACATATGAACTAACAATAAAACCTAACTATAAGTCTATAACTAATCCCTCTATCAGGAACTAAACACTGAACAGCACTGCTATATCCAGCGAAAACTTGCTTCCCGAAATTATCCCGAATGCATGCGTGGCATCTCTCTTTAGTATTTAGAACGTGGAGCACATGGGGGTGGGCCTCATTTTTAACATATAAATTTTTTAATAAAAACCACTACCAATTAACATTGTCTTTGCCGCCAGCAAGTAAACATTGCCCGCTAAATTTTAGCCTAAAAGCAAATTAGAGACCCACTTTTGTTTTCAAGCAGTTATTCATTCATCATTCATTTGTTTGAGTTTTTATGCATGAAGCTGTAATTGTAAAAAAGAAAAAAACTTGATTCAAAGAAGGTTAACCACAGGTTCCGTAGAAAATATTATTAAGTAAGTTTACTTCTCTACATATAATTATCATTCATGGTTCATCAAATTGTCTTATCTAATGAGTTAAATCTATTTGAATTTTTATCTAAAAATCCTTGAAATACATTGACGGTAATGAATACATTGAATGAAACCAATCATGATTTTTTACTTTAATATCAATTAGCTCATATTTTTATTTAAATCTTAATCCCATGTTCTTTTTATATCACTTATATTTTTAGGCATCTAACATAAGTTTTTTCTTTTTTAATTTATTGCTTTAGTGGAAGAAGTAGTTGTATCTTCCGATGAAGAGGAAATCAACCAAGAAAATAATAAATATGATGGTAGTTTAGAAGCAAATATTGTTCATGAAGATGAAAAACCTCATGTAGGAATGATATTTAGCTCTAAAGATGAACTTACAGAGTATTATAAGAGATATGGTCAGTCTATCGGTTTTGGAGTTACTAAACTTAGTAGCAAAAAGGGAGACGGTGGTAAAATATATTTTACTCTAGCATGTAGTCGTGGAACAAAGTATGTGAGCAAATCAAAAAATCTTTTGAAGCCAAATCCTATAACAAAATCTCAGTGTAAGGCTAGAATTAATGCATGTATATGTCTAGATGGAACGGTTACTATTTCAAGTGTTGTTCTTGAGCATAATCATGACTTAAGTCCTACAAAAGCACGCTATTTTAGAAGTAGTAAGAATTTGGAGCCTCATTTAAAAAGGAGGTTAGAACTTAATGATAAAGCTGGAATAAATGTAAGCCGAAATTTTCGATCTTTGGTCGTTGAAGCGAATGGATATGAGAATCTGACATTTGGTGAAAAGGATTGTAGAAACTATATTGATAAAGTGAGGAGACTACGGCTTGGGATTGGAGATGCTGATGCGATTCAAAACTATTTTGTGAGAATGCAAAAGCAAAATAGTCAATTCTACTATGTAATAGACATTGATGATGATGGTCGTCTGCGAAATGTATTTTGGGCTGATGCGAGATGTAGGGTAGCATATGAGTATTTTGGTGATGTTATAACATTTGACACTACTTATTTAACAAATAAATATGACATGCCATTTGCCCCTTTTGTTGGAGTAAATCATCATGGCCAATCTGTGTTGTTGGGTTGTGCTTTATTATCAAATGAGGATACAAAGACATTTACATGGTTATTCACAACATGGCTAGAGTGCATGCATGGCTATCCTCCAAATGCCATAATTACTGATCAAGACAAAGCCATGAAAAGTGCAATTCGGGCTATTTTTCCAAAAGCTCGTCATCGATGGTGTTTGTGGCATATAATGAAAAAAGTTCAAGAAAAATTAGGTAGACACTCTGATTATGAGTCTATCAAAGAACTATTGCATGATGCTGTATATGATTCTTTGAGTAAAAGTGATTTCATGGAAAAGTGGGAAAATATGATTGAAGATTTTGATCTTCAGGATAACGAATGGTTGAAGGGATTATTTGATGAAAGAAATCGTTGGGTTCCTGCATATGTGAGAGACACATTTTGGGCGGGTATGTCAACAACACAAAGAAGTGAAAGCATGAACGCATTTTTTGATGGCTATGTAAATTCAAAGACAACATTGAAGCAATTTGTTGAACAATACGACAATGCATTGAGAGATAAAATTGAAAAGGAAAACTTGGCTGATTTTGGTTCATTCAATACATTGATAGCTTGTATAAGTCATTTTGGCTTTGAGTCTCAATTTCAGAAAGCATTCACTAATGCAAAATTCCAAGAATTTCAAGTGGAAATTGCTTCTATGATTTATTGTCATACTTGCTTTGAGAGAATGGATGGATTAAGTTCTATATATTCTGTTATAGAAAGCAAGAAAAAATTGTTCAAAATGAAAGATATAATGTTCAAGGTATCCTTCAATGAAAATGACTTTGAGTTACGATGCACGTGTTGTTTATTTCAATTCAAAGGTATTTTATGCAGACACATCCTTTGTGTGCTTAAGCTAACGGGAAAAACTGAGTCATTGCCATCGTATTATATTTTCTCACAGTGGAGGAAGGATATAAGGCGAAGACATACACTTATTAAATGTGGTTTTGATCATTTAGTTGGAAATATTGAATTGCAAAGAGTTGATAAAGCTTGTAATGCATTTTATGAAGTGGCTTCTATGGTGATAAATACTGATCATGATTTGTTAAAAATGATGAATCGGATTAAGGAGTTAAAAATTGAGTTTACCTCTAAAGAAACAACCCCTAACATTATAGAAGAAGATGGTTTAGTTAGAAATCAAGTGACTAAAATTATTGACCCTAAAGTAGCTCGAAGTAAAGGACGTCCTCCTTCGAAAAGGAAGTCTTCTAAAGTTGATCAAATTGTGAAGAAACTTGCACGAAAGAGATTCCAAAAAAAAAGCCAAAAAAGTGGAAACCAACAAGGTCAAAAAGAGGTAATTTTACATTTGTGTACATCTAGAGTAATAATTTTGAACATATCTAATTTTGAAAATTTAATGCAGAACCTGTGTGCATCTAGAGTACAAGAGAATGTTCAAGTAATTGATGGAATTGGCACACAAGAGAGTATTCAAGTAAGTGAAATTTGTTGTTTTTATTATCAACTTATGTTTTAAACAATCAATGAGACATGACATACTCATTGTCTATATGCTTGGTACATATATATTTGTAGTGTGAACAAAGTAGTGTTGGGTGGAATGGACAAGGTGGTGCAAATAATTTAGCTCCCTTCAATCCAAACTCAATATTTAATGGTGAAGTAAATCAGGTACAAGTATGAAAACTAGTGCTCTTTAGTTCCTGCAACATGTATATATATATATATATATATATATATATATATATATATATATATATATATGGTACCTAACAAGTATACTTAATGTTATTTAGGTTCCATTTTATTCTCAAGCTTTGAATCATGGTGTTTCCTATTTTGAATTGTTACAGGTACAAGATATTTATAGTCACAATTTTTTTTAATTACATAGTATGATATGAAATATTAATTTTGTCAATGTTTTTTGTAGGCGCAACACCATGTGAATGATCCTTCATCATCAACAACCCGCGAAGAGAGATGAAGAGAATAATTAGTTATTTTGATATTAATTAATCATTATTTTTTCCTGGACAGATGCTGCTGATTGTTTATCTGCTATTTGGTTTTTCTATTTTTTTTCCCTTGTCTCTAGTTTTGTATTGCTATGCTAGACATATTGTTGCTGTTTGTAGTCTTTTGGATGTACTTTGGCAGGGAAATAGAGCAATGCTTTTGAACTATTAACTTTATGCCTTTAGCATAGGATTGCTTTTGAACAATTTAGTACTTTTATATTATTTGTTACTTGTTGAAGGCAATAGATTTCAAGTTTAAGTGGAATACAAATAGTTATATTGCCATTTATCTTTATACTTGTTGAAAGGAGTAGATTTCAAAGTTAAGTGAAGAAAGTAGAACATGATATATCAGTAAACCACAAGAATCATAGGCTTAGTCAAAATTCAAATGTTTAGTATCATGAAATCAACAATACATCATAGTGTGATATTGTAGGTACAAGATATTCCACAGCCAACCACAAACAGTTAAAAACTCCAATGTTTAACATGATACAATTAACAAACTACTAGGAAATTCAGCTCCAATAATTGATCAAACCAGCCGCAGAATTGAGAGAGCGCTAAAGACTATAGAACCAACACATTGTCGCACCGCTAATTAGGACACTGCTATATCTGTGCATATGCAACACTCCCTATCCATACTGCACTGCTACTACACCAATTAACACTGCAAGAGATCACAACATCAACTATACAACTCTATTGTTACTTCAGGCAGTAGAAATTGCACTGCTACTACACATGATGATGATGGTGAAATTCTAGATAGCAAACTCCCACACCAAGAAGCAACCAATCAGAAAACGATATACCTGATTCCATCGCCATCTTAATTCTCCTCATATCCGAGACAAGCTCTAGGATTCAAACGGTAGAAAAGCTTGGCTTGAACTGAACTAAAAGGAGTATGCTTTTTTTCTTGTTATCAATGTAACGTGAGTAGGCTTCATCCCTCTTTGAAGCATTTCATCAAACAACTTATGTGTTGATCGATTTGACTTCAAAATTTGAAACAAGTGAACAATCTTGCCTAATGTAAATTGCTTGCCAATCTTTGTGCTCGTGGAATTCTCTTATTGAGTCACTTGGAGGCTCGTCGCCATTGACAACGGCATCCACGGAATCGACAACCGTGGTTTATTTCGAAGACGTTATAGAACAGGACATCCCCAACCTCATACACGGCATCCTTTTGGATCTACAAAATCATCGCATATAAAGAAAAACAGAGAGAGTGGCGGCGGCGAAGTGAGGATCGATTTTCACCATAGTTTTTTGTTTTGATTGAGAGAGAGAGGGAGAGAGAGAACCATGGCTTTGTTGTTCTGTTGTTTTGATTGAGGTGAGGAACAAAACAAACAGACTTGATGAAAGAGAAGTTAGTTTTCTTTGAGGAGAGAGAGACCAAAAACTTTGAAGACACGTCATTCGGGATAATATCGGGAAGGGATATTTCGCTTGATATAGCATTTTCCAACACTGAAATATGAAATATTCACCTTTGCTTCGTTACTATAACTTTTGCTTCGCTTAACACTTCTTTATCATTCATCTGACTTCTTTTGTTCCTTCTTCCCCACGATGTTGATAAGAGTGCCAAGTTGTTCAGATATCTGACCTAAAGCGATATTTGTGTCGTTAACCCCAGAAAGCCGTCCATAAATCTGACCCAAAGCAATATTTGTTTCTTTAAAAACGGATAGCTGTACAATGTTAAAAGCATAATAATAATTTAGTAATTAACTAAAGTTACAGAAAAGAAAGAGAGTTTATTTATTACTTATCAAAAAATAAAAGAAAGAAAGTTAGTACAAGATTTTGTTCTGCCGAGTTGTCACCATCATCATGATCCATTTTTGCTTTCCCTTTCCGGTTATAGTTCAAAGTCTAAGTGCCCGTGGTGTTCTGCATGCCATTAGACATTTATATTATTAAACTAATAAAGTTTCAATAAAGGAAAACGTAATTTTATCTATTAAACTATACACTTATCTGATTCAAAAAAAAAACTATACACTTATCAAAAAAGAAAAGAAAGAAAGTTAGTACTGTACCAGATTTTGTTGTGTCGAGTAGTAACCACCATGAACACCCATCTTTGCTTTCTTTTTCCGCATATAGTAGTTCAAAGCCTCGGTGTCCGTGGTGTCCTTCATGCCATAATTAGATATTTATATTACTTAAACTAATAAAGTTACAACAAAAAAAAAACGTAATTTATCTATTAGTAAACTACTCACATTATCTTGTTGACCTTTCTTTTCTTCTTCTCTGTAAATGTCTGACAGTGAACGACGATCTTCTTCATAATCACTTTCTTCTACATAATTAGCATAGTCACTTTCGGCATCATCACTTTCTTCTTCTTCTTCTAAAGCCAGATTCAGGGTTTCTTGTCCTATTCTTTTGCTGGTAATGAATATTAACTCGCATTAGTTAGCATACACACGTATCAAAAACCAAGAAGTAAACCAAGATTTACTACGTACCTGAATCTCTTTTGCGCTCCAATCATGCAAAATATGATATTCAGGGTCCTTACGTATTGCGGACCAGTAATTTCCATTGTATTTTTTGGTGCCGGCAACCATCGCTTTTTCATGTTCCACCGTCCATTTCTTGGCCTCCTTTGTTCTCTTACCCATAACGATAGTGTTGCTTTAGAGAGAGAGAGAGAGAGAGAGAGAGAGAAGGAGGGAGGTGATTGCTAGAATAGTACTATCACAATCACAGATCACTATCATTTATATAAGGACGTAGACACGTGTAGTTATAGATAGTTATTCATTCTAGTTATAGAATAATCCGTTAAGAGTCTGTTATTCAGTTAAATTCTGTTATTAGTATTTTAAATATTATTTTATTTAAAAAATCAGTTCTTTTTAAAATAATTAACAAAAACAGATTTTAATTTTTTCATTTTTAAAATAAAAATCAAACTTTTTGGGTTTAAGAAAAAGAGATTTTTTGGGCTTAGGAAAAAACACTCTTTTGGTTGATTATAAACCAATCTATTCATAAAATTATAGAAAAATTACATTTTTTTTATGTAATTAATAAATTTGTTTAGTATAATTGTATCCTTACCAAAAAAAAGTATAATTAAGTATGTTGATAAAATTTTCCACACTTTTTTTTTATTAAAATCTTAAATTAATATGAATGAGAATGTAAATGAGTTATGCTAAAAAAAACTCTAAACAAATATTAGAGAACATCTAATTGAATGACACATAAGAAAATTTTCTTGTAAATGTACGAGAGAGCTCCGTGGAACGGGAGTGGTTATGGTGCATAAGTTTTTTCCTTATGCACCGTGCATAAGTAATGAAAATTGCTTAATGCATCCCCAAATTGCTTAGTACACCGCTCAGATTACTTAGCGCACCCCTCAAAATTCTAGCTCTCCCCTAAAAATTTGAGGGGTGCGGTAAACAATCTAGGAGTGCACTAGAAATTTGGGAGGTGCACAAGAAATTTGAAAGTGCACTAAGCAATTTAAAGTATTTATATATGCACGGTGCATAAACATATGGCTTATGCACCATAACTTGTGCCCCGTGGAACTACCGTAATATATATACATAGAGATAGAGATGCTAAAAAAAATCTAAAAAAAAAAACTTAGAGAAGTTCTAATTGAAAGACACATAAGCAAATAATTTTTGTTTTAACTGTTTCTCTAAAAAAAAAAGTAGATTTTCGAAACCAACATATAATTGATTAATACAATATACCACACTAATATAATTAGTTCTTTAGTAAAAAAAAATTAAAAATATATATACGCAGTTCGGTTTGGTTTGGATCGATTTTGAAAAATCAATCCAAAATTCAATCCAATCCTAGCAGTTTCCACAACATATCCAACCTCCGTTCTTTTTTATTTGTGGTTTTAGAAAGAAAAATATATTTGTTTTTACTTATTTGTCGTTTTGGCGATTTAAGATTATATTTTTTTGGTTGAGACCATGGTATCCATCGCCGAATGTAGGGTTGGGAATAGGCCAGGTCAGGCCAGGTTTTGGCAGGCCTGAGCTTGGCCTACGAAAATATTTTAGGCCTACGGCCTATTTAAAGTTAAATTTTTTGGCCTGGCCTTATAGCCTATATAAAAAGCCTATATAACATAAAAATTTCAATTTTTTTATTTTTTATAATATAGTTTATATTTTTTCTTAAATTAGCAATATAGTTTATTTAAAAGCCTACACTACATAAAGACTTTTTATATTCTATATTACATATTGTCTTAAATTATTTTTTATTTTATCTTTTATAAAGTATAACTATAGGATATAAAAGTAAGTTTTAATAATTATATATATTTTTATATGTAAAAAAACAATTATGTATATATAGGCCGGCCTGTTAGGCTTCGTAGGCTTTTCATAAAGCCTAAGCCTGGCCTATTTATATAAAATAGGCTATTTTTAAAGCCTGAGCCTGGCCTTTTTAGTAAATAGGCCGGCCTGGCCTGAGCCTCTGTAGGCTAGGCCGTAGGCCCCTGTAGGCCGGCCTGGCCTATTCCCAACCCTAGCCGAATGCAGTGACCATTACTCGCTAGATTGGAGGTACCTCAAAGTTTGCTCCTTCCTAATTTCTTTTTATTGACTAAATTTTATATAATCTTTTTATTGTTTTTGTTTTGTTTCTATTTTTGGAATGAGAGAGAGTGTATGCAAAAAAATAGAAATTTATTGGTGGATTAAAATTATGATATATATTTTTTTAAAAAAAACTAAACTTTCTTAATTTGTTTTTTTTTTAAACGACAATGGAACGGATGGAGTACATCCAATAATATTGCGGTTTTCGGTTTTTTGGATCGATTTTACGATTTTATTTTGGATCGATTTAAATTTGAACACCCCTACTTTAAACTAGGGCTATAGTTATTGTTTTATTGCTCTTTAATTTTCCTATAAATACAACAAAAACTAACTGCTTCTGAATTTAGGTTTCAACTAACTGTGCCGTCCCAACTCATCGAGATGAATATCTTCCCAAGCAATGATATCAATGCAATAAAAAGTGTTGTGTCTCAAGAAAAGTTTTTGCAATTTTCACAAGTCATGAAGGATTATAGTGCTTGACGAATTGATCAAAGAGTTGTCAAAGCAAGAGTCAATGAATTGTTTAAAGGACATAAGCATTTAATTTTGCGAATCAACAACTTCATGCCAAAAGAATACGAAATCATACTTCATCCATTCTTGGATGATCATCCACACCAAGGAGCAGCCGCGTTTCTCAATCAAGTAAAAGTTGCGTTTAAAGATAACATGGAAAAATATTCTGAGTTTGTACAAGTCATGAAGGATTACAAAAATTCTAGAACTAATTTATCTAGTGTCATTAGAGTGGTTATCAAGCTATTTAAAGAACATAATCATTTACTTGTTGAATTCAACAAGTTCTCGCCATATAGATATCAAATGAAACTTCCATTGTATTATGATCATCATCAAGGTCGTCAGTTAGTGATAAAAGATGATTTTCTCAATCAAGTCAAACTTGTGTTTCAAGATAACATGGAAATATATTTTAAGTTTTTACATGTAATCACAGATCACCAGGCTCAAGGAATTAACATAAGAGGCGTTGCGGCAATAGTGAAAGACCTCTTTAAAGAGCATAAAAAATTAATCTTGGGATTCAACGTCTTCTTGCCAAACAAATATAAAATCACACTTCCATCTAAGCTTCATGGTCAATATTATGAGACTGGTTAGTAGTTTATGATTGTTTATTTAACAGTTTTACTTCATATATGTTGATAATTTCTGCAGTTTTTTGCTTTGCATGATATTTCATATATAAATAATAAAAACATATATTTGATAGTACCTAACATTGTCATTGTTGTGATACACAGGGAAAAAAGCGAAAGCAAAGAATTGTCAACTTCCTTGGGATGTCCTTGATATTATTATTTCCAAAACTCTAGATTTGGATGACCACTTTCAATTTCGTTCTGTGTGCAAGAATTGGAGGGCATTTCATGAAATGTATTGGAGATTGGCATTCAAAGAACCACTACTTGTTCAAAAATCTTCCCATGTTAAGAAATCTTATTCTTTTATTAGCATAGCTAACCAAAAAGTTTATCACTCAAAAATGATGAATTATTTCTGGCACTTTGCTTATTCTGATTTTTCTAGCGGATATTTGATCATGACAGGGAATAATAATTCATTTCTACTAATGAATCCATTTACTAGAAGAAAGAAGGTAATCAATACCTCAACCTTTAAAGTAAATTTTTCTTATTTTGCCTACCATGTCTTACTTGCTTTTGGAAAAGGCTCCAAAGAAATTGTGTTACTGGCTTTATGTAAAAGTTCTAACAGTTTGTATGTCTACCAATCTCGACATGCTGGTTGGACTACTTATTCAGAAAATGGATATCCATGGATAATTGTTGACTTTGTTGTATTGCATAACACTATATATGCTCTCACCAACAAGGGCAACATAGGAGCCCTCAACTTAACTTATGCACATATAAAATTTCTAGAAATGAAGAGTACTCCTAATATAACTGCTTTGTCACAGCTAAGGTTTGTTAGTTGTGATGGAAAACTTTTTGTGGTTCATACTAGGCCCAATAAATTGTTTGATGTATACAAGATTGATTTCTCAACTATGAATTATGTCAAATTGAAAACTTTGGAGGACATTGCATTATTTTATGCTTCAAGAGGAAACTACTATGCTCTCAGCAACCCGGGCCTATGGGGTTATGAGAGTAACTCAGTGTATGTTATCAATCATTCATCTACAAAATGCAAAGTGTATTTAGGGGATGATAATAAATTGCCGAAATACATAAATTATGATAGCCTTCAAGTTCTTCCTCATGAAAGACCTTGCTTGTTGGACTGGTGTTTTAGAGATCTACACTACGAGATAGATTATTCTCTAGCTAATTAGCTGCTTATTATACACAGGATAGTTTGTGAATTTTGTGTTTGGGTCTTGTTCCTTGCATTTTCTTTTTATTTGCCAATAATTGGATAATACTAAAAAAACTTGAATTGTTTGGAGCATTTTTTTGTCAAGTTTTTCTTACTTTTTAGCCAAATTTCAGGTTATCAGAGTCTCCATAAATTGGAGGGTTAACAAAAGAAGAAAAAAAAACTTTTGGTTTGGTATTTTACTTTCCAATTTTTATATAAACAATTTTATTTACAGTATCATGTGTAAGTTAAGAATCCAAATTTTATTTAATATTGTTTTTTATGCCATATCTTTAAACTATATTTTTAGTTTCATCCACTGTTTTCATAAGTTAAAAAACTCCAAATTTATAAATATTACCAACAATATTGTTTCACTGTTACATCGGAAGCATTTAATCAAGCACAGTTAACAAGGATCGATAAACTTTCTAATAATGTTTCACTGTTACATTGAGTTTAAGAGTGCCTCTAAGAGTAACTAAATCCATGGACTCTGTTTCCATAATCCCATACCCTTTAACAAACCGAAAATAACCGGTGCCAGAAACAATTCCGAATTCTCGTTCCTTCACTATGAAGATATCAGATCCTTGAATCTCCAAGGTACTTCCCTTGTACTCACCAGCTGTGAATATAACCGAGAAAACCATGTACAAGGCTTTGCCATCTAGCTGTGAATTTACGTACATGCCTTGAGCTCTACCAATGAGTGTTGAATCTATTGTTGGTCCATCTGTTACTAGATCGTCTACAACTGCAACGGTGCCAAATCCAAGGATGCTGGAGGTGTGTCCAGTTTTACCGGCAACTGTGGCTGCAGTGGTGTTTTCCCCGGTGAAGTGACCGTGGACATAGAAGACGAGGTTGGTTTGGTTTGGTTGGAGTTTGGGGAAGGTGTAGGCTACATAGAGGATGATTAAGGTGAAGATGAAGAAGAATGAGTTGGACAGATTCAGTGGATTGGCCATGCTTGTGGCCTTCTAGCTCTCTCTAGCTATGTCTATTAGTATTTGTTTATATATAGTTGCCACTGATTAATTTATCTAATTAAACAGTAGTTAAGATGCTTATGTGATGATTAGTCAAGATTCCTATAACAAAGTGTTTCAAAAAAAAAAGATTCCTATAACAAAGTGACAAGAATGGCTAAGGGCTATTTTGTACTTTTTTGATATTATTTTATATGTAAAACATGTAATATAATAGTAGTAAGGTACTAGGGGTATATACCAATAAGGATGGAGCCCAGAAGGGCTAGACCCCTACAATGAAAACAAATTAGGTTGGAAATTTGCACGAGTGCTGCAAAGGGACTTCATTACCTTCACATCACATTGGTTTTAAGTTTACCATCATTCACCGCGATGTGAAAACAACAAATATCTTATTTGATGAAAATTGGGAAGCGAAAGTGTTCAATTTTGGATTATAAAAAAGTTGTTTAAAACCTAACAAAACTCATGCTAGCACAATGGCTAAAGGTAGTTTTGGTTGTTTAGATCCTGAGTACTTTTTTAGACCACAATTAACGGAAAAATCGGATGTTTACTCTTTCGGAGTGGTACTTTTTGATGTGGTGTGCAAGACCAACGATTGATAATAGCTTGCTTAAGGAACAAGTTAGATTTGTAGATTGGGTTTTGTTGAGCTAAATAAGGGGAATCTTGAAGATATTATTGATCATGATTGTTTGAAGATGTTTGTTGAGACAGGTGAAAAGTGTTTGGATGATAATGGCGTTGAAAACCCTTCTCGGATGATGTGTTATGGAAACGTGAGTTTGCACTTCAGTTGCAGGATGGAGGGAAACATGCAGCAGGAGGTAAAGTAGCAAATGGTGCTTATGCTTCACATAATAATAACACATTAGACATTTTATGTTGAATAGATTATAGGCGTCGAGCTTGATGACTTGAGTTCCAGTCATTCCAATTAGTTCTGTGTAAAAATACATTAGACATTCCATCTTCTGAAACAAAAGACTTCTATTGATTTGTACTCCGTGAAATTGATATGCTTAGCTTTTGCTAATATTTTCAAGAACGACGCCTTTTTGTTTATCGCTTTCACAAATATGATTTTTCTTTGCTCATGGTTCAAGTCATAACAGTAGTACAAATAAGAATATCAGTTTTTTTCCACAGCTCAATAAATTAATTTAGTTAAGAGTATTAAATAATTTATTTTTTCTTTTGGGAGTTTGATAAATGTCATACTCTAGAAACCCTGAACCTGAACATGTTAAACTTAGAATATAGAAATGCAATAAAAATTTGTCAGTACTGTGTTTTCACCTTCAAAAAGGATGTTTTTAACATCATGGTAGAGTGAGATTTGAAGCCATGAAGAAAATGACAGGAAAGTTATAGATATGATGATGGTAATGTAACAGGAACAAAAAGATAAAAGTGAGAGATGTAAAATAAATGTTCTATTCTTTTCAAAACAAAAAAATAAATGTTCTATTCAAAACAATCCATGTCAGCCTTCAAAAAGGCCAATTTTCTTCTCTTTTGATAAAAAGAGACAAATGTAACATTTTTTTCCATATGCATCCTTTCTTCGCCAGATGCGACACTGACATGTCTCAGACACCGAACACATTTTAATTTGAAGTGTCAGTGCTACATGAGCTGTGAACTCCGTATGCTAACGTGTGCACACACATTTTCCGTAGGCTAAGAACAGTGAACACCTTTTTTTTGCTTGAAGAGTTTCTTGCAGATTTCTCTATGAACTCAAATTATTTCTTTTGCAAGAAGATCATTTTTTGGACTCAGCAAAATTTAGCAGACTTTAATGCAAGAGGATACAAAAAGGAATTGGAATAAGTGAATCTAATGATTTGACTAGAGGTTAAAGGTTTCCCTCCATTCACCAAACAATCATCAAAAGAGAGTCTCTTAAACAATTTTGGGTTGATTATTCTTGCAGAAGCAAACCAACCACAGTGAAGGTGAATATTATATGGAGCACACTCAGAAGAAACACATGTGTTCATAATTTGCACTACATATTGAGGAATTCCGGTTAAAGTCTCTCTACTTTGTGAAATGCTTATGTCTTTGTTTGTGCAAGAACCTAATGAAAATCACACACATGACATGTTAGAAAAATGAATACATTATTAACAAATTGACAAGCTAAGCATATAAATACTAAATAGTAAATAAATACCATGCCATGTAAATTTAGTAGATGTAGAGTGTGCATGTTCTTCTTTCACTAACAGTGACATTGAACCATTTGAATCTATGTCTTCATGGAATGAATGTGGAATCTTGGTTGAAGGGTCTACTAACACAATGATAAACATAAGTTTCAAATAAGAATTATATGAAATATAAAACATAAAAAAAGAGTTAAATGTTGTTATTTTGATGTACCTTGATGAGTTTCCACATTGCTAAGTACAAGAGGGACTATGAAGCAGATGAAGAACAGAGGAGTGTAGATAGTAATGGTCATGTTTGTTGTGGAATGCTACTGCTATCTTTTATTTGTTTGTGTGGATTTGTAGTGAAGTGAATGATGGTGAGGTTATTGTGTTGGATATTTTAGAATGTATCTGATTGGATGAGGAGGGTGAGGTCACTAGTTGCTTGCTTATCAACAAATGAACAAATTCATTTCATCAAACGTGCATGGTCAATAGATTTTATATGACGACTATTTATATGTATTAAAATTTAAAGCATTTTAAACTTCATACTGCATTTAGTGTGTGAGTTTTGCGGTCAACCGAATTATTTTCATAGTCATGTCATATGCTAGCTAGGAATTGAATCATTGACCACATGTTTAAGGTCCTAAAATTAATAACCTTACCATTTGAACTAATTATTATTGGTTATTACTCTTATTCTTATTAACTATAGATAGTGAAATGATCACTTAGATTAAAATACATCAATAAAAATATAGTAGTAGAGATGATAATTAATACTCATTTAGTATTTTAAAATGATTGATTTATTTTTTTGCAAAGTAGTCTTGGGGCTAAAATTTCACCCTTAAAAAGTTAATAAGTGAAGTGTCGGGGTTCGAACTCCGACTCCTGCATATAAAATGCGGTGTCTCTATAAAAAGAGGGAGTAACTTATTCTTGTCGGCTCCAAAAATAAATTGATTTAAGTAATAAGAAATTTGAACCCTTCCGTTAAAAAAAATAAAGAAATTTGAACCCTTAAGCAAGTAGTTATGAATTTGAACCCTTATGTATGGAGAAAAATCTGCCATTTTTGTTCCTCATATTCTTCAACAGAGATTAATTATCACTGAAATGTGGCAAAAACTATAGTAAAAAAGAAACACATGTTATTTCCAACTTAAAAGGAAGATGAAACTCATTCAATGCACAATGGAAAAATGCCTAATAGGTATTTCCTATCCCACTGCAAAGTACAGACAAGATGTTTGGTTCTAAATTGTGTTCTAACATTTTACCCTAGAAATAAATTTCATACTTTAACTTTTTTACTAGTAATCTAGAATGAATTAAACAACTAAAGAAAAGAAGTAAAAGGATAAAATTTATAATTGAAGGAGTCTCCATAGAACTAATGTGTAGCTAATAATAATATTCTTGGAAGTGAATTGATGAATTATTTTGGTTGGTTTAGCCCAATAGACTAAATGGAAAGAAAGAAACCCTTTTTGTGGGCCAAACACATTTCTGTCTCCACAGCATTAGCCCATGCTTTACTCAAATTTCAATATTCCCTTTTACCCTTTTCTTTATCTGATTATTACCTTCTATATAAATAATAATCAGATGGAAATAGCATCTAGAGAGACAGCACAAAACACCATGCTATTTCTGAGCTATAAGAAGAAAGGGTAGGAGAGTAATAACATTAACAACCACATGTGTAATAAGAAAAAACTTGAAATTTTCTGTAGTAGTACTATAGCTTCCAACTTAGACAAGAAGGACATTTACCTTCTCAAGTAAGTTGCATGCATGTATTTGCAGACACGGTTGCCCTTGCATGCATATCTCATGTCACTTTTCTTCTAAATTGAAAATTCCTTTTTTGCTCACAACAATATGCTAACTTTTAACTTAAACCACTTTAGTAGTTTCATCATTCATGTGATGTTAAATGTTAATCGAAAGAGTCATAATATAATGCCTAGTTTTTTTGACTAATATAATGCCTAGTTATTATATAAGAAACTTTAAATTATGTGTCTTTATATTAATTCTCAGGAATCATTTCAATTTTCAACCTCTGAAAATCATTTGAAATTCTAACGATGATCGGTACGTATTGTTTCTAGTTAAGTAGAATATCATAGCATCACTTGTCCTCGCAACTGAGATATCTACTGAAATATTGTTTGGCCAAAAAAGAAAATGAATGGTAATGTCCTAATACTCAACTTATATTAGTTTTCTCTTGTTTTTGTTGAATCAACGCTGATCAATGTCATTATCAGGTGCCTATGATATTGTCAGACATCATCGGAGTTTTGAACGATTTTCAAGGATCAGTTCATTATATGTGACACTTTTCCACACTAGTAAGTTTCTTAATTGTGTGTTGTGTAAACAGAAATAAATAAATAAATTAAGATACACACGTGAGAAGAGGGTTCAAGCCACAATTGCTATTGCTGCCAAGACTTTAAGCTACTGTGATGCTATATATATGATGATAAGAGGGAGGGCCCATAAGTGTAAAAATTCCTGGCAACTGGCAACAATGAAAGCTGTGTCTAGATTCAAAGTTTTGTTCAGTTTTGAAACAAAACAGTAAGAGTCAGTAGCCACACTGTTAGGTTACCATAAAGACAAAGTTTCGTTTTACCAATATGAAAATTGAGATAATAAAAATGAACAGTTTAGATCATGGTTTTCTGATGTTTATCAGAGGCACATGTTGTGGGTTCACAAACCAACACTTTGATCATTTAAGCAGTGTCTCTCTTTCACATAATTGGTAGGTACTTCATGTTAGGATATCAAACATAAGTAGTGTCTCTCCATGTCTTCTTAGTCTATGTTTGATATCATATTGGATATGTCAGAATCACAGTGACCCAAATGTTATTTGTAACTTCCGCAAAATCACGGTAGATCATTGTGATTCTGGCCTATCAACTGTGATATCTAACATGCAATTAATTTGGTTAGGCAAAAGTTCTAACAAAGGTATATTATAGTTTATAGTCAGTTATATGTTAATGAACTTCTTGTAACTAACTCAACTAATTCTGTTATGGTTAGTTGGCTTTTATTGAAGTCATTGCTTCCTTGTTTGATAATTAGACATATGGTTAGTTTCTATGTAGTCTCATCATCTTGCATGATTGTGCAACTTTTATATGTTCAACTGAATTCAATCTATAAATAGAGACTGAGTTACTATCACTCCCTTTTTCTTCTGCTTCAAAGTTCCAAAATAGTAAATTGATTTTTAATATAGTTCAGGATATACCAACAACTGTCAAATTAAAACGCTGACAGCCTCGCATTTCTCCACATTTGTGGAGACTAAGCATTGAGTTTGTAGGGAAATGTCAAGAGTATTTCTTGAATATTGTATGTATACTATTTGGTATCATGGTGGATATGTCAAAATTACTGCAATTCATTGTAATTTTTTAAAAACTATATATACTTTATAGCTTTTATAAAATTATGGTGAGTCGTTATGATTCTGACATACTGCTGTGACGATGACGCTATTGTATCTTAGCAAAATTTTAGTGTTAAGTTAGTGCCTTTGTATATGTAATGTAATATGTTTTAGGTCAGCTGCAACAATTTATACATAATTACATATTTCTAAGTCCATATTTAATATTACGGTGAGTTTGTCGAAATTAATATTGAGTCGCTGTAATTTGTGAATTGTGATAATAATTTAATCCAAGTTAGTTTTTTTTGGGTATACTAGAAGACTGAAACAAGAGAAAAAAAAAAAATCAAACATGAGGAACAAGAATTCTTAAGGAACCATCCTAAAGAATTATTAAGAAGAATTGACTTTAAATTATTAAGGAAAATATTCCCTAATTTTTACTTAATATTGTTTAGAATTCCACTTTTCAAGAAAATCCGCACTTGCATGTCACTTTTTTAAGAAGCTTGCTTTATCCACCTTGAATTACTTCCACGCTCCCCTAAAATATCCTTCGATTATATCTTCTGAAACACAGTAAGACAAAAATATTTTGGATTATATAACACGAAAATGTAAAATTTTTGGATCCTATAACATGAAATTGTAATTTATGTGAATTTTAAATTGCTGGAGTCATTTTAGTAGATACGATCCGAAACTAAAATTTTAGAAGTTACAATCTAAAACCTTAATTTTTAGGAGTAACGATCCGAAATAGTGTTTTAAAAGCCAGTTAGTACCTTCATTCTACTCAAACACTCAACCTCCTCTTCTAAAAATAACATGCAATTTTTTTTAAAGGTTTCACATTCTGAAACTTGAAATCATCCTTTAATGGCTCATTTGGGGTATCACACACTCATTGAAGGCATAAAACAGATAATTTTTGCTTTAAACCGATTAGTTTTTTGATGTTTTGATGAAATTATGTGTACGTAAAAAATGGAAGATAACTTCCGAAATCTGATTGGTAGATATCTTCCGAACTGAGTTTGGAATATAACTTCCATAAAAAATGGAAGATAACAGGTATATTATTAACTCGAATGTTATTGTCTTGTTCGACTATTCATGTTTTTTAATTTTTAGCGAAATTGAATACATTATGATTTAAATTGACGTACTTTACACATTTGAATAAATGAATATTAGTATTATTTTTTTGACTCAAAATGAATGAATATTATTATTATTTTTAGTAAAAAAAATAAAAAAAGAACTTACACAATTAATTAAGCGCTCATATACACTAAGAAAAGAAAAAAGAAAATGCTTAGGGGTTTATGGCAGAGGGTTTAAGAATGCAAGGGTTTTTGGGTTATCACTGAAAACAACACAATAGACAGACACTGCAACACTATGATAAGGAGCCGCCTACACTACACTCTTCTTCAATCTTGAATCTTGATCGTCCGTACAGTCATGTCCTCACTGAATCACTGACGTTTTACACTTTTTCAGTTTTCACATATTACTAAATGGAAGATGATTTCACAGTAGACGATGATTTCGGTGAAATTTACGCCGACCTAGAAGTTCTAGCCACTCCACCTTCTCCCCAACAACAACAACAACACGATGATGATAACGATGACGACGACGGCGCCGGAGATTTAAACGCCGACGCGGATGCAAATGATGATTATACTGGAACGGATAGTGATGATGGTTTGAATATTGTTTTGAACGACGACGATTGTCCTCCTCGTCGTCGTGGTGTTTCCGTTGCTTGTGATGAGGATGTCCATGGTGAAAGTTTGGCCAACAACGCGAAGGAGTGTATTGACTCAGAGTTTGTGAGTTCTGATGCACATGCTGGTGGTTGCAGTAAAAATGGTGCCAAAGGTGGATACGCTTCTCAGTTTTTTCGTTCTAAGGTAGTATCTACTCAGTTCTATTTCTATTGCAAGTTCTTCGATTTGGATGATTCTTGTTTCTTCACTAGTTTGTTATTCAATAGAGTTATGTTTACTGTTTTCTACTATTTGTTCATTCATTTGTTTCAATTATTTACTGAAATGTTGTTATTTGAACATCAATTTGAGATACTGTCAGATGATCAATTATCTCAAAAGCTTAAGCTGTTAGGAAATGCCACCTTTTACATTATTTTTAACAAATACTAAAACTTGGCACATACTTGCTTAGCGGTTAGCAGAGTTCAATGAGTGGTTAGTGGGTATATCAATATCATATAACTCATTAACCACAAATTTCAACATTATTAACCATGATTTCAAGTGTTCGAATTATAGGAATGGATATTCTTATGTGTAATTTTCACACGAAAGAGTAATGTGTGATTTCCCACCATTCAAAAAGACAGATAACACGTGAGAAATTTATATGAGGCGAGTTTGAATAGTGAGAGATCACACCTAATAATATGTAGATTTGGACACTTGAAAATCAAGGTTAATAATAACATTTAAATTTGGGGGTATTGAAGTTCTTAATAAGTTAGGACACCTGATTGACTACTTGTGTGAATTGCGTTTAGAGAGTTGGCAAATTTTGTTGTCCTAATTCCTAAATTGATGTTCAAATAACATTCCTCTTTCAATAATTGATAATACAAATGACAATGTGGCAACATTTATGCAATTGAAACACTGAGTTTGCTTATTTATTAATGTTTAATTCTGTAGTTTACGAAGACTCAAGGGTCGATGTTTGTGAATAATATGAACGCTAATAAGTCAACAGGGTTGACTAATGATCGTTCATCTTTCACTCAAGGAAAGGGAGATAATATTCAAAATAAGATGCCAAGCTCCAATTACTTTGGTGGATCTTATCTTCCTTGGCATTGGTCAGTATGTACATTTTGATGTTGTTCATGCTTTAAGTCAACTCGCTCATTTCATTTTCCACTGGCTTACTCCCTTCATAAAGAAAATGAAAAATTACATAGAGCTTCAACTTACTTTAAAATGAAAATGAAGTTATTAAGTTAATATTACAGTGAAGCTCTATGATCCCAAACCTTAATCCATTGACAATGATATTTTTTAGAATTCAATTATGCTATCTTCTGTGCTGACTTATTCCCCTACCGACCCTACAGGAATATATATGATGTAAACATTGATAAATTAGAGGAGAAGCCGTGGAGGATTCCTGGAGCTGACATTACCGATTACTTCAATTTTGGTTTTAATGAAAACACTTGGAAGCAATACTGTTCGTCTTTGGTGAGTTCATTATTGTTCCCCAAATAGCATAACTTGTAGCTTAAAATGATGCTTGTCTCTTGGTTTTTTTGGTCAACCTTCAAACATAATTTATGCTTTCAGTTACTTATAGTCTTGTAGTTTCTACTACAACCCTCATTGCATGCCCATCATATCATCTGTTTTGTGATAAACTTTAATAGTTATGTTATTGGTGTGTGGTTTCAATTAGGAGACTCTTGTTTAAATTATCTTATATAAGACCGCCATAAAATGCCATGGTGCTGCCGTCCTTCACAATTTGGCCATGATGGTTGTAAAAAAACCTGCCACTTCAATCTGCCATGGCCCATATGTGGCAAACATCAATGCAAAATGTGTAAAACACAGTTAAGCTGTTTTACGGTGCCGAATACTCTTGTTTCACCTTGCTTACTGGAGTTGGTATTTTCAGGCGTCCGCACAGGAGCGATTTGATCAACCTGTATCAGGAAGCTTACTTTCCTCAAAATGTGAAGTGGTATGCTGATATTAAGTAATTTCCACGTTTTAATCATTTTGCTTTTGATATTTCACTATTCATTCATGCTTTTGATATTTTATCATTCATTCAAATTTCATGCTTCCTTCTTAACTGTTGAATGCAAATATGACATTGGAACATTGTGATTTATTCAGCCAAAGGGCAATGCAATACAAGTTGAGAACAGTGTGGTTGAGCGCCAACCATCTATCCATGTGAGGCGTCCACATGATATAGATTCTGATGTTATTATACAGGTTTGCACTTACTCCAAGTTTTCCATAATTCTTGTGCTGTAGTTGTCACTATTTGTTCATGCTTTTGATATTTTATCATTCATTCACATTTCATGCTTCCTTCTTAACTGTTGAATGCAAATATGACATTGGAACTTTGTGATTTACTGTTTATTCAGCCAAAGGGCAGTGCAATACAAGTTGAGAACAGTGTGGTTGAGCGCCAACCATCCATCCATGCGAGGCGTCCACGTGATATAGATTCTGATGTTATTATACAGGTTTGCACTTACTCCAAGTTTACCATAATTCTTGTGTTGTAGTTGTCATATGTTGTTATAGTAATCATGGGTGCCTTGGAACAGATCAAGTTGCATGGGTCCTCTGATAACAACTCTGGTTCTGTCAAGAGCAACATACACAATTTATCTGAAGAGGGGGATTTAATTTCAGGCAATAACAGAAACAAAAGCAATTCTTCCAATGAACATGATGTTTTATCTGACGAGCAGATAGAAGATGCTAAAAATTCAGAAGAGTTGTCTGGTCAGGAAAGGTCTGTTATTATTTGTCTGATGATTACAGTGATTCCTTATATATAGTACATGTGAAATCAGACATCGTTTTTTATTCTGCTTCTACCCTGGAAAATATCAGGTGTTATGGATATGGAATGTTTTTTTGCCAGTACCATAACGCAGTAGTAATTTACTGATACTGATTAGTTCCTTCTATTCTATGGACAATCATATCTTCTATATAGTCGCAGTCATTTCTTGTTACAAAGCAGTCTTTCATTGTAATTTGTAAATGACTTCTAGGATTTTCTCCTTCTATTGAAATATAAATTCCTCGATAAAATTTACCGTGCTTCTTGAAGCTGTTTATTTAGGGAGTTGAACATATAACATAACTGATGTGGACTTTGATGTTTCACAATCACAGAAATGACCTTATTCCTGACGTTGTCAAAGTGCTGGAGGAAGAAATGAAAACAGAGGAGAGAGTTGGCATTGAAAGATGCAGTGCAGATCCATGCTGGAGTGAACCAGAATTATCACTTGGTGATCAAGAACTCAGTCTGACTTCCTATTCTGACAATGATTCTGAGGGAGCTGAAGATAGTATACATGTTTGTAATGAGAGAAATGAGAGCCCTTTAAGAAGTCATTTGGTGAGTTCCGACACCGGCATAAAGGAGTCTTTGTCACTTCATGATAAAACTTCAAAGAACATCAGTGTCAACAGAAAACCTGAAAATATATCTTATTATTCAAGAAATAGAGGTCCAGTTCAACAAGATCAGAGGCATCAAAGTGGTAGATATGTGCCTGGTTCTAGGTTGAAAAAGCACATACAAAATGATAATAATGTCTCTCACATCCCCAGATCCGGTGGAAGGAGTCTGTGTCCCTGGGGTCATCAGTTTGTTAATTACAGATCGGATGAACGAATGCAATATTTTGGAAGTCATGAAAGAAAAGATGTTTCATATAATTGGGAAACAAATCAATCGTGCTACTATGGTGCTGACAACAATGTTGATGATCTGGATCAGGCAGTATACAGTGAATATTCAGATAGGGAAAATGAAGACAGATTCAGGGAGAATGAAAATCAGTATATCAGAAAAGGTGGGGATAAGAGGGAGTGTTATTTTGAGCGAAGAACTCTAATAAGATATAATGAAGACAACGATTGGCATCCTACTAGTAGAAAACAGTATGTTGATGATGATATGAGTCTTCTCTCGTATAGGGAGTCAAGGCAGTCTCTTCCAAAGCATTCCTCCTTTCCTGCTATAGATAGAGAAGCTCAAAGGAGAATAATGCATCACAGGCCTCATTTTAAGGATGAAAACGGTGATTATGATGAATGTGTTGATGAAGATGAGTTTGAGTTTTTAAACAGAAGTCATAGAAGGCCCTCTTCTTTTGCTGAGAGTGAAATGGAATCTTTGAATAATCCACATGCAGAGCAGTTCTTACAAATTGATAGATCACTAGAAAGATATATGGGAAGGGCTAAACATCATGACAGGTCCCCCTTAGGTTTGGATACCCTTTGGTCTGGGGAACATGAAGATGTGTTCCCCAAATATTCACATAATCAGAGTTCATATTTGAAGTATCAGAGACAATCTTATACCGATTCAGTGAGAAATCGTATGCATAGAGTAAATAACAGTTTTAGGGGACATGAGATACATAACCATGCCACCAACAGGGGCAATGACTGGCACTCTGATTATATTGATGCTGCTGAAGATGAAGATTGCACATCTTCTCCTGTAGAAGAGTGTGAGTTTTACCCTCTCCCATCTGAGGTTCCACACTGGACCAACAATGATAATATTATTTGGCATCATGAGGTATTGCACCCTGCCGAAGATGCATTATTCTACGAGGAAACTCCAAGACACGAAAGACATGCAAGAAATGGAACTTTGCATGCTAGGGTGCAAAGATATGATATAAAATTACAGCAGCATCGGATAAATTTGTCAAAGAGAGATAGAGGCAGCTTTTTACAAAGAAGCTCTAAGGTTATGAGTATGGATCACTGTCGCCAGACAGTGCTGAGAGGCAGGAAATCAGTTGACACGATTACTAGGGAAGGAAAGGTAAAATTGGGGAAATTATGGTTAAGATCCTGTATTGCTGTACTTTTTTTATCCATATGAGCTACTCAACATCTGTTGGGCTCCAGTGTTTTTCTCATTCAATATATATTGTACCACTTCCCTCATGCAGCTATATATTGTTTTTTCTATCTTCACCTTCTTTATTTTTATTCTTTTAAAATAGTTAAGATTGTAGTGATGAGTGATGACCTTAAGTTCATCATCCTATGAAGCTAAATTGAAGAGAATTTCAAGTCAAAAACTAAAAGTAAGCTCATGAAGTCCCAGACTTCCTTCCCAAAATAAAACTTGGTATTTCATGACTTAGAGGTGCTACTTTTGTGTCACATACATTCGTTTGTATGTCATTTTGTTTGGTATTACTTTCATGGTACTGTATTTTTCTTTTGTTTTAGCTGATTTTTATATTTTCCTCAATTTAGTTTAATTTTATTCTGCGTATTCATTGAAACGGAGCCTTGACGCAGTGTCATGTGACTAAGAGGTTGCAGGTTTGCAGAATAAGCCTCTTGCTTATGCAAAATAAGGCTACCTTCAATAGATCTATGATGGGTTGGTGGTGGGAGCTTTATGCCACCATGCCTTTTTCTTGGGCATACTTTATAACTTTTATGATTTTATAAATATAGCTATATAACGATCTTCCTCTTTTTCTTCCTTTCCCTCTTGAATACTGGAACAGTTTTCCACTGGACATCTTATTTTGCTTGCACGTCTTTGATTTATTTCTGAATTTTTTTAATCATTTGATACCTTACATCCAGAGTCCACTGGACATGTGTATGTGTGGCATCAAGCATGAGGTGTAGCCAAAAATATTTGTCGCTGGTTTTATTTATTTTTACTAAGATGCTATGAATTTTTTACCCCTAGAGCTTGAGACTAGGGGTGGAATCAGATGAACTGGCCTTTTCTTCCTTGCTTTTCAATTCTATATTGTGTAATTAGTTTTATGTTTTAATGCATGGATCTGATAGGGCTGTGATGTTTTATGACCTTCAAAAATCTGCACTAGTGTTCAGATAGAAGTATTATTTTATTGTTTACAGAGAGTGGATTTACATGTTTGGTCTATTTCTTGGACTTTGTTAATGGTTATAAATAAGTGTTTCTGGCAATGAGGACAGTATCTTCTTAGTCTTTTCCCCCTACTCTAATAATGGTGTCTGTCTGCCTGTGTCATTTTCAAGATATGTATTTTCTATATTTTAGGTTAATGTTAAAAACCTAAAATAATTGGTAGATTGAAGATATATTACTGTTAATATTACTCAATATGTTGTAGCCTCATTTAGATGATTGAATTATACTGGTTTGATATAACTGCCTGCTTCAGTGTTATTTATTCATTTAGTTCTTAAACTTCTCATATTAGATTGAGATAAGCATTTAACTTCAAAAATGAATATCATATCACAGTTGATCAGGTATAATTCCACCTTATGTTGAGTATACAAGCCAGCGTAGGTATAAGTTACATTGTTATTATGTCAACTTCCTGCTGCTGTCGAGCATTTTGTTATTTTAAGCATTCTAATTCGATAAATGATATGCCTCCTTGTTGCACTTTCATGTATTTGATGCATTATACTGGTTCAACAGTGGTTTTTATTATGTATTTGATAATAAATTTATGAGGTACCCTTGTGACTGATTCTGCAGTCTGCAAAAAGTTCCAGAGTGATCTGCAATGATAGACTTGTAAATGTAGATCGAGGGATTGCTGTGAAGCGGAAAGCTTTGGCTGGTTTTGATGATTCTCATAAGAAGGCTATTAAACTTGACATCTCAAAATCTCAGTGTGACAACAAAAATAAGAAATCGCTTCAGAACACTACAGATAAAGGGCAGAAAAAAGGTTTGGATATAGAAGAAGGTGAGATAGTAACAGAAAAACCGTCCATGGAGGTTTCTGTATCCAGAAGAGTTGTTTCTGAGGGTGCAGCACTTGCTGACGATGTGAAGGAAAAAACGTCACAAAATGGAAATAATTCTGAACTTGGTATAGGTAATTTTGACAGCCAGAAGATTCTTGATACATTAGCTAAAATGGAGAAACGCAGGGAGCGCTTTCAGCAGCCCATCAGTTTGAATAAACAAGCAGAAAAGAGTTTGACACTGAACACTGACTCGGCAGTTGATATAGGTGAATTAAAGCAGCATAGGCCAGCCCGAAAGAGGCGCTGGAATGGCAGTTAGTTTTGTTGTTTGAGGAGTTCATTTTGAATTTAATAAACGGCAGACAGTTTTGTTCGAGGAACACTGAATTGCATTATTGAATACTTGGGGGTTCTGTTTGTTTTTTCTTACTATATTTATGCAGTAATGGCTGAGAATTCATGTCTATATTGTATACACTGATTATTGGGCTTTGATAGACATGAAGTTTAATGTAACAAGGAAGGTTGCTAAATGCCAAGTGACTTCTGTCAGGAAGTTTTTAAATACATTTGGATTTGGCTATAGGTATAAATTTTTCTACTCAATCAATTCAATCACATTGAAAATGCCACTTTGTATATTTTTCTTCTCATTATTTCAACGTGGTGTTGCTTTGTTTTGAGTTCAGATCTGCTCCAATTCCAATATGATTTGATACATGTATCAAACTTGTGCTTTATCAATTATCATTACTTCTTAGTATTGTTAATTGGCAAGAATTTAATCCTTACAAGGTATGCTTGTGTCGTGTGTATTTACTCACAATAATAATTGTGGACTCTTTATTTAATTAAGTATCTAATTCATGTATATTGTTGGTGTAATATTTTTTGCATTGTCGATCAAATTATAACCGTTAAATCATTAAAAATATCAACTTTAGTTATAAATACACGATTGATTTTGTGATTTGTTGACAGTGCATAATAATTAAACGGTTGTGAACACAAAATAAGAATTGCTTATTTTTTTTTTAGTAGTTTTTAAAGTGCATATATTTAGACATGATTTGAAAATAGTTTATGAAGCTTTAAGCATACATAAATCGAAGTATCATCTGTACATAATTATAAAAGATTAAGATAATGTTATATTTTTTTTAATGATTTGTATATTTAGATTCACTAATAGCTTTTTTTTGCTAAGGTAGTGTTTTATATATCTTTTCATTGGCAAGATGATTAAATGACAACATGGAAGTAGACTTGCCATTCATGAATCCACACGTGTCACCACAATCTGCTTTTTGGATGATGGCCTCAGCCACACAAGCCATGTAGCTACGTGGATAATCCCATACCTGCTACAAATATAGTATTACCTTGTACAACTACCAAACTGCCCTTCTGAACTTGGTAGTAATAGACTAATAGTTTTGATTCTCTAATTTCCAAAAGTATTGTATTTACTATAGTTTTGATTCTCTACCCTCAATTTTTACATTGTTTGTATATTATACATAAACATTTTGAATGCCGTGGATTTTATACTATTAATTTGAATGTTGTACATTTGTTCGTAAATTTATATATTTATTTTTAACGGTGTTAAATTTATATTTTTATTTTATTTGAAATGTCTATTTAAATAAAAGAATATCGTTTTATTTTTGAAGTCTTGCATATCCTTATATTTTATATCTCTATACGATAACTCAAGTGATAAAAATTAAAGAAACATATAAATTGAGTAGAGAGATCAATTTCAAGTAGGGACAATTTATATTTCTAATGTAACAAAAAAAATCTCTATATTCTATAGCGAATTTAATAAAAATTAAAAACAAATCTTAGCAAATTTAATAAAGCGAAGTGTTGTAGAAAACATTAGAGGGTTATGATGGTAAATGCACATGTTATCTTCTTCCTCCACCACATTTGGTTTGTAGGAAACAGTTTAATCCGTTAACCAGAAATGAATTCAATTCCTTCTCCTCCTCCTTCTTCTTCATCTCCAACTTTCACACTTCTCTCTCACTCCAAAAACCCTAACTATCTCTTCAAATTCAACCTCAAACTACCCATTTTACCCTTCCATCTCACCACACCATCTTGCACTCTCAGAGACTCAACTCCACTCTTGGACCAAAATGCCCCTACATCCGAACAAACTTCTCTCAATTACATTCCACCCAAAGACTCAAACTTTGATGGAACACTCATAGTTCGCCGGCCGGTGAAGGAATTTTCCGACCAAAACTCCGATGAGAAAGAAGAAAAAGAAGAAGAACTGGATAATGAAACAGAGGAAAATGAACCTGAAGCTTCTTCAATCGATGCCGGGCTAACGAAGTTTGCGAAGAAGATGCCAATGTTTGAACCGGGGAGAGTTGAACTTGAAACAGAGTCTAAAGAGAAGCCTTTGATTGTGAATTTGGACTTAGCGTTGTATAAAGTGAAGGTTTTGACTAAAAACTTTCGTTATGCTGAAGCAGAAGTAATACTTCAGAAGGTGAGTGTTCTGCAAATTTTGCTATATTTGGGTCTGTTTGGATTGAATTACTCCATTATATCGACTAGATTAAGTATTTGTTAGACTGTTTCAGAGAATTTATAGAAACAGCTTATGACATTGTTCATAAGTTGTTTTCAGCTTATTTGCATAAACTCTTCAGGATAGCTTATGAAAACAATTTATAGAAATAGTTTATAAACATGCACTTATTTATACGATAAGCACTTACGACATATTAAATGCTAATGGTTTTTTTGTTGTTGTTTTATTTATGGAAGTGTTTGTCCCTTTGGCCTGAAGATGGTAGACCTTATGTGGCACTTGGGAAAGTTTATAGCAAGCAATCTAAAGCAAGTCAAGCTAGAGAGATTTATGAGAAGGGTTGCCAAGCTACTCAGGGTGAAAATGCCTTCATTTGGCAGGTTAGTGTTTAGTTTTTTTTTTGCATGCGATGTGTTAGATATAGTTGGAGATTGTTAATAGGTTAGTTGTAACTGCAAGTTGATAATGTTTATTTAGGATTGCTATATAAAGTGTATCGTACACTCGTTATGATCAATACTCCAACACTCAGTATGGACCGATCCAAAATACTCCAAGGTCCCAAGCCTATACATCAGGCCAACCCCTAGGGCTTAACTTCTCTCGTTCTATACCATCAATTTAGTCCCTCAAGTATCAATCTCTTAACTATTTAGTTCTTGAACTATTTGAAAGTAATAAATAGTCCTTAAACTATAGTATGAAATTCATCAAGTTAGTCCTTAAACTATATGAAATTCTTCTCTTTAATAGTATCTCATGTCAATATGTTTAGGTACTAAGTTAACGGATTTCATCTAGTTTAAGGGCTACTTATTATTTTTATATATTTTGTGGCTGAGATGGAAAGATAAGTGATATTTAGGAGACTAAGTTGATGGTTTACTCTTCTATTAGTTTCCCAATAATCAATCTTTCTCTTTATTGAGCATTTGAGCTCTACCTTGTTTCTCAACATGATGATCAATCTCAAATTACTGGCTTATCAATTGGAACTCTATCATGAAGTACTCAAGTCTTACTACTCATAAATTTGTAGTTTAGCTTATACATCACATGACTGTAATATAGTTTACACCACCTGGCATACCTAAATCCTTTGAGGCTTGTTCTAGTTAGAACTGTCTTCATCGGGTAATATTAGGAGTGGGAGAGATTGCTTCCAATACTCCAATGATACATTGGATTTTGATTGACTTATTTTCTGCTGAAGTTAACAAATGAAAGTTCTTTTTGAACAGTGCTGGGCTGTTCTCGAAAAGAAAATGGGAAATGTCAGGAGAGCAAGAGAGCTTTTCGATGCTGCAACAGTTGCTGATAAGAAGCATGTTGCTGCTTGGCATGGTTGGGCAGTTCTAGAGTTAACGCAGGGAAATATAAAGAAGGCAAGGACTCTGCTTTCAAAAGGTCTTCAATATTGTGGACAAAATGAGTACATATACCAAACACTTGCATTGCTGGAAGCTAAGGCAAATAGATATCAGCAGGCTCGATATTTATTCAATCAGGCCACAAAGTGTAATCCAAAAAGTTGTGCTAGTTGGCTTGTAAGTCACCATCATCCAACCGACATTGTTTCTGAACCAAACTTTAAAATACGTTATTTTTTATGTTATGCATGTTGTCTTATCAAGTCATGTATATTTTTTTATGAATAGGCTTGGGCTCAAATGGAGGTGGAGCAGGAAAATAATCGTACCGCGAGGAAATTGTTTGAGGTTATATCTAATACTGTCATTTCTACCATATTTTCTTTCTGATTACTTTGCTCGATAGAATTCGCCGGAGTATAATTCATTGGGACTTAGGAATTGAGGAGTTTCACTTTGCCATTTGTTTTCATTATTTTTCATCAATGTGTGACTTATTTTGCTTTTAATGAATAGAATGCAGTGCAGGCAAGTCCTAAAAATAGATTTGCTTGGCATGTATGGGGAATCTTTGAAGCTAACTTAGGAAATATTGACAAGGGAAGAAAACTTCTAAAAATTGGCCATGCTCTAAATCCAAGGGATGCTGTTCTCCTGCAGTCTCTTGCATTAATAGAATACAAACACTCAAGTGCAAATCGTGCTCGTGTTTTGTTCAAGAGAGCATCTGAATTGGATCCGAAGCATCAACCTGTTTGGTTTGTAAGTGGCATACTCAGTTGGGTCTTACCTATCAAATATATCATTATCTAAATTTCTATTCTTCTTTATATTGTTTGTTGTGAATTGAACTCGACATGATGAATAATTTGTATTTCTGCAATTTCTTTACACTATTCATGTTGTTGTTGTTCCAACTTGATGGAAGAACGGTGTTGCAGAATGACTTAATGCGGAACAAAATCTAACATTTCTTTTTTTATTGTAATTCATAAAATGCATTTATTGTGCCTTTCTCTTGCATACTCCTCTGGTACTGATTGATGTTTCAAAGAATATGCTAGTTGAACATGTGTGTTGGTGTATAGTTTTAGTTTTTTGGTATGTAATTTATGAATAGAAAAATGAATTAGGGCCTATTTGGATTGATTTATTTGAGCTTCTTAACAAGCATTTGTGAGAGCTTATGAAACAACTTATACACTAGACTTATTTGTGATATAAGCGTAAGTTTTTTCCAGCTTATTTTCATAAGCTTATTTTATCTTTTGTTTTAGAAATAACTTATACATAAGCACTTATATAATAAGCATATACTATGTTATAAGGGCTTAGTTAAAAATTTTATCCAAAGAAGGACTGATTAATAAGTTGAGGGATATGCAGGCTTGGGGTTGGATGGAATGGAAAGAAGGAAACTTGGATACAGCTAGAGAATTATACAAAAAAACTTTATCAATTGATCCAAACAGTGAAAGTGCTGCAAGGTGTCTCCAGGTGACATGATTGCATATGATAAATAAATGTCGTGACAATTTGATCCTTTACCTAGCTTGATATTCACTAATTCACTTCTCAAAACAACTTTTCATACGATGCAGGCATGGGGTGTTCTGGAGCAGAGGGTTGAAAATCTTTCAGCTGCCCGTAGATTATTTAGATCCTCATTGAATATAAATTCTCAGAGTTATGTGACATGGATGACTTGGGCATCACTGGAGGAAGATCAAGGAAATCCTGTGCGCGCTGAAGAGATTCGTAACCTTTATTTCCAGCAGGTAACTGTTGTGATTTTGATGTTTATCAATTTATGGATGATGGGACGAGAAGGGGAAATTTGATCATAATGATTTGATCATGATTGTTTTAAATAACTCACGCTATCATTTATCAGACAAAGAAGGGGAAATTACATATAAAATGAAAATGCTTTGAAATGTTTCTAATCATTAAGCAAACTTTTTTTCTAGGCCAAATCCAAGCTTTAGGGATATTCTCATCTATCTTAAAGAGAAATTTTCCTTTTTAGAACCTTCGTTAGTTTTATGTTTTCCTCTGCTGTTTATTGATTAGCACGGTAGCACCTCATAATACTTTTTAGGTATCTTGAGAAATATATAGTCTGGGACGAAAAGGTTAGAAATTGTGTGACTATGAGTATAGTCTTTTCTGTGAATATTCTTCTTAGAGTGTAATAGGTACGTAGTAGTATTAACAAATTTTACATAGATGTTCAATCTTATTTTATCAATTTCTCACATCTTGCCATAGTGTAAGTTACAACTTACAATAAGTAGTTCCTTGTTACAAGATAAATAATAATGTTATGATGCAAGAAGTCGGTGAAATATGATTAGATATGAAGAAACCTATTTACACTTGTATAGTTATCAAATTTACTCTAATTAGGAGTGTTGATAATATTTGAAATGTTATTTCTTGCTTGCAACAGCGCACAGAAGTTGTAGATGATGCTTCGTGGGTTATGGGATTCTTAGATATTCTAGACCCTGCCATTGACAGCTTGAAGAGACTCTTGAAGATGGGCCCAAATTCGTTCAACATGCTACCAGATCCCATGAGAAATATTACCAGACTGAAAAAAGACACGGTTGATTATTCTAGTGACAGTGATGGTGATGATGACGATGATGATATGGACGATGATAGCGAGTTTGATTTAGATGGTTTCATTATGCAAAGGTTATCCTTAGATGTATCAAAGATGGAAGTTCAACTGGAAACACCGAATATTTCCTCTCCCAACAAAATTGTGTCTCCAAGAAAGATATGGCGACCAAATAATCGAATTGTCAACCAAAGTGTAAGTTAAAAATACAGGTAATAGTTCAGGGTTGAACCTTGCGTAGTACATATTGGGGTCTTGTCAAATTAACTTTGAATAGTTCAGTTGGGTTATTGGGACTTGTTCTGTTTGTTTAGAGGCTATTTTGCAGCTTTGGATTCAAACAATAGTCATCACATAGCACATGAGATTTCTTGCCTTGTGTTGAAAAAGGAGAAGAAATAATTTGATGTAAAGTGTAAAACATAGTATGCTACTGAGTTCTACTACTGACAGTATTGCATTGTATTCAAAGGAAAATGTATTCATCTTATAGATTTTATTAAGCTAGATTGTGATGAATGTTAAGTTAAATTGATGATAAAAATATACTGCAACAAGTTAATGTAGTATTTTTTAATAGTTATCTTCAAGATATGTTTGCTTTGAATGTGCATGCATGATTACATGTAACGGTGAGAGAAAAGCAATTTTAATAACCAAAAAAGGAGTTGTAGGACTCAAAGTGAAATGGAAAACTGTATTGCATTGGAATATATAACTTCTTACAACCATAGGAGATAGCCTAATGTAATAGCATCTCAAGCTTTGTCTGAGTTTAATTCCATCCTTTATGGCCCTGGATCATTTTGTTTTTCATCCAAACATGAAATAAACTGTGCTCTTTCCAAATCTCGAAGATCGTTTTTGTCAAAAGCAATCGATATTTGTAAGAAATGATGTCTGAACATCAAATTTTTGTTGTTCGTACCATAAACTAATGATTTTGAGTGCCATTTGTATTGTGCAGGCCTTTTTCCATGAGTTGTAATTACTATTTACTATCGAACCCTAAATATAAGAAAAGGTTTGGTAAGTTTTTATTGATGTATTTGGTTCAGAAATCTAAATTATATACGTCAACTTTTATTGATCAAATCTTTTATTTATATTTAAGACAATAAAGGACAAAAGGAAGAAAGATAAGATTGGTAATTGTACCACAGCTTGATTATTGATACAGGGTGTAGCTGGCTACTAGCAGAAAACATGTTCCTATAACAAACTGAAACTAAAGATTTGAAATTATCTCAAATATGATCAATAAACTAACCAGGTTGTCAGAAAAGAGAAATCAAAATACAATGAGTTGAAACTGATACGTATGAACTAAGCAGACCAACCGAACCAGGCAACCAGCTAAATGAAATAGTTGAAATATACTACTAATATGTACACACAAAAAAGTATGCATAGAATATTTAAGGTGAATGATGGTTTGCAGCTTAATACTATACGACAATTTGCTGATGAGTGATGAAAATATTTGGTGGGAGAAGGATTGTGGAACAATTTTGTGGAGCTTTGAATTAGTGTCTGGATTAAAAATCAATTTCTTCAAAAGTAAATTGATTGGGATTAACAAGGAGGATAGATTTTAGACGCAACATCAAATTAATTTTCTATCATGTTGGTCAATTGCTATGTTTGGATTCATGTTGGACTGAAAATGGATTCTCTTATGTGTAATTTACAATGAGAGAATAAAGTGTGATATTTTATTATTTATTAAGAGAAAGAAAACATGAAAAATTTAGATAAAGTGATTTTAAATGGTAAATAGACCACATTTTATTCTCTCATGTGTAAATTACACATGAGGGTGTTTATTCCCCGCTGTAAAGACTGAATTTACCATGATTTTTAAAAGTTAAGAACTCGAGAGTTTAGTTAACACACGACATCAGCATTTTTTGAAAAGTTTTTTTTTATATAAAATATCACATTAATAGTTACAAATGATGTTTTTATACTGGTAATTGAATATGATTGTAAAAACAACTTTTTTTATGAAAAGCAAGTAAAATTATTTTATATAAATATAGACATTGAAAAGTACAAGAAATAATTTATCCACAAATGATAAGATAAGTACACGAGTAAAAACAACATTTGTTTTAATTAGTGGAATTATTGTCATTCCTACATTTTAGAGATATATCAGGCTTAAGCCAGAATGCTGCAGCTTTTATGCAACTATACAAAGAGGTTAATGGAGTACAACAAGACCAATCCATGAAACAACTAACAAGACCAGCTGTTTTTTGTTGCCATAACACTGTCATTCGTTCGACATTCACTAGACATTTTCTCGTAATATATAGCATTACCCTAAATATAATGTCGAAGGATTACTAAATTATTATTCACTCATTCTATTAATATTTATTCTGGCTGAATAGTAGTAGTAATTAGGATAATGCTATATTTATCATCATGATGATATTAATTCCTCAATCTAAATTCAAAAACTGAAAAGACATGAAGATGTAGTACAATGATCGATCATGTCAATGACAAAGATAATAATAGTAACAATAATTCTATCACTTTATTATTAAACCTAAGTAGCTAAAAATCTCTAGGATCCACAAACACATTCCCGAGTTGTCTCTTCATAACCTGCACCAATTCATCATCATCATCACCATCACTGTCCCTTGTTACAAGTCTTTTTGTGTACCACATATCATCAATACACGACATAGATTCCATTTGAGGAACATGCTTTACAACTGGATCACCAAACCCTAACTCACTTATAATCACTCTACAGTCCTTTAACTTTTCTCCTAATCTTGATGTAAATCTCCATATTGATTCCATTAATCCTCCAAGGTTCTCTCCTTCTCCATGAATCCCATAAAGAAAAAGAAACCCAAAATTTTCACACATTAATGACTCATTCCCTAACATTCTCAAACATGGACATATCTTGTCCTTTGCATGATTTAATGTCTCATGAAGAAACCTAAGTGGTTGAGATAACTTTGTTTTAACATGAACTTTATTCTCATCATAAGCTTCACAAGTATTCCATAAACTAAAAATAATCCATGATGAGTTTGTTGTAGTTTTATTTGTAAGAACAATGTCTTCACTATTGAGTTTGAAGCCTTCATTTTTGTAATAACTAACCCAAGTTCCTAAGCTGAGTTTTTCTTTGAGAATAATATCCATGTCTAATGGATACAAATCTTTGGTTTTTAAGATTCTTGTGTACAAGGAAATTGCTTGATCTATGTTTATTTTGTCAATGTTTATGTCCTTGTTAGAAATGTGGTTTGTAGGGAAAGTTGTTGGATGAAGAAATATGATAAGTGAGGTGAGATTAACATAGTTGCATTTGTTGGTGAATAGGTTTTTAGAGGCACTGTTGCTCTTTTCTGTGGCTAGGAATGCATAGTCAGCACCATTTCTTAGCATCCATTCTTCAATTGAGGTTACAAGTTTTAGTCCAACTCCCTTTCTCCTATTGTTTCCCAAAAAAATAAAATTAAATGTTATGCATCTTTTCGATTCCATTCTTTTGTTTAAACAAAGAGAATATATAGTTTTAAATTGCAGTCAACAACTACAATTGCACTTCCAGTAAAACGTAGTATTTTGAAGTCTCTACAACGCAATATTGACTTTAGCGGTCACAACAATATATATAAAAGAGTATGTATAGCATAAGTGTAACCGCAATTTAAAACACGATCATTAGTTCATTACCTATACGTAGGAGAGACTCTAAGGCCTACTATGCATCCCATCTTGAAGAGTGATCCGGAAGAAGTTTGCACACTTTTAATGCATCCTCTAACAACTCCAACAAGCTCACTACTTTCAACCAGCTCAGCTACCTGCAAGCCATTATGTATATATGAATCATATAGTATATAAACTAATGGTGTATATATCTATCTAGTAATGTATAACTATAAGTTTTAAATTGTAGTTCGTAACTACAATTACATTCATTCATAATATTTAAAAAATTTAAAGGTCTTTACAACTGTATTGCAACTGTAATATTGTAGTTATATGTATGGCACACATTTGAAATAGTATTTTGATGAAAAGAGTAAAATAGTAAGATACTATATAGTTAGTTACATTACACACCAACATAATACGAAGGGGGTAGAACCTAATCCTAGATAAAGGGTCACTCATCATATTATTGGTGAAAATGGATAAACCCTTTTTAGTAGTAGTCCCAATCTCACAGTTCCTTTCAAGCTTCCCTACCACTTTAACATCTCTATCTTCATCAAACTCTCTTATAACAACTTTGCTCTCTATAGTATATGTGTCAGCCATTTTCTCCCTAAAAAGAACCTAGCTAGTGTTTTTTGATAGGGAAAGAAGCTAGCTATAGTGATTATATATGTAATATAATAGATAGATATATAAGGCAAAGGTGGGAAGTGGGAAAAGAAATAATTCTCCTGAGATTGGATCTTTCTTGAATGTTGGGGCTCTCACCCCAATCAATTCATGTGGTGTCTTATATATGCTGAAAAGCAAGTCGTTAACGATTCATATAGTACTAGTATTTTTTATTTTTTTGACTAATATAGTACTAGTATTTAGAGAGTGTCAATTTAACAAAAAATATAGTACTATATTTTAAAATGGATGTTATTTTTAGTTTTAAATGCACTACAATTTCTTTTGATAAAGTTGTACCATCTAATTAATGGAGAAAGTTTTGCATGATTATAATTATTATATTTGATCATATTATTTGAACACATATATTTGAAAACAAAAAAGTAGAATGATATAAAAATTAAATGATGTGTATTTTTAATATGATTAAATGATATTGAATGTAACTTTGTGTGATAGTCTAAATGATGTGTTTTTTTTTTAGGAAAATGATGTATTTTTTTGTTACAAGACTTTTAAGATAAGAAAACTAAGTCCTACAAAAGAAAGTTCCGACAAGCATGAATTGTGAGATCAACACGCTGGTTCCATTCTATTAGAGTGTGGCAGTGTGACATATCTGTTAGCATATTAACGTTTATGCAATGCAAATGATGTGTTCAACTTCAAATATGAAATATAAGTAGTCACCAAAGTATTTTCCTTTGCTACATACAGTTCAATTTTATTTTTTTTGTACATACAGTTCAATTTTATTTTTTTGCTACATTCAAAACATTATTTTTACTTTCCTTTTATAATGATAAAAAAACATATTAATAATTAATAAGAATAATTTAATAAAATATCTTCTAATAATCACATTTCTTGATGTATGTAAAAAGAAATGAAATGACGTTCATTTTAACACGTAGGGTTACACAAACAAATGCATACTTGTTTTTTTTATTGTTTGATAGGTTATGAATTTGCTGACTCGAATCTGTGTCAAGTGAGTTATTTAGAAGAGAATAACTACACCAACCAAGTTGGGCCGAGCCAAATGCATACTTGTTAAATGAATTAAAAATGAAGTGAGTTGGTTTTCTTCAACAAAAAAAATTTAAAATGAAAATAAAATACAAATTTTATGTTAAAAAATTTAAAAAGGTTGAATACATAAAATTCCAAGTAATTGATATTTTCATATTCAACAAACTTTCTAATCAATGTAAAAGTGAGGAAATAGTACTATATATGGAGGAGGTGGATCGTATAAAACACCTTTCTTAATTAAAAAAAAAATTCAAATTGGTGGATCAAAATCGACTTTCTTGTGTTCAAAGTGTATGAATATATTTTGGTCAAAAAAGTGTATGAATATATCAAATTCAAATTGTAATGGATTTTGAATACCTTGCACTCACTTTAGTATAATTTGGTTGTAACAAAAAAACAAAACATATAGAGATAGAGGTAGTACGAAGGCTGCAGGATCAATGATCAACTATATAGAGAAGCTTTGAATTGCATAGGAATTATCGCTGACCCACATTTGCGTTTTCATGTCGATTGATTAGAAAAGAATCAAAAGATTAAGTGGAAGGGCTTTGGAATTTTATGTTATTAATTTAATTCAGTGAACTGATGAAACAAAGTCATGTCAAGAAAGGTCGGTTTGGTTTGGAGTCGTCAACTTTTTTACGATAAAGAAGAACTACAAAACAAATATAGCGTGTATAAATAATATTTTTTTTAAACATAATTTGATGTTTCTTAACTAATGCTTCAAAAATATTAGTAATTAGAAATAGGGGTATAATTGGATCAGTTTGGATCTATTTTGAGTGAATTTAATGTCCAAATTAATGAACTTCAATTGATTCGGTTTAAATCGGTTTGGTTCAGTTTTTAAAAATGAATCTGATCCGAACTAGTCGGTTCTTATATAATATCTACTATTATTTTTTCAAAGATATATTTCAAAGTCAATTTTTTAAACGACGTACAATAATAACATAAACCAAATAAGCAATAACATATTTTTGAATTACAAAATACAACACGTAGGTAGAATGAAAATTACCATCTAATTCAAAATACAGCAGCGGCTGGCGCCGGTGAGCAAAGTGGATGCGTGAAAGTGAAACGGATATAGGGTTTTTATGTTTGGAGAGATGTATTTTTCTTGTGTTTGTTTCGCGTGAGTGAATTTAGTTTGAGCATGTTCAAAATATGAGCCTAATGGAATGTTATAAGATGATCAGTTTGGTTCACCGGTTCCGCGGATTGGAAAAATGAAATCCGATAACCGATCCAAACCACTTCGGTTCGGTTTTTGATCTGAACCAAAAAAATTGGTTTTTTCCCGGTTTGGATCGTTAGTTTCATCGGGTTTTTTTTATCCGCTTACCCCTAATTAGCATTTTTCTTAAATTATTTGCTTGTTTTTGTACAAATTAAATTCTTAGTTTTCAAGAGAAAGAGATCATGATAATGAGACAGTTGCACACGTAAAGAATGCATATAGTTGCACGCATTTTTTTATCTCAGTTGTTAATAAGAGGTCGCACGGATAAGATTTAAAACAATATATTTTGAGTTAAGACAATTTCAACTGTTGATGTTGATTTGAAATCAAATGTTTGAGATTGATTACAACATGCATTTAGAATTGTACAGTTTGGGGATCATCCACACGATGGCCAAGAGTATTGAACAAGTGAGTTTGACACTACACTCTTACCCAAAATCTTAAGGCAAATGAGTTTATGGGTCATCTCACTTATAAATGCTCAAGTCTCCACATTTTCAACTAATGTGGGACTTTCCCACACTACTCACACTTGTTTTTCTCAATACCCCCCCTCAAGTGTGAGTCTGCCAATGCTCATACCACCGTTGATACTCTACTTTTTTTCAATGGGTCCCTTTCTCTTGAACCAAACTCTGATACCATTGTTAGAGTACAAAGGGGCAAGCTTGGGGATCATTCATGCGATGACCAAGAGTATTGTTACAAGTGAGTTGGACACCATACTCTTACCCAAAACCTTAAGACAATGAGTTTATGGGTCCTTAGGACTTTCCTACACTACTCACACACTTGAGTTTCTTCAACAACGTTGGCACTTAACCAACCTGATGATGTGGAATTTGTTGACTATATAGTAGTATGTGATGGACTGGAGGAGAGTACAGTATTGAGGTAGAGCTAGTAATGTTTGGATCTAGTTAATGCTAAACTTAACTAGCCATAGTTGAAGAAACCACGTATAGTACTTACTTAGTTCCCATGTGAAGAAATTGGCAAGTAGTAGTACTACAGCAATGAAGTTAGGGAAATGAGTCACACAAATTGAGTTCCACAATGGTGGATGATCCTGTATTGTGGTGGAGTATCTATGTAGTACAAACATTAGTCATTGAACTTATGATTGCTAGTGAGTGTGTCCTTTTAGTGTCAGTTCGTTACAGAGATATCACCATCATATATAAACCGCGGCTATCTATATAGCTAGCAAGCTACTTTATACCAAAATGTTCATTCATTCATTCATACACATGATAGTATGATACATGCATGCCAGAACTTAAACATGAGGGTATGGCAATGTCAGATATTCCTCTGTGTTTTTCTCTTTTAAATGTGTCTCAATATTTTTAGAAAATGGGAAATTGGAAATACACTAAACGACTATGTATACTGTATTCTTGCCGGTTGAATAATTGATCACCCTTCTAGTAATGACTTGTCTTTTTCAAAGTACTGCTTCAATCACTGACCTCTCTAATGAGAACCACTCTGCAACTATATTCTGTTTCTTGTTTCTACCATATGTGGCTCTGCATGCATATCATCATAACTATATTTCTTTTCTACAATTCTACCTACTTTAAAGCCCTCTACAGTCTACTCTACCCTGTAAGTAATTACTTCTTTTTCTTTTCAATTCATTTCATATCATTTTACTTTCTCTATTCCAAAATATACAATTATTTTGTTCAAAAAAATTAATGTATTTGGTTAAAATTTTAATTTAAATACATTAATTTTGTTAAACCAATTTTCTCTTATATTTAAGACAAAGAGAGTAACATGAGCTCTTAAACTGAAACCAATTTTAATTTAAAGTTATAACTATCATCATTGAATGCCAACTAACTTAAACCGAAAGCTACACCGTGATTGTTTGGTTTAGTGACCGCCAACATGGCACAAGTTACCATGACACATGTTGCTAGCATGACATATATCCTATTATATATTCTCCATTCAAACTCAAAATTCGTTAGTCACGAATCTTGAGTTTGTTTATGAGAGTCGGTCATTGATTTTTGAAGAAATTTTCAAAAATTATAGTAAAAATTTTATTGGTAGGTTTTATGAGTCCTTTAGAATTGGTAATATATTTGTCAAACCAATTATCCCAAAAGATTAAGCTGTTAGAAAATGTCAGATCAATGATTTTATATTATTTCTAACACGCCCTCTCACACAAGGGGAGCGGGAATCGAACTCTAGACTACTTAGTCATAGAGGCTCTTATATCATGTCAGATGACCAATTATCCTAAAAAGTTAAGTTGTTAGAAAAGGCCAAATCAATCGTTTTATATTATTTCTAACAATATTCCATTATTTAACACTTTTCAAAATACAAACCACTCAACTATATTTTTCAAATATCCATACCACTCATCTAAAACTCTAACATTGTCCCACAAAATTCCCAAAATATAGCCACTACATATACATGCAATCACCGATAGCTTTTTGAAAAATAATAAAATAAAGCAAAGCCACGCTTCCTAACTTGGCAACCGTGGTAGAAGAAAATTATTGGATTAAAGGCAAATATCTATGATACTTTGACACATGTGGCTTTGTACAAGTAATACCACCCAAAAAAAACAACCGATAATTGTGCTCTTAGAGTACCAACATTCATATCACTCATGTGGGTCATATGAATGGGCCTACATAATATATTATATTATTTAACATTTTTCAACTATAAACAACTCAACCAAATTTTTTAAATATCTATACCACCTATTCAAAATTTTAACTTGGACCCCACGAACTATACATTCATTTCTTTTTAACAATTATTTTAATATTAAAAACTTAAAAAGAAAGTGAAAGACACGAAATTCATTATTGGAACCGTGATTGTTTAATACCACTGCATACCATGACAAATATTCATGTCACACTGACATAAGTGGCAAATACCACTACAGTGTTTATGATCTTAAATCTCTTTGTCCTTATTTATTACTCCTTTAGTCCTATATATAAGAAGAAATTTATTTTTTAGATATATTGAGAATTTGATGTATCTAGTCTATATTATTGACAAGATACATCAAATTTTCAATGTATCTAAAAAGAGAATCTTTTCTTATATATAGGACTAAAGGGAGTAATTAGAATGTTGCAAATGGTAGGTGGTGATTGTAGGTTGCTAACATAATTCATATGTCATCTAAATCTTCATCGTTCGATGTTTTTGCACTCTAATTTTATTTTTTGTTTTTGTTTTTACTTATTTTTCAATATTAAACTTGGGCCCAAAATTATGTTATTGTTAGCCACTAAGCCCAACCCATTATTTCCCGCCAAAACGTGTAACACCAATTTCCAAAACCTACATTCCCATTTTCAACGTTCATCTGAATCTCACCGAGTCGATAATGGAAGACATTACAGAGATAGTTGAAGATACTCAAATGGACATAGATCAACCTCAACAGAAGGAAGAGGAAGATCCTTTTCTCAATTTCGTCGATGAAGCAAGATCGGAGCTACTATCTCTAGAAGACGATTCAAATAGAGACGATTCCGATACTTCTGGATATGGCTGGAGTTGGATCGTATCTCGCATTCTTAAAACTTGTATTGCTTATTCAAGCGGCGTTACTCCTGCAATTTTGCTCTCTGAACTCTCTCAGGTACTCACGAACTACGAAAAATGCATAAATTAGGGTTATATTGCTGTTACTGTGATGCAATTTTGAGTTTATTTAGGGTTTTGATAGTTGATTTTGTTTTTTTGAAGGCATGGAGTGAGCAACGGAGAGTTGCTGTACCGAAGAAGAGACGTGAATTAATTAACAGTCTCAAGAAAAATAATCGGAGGATAAAGCTTCCGAATACGGTTACCATTGATTCTATTTACGAGAAAAAATTCATTGCCTTGAACAGTGTTCTGGAAGTTGTTATTGTTGATGCTTATGTACTTCCAGGTACTTCTAGGTTTATTATATGGATCCAATGTGAAAAAATTATGGATGTACTACATTGCAACTTATTTATTCAATTATTCCGATCAAACTGTGATGACATTTTTTGCATACCAGAAATGAGAAGCTATTGAATATTGAAATTCACTCAGGTGAAGCAAAATAAGTAGGAAAAATAAAATTAGTTGAATGTTTATTGACTTTTCACCTTTGTAGAGGTTCAAGATATGCCATCGGCAAAGGTTTACTGTAGCACTTATATGACCTACGAATGAAGTATAGTTTTGTTTAATGATATAAAAATTGATATCTGTTTTGATTTTTACCCCCTTTTCAGTGCAGTAGAAATTGATTTGGTTTAGGAGAAGTCAGTATAAAAGATCTAGTTCTAGATTGGATTTTTGAAAATTATTTTTTCTGATCAAGGCCATCGTGTAACTAAGCCAATTTTACTAGGATAAGGCTTGTCTCTATTATGGGCAGAAATAGGCTAGATTGCCAATAGTGATCTATAGTTTGTATATTTAAGCAAATATAAACAATATCTTTTGTTGACATTACTATTATTTTATTAGATTTTTATAATGTCTGAATATCATATGTTTATTGACATTTTCATTAATTTAAGCATGATGACCTACATGAAGACTTAAACCTATAAATTTACTTAAGCTAAATTTCTGACGTATGTAATCGATTATCATGTCACTCATATACTTATTAAAATGTTAGGTTATACCTTAAATAAAATTATGTCATAAACAAATTAGGCTTTAAAAAACTCGATTTTACCTAAAAAGAGATTAAGACCTTCAAAAAGACCGGGTTAAAGCTAAAGAAAAGCAGGTAACAGACTAGACTGGAACTTTAAACTTTTTTGACAGGCAATATTTTTTGAAGCCAAACTTAGCTTGGCCCGGCCTATTCCTACATCTAGCCTTTGTTGCTGATAAACATTTAATGCTTCTGTAGCGGTCAATACTAATTACTGTAAACTGCTTTTTTCTGCAGGCACAAACATCCACATGCTTACATTAGGGGATTATTGGAGCTCTAATATCATTGATCTCTATCTACACCGCAGGTAAGTGCAGTATGCATTGTTAAGTCTCTCGAGATTAAATAAAGCAGGTTCTATGATATTATTGTATTATGTCATTTGAAATCAAAAGTTGCCATAGTCTTATTGGCAATTCCATTCAAGATTAAACATAATCATATTTTGTCCCGTAGGTTCTATGACTTGGCAGGCTTGCCAAGTGGGATTCTGCAGAAAGGTAGGGAGGTTTTCCTCACAGGTTGCTACCTCCGAACTGCCACTGAAAGTTCCGGTCATCCGCGTCTTTTGCCAACAGAATATTTTGTGATTCTATTGGATGAGGTAACTATCAGTTTTTTATGTAGGATTTTGGTGTTAAAATTTAAGCATTTTAGTTTCACATGCTAGTATTCAAGTTTGTAACTGAGTTTCTGTTTTGAAGACTAGCTTTGTACAGCACTTAGATTCAGATCAATTTTTCATGAAGATTAAACCTTTTGATTTCTTTAAAACTGTAGAATCAGGATGATGATGCAATGCTGCTAGGAGCTCAGTTTTGTTCAGATTCCTTTTCTTCACTTTCTCTGGATGCAGTAAACAAAGGGTATTCTTATTCACTTTATGCCAGGTAAACTACTTGCAATCGTATGTTGTATCTTCTACATTACTTTTGTTGTTCTGCATATTGTAAGTTTACTGACCACTGTGTAACTAAAAATTTCAGGCGCCATTTTTCTGTTTATAAAGACACCTAAGTATAACCATGACCATGAGGTTTAAATCATTTACTAGTTTCTTTTATTGATTACAGGATTGAAAACATTGAATCTGCGGAAATTCAAGGGAGGTTTGGGACCTCACAAAGAAAACAGATTACTCTTGTTGATGGTGATGGTGCCACATTAAAGTTTTTGTTGTGGGGTGAGCAGATTCTCCTTGCCAATCTTTTCAGGTGAATTCTCATATTGTCAAACTTATGACAATGAGTAAATTATTTTCTTATATGTGGGTAACATTCACCATTTTGGTGGGTTACAGAGTAGGAAGCATGCTTGCCCTGGACAAACCATACATTGCAAGTTCTGTAGAGTGTGATGTTGAAACAAGCGAGGAATTTTGCCTTGAATATGGAAGTGCTACACAATTATATTTAGTGCCTTATATTCAACATGAAGAACAGGTGACTTAATTGATTTTTGTATGACATTGACTATAGTTATTGTCATACGGAGAGAAATAGTAAACAGCTCTGTTGATTTCAGGTGTGTGTAGCAATGACACCGAACCGTCATCAAGGTTCAAGGCAAATGGGTCCGTATAATCCCACTCAGGATCTTAGATTCTCTCAAGTGAGCTTACCTTGTGATTCTGAGGGTACCATTGATTTCAGCAATTATCCTTTTCGGGTGAGTTTACCTACCACTCCAAAAGAAAATACAATGATAGATTTGTTTCTTATTTCTATTTTTTTATGATCTCGATAGCTATCTCACATTAAAGTTACTTTATTGGTCAGCATGTGGTCTCCCTTCATGCTACTATATTATTTGGTAGATGAATCTGCATAAGCAGTGCCAATCATATGGCTATATACAATTTTACTGCATATACTCTTCACATTATCCTGCATACACTCCTTAAGGTGTTAATTTAAAGTCTTTATGGTTGATTAGTTAACCTCATTACTTGTGTGAAGTTTTGCAGTCATTGGTGGCCGACCTTCGTGACAAGATGACTGGCATCAGCCTCTATGGTGTTGTTACAGAAATTATCAAAGGAGATAATAACCAAGAAACTGTTTTTTCTTTAAGAATTGCTGATACCAGCGGAGAAATCATGGCAAAGCTTCATTTTACCAGATTTTGGTATGATTTCAAGCATCACATTTATTAACTTCTAGATGTGCTTCAGTACTGGGTACACAGATGCAGGCTGGGTAGGATTAAATATAAAAACAAGGATTTAGTGATATATGTCATCAGTGTAAATAGATTTTACACTACATTTACATCGACATTAATGAAAAGCTAATTTACATTCACATTTTATGGGAAAATAACGGACTTTTATTGAATGTTTTTGAAAAGCTAGTTTACATTTATCTTTTTTTAACTCATAAAACAAACATGAGATGGAAAGAGGGGTAGTTGAAAATATTAACGGTAAAATATTTTCTCATACTCCTAAACTAAGTGAGACTGAGAGAAAAGAGAAAGTGTAAAAAGAATCTTGAGAGAGGAGTGAAAAACTTATGATTGTAAGTATGAGATTAATTGGGATATTTCCCAAAGTCTTTCCAAATATTCATTTTTTAGTATCTCCTCCGTTTCTTATGACTATATAACGCGTTTCAGGTCAAATGGAAGAGTGAGCCTTGGTCACACAGTATTTATATCTGGTTTGAAATGCGTCTCGTCCAAACGTCAAAAACGGTGAGCACGTTCTTGATCTGATGTACATAACCCACAATCACCTAAGGAAAAATACTAGTGTAAAAAGTTACATATAGTGTGAAATTGAGTGGATCATTTAATACTATTTTTTTATCCTTCAAAATGTTGTTAAGTACCCCTTTGCTGATCATGATCTGGTGTCTGCTCAATCTGTTTTTTTTGCCTTTATAGTTTAATTTGTTCTATTTTTGTACTCTGTTTATGGTATCCGCCTAATTTACAATGTTGTTGGATGTTTTTGACTCGACAGTCTGGAATTATCATGGTTTGAGAATGGTACTGGGGCTTCTTTCATCAATCTCAGTTGTTTACCAGCATTGATCAACTCACCTTGCCTTTTTAAGTTATTCAAACTCTCTGATATTTCTAACCAGACTAGCTATGCTCAAGTAAGAGTTACGTTTTTGTATAACTTGAATATCTCCTTTTTTTTGTGTTTCAATTATTACTATGTTGTATACTTAAAAAAGTTTTATGAAATTAAAATCTTACTATTCTATTCAAAACTTATTTAAAAAATTATCACAAGTTGCAACCCTCTGATATTTTGCTTATTCTTTTTCCCTTTTACTGTATAATCATTTAATTATTACTATCATTTATGTACAAATTCTGATCATTTTTCTTGCTTGATACTGTTGCAGGTATGCCGAGTCTGGCTTGTTCCGAACGAATATTATTATGTGAATACAAGATTTTCGCATTCTCTCTGCGGTCACTTTGTCGACAAGAAACCCGGTGGTTTTGTAGAATGCAGTTTCTGTCATAGAATTTCTGATGCAGAGGTTGTACGCACTTTCCATTTGAAAATTACCCTTGCAGATAAGAGTAGGAAAGTTTTAGCATGGTGCACCGGTCAAACTGCTATGGATTTGTTGCAGATATCTCCTGAAGAGTTTTATGACCTTCCCGAGGTAAAAACTTAATTAAACTTGGTACCAGTTGTTTATTAGAGGTAAAAGTTGTGTTCAGATGCACACTGTGTATACAGACAGAAGCTAGTTGAACAAAATTGCGTATAACAAATATTTTATTTGAGCGATCTATTATTTAACCTTTTTTCTAAAAATAAATAAATTATTAGCTAGTAATATGTGGCTATACTTTGAATCTAGATACAAGTGCAAGTAAAAAAAAATGCAAAATTTTGAACATAAACAATGCCTGAATAACATTATTATTAAAAATATTTGTTGGTTTCACAGCAAAATTTTATTGTTTCAGGAAGACCAATTGATGTATCCCTCGTCGTTAGAAAATGAAAAGTTCATGGTTGCATTGGTAAATTGTAAGCCGGAAGGCTGTGTGTCATATGACCTTTTGCCGGATGATTCAGTTTCGTGGGAAATCACTCGTGCATACAAGTGTGAATAATTAATCGCAGATGCACATGAAAGGGTGCCCTTCAGTTGTATAGACACAAGTGCAGTAGAATCGTGAGGTAGCGTTTAAATTGCACTAATGCATATTCATTGGCGATTCATGAATTGTCATCTATTTTGAGACTGAGTTAGTCAGCACAGGATAACAAGAAGAAACAACAAATCGTGTCCAAAGAGGAGGAAATCACTCATAAGCAACCAGTGAGGATAATAGAGCTCCCCCGCATTGTACTGGAAGGAAAGTTTGTATGGGAAAATTGAGTAAAATTATAACTATCATAATTTAAAGTAGTGGTCTCCAAAAGCTTAAAAATATATTAGAGTTTCACTGCTAAGATTTTGTTGTACAATCTTTTAAAATTATAAATTTTGTTGTACCAATGCTTAATTATGTCTCCACTTCTAGAGCTTTATGCCTATAGTCATTAATCAATGTATAGATAATAGATTATTGCTATTGTTATTAATTATTTTTATTATTTGATCTTTTTTTGACAGATTTATTATTTGATCTTATTGACTTTTCAGTTAAATTGTATAGTTTTTTTTTTTTCTTGTAAGTGTGAAAATGAATTGAATTTGGTGAGAGTCTTATTTTTGTATTTGTTTTATGATTAAACTTTTTTTTACTATTAATTTGATTGAAAATAGTAAAAATGTAATAGTAAAAAAAGAGAATTAAGGCAAACAAAATCACAAATACCACTCATTTTTGTAATTACATACATTTTCATATATTTTTATTAAATATTTTATTTTTATAATAATTAAAAAAATATTGAGAAAAATAATAACAATGTCAAAAACCAGTCACACAGGATTGAGAAAAAATAAACGGATTTTATTTAACGATTAAAACCCTAAAACAAGAAAACTCATATCGGTTCCTTCCATGAAATCAATCAAATCAAAAAAGATAAAATGCAGCTACTCCTGCATTGCCCTATCACTATCCCAATCACAACACAACTTTCACTCGCACTGAACTCGCCGGAAAATTAACAACTTCACCGGAAAACACATCCCGCGCCGAGAATCAGTAACCATGTCCAGGTTTTCCTTTTTCGTTTCCTCTTCCAATTTTTCATTCCTCTCTCGCGAGAACAATGTGATTCCGAAAATTATTTGTTTTCTTTCTCATATATAACCTAATTTTGTAATTTGATTTTCTGCAACATAATAGAATTTTTCATTCATGGATAAATCTTTTGGTTGTTATAGGCTTGCAATTGAGTCCATTGTGACGAGAAAAAGAAGTAATGTATCACGAAAACCTAGGGCTAATTCTGATGCAATATTTCAGAATTACTTTGGCTTGTTACCACATGCTGAGAATGAGAATGAGAATGTGAATGTTAGGGATACAGTAGTTGTTTCTAATTCTGATGGATTAGGAAGTAATAACAAGCTGAAAAAGTTAAAGCTTAAGTTTGGGGGTGTTACTCATACTATTCATACTAAGTCTAAGGTTGGTGGAATATCTGTTACTCCTTCTTCGGATTCTCGTAACCCTAAGGTAATATGTCGCTTGGTTGAACTTGTGAGTTGTTTCCATCAAATGTTCTCGTTATGCTTTTAGATGAATTGGATAGTTTTGCAAATTGGAATTATGATTTTTCAATTTTTCGTAGCAGAAATTAGTGTTTGAAAAACCAGCTTCTCGTGTATTTTGTCTAGCTTCGTAGAATTTTGCTAGCAACACACTCTTTAATTGGTTGAAATTCAAATGTGTCTCGCGAACTTTATGTGCGACCTACATGATTTAGCGGGACCCATTTGAATTTCAACCAGTTAGAGTGTGCCGAGAAGAGTGTGTTGATAGAACTCCTCAACTTCGAAATATTAAATCTCAAGAAGTATAGTTTGTATATGCTAATGTAATTATGCAACTATTTTTTCCTTATGATAAATTGATATTATCCTCTAAAGCTTCTTATCTATTAGTTATCAATGAATGCAGGATAATGCGGATAATAATAATGCCCGTTCTTTTGATAAGAGGGAGCTTGGGAACAAATTGGTTAAGCTCCCAAAAACTGAATCTTTTCATGCATCTGAGAATCATTCACATAAAAGAAAGGCAACTGGACAACATGCCCGTAAGAGCAAGCGAGCTACTGAGAGACGTGACTTGGATGTGGGATTTAGTGATGAAGAAGATGAAGATGCAGAACTTCATTTTCTTGAAAAAATGAATGCATCTAAAAGAGCAGCTAGTCGCCATAACAATAATCAAGGAGGCATAATAATGCGTGGCTTTGGTGAGGATCAGGACTATGTGGAAGAAGACCGACCATCGAGCGACGAGTCAATATTAGAGGGTAAGAAGTCAAAGAGGAATTCTGTTGATTTACCTGTACCAAGAAAGCAATCCACCCGTAATAATCGTAACTGTTCGGTTGACTCTTTCAAAGATGTGTTATCTGGGCCAGTTGCAAGCATTATTGACATCTCAGGTAATTTGGTTTCCAAATTATCTGAAAGTGAGAAATTTATATTGATTTATTTTAATTCATTAATTGATGGTATTTTGGTTTATCATTTTAAGTCTTATTTAGAGTATCAAGATAAGTGATAAATCAAAATTTAGAGATATCACACCAAGCCTTAAAAACACGTGGTTTTCACCGAAGCATAAGTGAAATAGAGTAAAAAAAATAAGTTTAGCTAAGGACAAACAAGTTGTGAAATAGAGTATATAAAGTGCAAGTTTAGCTAATGACAAACAAGTTGTGTTTTAAGTTCCTTGAGTCCATATGAAGTAATGGGGATATCAATAGAAAATACCTCAAGAGTTAAGGAGTTGAGTGATAAGGAGGTTGAAGTTGAAGGTTCTCTCCATCCACAACATAACACTAGCATGCTAACTTTTTAAACAATAATAAATTGTATCTTGTGTTGTGCATATTACTTTTAAATTGTATCTAAAATTATTTTTAAGACATTCAGAATTACCTTATAGATTTCACAATTTAAGGTAGGACTTGTCTATGACTGATGTAATGTAATCTGAACATGAGGTGCTGACTGGTATTTTTATTTAATAATCTATTGTCTTAGATCTGAAGTGATACTGTATACATATCTCTAAGAAAATTTGTTGATTCATATTTTCATTTTTTGTTGGTAATAAGATAAAAAGGGCAAATTGTCAGAGGAGCAGCTAATTAAGAAAGCTGAGGCTGCAAAGAGACGAAAAATTCAATCTGAGAAGGCAGCTAAGGAGGCTGAGGTTTGCATGTGACTCCTTTGATCGTCTTAAATATTGGAATTAAGATTGTAGTATAGCATTGAGATGCAATGCAAAAACATATAAGTTCTAGACAATGATGTTAACAAATGAGCTCTCACATTTTGTTTATGTAGGAGGCGGCCATTAAGAAGATACTCGGTCAAGATTCTGCTAGGAAGAAGAAAGAGGAAAAGATAAATAAGCGCAGGGATGAAATGGCCAAGGTCTTGTTATAATTAATGACTTGCCTTCTTCCTCTTAGTATACTGTTCCAAGTTATAAGTTCTAACATGTTGGTCGTGCAGGAAAAATGTAGCAAACCCTTCAATCTAGCATCAAACACTGTTCGATTGACTATGGGTCCCAATGGGACCGTAGTAACATTTTCTGAAGATATTGGTCTACCAAGTATCTTCCAAACAATACCTAAAAGGTACAGCTTTGCCACTTAATCTCGCACCGTAGGGAGTTTTGATCTTCTAATCATCTTGTTATCCGATATTCTTTTTTTAGAAACTTCATTTTTGTAATTGATTGTTATGATCAAATTGTTTCAGTTATCCTCCTCCCAGAGAAAAGTGTGCAGGTCCAAACTGCACTAATGCTTACAAGTATAGAGATTCCAAGTCAAAGCTTCCCCTTTGTAGTCTTGGTTGTTACAAAGCAATTCATGATAAAATCTCACCTGTGGTTGCTTGTTAGTCCTTGTGAATAGTAGAAGCACGGGTTAAATAGTGGAACAAATATGAGAAGAAAATATGTAGTTAGATTTGATATTTGCAACAAGTGTTGGAGAGGATATATGCAGTAATATATTAGAAATGATTATCCTAAAGGACCTATTTGTCAAGATAAATCTGAAGACCCTCTATTTATTACTCATCATTTTTGCTCGTTAGCCTAGTCTCCTATTGGAGTAATGGAGTATGGATTATTTTCAAAAACCGTGGATTATAATTTATAAGAAGGATCCACATTCTATAATCGTGTATTAGAGTGTGATCTTTATAACAATACACCATTGAAGTATGGAGTGGATTGTTTTTTAAAATTGGAAAAATGATTATACTCTGAAATAATTTCTTTGTCTGCATAATTTGACGATGTTACTAATTATAAGCAATAAAAGTACAAGCATTAATTAAACAAATATTTAACCTCAATTTCGTGGAAAAAAATATATTTAACCTCAATTTATATAGAAAAATAAAATTTTGGATTTTAAATTTTATTTTGAGGCCTAGCAATTTTATTATCATACAAAACTAGAAGGGTTATCGACTCAATTTTTTTTTTATTGTTTCACTTAAGATATCTGATGTATGTCACATGATCATTTTGTATCATTAAGATATATCCAATGAACTGTTCCTTCAAAAAAAAAATATATATCCAATGAGCTGTGTCAAAAAAAAAAAATCCAATGAAGGGAATTGCAAGTGCATTAAAAACAGTTGTTATCATAATTAAACTGTCCATATCTTGGGTTAAGATTCTAGTAGTATTTTATAGTATCTGATTTCAAAGAGACATTTAGAGTCAAAGGTGGCGCTAGACCTTACGATTTGGAGGACGTTCACCTTGAACTTCAAAATATGCAAAAACATATGCAAACATACCCCGTATATTATACATTTTCAATCCTTTCTTTTTTACCACTGACCTAAAAATCTAAAAAGTTTTGATCCCACCTAAAAATCTAAAAAGTTTTGAACCCTAGATCAGGTTCGTGGCTCTACAACTGTTGAGAGTATTAGAATAATTTCTTTTTAATATTGGAGAGCCATAGATTTGAATTGCAAACATGTTAGAAAAATAACTTAGAGACAAAAAAATATTACATTATAAACTTTCTAGACAATACAGTATGTTGGATTTGATGTTGACATCGGTCGATATATAATTACATGACATAAGTACAATAGCAGAGCCATAAAATATCAGCTAAATTTATAAGGCAAGACATTTGTAACCACAACATGGGTCTAAGAATCTTGATTTTTGAGCTAACATGAACAATGAATACATCTAAGATCCATCCATGAAAACTGCTCCATGTTCTGTAGATTTAATGAATTTCTTCACCAAAAGAACCATAATTGCTATAGCAAGTCCAATAGCTGCCAGAGTGAACAATCGGTCATCAGGTTTTTGAACCCTTATCTCAGGTTTCAGACTTTCAACCCTTGTATCTGACTTTCGAGGCAAGTGATTGGTTGAGACGCCAGATGGAATCTCATTTGAAGCTTCAACTCCTGCTGGGTTAGGATTACCATTGACAGGGACTTCTTGTTCTTCAACTATTCTGTCACCTTCTTGATCTGGAGTCCCCTCTCCTACAGGTAGAGCCTCAGGATTTGGCAAAGTAACTTCAGTCTCGGCCTTCTCATTATTGGATTCTTCAGAAGCATGTGAAGGGCTTGGTTCCTCAGCCGGGATTGCCTTGCTTAGCATATACTCATGTATCTGGGATGGTAAAGTGCAATCAGTACAAGATATTACAAAAACAATGTTCCAGGGTAAAACAAAAGGCAACACTTAACCCGGTACAATCAACCTGAGGAATTATGATTATAACATGCACTGCAGGGGGGGGAAATGAGCAACATTTACCTCATCAATCAGTTTTTGACGTTCAGGAGTCCCAAACCTCGGAGCTTCACGGGATTTAATGGCCAAGGCCTGCCTATCTTCTTTCTTGTAGTCTAATGACCCCAATGCACCATTTGGATTGGTGGGCATGAATGCAATCAGTGCAACTAGAGCAGTCCGTACTGTCAAAAGAAATTTACATCAGCTAATTAGAAAGAGAGAGAATCTTCTTCCATAGAAGTATAGATTTTCAATGGTTATGATAAATACTACCAAGAGGGGTTTGAAAGAAATTAGTTCAGCTTATGACAAGAAGTTCTATTGAACTTATGAAAAAGTAGCAAGTACTTGCGCATGCATTTGAAAAAACTTACGAGAATAGCTTATTATGAAACAACTCATGAACTCATTTTCATAAGCTCGACATAACCTACTGTCATAAACTGCTTTCAGCTTATGCAGAGTTTATCCTCATTTTCTCTTTGATTGTAGAAACAGCATATACAAAAGCTCTTATACATTAAGTGTTTCACGTTTATATAAACTGTATATCCAAAAGTCACCTATGAGTCACAAGAAAGATACATGTAGACCGTGGTGAAAAATTATCGTGTAAATTAAGAAAACATGACAGATGCATTCCATTCCTATTTTACAGCTACAACTATACTCAAGTGTGACTACTTAATTTGACAAGTATTTTCGAGTCAGATTTATTCTCACTTCTAATGACAGAAAAATTTATCCAACATAAAAGCGAACTAATGACACGAGTATAAATACAACATAAGCTAGATAGGTTGGATGCAGTCGAATATTTCAGAATTCAGCGAGTCTAATAAGCAGAAAACAACACATACCAAACATCATCTTACATGAATCTGCAATTCTTCTATATAAAAAAATGAACAATATACAAATTAATCATGTGTCGAGGAAATAAGTACTCACCGCTCCACGATGGTTGCCAGTGCTCAGGGTGATGATTTGATATGCTCAAACAAATCTTGGTTTGAGTCTCAAAACGACCATTAGGCTAAAAAACATAACATAACAATTAAATACACAATAAGCATACAAATATTAAGCTATAATTAACAGTTCAAAAACAAATTAAGACAAATTAATCTAGATAATAAAAATCTTACAGTCAACAACATAAATGAAGGAGGTTTGAATGGATATTCAGCAGGTAACTGGATCCTTCCATGATAAATACCGCCTTCGAATTCAGTTTCACGAGCACCTCTAATCGCAAATTGCCATTCAAATATATTTTCCTGAAATTAACACGATTCAACATTTGATTGAAAATTGAAAACCCTAAAAGATGAAAAAATCGGTGAGGGGTAAAAATGGAAAAGAAAGAAAGAAAAAAGGAACCTCGAGAGGAAGGCTCATGAAATCATCGGAAGGATTGGATTGCATTTCTTTGACTTCTTGAAGAATCCGTTTCACGGCGGGATTCTTCATGTTGTACTTGTCCGCCATCGTTGATTGCGTTAACCGAATTCGCCGGAGTTTGTTATGATTTGAGGTAAATGAAACGGTGATCGGAGAAAGGGGTTATTTATATTATAGAGAATGCATGGTTGTGTTGAAATGAATCGGTAAGTGAGATTAAGAAAATATCTGAATTTGGATCTAAAATAATTATAGAGATTAAAGAAAAAATGAAGAAGGAAATGTTTTGTTTGTTGGTTAGGTTGCGTTGCCGACTATGGCCACGTCATGATAAGTGTGATTGCTTATGTGTTGTTTTTTAATTGGAGCTGAATCAGCTGATGGGTTTATTGGTAAAAAATTATTTCATTGTTATTGACTTGAGCATAATTTTCGCTAAGTTCCCCAATTTTACTTTATTTTTCTTCACATGTTAAAGATAAATAATTAGTTATATTAGTGTTCAAACACTGATTTTTGGTATCAGTGATCAAATTTTGGACCTCCCTCTACTCAATCTATATGTTCTAACTTTTACTACTTGAACTATTTTACGGAGATAAATACCGATTTTTATATATTATATGCAATATTTTTGTCAATTAAATTAAATTTATGAAACAAAAATAATTATAGCTGAAGTTTGGTTTATCAACAAGTTTAGTCTATATTGGTTTCTTACTAATTGCATCTAAAAAATCTAATATACATTGTTTGATTTTATTTTCTAAATAACACTGAAGTAAAAAAAAAAACATTAAAATATCTCTTTTTTTTTTGACCAAAAATAAAATATTCATTCATTCAAATTGATAGAGTACATCGATGTAATACAAATTCAAAATAGCTAAAAACAAAAAGGATGAAACTGCAAACAAACTCACAGTGTCCATGTTAATAGCATAAAACGGCAAATTACATATGCCTACAAATGTGATTGTATTGAAGCGTCCGGAATACCCAAGCCTCCGGATCTGTAACGTTGATGACACCAAAACATTGATTGGATCTGCACTTGATCGAAATTAATCTTTCAACCTGAAAAAATGAACACCGTACAAAATACGGGAAATACACCGTACAAAGACGGCAAAACAAAACATCGTACAAAGATGGAAAAACAAAACAAAGTCACACTAAGACAACAAACTTAATATGTGTGAAAATCACTTATTTTGATGAAAAGGAAAGGAAAAACAATTTGGAAACTATCTTACTAGTTCGTCTACTTGTAAACTCGCTACTATTAGAGCTCGCTACTCCAAATAACGAGTTTTAACATGTATATCTCTTTAAAACTCGCTGCTCACTAACAACATTTTATTCAAGTAGTTTATTAAAAGAATTAAGAAGAGAACATTTTTGTAAAAAAAAAAAAAAAAGAGAAGATTGGGTAATGGGTTGGGAGCCTGATTGTGAAGAGCCCAAAATAAGATTGGCGAATGTATTTTTTTTTTTTGACTAAAAACAAAAGTATTCATTCATTCAAATTTGAAAATTACATCTATCGATATCATTTCACATTCAAATTCGTTAAAAACTAAAAAAGATGAATCGACAAACACGTTCACCGCATCTGAGTTGATAGCATAAATCAGCCAAATGGTAAAGCCTATAATTGATTTGACAAAATATAAATGTATTATGTAGCAAGCAGTGCCGGCTCAACACTAAGTGAGGCTTAAAGCGAATTTTTTTTTTAGTACAAAAGAGGGCCGAAGCCCAAAAACAAAAAAAACTAAGAAATTAAAGCAACATTCCGAGGCATGCAAGCCCCAGAGATATCATCAAAAAGGAGTCGTCTGAGCTCACTAGGAGGGGACTCCATAATAACAAGATTCCAAGAAATAGAAGTAAGACTAAAGTAAGGCTTAAAGCGAATTTTTAATTGGGGCTTTTGTTTTAAAAAAATAATATTTTATTGAAGTGACTTTTTTTATTTTTTGAAATAAAATTATTTATTAATTCATCAAAATTAATTTTATTTAACGTTTTTTTTCAATTTGTTATAAAGTCGGTATATTTAGGGGGGTTATTCTATTGGGATTTCAATGGATTTTAAAAGACTTTTTTATGATAAAAAAGTCTTGAAGATTTTAAAAGATTTTGTGGGATTATATTGATTCTGTGAGATTTTGAGAGACTTGTTTAAAAAACTTTTGCTTATTTTTTTATAAAAGTCTTGATTGAATAACACAAGATTTATTTACTTTTTTAAAAAGTCTTGATTTAATAACACAAGACTTTTTTATCATAAAAATGTCTTTAGGGCCTGTTTGGTGCGCAAGTTAGGGAAACAAGATATGTTAAAGTTTTCCAATCTTGTTTTAATTCGTTGTTTGGTGCACCAATAGAAAAGGATAAATTTAACTTATCATTAAGCATATCCAATTACTCTTTGTTATTTTAATCCTTATTTTCGGCTGGGTTATCCAATTACTCTTTTTTATTTTTCTTATCATGTGTGCACCAAACACATGACATGATATGTGTTAATCTTGTCACTATCATATCGTATTATTATTTAGTTTCTATCATATCATGTCTCTATCTATTCGGCTCACCAAACGGGCCCTAAAGTCTTTTAAAATCCATCGAAATCTCAATTGAATAACCCCCTTAATCTTTGTTGATTTAAGATAAGATTTTATTAAGTCTAATTTTAATATATTAAAATTCAATGTTATATAATTGCTTGATTTCTCGAAGAGTTGTAAAATTGCTGTATTATTTTTAAAATTTTGTTTCTCAAATACATTTATATTTTTTTGGGCCTTTTTGTTACTAAGAACTAATTTGCTTATAATTCACATAAGGCCTTTTTTCCTTAATAATTTTTTTCATATTTTGAGGATCTAAAGCTCTTGCTTAGATTGCCTCTCGAGCGGTCTGGTAGGCGGTGCATGAGTTGAGAAGAAAGGAAGGGAGGCATGATACTTTCGTTTTGTTTCATCCAAAGGCCACCCACGTGTAATGTGTACTTACTACACTCCACTTTACTAGTCTAGAACTAGAACAAGTTCATGGACACGACAGACAATATTGTTGGCGGCCACCTCTAAATCCAACTCCATTTATAACAAACAAACAAACCCCTCCCTCACAATCAATGAATGCGATCGATAACAACAACAACAACAATAAGTTAGTAGAAGAACAAGAGAAGAGGAAGATGCAGGAAATTGCAAAAGAGGAGAAGAAAATCGGCATGACAGAGGCGTGGTTGAGGAAACACCGCCATCTCTACGACGCAGCCACCAAACACCCTTTTATTCTTAGCATCCGTCACGGCACTGTCCAATCTCATTCCTTTAAAACATGGCTCGTAAGTGATAAATCAATCAAATACCTCTCCCTTTTCCTTTTTCACTTCTTCAATTATTGTTAAATCATAATTTTGCAACCTCAATTATTAATTAACTGTCTGTTATTATAATTTCAGGCACAGGATTACTTGTTTGTTAGAGCGTTTGTACCATTTGTTGCTAGTGTACTCATTAAAGCTTGCAAAGAATCTAATGACAATGATGACAACGTCGAAGTTATATTGGGAGGCATGGCTTCCCTCAAGGATGAGATATCATGGTTTAAGAGAGAAGCTAACAAATGGAATATTCAACTCTCACAGGTCATTCCTCAAAATGCAAACAAAAACTATTGCCAGTAAGTATTTACTATTATTGATCTAGTAGTATTATTTTAGTTCTAACAATTCCAAGTTAGGTTCAATTAATGTAGCCCAACCATATTATAGGAACAAAATCATGGGATATGTATATTTGCAAGGGATATAAATCTTTTTACATGTCCAGAAATTCTAGCCGGCAAAAAATGTCCGAAATTGTTAGGCCGAATGTCAATGACTGGGGTTTGATCCCTGGTCCTTACACTTTGTGTTGTGTGTGAGTTTATGATGACTTGCCATTTTATCTATGTACTAAAAAAAGAAATCTTTTTACATAGAGTAAACAAAAAATTGTATATGTTAAAGTCTTAACTTTATTGTAAGTGTTTATTTAAAGTGGACAATCATGGGCATGTGTTGCTGTGACAGGTTGTTGGAAAGTTTGATGAGTCCAGATGTGGATTATATTGTGGCTCTTACTGCGTTTTGGGCAATTGAGGTGGTGTATCAAGAGAGTTTTGCACACTGTATTGAAGAAGGCTCAAAAACCCCACCAGAATTGAAGGAGACTTGTGAAAGATGGGGGAATGAGGGTTTTGGTCAGTACTGCAAATCTCTGGAAAAGATGCTCAATCAGCGCTTGCAGAAGGCTTCTGATGATGAAATCAGGAAGGCTGAAGTTGTGTTGCTGAGTATTTTTGAACATGAAGTTGAATTCTGGAATATGAGCCGTGGAAATTAATGGTTGATCTTTGTTCAAAAGAAACCTTTGATGTTGTATGTGTTTTGTGTAAAATAATGAAAGCTTGTTTATGTTGTTAAGTGTTATCATGTAGCTTAACTTTTGAAGTAGTGTATGCAATGGGAATGTCAGAGTAAAAGTATAACTGGCGAAAGTAAGTAAGCAATTAAGGAAAGTTAAACGAATGTACCATGTTTTATTAAAAAGGAAAGAACAATTCTGAAGTTGATTTTAGACAAGGTACTAATGTACAATACCATACATGTTTAATTCAAAATCTCATAGTAGCTAGCTTCTATAAAAATATACAGATCAAACAAATTTTTTGTTATTGACATTGTTTTACCAGACCAGTTAGAAACTGTTATGAGTGATTAGCATTTAGATTCACAAGTTGCACTTTTGCAAAAAAAATTGGGTACATCGATAAGATAAATTGCTCACTCTAGAAATTGATCCCTGAATCCCTTCTCGAACCCAACCCACATGTCTTCTCAATTCATATCACTTGAGCCATCTATTTAGAGTCACAAGTTTTTAATATACTAGAGATCACATATTAAAGTTTGAGAAAACTACATCGTCAATAAGCACAAAGAAAAAGTTTGAAGTACAAGAAATAAATTCATTTTTTCGTTTCTTACTATAACTAAAGAGTATGAAGAAAATTAACAACGTAGTGGCTGTAGTTTAGTGGTGAGAATTCCACGTTGTGGCCGTGGAGACCTGGGCTCGAATCCCAGCAGCCACATAATTGTTTTTTTATCTATGCCAAACTTTGTTATACTTTCTGTCTTTTTTAATCAATGCTGAACTTTCATAAGTATTGTGTGTGTTCAACAAAAATAACACCAAAGTGGCTGTAGTTTAGTGGTAAGAATTCCACGTTGTGGCCGTGGAGACCTGGGCTCGAATCCCAGCAGCCACATTTTTTCATATTCATTTTCATTTATTGATCATTCATTTTCACTTTCTTTTTCTTAACCATTATGTTTATGGCCAATATTTCCTGTGTGACTTGATATGCAGCAAGTTCTTGAAATTTTAGATACATCAACATAAAATTTAAATGTTACAGAGTTACATCAGGTAAAAGTTTCACTGAGGATAAAATAATGCTCAACTTTATATATTATGTATAAATTACTCTGTTTTAACAACTTTGTGTGAGAGTTTTGCACTAATATACTTGTCCAAACAAACACTGATATTTGAGTTGGAGGGAGCTACATACATAGGATCTAGTTAAACTACTTCAAACAATATTGAACTAATTCTTTTTTGGTTACAATATTGAACTGATTCTAATTAATAATATTTATCTGTATCCAGAGCCATATCTGAGATCGGCCAAGCAAGGCTATGTCGGGCCTTCAAAAAATAGGGATTTAAAAATTAATAGTTATACCACTTAGTTGAAACAAGAAGTCCAATCAATGACTAATTTTAAGTACAAGAGGCCCGATCAATAGCTTTTGTTTATGTTAATTATACAAATAAATGACTCTTTATGAAGTTTTTGATGTTATTTATAATTTAAATAGATGACATTATTTTAAAAATATCGTTTATTATTTTTTTTTATACAAATTTGTTTATTAGAGGTCCATATTAATTATTTGCTCGGAACCTCTAAATTGTCGGCTACGGCTCTCTGACTATATCTAACAGAATCTATTCTATATCAAGATAAAGATGCTGTTCTTATTTTTGTAAATTTTCTTTGAGGGAATAATAAATATCAAATGGACCAAGAATTTTACACTCCACCAAGAATTACTTTATTCCACTAACAAATGGACCTTTGCTCAACTATGTATGTGTATATATGAGCACAATTATATTCCTCCTGTGCATCTATAAAAGAAGACTTCTAGCTTACAAATTAATCAATTTCTACTTAGATATATCAAATACATAAATTTTTAGAAAACTCCATTTAATGGCTGATTTTCAACAAAAACTAGATGCACTCAAGGGTCTTGTTGGTGTGCTGAATAGCATGGATGATGGTGAAACTGAAAGTACTCATAATGATTCTCCTTCAACTCCACGCAATTACAATCCTACCCCTTTACCTGGAAGGAATCGTTCGAAAGGAAAATATAACAACAGTGGCAAACAAAATATAAAAGGTTTAAGTAATCAAACTGGCTTCACTGAAGGCAATGCTAATGGAGCTATCAACTTTGGTGATTTACGTATGTAAAATAAATAACTCAAATTGCAATGTATAAATTATTATATAGTGTGACATATAATAATTAGAATAAGTGCTTTCTTGCACGGTTCCAATATCTTTAAAACTTAAAAGTGTTACTATTATATAGTATATGGACTATGGTGGTGTGTCTACTTTAATTAAATGAAGCAATAATATATTATTGGTAGCCTATTTAAATTACAATGCTTCTTAAATTTTGTGACAAAATACAACTGCATTGCATTAAAAATAATTTAAGCGATACAGTGTATGATATATATAATTGATGAAAAGCTATGAACAACATGATTTGTGAAAATTAGTCACTCTTTGTGACATGTCATGTGGTTTGAACAACCTGAATCAAGAAATCATACTTCACTCTGAGGAAATTTCAATGGTTTCTTTTAAGCAGTTTATAATAGCTTTATCCTCGTGCGAGGCTGAGTATATAGCAGGAAGATATGCTGAGTATATAGCTTTGTCACTCTTATTGAACAAGTGCAGCATGTGTCATTGATGATAGGCAACTAATTAATCTGCTATCAAGCTCGCTAAAAATTTAATGTCTCATGGAAGGTGCAAACACATTGAGACTATGTTTCATTTCTGAATGGATCAATTCAAGTAATTCAAGGGAGGTTCAAACTTCAAGCTAGTGTATTGTCCTACTGCAGCACAAACAACAGACATTGTGACTAAGGTATTGTGAGCATATCGACTCAAAGTATGTTGGAGCTAAGCTAAATAGTAACTCAAATGTATTAGTCAGTGTTGGAGTTAATCAGTTGTAACTAACCAACACCGTTAGTCGCTTAACAGTTTGTATCCCAAGTTTATAAATAGTGATCTTAATGAATTAAAGAGTAGTGCAAATTTATGAATCATCTTCCTTACTCATTCTCTCTTTATTTTCTCTGATTGTCTGTGTGTGTGTAGAGCTACTGCTCTAACAGAACAATCCCTTAAGCATATAAGTTACAATCCCTTAGATTCAAACGTTTTTTATTAATTAATTGAAGAGTAATGACTAATGATATGATTCTATGCTAACCAATTATGCAGAGAAATATTAATCCATATAGTCCATGTATATCACCTTAGCATTGATTCTCTGATCATCAAAGCTATAGATGAGATGATGATATAATATATTCTTGCTTTGTTTTATTTGTCCATATATATGCATATATAGTCTAACAATAATAAAAGTGAAGCACTACCATGATCAAATTGTGTGGAACCATATTCCTCTTTATTTGCATTCACACTAATTAACTAAATATTCTTCTCTCCACTCAAACTCTATTAAAGGAACACAAATTCCTCAAAGACATAACAAACCTTTCTAACAAATTTTACATTTTCTCAAACCAATCAACCATTCAATGGCAGCCATTGCATCTGGAATCTGCACCCTTGCTCTCGGCGCAGGCGATGCTCAAAGGCGATCAACACGGGCACAATCTTGTCCTCCTGAGCCCGCACCGTCATCTGAAGATTTTGCTTATTCAAATGCTGGAAAGCAAAATATCAAAGGTCTTACTAATCAAACTGGTTATGTTAAGGGTAATGCTAATGGAGTCATCAACTTTGGAACCTTGACATCATCTACTAATTAATGCTCAGAGGCAACCATGAATGAATATCCTTTAATTAAATACATGAAGCAATAATGTATATCTGGTAGAATGCTTGCAACTCAATAAAATTACTAACTAAATAAATTATGTTGTGTTGCCTATCATATTATAATGTGTTTGTTACTTGATCATAGCCATTATAATACAATAAAGTTTCATATATAAAATTCTCAATTAATTAACATATTGATCAAAAGAATACTAAAGTTGTGAAATAATTGATCAAAATTTTATATTTGGAACATATTGATATTGCTATTTACACTGGTGTGTGTATACCCTTATTTGAGAACTAATACTAAAGTTGGACAAATTTTTGAGGAATGCAAACCACCGCCTTCGCTCACAGTACACCAAACCTCCTTGCGGTTGGTGTCGACCTTCCTCACGGAGCCACGGATGAGACAGAACTTATCTAGATTAGTACAAAATGTTTTTATACAGCGGCTATCGAGATACGCTATTTATTATAAAATATTATTATTATTATTATTATTATTATTATTATTATTATTATTATTATTATTATTATTATTATTATTATTATTATTATTATATAGCGGCTATAACACTGTCGCGAAACGGAATTTGATCTAAACATTATTTTCTGCGATCCGCAATTGATATCAATGGTCACAACAACAAAGGCACTAACTAGCATAAAAGATAACCATATAAATTAGAAAATAAATATAGCATTTATAAAAACCAGAAAGTGTTTTCTCTCAGTAATTTTGTGTGTTTATATCTTTGGTGCATGAATAACCCACTTTTTATATTAAATTTTAGTTGGGAATCATATACCACAGATCTACTAGCTAGAATACATTTCAATTTTAGAAGGAAAAAAATAGATTAACATAATAGCTTGTTGTGCAAGCTACTGCCTCAATATTCCTCCTCAACTACATATAAATGTGTTAAACTTGCCCAAATCAAATAATTTAGATAAGAAATAAAAACTAGCTTCACGTTGTTTACTAACTAACAATGGCAGGTCCGGATATGCATTTGATTCGTCTAGATAGCAACAATGATGATCTGATGGAGACACATTCCCCACACTCTCCAAATTTTGATGTTGTTGCTCCTCGGCAACATGCCACACCACAGGACTTACCGCTTCCCTCGTCTAACCTCACACGCAAAGAAATCGAGAATTGTGTTTTTGTATTCAACCGTGGTTATGTTGAAGGCAATGGTAACGGATCCATCATCTTTGATGGCGTTAGTATTTTCAAAAGAATATTTAAACATACTGTCAAAAAAAGAAAATAACTTAAACATTAATCTTCTACTCATGAAAATGTATGTGATCTTCTGTAATATAAAGTGGAGCACATAAGATCTCTAGTAGTTAAATAAACGATGAGATTTTAATACCTCTATTTCTTATTAATAAAAATCTCTGTTTTCTTTTTATTGTCTCCTTTGGTAGGGGATCCATTTGGAAAGGAAGTTTCAATAGTAGTTGGGTTTTTCAAGATTTGTATCATTTTCCAACATAAGATTTGTATAGTCTATTAGTATTTGTTTACATTATAATCCTCTCTGATAAGATTTGGCATGTTTTCTATTACAGATGATTTTGGCACGTTTGCATGCATGTTTCAAGAATATATGGTGTTTTTCCTTCATATTTTTTCCCGATTTTGATCTAAATGGTCCTCTTATCTATCTGTGATTTCTCCTTTAATTTGTCATTAGGTTAATATGAAATATATAGGTGGTTAGAAATTGATCTTGATGCGGTTTGTATAACAGGATACTACTTCTCAAGAATATATATATATATATATATATATATATATATATATATATATATATATATCATATTAACCGCATCAAACTGCTTTGAATCAGAACCTGGAAACCCTAGATTGATCGTTTTCCTTCTTCAATCGAGTGTACGATTCATTCATCGATGGAAGGTTGTTTGTTGGAAGAGGATGATTCAATGAAAGCAGCATTGAGGGAAGGGATTAGTTTGGTTATAAATTCATGGTGGTTGATTTGAAGATTTCTTTACTTGGGAAACTATGGCCATCAGCCCGAGCTAAGACTCAACCGCCTTTATGACACCCTTTATTCTTGTTTCATTCAATCCAAAGACAAAGACCTACCTTCTTCTGCAACAAAAATTGCAGTCAAGGCACACCTTACTTCTTTCCTTGGACATCCTCATGAATATGATACTCCTCCTCCTGTTGAAGATGTCTGTGACCAACTAGTGGTCATGTTCCAAGAATGTTTACAAGGTGACTTTAGCTCTATTCAGATTATCAAGGAAGCCAATTCTCTTCTTCTAATGTTTAAACAAGCTAATATTCACAAACTCAAGCAAGACCGTCTTACCGCAAAAGATCGTTTATGTGCTGACCTAATTCATGAAAAGAAAATTGCCTATCTTCAGAAGAATAACAAATTCAAGGAAGCTCATCTTCTAATACTGAAGAGGAAAGAAAAAGAAATTCAAGCAAGTCAGTTTCAAATGGAGAAACAGCAGGTAATTAACTACTTTCTTATATAATAATCAAACTTAACTTAACTTACCTAACCATTATTGTATTTTTGATTTGAAGGCTAATTCATCATCTAAGATGGACTGTTCTAATCTCCCTAACTGGATCAAAGTGTTTAAAGAAGGGGTTGATTTGCTTGTGAAGAATTTGTGGGGACGTCACAATCACAACAACAACAAGTGTGGCTCTAACTCTAATCACTCCATAATGCTTCAACAACTTGCTGATTACATCCTCTTTTGGTTCACTCAAACCATAAGTAAACAAATTCAATTACTTAATTTCTCTTTTTTCTTTTATTTATTTATTTATTTATTCTAATAATAATCTTTTCTTTTTTTCGGAAAAAGAGCCGGTTTCTGTTGATTACATAGAATGGATACTCAGGAGCGAAATGTATATTCTCCCTCATGCGCATGATGCCGTTACTAATGGCAACACTAAACGGGTATGTGTGATTTTTTTCTTCATTTCTAAAATTTATTCTTTATTATTGGTTCTCCTATTTTTTAAATTCATGACTTTTGGTCCTCATTTTTTATTTCTTACGGATTACATAGGTAGCTCGCAAAAAATTTGCAAGAAATAATTTTATGTATATATGAAGAATGCTTACAATGCCTACTCGTTGTGATTACATAGGTAGCTGAGAAACTCGTGGTTATGTATGAGGAATGCTTGCAAGGTAATTTTAGCTCTGTCGAGATACTCAGGGAGGAAAGCCTGTGTTCGGCGAGCTGCTCAACCTCGTGTAATGAAACTATAGGTGAGTATTTTTTGGAATAAATCTTCCGTTATATCCTAGCTTGAATGAGATGTATGATTTTGGTATGGCCTATTCTTTATCCAAGTGCAGCATTGTCCTTACAGGTGAAAGTTATTGATCAACTTTGAAAGTAATGATTAGTGATATATGATTCTATGTTAACCAATTATGCAGAGGAATATTAATCCATTTAGCATTGATTCACTGATCAACAAATTAAACTTTAGATGTGTTAATGATATAAAATATCCTTGCTTTGTTTTATTTGTCCATATATATGCATAGTCTAACAATAATTAAAGTGAAGCACTATCATCATCAAATTGTGTGGAACCATATTCCTCTTTATTTGCATTCACACTAATTAACTAAGTATTCTTCTCTATCAACCATTCAATGGCAGCCATTGCATCTGGAATCTGCACCCTTGCTCTCGGTGCAGGCGATGCTCGAAGGCGATCAACACAATAGTCCTCCTGCACCTACACCGTCATCCGAAGATTTTGCCTATTCAAATGCTGGAAAGCAAAATATCAAAGGTCTTACTAATCAAACTGGTTATGTTAAGGGTAATGCTAATGGAGTCATCAACTTTGGTACCTTGACATCATCTGCTAATGCTCAGAGGCAACCATGAATGAATATCCTTTAAGCAATAATGTATATCTGGTGGATGTATGCAAACAATATAATTACTAAATAAATAAATTATGTTGCGTTGCCTATCATATTCTAATGTGTTTGTTACTTGATCATAACCATTATAATACAATAAAATGTGGGTTGAACTCTCAAATATCAAGTTTCATATATAAAATTCTCTATTAAGGAGCATATTGATCAAAATAATACTAAAGTTGTGAAATAATTGATCAAAATTTTATATTCAGAACATATTGATATTGCATGAATAACCACTTTTTTTTTTTTTATAAAATTTCAGTTGGGAATCATATACCACACTAGATCTACTAGCTAGAATACACTTCAACTACTAAAAATAATATATTAACATAGAGCATATTGTACAAGCTAATGCCTCAATATTCCTCCTTAACTACATATAAATGTGTATTAAACTTGCCCAAACCAAATAATTTAGATAAGCCACAAAAACCAGTTTCACATTGTTTCATAACTAACAATGGCAGGTCATGATGATATGCATTTTTTTCGTCTAGATAGCAACGACGACAATGATTTGACGGAAACACGTGCCCCATACTCTCCAGGTTTCCATGTTGTTGCTCCTCAGCAACATGCTACACCACAGAACTTACCCCTTCCCTTGTCTAACCACACACGCCAACCAAATAACGATGGTTGTATTTTTGTATTCAACCGTGGTTATGTCAAAGGCGATGGTAACGGATCCGTCGTCTTTGATGGCTTTGGTATTTTCAAAAGAATATTTAAACGTCCTGTCAAAAAAAGAAAATAATGTAAACATTTATCTTGTACTCATGAAAAATGTATGTGATCTTCTGTAATATAAAGTGGAACAGATAAGATCTCTAATAGTTAAATAAAACGATGAGATTTTGTTGCCTCTATACTTAATAATAAAAATGTTTTCATTTTATTGTCTCCTTGGTAGTGGGATGCATTTGGAAAGAAAGTTGCAATACTAGTTGAGTTTTCCATCATTTTCCAACATAAGATTTGTATCGTCTATTATTTGTTTACAATATACGAAGATATAAAAATAAAGGAGAAGATATATAAATAAATGAGCAATGAGGATAATCCAACCCCAATATTTAGAATTAGGATATGAGAATCATTTTTATTTTTATTAAATTGGGTTGAGAATCAATATTTAGAATATGGATATCTTTGGTGCATATGGATAACCATTTTTATTTTTATTAAGTTTAATTTGAGAATCAAATATTTAGAATAGAATATATTTCATTCCTACTTTTCAATAGAAGAAAAATAATAGACAACTATTAGCTTATTGTGCAAGCTACACCTATATTCCTCCTCACCTGCATATAAAAACATACTAAACTTTCTCAGACTAATTAATTTAGATAAGCCATAGAAACTAGATTTTGCATTGTTTCAGAACAACTAACAATGGCAAGTTCTAGATCATCTCTTCTGCAGTTGCTTCGTCTCTTGGATGGCAATGACACTGACGACGAGCTAGTGGAGACGCAATCCCAACACTTGCCCAATTTCGATGTTTCTGTTCCTCGGCGACGTACCATACCACACGACCAATCCGTTGCCTCGTATAACAACACAGGCACACAAAACATGAAAGGTCTTATAAACAACTCTGGTTACACCAAAGGCAATGGTAATGGATCCATCATCTTTGGTAGCTTTGACTCTTCCAATAGACGATATAATTATTGAGCTTGTACACATCAAAGTGATGTAATCATGTGTAATATTATAAATTGGGGCATGTAAGATCTCAATAGTTAAATAAAATGACGATATTTTAATATCTTATTTCTTAGTACAAGAACTTCAGAATTATCATATTCAATTAAAAAAAGACAAACATATACAAGAACAAGCTCAGTTATGAAACACTTAGACCATACAAAAATTAACTAGTAGTAAACAAGATTATCTATCTCTCAATAGTATTTTACACATTATAAAGCTCCTCTTATTACTCTTGTTCACTACAGAATAAAGAGAATAAATTTAGATATGACATTAGAGAGTTTAGGTTCATAATACAACAATTTCTTATCGTTTTCTGCATCCAGAATATCTCTAGTTATAAAAAACTCGTATAACTTAATTAACAGAAACAACATCAAACAACATGATTCCTCCAAAAAAAAATACACAACCATGACACACGAGTGGTACATATTTAAACATTAGGATCACGCAACCTTTAAGATTTATTTTAAAAAACTCTCACATTATCACCATTAAGGAATAATTAAAGACAGTACAAAAATATTCATTTGCTTTGAAGATTGAAGTGTGAACGAATATATTTCTTTTAACAAGGGGCAAGCATACATTATATCTTTTTTGCATCTATAAAAAGGTAAATTTCTTTTAACATTGTACAAGCATACATTATATAACACAAAAGCCAAATTAAAGAGTTTCTTGACTGCTTAATTAGTTAATACTTGTGTTTGATTGACCCCAATCCCCAATGGCAGGGATGGTAAGAGGGTTTGCTGACTTGATGGATGGAGGTGACAGAAACAGAGCTATGGCAACTCAGCCTGAATCAAATCTCAACCTTGACTCTCCTCTCCCTGTTCAAGCCCCAGCAGCCGAGTTAGGATCATCTCCATCCTTACTCCCAGCAGCTGGCTTTCTCAATGGAGACAATCAAAAACTATTAGGTGTTACCAATACCACCAACATCAAGTTAAATGGCGATGGTAATGGAGCGTTTACGCTTGGCAACTTCAAATGAATCAGCTATTCATACATATAAATAAAACCTATTATCATGAAAGACCCTATCTATATCAACTACTCTTTGCATGCTTTGAGCCACTGTTGTGATAGGTGTAATAATCTAATCAATAGCTTATAATAAATTAAGTTTATATGATTATATAAATTATAAATTCACTTTACCGCAATAAGATATAGTTTATTTTTTAATACATTTTCTCGTGGTTGAAATTTCAGAAGGAAGGGCATCCACTCCTCCATTAACATTGAATTCATTTTCAATTCTCATCAAATTTATTTATAATCAACAGAACTCTGCCCTTGAAAAACACTAGAGAATCAGGTGAGGAGAGATGCCATAAACATTACCCTTTGCCAAGAGACCTACATTTTTAATCGGTACGAAACAATCGAATATCCCCACAAGGTCAGGGACAATGGATTGAATATGGTTTATAAGAGCACAGTAGTGCAAAGCATGGGTGAGCATGCGCTGTGCTCTACTGTAAATTTCCTACTTTCCAACCCAGCAATGAGTTCTCTGGTGATGTGCGAAGAGACCTTAAAACATAGAAGCTGAAACGGGGGATGGGGGTGGAGAGCCCCGAAATAGGTTTCACTTTCCCATAAACAACAGTAGTCATTACTGAGTAATGTATGACCCCATATAGATACAAGAGTACATCACAATTAGCTACAGAAATTGGACTAGTCCTGAGGGTTGTGCCAATTGCACTAGGCTGTGTATTTAAATATCAATACCACTGCTGTAAATACACACACACACACACACACACATGACACACCCCAATTGATGATGTACATAAGCGGTACATAAGCATCACATAACAAGACTGCGATAAAAAATATGAAAATTAAAAAGGTAATGGGGTTGATGACAAGTTCACAACAAAGAACTTAACATTGAAACCCATTTGAACAAATAGAGTGTGTTGATTGATAAAAGCAATAAGCCAAAGATTACAAATTTGTTGCCACGTAAATGCAAGAAAGCCCTCAGAAATAGAGAATATACAAGAACAAGCTCAGTTATGAAAAACTCAGACCATACAAGAATTAAATAGTTAACGAGATTATCTGACTATAACAGCATTTGAAGCATGCATGACACATCAATTGCAAAATCCATATAACTGCTTAAGAATCACACATACATAAAGCATCGCATGTAAGGTAAAAAGTTTAAGATAAAATCAACCATCCAAGTATCTTCAGGATAATGAAGTTATCAAAAGAAAATACGTACAACCAAGGCATCTAGCAAAGCTTATTCTACATTATATCTGCTTAAACTTTAAGATTGTATCAATGGAGCTAGTAATTAATCCTGCTTATCATCTACTCACCAAACTCTTAGCTGCTCCATAATTGTTCAGTTTCTTTCAACGTCTTCGACTATACCTCTTCTTTCTCCTGCTGCTTTTAACATCAGAATCAGAGTCTGAACCAGAATCTGAATCAGATGATTCAGACGATGTACTGTACCTCCTGCTTTTTCCTTTGCTCTTCTTCTTAGTCTGCTTCTTCTTCTGATTCCTCTTCTTCCTACGTCTCCTTTCTTCCTCTGAATCAGATGATGAACTTGAACCCGAGCTACTATCAGAAGAATAATCTGATCCAGTAACAGACGATGATCCGCTGCCACTATCAGTCTCAAACACTGAATCCTCAGAGTCACTACCAGAACGAGACCGATGTTTCCTCTTGGCCTTTTTGGAACTCACTTTAGCCTTTTCCTCCTTAGCAGCATCGCGAATATTATTACTAATATCATCAACCAAATCATAACCCACAAACACTTCTGGCCTCAATTTAGGGTTTTTAAGTTGTTGAGTCCGAGAAGGCCGTGGAATGTAAACCCGGTCATTCTTGCATTCATATGTCCAGTGGCCACCCTGGTAACATTGTTGGCACTGTGCATTGCTGCCAGCAGATGACATAGTTTGCTTCACATCCTTCCTTTCACCCAACCTAACAGCTTTCTCAGTACTCATCAAATACATCTGCCTCTTAGCTTCTCTTTTCTCCTGCCATCGGCTAGGACCTTCTTCCTTCTGCCCATAAGCGTTAACATTTCGTGCAGCGGCAGTTGCTGCCCTTTCGGCCTGAGCACGACTAAGCCCTTTAGCAGCAGTGAGTGCTGCAGCCTTGATTCTATCAGCTGCAACCTGAGCTTTCTCTTCCTTCTTACTTGACATTTTCTACTTCAAATCAAATCGCACAATATCGAAATCACCGTGCCGATTGAATCTCTGCAAGAATACAAAAGACAGATTTAAAATACAAAATCGGAAAGAAAAAAATACAAATTTCTTAGGATCTAAGGATGCTACGATCTACCACCGTTGGTTGAAACGTGCTGCGATTGAGGTTAGAAAAAACGCGATTAACAAAGTGTAATTTGTTACTGTGAAAGAAAGAGAGAAAGAAGGAGGGAAGAAATTGCATTATGATTTACCTTTGAAACGGAGATGAACGATGAGTCGGAGATTTGGGGGCTAGGGTTCCACAGCGAGGGTTCGTGAATTTCCCACACAGAAATTCAGATCCAGATATTGGAAAAAATATATTGGAAGAAATAATGAAATAATTAGAAATTTAATTTATATAACCATGTTGGTTATTTTTTTTGACAGAATAACCATGTTGGTTATAAAAGTGGTATTATGGTGTTTTTTTTTTGTACAAAGTATTATGGTGTTATTTGATTGAATGTATATATCAAAATATTTTATATTTTTTTTTTTAGGCAAAAATATTTATATCTTATTTTTTTAATAAAATAAAATTGTTTTTTTTTTAAGTTGTTTAATTTAAAACTCCTTTCGTGTTTAAGAGAAAGTTTTTTTAATTTTTTTTATGATAAATAAAATCTGATTAAAAAATTATTTTATTTATGAATCGAACCTAATTATTTTTCCAAAGTTCTTAATCTCATTACTGCTTGAGCTCAAAAAATAATTAAAACTAAATAATATTAAGTTTAAAGGACCCTAATATTTTTATTGACAAAAAGGATCAAAATAATATATGTAGTGCACTTTAAATATTTATACACGGTAGAAGAAAAAAATCAGTTTAAAAATAAAATGTATGTTGAGATATTTATGTCAAATTAAAAAAATTACTATTAAAATATAAGTTTAAAAAAAATAATTACTATTAAAATATAAGTTTAAATGCAATTTTGATCTCTATTTTATTTTATTTTTTGACGCATTTATCTCTATTTTTTTTACTAATGATCTCTATTTTATTAAAATTATAATTTTGGTCTTCTGTTTTTAATTGCGTTATACAATAATTGTAATCAAATTCATATACAGTATTTTACTATTCAATTTGATGACTTAACAAAAAATGTTCACTAGCAATTTGTTATATTATTTAAATTGATTTTTTTATATAAAATAACTGAAAAGCAGAAAATTTTATTAATCATTAGCTCTAACAGCTATTTTACAATGATTTTCGGCGGAGTTTAAACTCGATACCTTAAAGTTGTTAGAGTGAACTTTTACCACTAAACTAGTACTTCAAGTGTGACCTAATTTAACACTTTATTTATGGAGATTCTCGACAATTAGACCTTCATAGTTCATTGTCATATCAGATTATTTATTTATTATCATGTCATCATATTGATTGGTAAAAATCATATGTTGGCAAAAAAATTGAACAGATCAAAATTGCGTAATTAAAATCTCAAAAATCAAGCCTTAACCCTATACACTAAACCTCAAACTCCAAAACACCCTATAATTCAGCGATATAAGTGCCGCAACTACCCAAAAATTTAAAAATTCACCTATTCATTAATTCATCTGCCCTTTCACAAATTAACCTACCATAACCCACAGAGTCGTGCCACTCTTAATTTTGAACAACCACGTAAATGAATTGGACACAACATCTTAACCAAAATCTTAAAATATTATTAACTTTTTTCATTTATATGTTGATCAATGTGAAACTTTTAATTGCAGTTAGACACCAACGTAACACTTAAGTTATAACCAATGCTCCTGTCATATTATCCAAAGTGAACTCTCAATACATATCTCTCACCCACAACTAAACATTTGGAGGGTGAATATTGCAAGACTATCTTTTATGCATTAATTTTGATACTATAACAAAGTTAGAGTGTTGGAAATAGCATAAAATGAGAACTAGGAATTTATAGACAAGTAATAGCACTACAAATTTAAAAAGAGAACTAGGAATTTGATAAACGCATTTTATGTTTTATAGACAAGTAATAGCACTACAAATTCAAAAGCCTTTGACAAAGAGAACTAGGAATTTAGCAGGAAATATTTGCTACAAGTTCGATTTAAACAAGTACCAAAGTAGTCTAGTAATAATTGTCACAAATCAGAATATAAAAAAAGACCACTTATCAATCTCAACAGGTTTAGAATATCCCTGTTAGAAGATTTGCAGCAGTTGAAATTGCTGCTCCAGTAATAGCACATTGCACAATCTGTTCATGAGATGAGTCATCTGATGTAAGTGCAAGTGTTGCACCTGTGATTGCTCCAGCAACTGCACTATTTTTCTGCACCAAACACAATAAATAATTAGAAGGATTAATTTGAAATTAGAAGGATTAATTTTGTAATGCTAATATAATCATCATGTATTACCCAGTCATGAGTTCCACGAGCTTCCTTCATCCCATATGTGAGCCCTGAATACAGTCCTGCAGCCAATCCTGCATTTTAGAAAAAATTGTAAGAATCATTTAATATCCAAAAGCCTTGAAGATAACTCTCATTGAAGACACAAACTCTTTGAATATTGGTGGAATAGAGCTTTAGGAAGCTTGAAAATTTCGAAACACTGATAATAATTTAAGAAAATAGAAGTGACAGAACATAATAATCATATGTATCGGTGTCATGTCAAAAGTATGAGTGCTACATAGCATGAAAAATGTAACTAAAAATAGTCACTAATTATAGGAAAATTGACAAATTCAGATATCTTATATAGAAGAAGCTAGCCCAAGGTGCCTCTTCAAGTTGAAGGAATGTAAGACTACCCCATTGGAAGGACTCTTTCCCTGTGTTTTTTACCTGATGAAAGAAAAAGAAGAAAAAATGAACAATTATTAAATCAAAGAGAACATAACATCACATAAACATATTTTAGCACAGGCTGAAATTACAATTTTGATTATATGTGAACTCACCATTGCCTCAATGGATTTACTACTGGTCTCTCCTGTATGTGCCAGAAAGTAAGAGAAACAAATGTTACTATTTTATTTATTTATAATAACTCATTTCAAGATAAGATTCATATTAAATTTCTATGCTCGAAATTTACTAGTTCTGCATGTTATATATGTTTTTGTAATTTGCATATACCTCTAAGACCATGTAAACGATTTCTCTTGGTGGCAGATATTTCTGGAGGCATGCCACCAGCATTATCAATCCCAGTACCTACACAATTTCATGGTTATTATTTCCAAAACATTTTAACACACATATAATATGATTTTACAAATATGATTTGCATAATAATAAAAATCATAAAGAAATGTTAAGCAGTAAATTAACCTTCAATAGCAGTGAAATAGGCTTCACGGGACACAGCTTGTACCGCTCCTATCTACAAATAAATTAATTAATCATGATGATCAACTAACTCTTAATATGAATGATTAGAGATATATAATATAAGTATATAACTTCACATCTACTACATAATACAACATTTATATGTAACACAAATTGAAAAATCTATAATAGTACTATATATACCCCAGCAGCTTTGACAAAACTCTCAGCAATACGGTTAACAAGAGGGTGACCAAAATCAAAGAGTCCCCCTTTATTAAATGTACTGAGTTCATCAAGAAGTGAACGTGTCTCCAAATTGCTGCTGCTATTCATCTTCTTAATCTTAATCACTTAATTACTTAGTAGTAGTATTTTTTTTTTCTCTGAAATTAATTAAACACCAAACACAAACAGAACAGAGAGAGAAGAATAATATCATAACATAACAATTAACAAGAACAAATGAAGAAGAAAATAACCGACATAGTATTGGATTTGGAAGAGTAGTGCGTTGAGCAACACGTGTTACAATGACACACACGTGGTGAATGCGTAGTTTGTGGCAATCCATTTTCTTTGCAACATAAACTGGAATGACGAATGTAATGTGTGTCATCTTCCTACTGTGTCTGTGTTGCATGCAACTTACGACCGAGTCTTATTCCGTTCATAATCCAAACCAAACGGATTTTCAGATAACTTGAGAAAAAGAAATATGCACCTACACTTAAAGTGTAAATTAAGCTAATATTTTGTTCCGTACTTGTATAAAATTTAATATGTTGTTCTTGTTGTTGTTGTTTGAAAATATAAGTTAACTAGTGTGAGAGTCCGTGCGATGCACGGGAAAAAATGCAATTGTATAAATAAAAAATTAAATATGTTATCTAACATGTATTCTAAATTTCTAATAACTTTTCGTCCAAAAAAGTATTCTAATAACATATGTTAAAATGAACTCTCTAACATATCATCTATATCTTTTCTAATTAAATTTACCAATGATCATTAAAAAAAAATTTATGTAGGTGTCAATTATTATAAGTATAGACTTTAAGTGTCACTTATTATAATCATATTTAAAATATATTAAATATTAAATATGATTATCTATAATAATATATTTATGTAGGATTACCCACCAAAAATAAAATTAGGTAGGAGCCCAAGTCTAAATTCAATTAAAAAATATATAAATAACAGTATATTTTTAATTAAAATTAAACATTAATTTGTGTTAATATAAATATATCTTATAAATCACGTGATAAAATTATAATTATTTTATTATAAAATTATATATGCAAAACATTATAATATATTTAAAACATACTCTTGTAGGAGCCCGTGCAATGCATATTTTAAATTATATTAAAAAAATCATTTGTGTTAATATAATATTTTATAAAAAATCACATCAAAAACTTATAGCGTCGTATATGTTTTTTTATAATAAACTTATAGTATTGTATAAACTTCAAAAACTCTTACAATGTGAGAATTATCATATCCATGACGCAATTGAGAAGATTCATTAGATTATTAATCTTCAATTTTTCTGAACTTTATTTTTATATAAGCTAAAATTTTATTTAAAAAGAAAAGATAACAGAAGAAATAGGTTTACTACCATTTAAGCGGGTATTATGTAAAATAAAAATAAAAGAAAATTTAAAAAGTTCCTCATATTAAATAAGTTTTCTACAACTTAAACGGGTATTATGTAATGAGTAATGCTACTTACAGCAAAAACATTATAGCGAAACTGTCTCAAACGTGCTATTAGTGGTCCCCACTTACAGTATATAATTTAATTAACTTAATTTCACTTTAGAAAGAAAAAAAATCACCGTCTCTCTTCTCTCATCTCTTCTTCTTCATCTTCAATCTTCAATCCCAAAACAACAAACCATTTCTTCTCTGTTCAATTTCAAAATATTCTTCTTTTAAGCTTCTCTCAAATTCTTGATTGGTTCTGTCCTCTCTCTTCTAATTATTTGTCTCTCAAAATGATCTATGGAAACTCTCAAATTATTTGACTCTCAAAGTTTTGGGTGTTAGGACATTAAATCGGCAAGACATAATTTTTTATTTAAAAAATTAAAATGGGTAGGTCCATTACTTCGTGAATTTTTCGGGAAGCATTTTTCGGTACATATAGCACTACTCTTATGTAATTGAATTTTTTTTAATATATTTGTTTCAACTTTCTTCTTTATCTTAGAAATTATTTTTATAAAAGGTTCATCACCTGTAGTAAAAAAAAACTCTAACAAACCACCTATAAAATATCTCATTTGTTTTCCTATTTTATGGGCAATTAATTGGTAGCTAATAAATTACTAATCATACTACTATTTTTTTATCACTGTAAATATTACAAATTTCAAGTCTAAAATTGGGACTTTTTAGTCCTAAATTTTTTTCCTCTACTACTTTTGCTCCTTATTTTTAAGAGGACTCTTGTGTATATTATTCAAAAAATTATATAGTGTATATTACATCAATCTCGTGTATTATTGAAAAACATTTACGTTTTTTTTAGTCAATTAAATCTTTAGATATGATTTTGAAATTTGTAATTAATTACCAAATCAATAATCATCAATTAATATATATTATCATTAAATTGGTATAATTGTAATTAATTTATGAATAATTATAGATTCAATGTATAAGATTGTCACGGAGATGATTTTCACTATAAAACCGTCCACATAGTATAAATTTTTATTTTTTAAAAGTAACTACCAATAATGGTAGTTTACGATACAACATTTTTAAATATGATTATCATTGGTTGATTCGACATTGAGTTTTGTTCTTCTGTGATTTAATTAAAAAAATTCCTTGATATAAATAGTGTATTATTTTATTTCTATTTTTCATGTCAATAAAAACGTGTTAAATTTAAGATTCAATTTTTTATTTATAATATTATACATGATGAGTGAAACATATACAATTCACATGTCATTTTATTTACATACTCATTACTCTATAATATTTAAATTATTAAAACTTATAAAATAGTATGTACATATAATGAAGCTAAAATATATCTACATATATTGTTTAGTTAGAGTGGCTTGACCGTTCATCTTTTCATAACCATTTTTCCGACTAACATTTACATAAAAAAATATTTCTCTAAAAAAAGATCTACATAAAAAGTATGTCGTTTTGAAACAATTCATCAATAGTTCTTGTTTTTAAGTCTTTGTCGCATATTGAAGGGTTGAAGGGTTTCTAAAACAGAAAAGACACTTTTAAATATCTACTTTGCTCTTTGTATGATCGTATTTCTGAAAGAAGAAAAGAAAATCATCAAAGATAAAAAAGAAGAATTAATAGAAAAAATAGAAATACTTAAAAAAAAGGAATAAATCGAAATAAATTTTTGAAGAGAAGATGAAAACAAATATTAGCAACAAATTAAAAGGGTGATATGAATGAATGAATCAAATTAAAATAACAAAAAGAATTCTTTAACAAATAAATTTTTTGGATGAATTTCATATTGCATATTTTATGAATGATCATAAAAATAGTGTGAAGAATGAAAATGTGAAAGCAATATTTATAGGAAAAAATACTCATTGAAATTCATAATGAAAAAATATTCGCAATAAATTGCATTTATATGACATGATTTTATTGACATTTTTATTCTTAATAATAAAAGAATAAAAAATTATGCTTTTAAATAGTACAATATTATTTCCTTTTATTATAATTATTACTATTTATTATATTTATAATATATAATTTAAATAAAAATTTGGAAATTTTTTAGTAAAAATTCGTTTTTTAATAATAAAAAATCATAATAAATACATACAGATGTGAATTGCTTTATTTTTTATATGAATTTTTTTCTTCTTATATGTACACTTTTTTTTATGATTCTGATGTGAATTAAATTAAATTATAATACTTAAATTAAATTATAATACTTAATTTAAATTATTAGTATTACTTAATTAAATTATAATACTTATTAGTATTAAATCATTTTAATAATTATTATGATTGCCTTTTATAGAATTGCCATCATTTTTAAGATATCAAGATACAATGAAAATATTGATTCTATAATCATTTTTTAAGAGATCTACTTTTTTTTATATCACAAAGCATACTTTTTTGTGATAACATATATAACAAATAGAAAAAAAGATGTGTTAGAAAATATTTGATAATTAATAATGATTATTGATTTGCTGTCCTTCTAATTATAATTATGATTATGTAATAAAAATTAAAATAAAAAATGCCAAAAAAAATTGAGGTGTTAGAATGCCACATGTATATTTATTAGGTTAATGTAATAAATGTTAAATCATTGTGGGAAGATTAAACTTATAAGAATGACATGTGTACAAATTGCTTTAGAAAATCGATGCCAATTATATATAGTATAGATGTCCCGTAAGATAGCTCAAATGATATGAGCTGAAAACATGAGTTTTGTAAGAGGAGGTTCATGATTAAATCTTGTTCGGATGCAATTTATCTCTCCGATGTACCAAAAAAAAAAAGTTAAAAATCATTAATAAAAAACATTTTTATGATATAAATAATGACTTCATTAATATTAATTTGATTAAACAGTGAAAATTAAAGATATAATTTGTATTAACCCAACACTAAATATGTTACTCCCTCCGTCTCAAAACTATTGTCCTTTTAGAGTTATGCACATGGATTAAGAAACAATAAAGATTGATAAGTTAAGTCTATTTTACCCTTACTTTATTAAGAAAGAGAAAATATATTTAATTAATACTTTAACTTTTGTAAGGGTACAATTGATAAATTAACATTAACTTTACATTGGTTTGCGAAAAGGACAATAATTTTGGGACAAAACTAAAATGTTAAAAGAACAATAGTTTTGGGACGGAGGAAGTATAATTGTAGCCATAACAATTAAGAGAGTGTAACTTCTAGTTTTTTCGTCCACGGCACTAGGACACAGACCATGCTTAACAGACCACATATAACATTACATCTTCAAGAATTTTTTTTGTGCATGCACTCCACCATAACAATTGTCACTACTAAATGCTTCCATTAACTTTTTTAACGCACCCTGATTTAGCTCAACCACCAGGAAAAAAAAATATAGTCTATACATTTCAACCAAAGAATAGGCCAAATATATCGATCACAATTTTACACAGCATGACACATGCTACAATTTTTTTGGCTAGTTCCAGAAATTTATAGATTAACACAATTAGTTCGTTCAAATTTGTCACGAATGCTGGGAAGTTAAGACACTAGTTTCAGCTTCATACAACGGTATTATACAACAACCCACTAGACTAATGCAAACAAAATGCAAGTCCAAATGTGATGTAGACCATTGCATAGCTTCAGTTTCATACAGATTTACAATGGATGATGATTCCCAAGTACAGTCGTGAAAAAATGGCCCTAGAAACACACTGGCACATATATCCATCCCTACAATTGACTACCAACATCCAACACCAAAAAGGGGAGAGAAAACGAAAATAAGAAAACCTGTGTCGGGCCAATATTGGTGCCCCCTATCATCATTAAGTTCAAATAACAGATAAGAGGAATATGTCAAAAATATCACCTCTCATCCACAAATTGAGTCCTCCAGCAAAAACTATAGAAGTAAATAAATGAGCTGGAAGAGTAAAATTTGGAGGAGAAAAATACAAAACTATTGCCCAAAAAAGTTAGGAAAGTTATGCGAAAGCAACAATCACTTTTCTGTATTAATATTCTCCAACCTTGGTGGCACTGTACAGTACTACCTCCACACCACATGCCCTCAATGCAACGGATAACCAGAATTTACACCCCCTCCAGGTAAAATTCCTTTGTCTTACAAAGCATCCTTCTTTTATAGTCAGCAACAACTCAGCCACCAGCTAATTTATACGTCAAACAGAATAAACAATCTGCCCTGTATGAGTGTAGAAGCTTATGATCCATTTACAGCCATCTCCGGCGAGGATTTAGGGGGAACCAGTGGACGTTCCTCGCCACCCAATTGTATGTTATCCGATTTTGCATGCAAACAATCAGAAAAGCTTCTAGAGGCTGAAGAATCTATCTCTACATGGTTATCTTCAGCTCCTATGTTGCTATTATCAGAGCCGCTTCTAGAAATATTTTGTCTGTCTTCCTGCTTGTCTTCACTAGAATTTGTCCTCCCTTCAACTGTTTGGGCACCCGTATGGATATTGATTGCAGATTTCTTACTAGGTAACACAGCTTGGCTCAATGTTGAACACAGGGCAGCAAAAACACTATCTTTAGATTTTGAGTTCTTTGTTAACTTTTGCTTCTTCACAAGTTCGGGATCTTTATCCTTTGAAGGAAGTTTCCTTTTCAGCCTGAGAGACTCCATTATCCCTTCATCTTCCTCTGATGCTTCTTTTTGCTTCTTTGGTGGTGGTTTATAATCTTCATCATCCTCATCATCTTCATAGTCAACCAGTGACCTTCGACTGAAAATCAAGATGAACACATTTTATAGTTTTTTTGTCATAAAATTTTATAGCATATTGACTTCTGAAAAATGAACAAATAAAATATATAAGTCTACCTTGACTGTGGATAGTTTGAAGTAATTCCATTGGAAAGATTAGGCTGTTGATGAGCTTTATGATCACGTGAAACAGATGCAGACGCTATATCATCCTCATCACTGATCAAATCTCCCAAAGTTCAGAGACTCCACAACAATGACATAAATAATTAAAAACTCTTTTAGTTAAGAAAGAAGATATGTACCTGTCCTCATTAAAATAGCGTTCTTCTTCTTCTCTCTCCACAGCACGCTCATCAATTTGTCTTCGGAGGTCCATTACCGCAGCACCATTTGTCCCACCATTATCCAAACACTGCAAGCATGCATGCGTGTAAATTCAAACCTACACGCTGATGCCAAGAAAACATGCAGGAAAAAAAAAATACCTGCTCATATTTTACTCTCAGCGAGTGAATTGAACCTAAATGCTCAAATTTTTCCAGCTGACCCCAAAAAGAATCAACTAGGTGTTTCAGCAATAATTTCAGATTCTCCTACACGATACAACATTGTTAGTGTAAACATTGTTTTAGTCGGGGAATTTAAGATAAAAAATGAATAGTCATCAAAGTTGAATACCTTTCGAATATACTCAAAAAGTTCCAGAACAGCAGAGTTGAGAAGATTGTAACGATTACCATTAGCGACAAAGGCGTCAATAATTGGTTTGAGAATGTTATTCTTTACGAAATAATTTAACATATGCTCATCCTGCATGTTAAAACTTGAAATTGTCAGACAAAGTGCATGGAAAGTAGACAAATGAACTCTGCTGATATAACAAATAACATTTTTTTCATGATAATGGGGATTGGGGACTCCCTGCATTAGTCATTACCCATTATGCTGTCAGTATCAAATATTGACAACTGATACTATTAAACTACTAACATCCTTTTCTTCTTCAACCAATTTAAATTCCCGAGTTTCATTACAAAAAATAGTGCCCGAATGGTAAAACTTACATTGCGGGTGAGAACAGTTCGAACAAACCGGACAGCACAGACAACTAAGTATCTTTCTGATCTCTTTGTCAGGAGCAAAATTTTTTCAATTGTACTATCAACAAGAAAATTGGACCTAAAAACAGCAAGGAGAGGCCCATGGTCAAAAAAATTATGATTAACAGCATGGAGTTCAATCCGATTAAAGCAGAGTAAGAAGGCAATACTTTATCCTATATGGGTGATGAAGGACACAAAAGCATAGTAATTCACATATGTTCAATAATATCTCTGGTTTTGTTCTACGCTGAAATTGAACACTTTGTCCAGGACTTGTTGATTTACTACTTGCAGTGGCAATATTTTCTGAAGGACATGACACTGTTATAACCTCAATCAGTTGACCCAAATGCTTCTCAAAGAAGATGTCAATGATAGTGTCCCTCTGTCAGATAAAACTAAAGCAGTCAATAAAATAATTGGAGGAATATATATATCTTACCAACATAGAAAAAAACTTCCATCTTACGTGAAACTTTAACTGACAACGTTTTCCAACAAATCAGCAGATACATTTTAAAACACAACTCAACATTAAAATATTATACCTGCACAAATTCACTTAAATTTGTTGGCCACGCATTAGGTTTTAAGGGCCAAACTTTTCCAACAATTGGTAAAATAGCAGTATACTATAAAACATTTCTCTGACACTCCTAAATTAAACAGGTAATGCACTTCAGATGTAAAGCTATGACAAACTCGCGAAATGAGAAAAACAACCCCTGCCCATAACCAAATAAAATTCAAGATAGCTGACAGCAACAAACAATATAGACATAGAAAGGGAAATAAAAGAAAAGTGGACCCGCGGGCACTTGTTAAGGAACTAAAAAGGTTGGATATATATTATATTTGGAGGAAAGAGATGTACCAATTTAAAACTATATACAACTATTATTAAAAGGGTCTTGCTAACAAGTGCACCCGGGGCACTTGTTAAGGAACTAAAAAGGGAAATAAAAGAAAAGTTGTGCATCTAAAAAACAAAAATTTAAACTTTTAAGGTGTTCACTACACAAATTTAAAGAAAATATTTCTAAATTTTAATTCTTAACAAGTGCCCCTGGGGCAGGGCACTTGTTAACATTTGCCTTAATAAATTATCAATCTAGGTTGGCACTTGTTAACATTTGCCTTAATAAATTATCTATCTAGGTTTGAGATAAGAGGTCCAAGAAAATACAGAAAAAAAGATACCTGGGGTCCAGACAATGTACTCGAGTCCAATAGAATGCGAAGAATCTCAAGAAACTGGCACTGCATGCTCTCTCCGAAATCTGTTACCATTCCCTTAACCTGTACATAATAGCATGACCAATAATTACATGCAGGACTAACTTTCCAAAAACCATAAATTGATACGTGACAGATCAGCTAATAGAAGATGGATTTAGAGTATACAGCTACATATGTGTATTAGTGTAACAGGTGGTTCAGAATCTGTTAGATTAAGTTAGGAAGCGTTAAAATTATCAGTTGTAACAAATCAGTGTAGTTCTGACTTTTGCAAGTGCACTTAGATCAGTTTGATCCCAATGTGAATTCAAGCTATTGCCTAGAAGCTGCCAGGAGCCGCTCATTGTCATGCCTTGTGCACCGGCGTTCACCCCCCGCTCTCGTTAGCCTCGCTTAAAATGATGTATATAACCAATTTTTCAAATCTGAGTTACTGCCAAACCCAACATAGAAGACAATTTCAACAAAAATCATAGCCACAAATTACAAGTGCTCCCTCATACACTTGTATAAGCTCCCCCCCCCCCCCCCCCCCCACACTAGGTTATTTGATTTCTGTAAATTATTAGTACTTCAAGTCATCCAAAAACAAATATGATCCCATTTACATACAAAAAGCATACCAAGAGTCCTAGAAGCGCAGCTCCTTCCTGCCGAACAACATATGATCGCAGAAGATTAGGATCCTGATTCATAAAAAGAAGGAGGACGTCTGTTCTGCAACCATCACAATGATTTCCTATTAGAAATTGATTATAGAGTATACAAACAGTCAACTAAATTTTATATAGACAACTAACAAAAGGAACAATCAATACCCAGTTAGCACAAGTTTTTTGTCTTGACTTTGCAGAACATCACTGACAACGTCAAAGATGCCTTCATTCATCAGATCCCTACAAACATCAAGAATATGATGTAACAGTGTTCAGTTCCGAATCAAAAGGGTGTTTGTTGGAGGTCACAAATACCAGTCCCGTACAAAAGCAGCTATTACATTCATAACTTTTCAAAATTCATAAATGGTAAAACAAAGTAAGGTGTGGATTATGTAACAGTGTTCAGTTCCGGATCAAAAGGGTGTTTGTCAGTTCCGAATCAAAAGGGTGTTTGTTGGAGGTCACAAATACCAGTTCCGTACAAAAGCAGCTATTACATTCATAACTTTTCAAAATTCATAAATGGTAAAACAAAGTAAGGTGTGGATTATGTAACAGTGTTCAGTTCCGGATCAAAAGGGTGTTTGTTGGAGGTCAGGTATACCAGTTCCGTTCAAAAGCAGCTATTAAATTCATAACTTTTCAAAATTATGTATCAAAAACATCCTGTCAGCAGTTGTATGCTAATTGCTAAGTACAAACTTGTTAATTCATCGTATGTTAAATAACATGTTGCACACAATATTTGACAAATTGGAATTTCCAGTAAGGCTTAGTCAAAATCTTTAATTAGGAAACTAGTATCAGGCCAAGGAGAACTGGCTCCACTGAAGGCTACCATAACCTCCCAAAACAAGGGGTGGAAAATTAAGCAGAATAGTTTTATATATGCTTAACCAAAGTACTTAGAAAACAGGCAATCAACAGAACAACAGTAACTAATGTTTAAATCTTTTAAGGAAGATAAGCAGCAGAACAAGTTGTGCCACGATACCAATGTAACATACCTAAAAAGCCGAAGCTGTTGGACCATCTGTAAGCTCTTGCTTACACTACAAAACTCGTACAAGAAATGGACCTGTCCATCCCAACATAAAAGGTAAACTATGTTTAAAATAAGATTCCATGAGCATCCATCAAGGCAGCATCCACATCCATCAATTATAAAAATACAAGATAGGAAGCAAATGATACAACATCTTATCAAGACGTACCAAATTCTTCTTTGATTCTTGAGAGGTGGTGGGTGATTTTAACCTAGCAAACAACTCCTGGATAAATGTATTGTCGTCCTTCAACATAGCAATAACCTAGGGAAAAAACAGATCACTCAATAATAAAGGCAACACTATATTAAATAATGTAACTTCTTTTTCTGATAATCACAACTTACAAATGCATTGTTTGCATGTATTATGGAGTTAATGGTTGCACAAGTAGCGTCATCTAAGATTCTGGCCAAAACAACATCCTGCAAGTGGGAAAAGAAGGTAAGTTCACATTGAAGAAGAAAAGGAGTCAGCAAAAGTAGTCTAAAAAAGGAGCCAAACCTTCAAATAACCAACTCTATATGTCTGATGTATCTTCGCCAGTGCATTGGGATCTTTTATAGGTATGGCCTACGAGAGAAAATTGACAATATACAATTGAGGTAAGAATTTCTGCAACATCTTTAGATCTACCCACCACCTTTTAGTTGTCTAAAAATGAAAGGTAGAGCAAAAAATACCTCCTTAAAAACAACATGGTCTTTTAAGAATTTACGATGATGCTGAACACAAGTAATTTCTGGATCATCTGCATATTGCTAAAGCAGGCGGATCAGCAATCAAAATAAGTAGAGGAAAAGAATGAAGACATCAAAATGAAAACATCCAAATCAATGATATCTCCTTAACTGAAACCACTATCAGCAATTAAGGGATGGTACAACACAAAGATATCAAAAACAGAAACAGAACAGAAATATATTAGGGAAAATTACTCATGTGGTCCCTTAACTTCATTTCAGATGACGATTTAGACATTTAGTCCTTTATCTTATTTTCAAGTCATTTTGGTCCTTCTCCCAGGTTTGTGTATGGATATCAAGCTTCAAATCTATGGTTTTCTTTCCATGTGTACTCTCAATCATAAGTATATGTTATGCCCCAAAAAAAACAATAGATTTGAAACTTGAAAACCCATAAGCAAACTTGGGTGAAGGATCAAAATAACGTGAAGAAAAAAAAGAAGATAAAGGATCAAATTGCTACTTGAAATTATTTCAAGAGACTATGGGAGTAATTTTGCCAATATATTATTATGGTGTAATCTCAGAATGAGAAAAATTTATATCACTCGATTTGGAAATTAACTTCTGAAGAATTCACTTACACTCAAGGGCACCGATAATGTCCACTATAAACTCTTCCTTGAAAATTCTCTCAAGAATTGGTGGACTATTAAGTAAAACTGCAAGAGTATAGGTTACAGGAATAAGTAAATGCAAAAATGATAAAATAGGATTCTAAATTGAAATGATGCAAAAACGAATACTGACTGATCCCTTTGACGATTTTGAAAATCGTATGAAGGCTATCCGTATCTTCCAAGTCTTCACATATTCTAAATAACTCCATCAGCTTCCGAAAAAATTCTTGCTGCATTATAGAACACAAATGAAAAGGGATGGATATTACAATATATAAAAAAATATAAAGAGAGAGAACATGATCTATTCAGCACTCTACCATACAGATGATTGATGTTATACATAGCCTTCTAAATACGGACGAAAAATAAAACATAAAGAACAACACAACTAAGCTTATGATGCACTGCCAATAGACATTAGTAATCCGCATTAGGCTTATATTACAGATTACAATTGGAAAGTAACATGATAATCATAATTGAAATAGCATATGCTCCACGTGCTATGCCAGTATGCCATACAAAGCCACGACATGCCAGACACAATATCTTCAGGAAATATGATTCTTTTCCAAATAAACTATTAAGGAAACATACGACAACGTATATTTTCTATGATAACTGATAACAGCTTCATATGTATTCTGTATTTATTTGCAAATACGAATTTCTTACAACACATAAACCAAGAAGTCTAGAATTCATTAGTCTTAGATCACTTGCACACCATACCACCATACAAAGCTAACTGAAAACTTTACACCATGCATTTAATGCCCTTCATGCAAAGATCACAGAATGAGTTTGCAAATACATGAGACATCGAGGTTTAACTTATGAATCACTATAGCATACTCAACAGCAAAGGACACTAACAAACCTTGCCATAAATCAATACTATAAAAGCAGATGTTTGCAATCAAAAAATATAAACTGAAACGACTAACACATCTATAGCAACAGTGAGACGGCAACAAATTATGCAGAGTGAATGCTATGAAGACAAAGTATGCACAAATTCCTAAAGTTAATGACAGCTTACATTACTTGATAGTAGCTCTGTTACTCGTATTTGATCTGAAATGCTGCTATCAACAATGGTCTGCAAACGAAAAGGCAAAACTGGTCAAAATGTAAATTAACTTTCATAGATAAAAGCAAATTGTTATTAACCCAATCAAAAAAGAAAAAAGAGCACAGTATTCAAATATAAACAAGGTAGTGATGAACAGGAAATTGAAGAAAAATATGGACAGGAAATTTAATACTATAAATCCACAAAAATAAACAAGGAGATTAAAGTAATGCCTAAACCTTAAGAATCAAAGGTAGTGTTGTTAGTTCAACAGCAGGCAACTCCCTTAACTCGCTGTTAGTGCTCTGAAATGGCTCATCTGATAAATAACAACAGAAAAATACAGCCACAACAGTCAAACATAGGCTATAAATAATAAATAATCTGATTTAGCAACTAAAGCAAAAGCCATCACTGCAGCAACAATTTCATTTTACAAATACTTCAGCATAACTTTTTAGGTTAAAGTAGCAACAATATCAAATAGTAATAATATGTAATATAAAAGAGTTGTTTTTGGAAGACACAAAAGCACATTCGAGGGACAGAGGCATTAAAAATCTACACCACTTACTATTTAAAGTATTGAAATGCATATTCCTCTGCACATTACAAATATGGTCCCTGAATGAAACAAGCACAGTAGTTAAGCTCAATCCACAGAAGCAACAAAAAAACCGAAGAAAAAGGTAAAAATCACCAGTTATTCTTTGTTTACCATATGTAAGAGCATCCGCTAGGCTCTTGAAAACTAAGCGCCAGCTCTGTGGCATATTCTGGATCTCTCCATGAGATAATTGAATCTGAGTAGCAAAAGCATCCATCAAACAGATATATAAATGAACAATAAATGATCGCATACAGAGATGAACTGCAATCCAATTATTGACGTGCGTGTGTGGAGAAAGAGAGAGAGGGCATATAATTATAAAGTTGCAAATTACCTTCTTGCTTCCTATAAATATCATCAGAACTGATGCGATGCAAAAGTATGGTCTCATTGTCTTCTTCATCATAAACAAATAAGCCTAGTTCCTCTGATCTCTGCATTATAAGATATAAGATATTTTATATAGTTTGAATGCAGGTAATATCAAGGTTTCATCAGTAAAATTAATACACCCACTAGTCTCTAAGTAGAATATGGTTTAAAAACAAATATTATAAATTCATTATTTGAAGGACAGAGATAAAGGGCGTGTTGGGTTCTACGGTTGGCTAAAAATGATTTTGGTTAAAAGTAGTAAACTGAATATGTTGTTAATATATAATATTTATACCTTTATGTATATATGATTAGTTTGGAGATAAAAAACTTGTTCTGATGCATAAGCTTCAAATTTCAATTAGAATGCATTTTTTGGAGACAAAAACAATTTTAGTTGGATAACACCTAGCTAGCATTTCACTTTCTCTCCATCACAATGGTTCACTTTAAGAGTCTCAAATCTTCTTATTAGTAAGTTATAGTGAACACGTATTTTATAAAACTATAATAGAAAATGTTTTCACAAGACAAAGTAAACAGGTCCTAATATAATATAACATTGTTTGTTTCAAGTTTTCATAAGAAAACACAACACTATTGTTGAAGGATGAGAACCTTACCTTCACGTGAGAATAAAAGATACTTTGTAATTCAACCCATTATAACTTCCTACTTCTACTTCATTCTACCACATTTTTTCTATTTTGAATTTTTATATTTTTAAATTAAATAAAATATTCCTAGGATTGCGAAGTACTTACCAAACACTGTGAATTATACCTAGGATTTGAAACAAACACTTCCTAAGGAAAAGTCAAGCAGATACATGAAGTAGTCATGTCAGTCACAAATGAAAGCTTGAACAAAAATAAACGTGTTTTCTGCTACATAAATTAAATGGCATCATTGTATTTTGTGGGTTTCATCGTAAACTAATCAACCAAGTCATTATGTCATGTATGAAAGTGCGCGAAAAATATTTACAAACCTCCAAATAATCAATAGTTACGTGCCCAGTGCCCTGGTCATCCCATTTTCCATCATCATTCAGACGGTACACCTTGACACGCTGAAATCCAATTAGAATATAAGTAAAGAGTATTCATTAATATAAGCCGCTCAACCACAAAATCAGGAGTACAAAAACGCAAAAGGAAAGAAATATAAATAAAATTTACACGGCAGAAAAAAGATGTTTCTTCTACGTTCATAGTTATTGATAAACATGAAAAACTGAGAACCGGAACTATAACTATCATGCATCCTCAACACAAAAATATTCTCTCTCTTTTGGTTATGAATACCATGCAGAATCTGTCTAATGAGGGGATATTGACACCACATACACATACGATGGATAACTACTGCCCTTACTTGTAAGGATTCATGAAACCAAAATTTAAAGTTGAAACATTAAAAAATACACTACATATTTGCTGATATTTTCATGCAAATGTTTATTGCTTAGTATTGAATAAAACTCAAGTCCCACGTAGAAAAGAGATAATGCCTTAATTGAGTTTATAAAAAGTGACACCCTTGCCTTACAAGCCAGTATTGTACGGATGAGTTAGGCCCAATATAAAAACCTAATATGGTATCAAAGCCTGGAATGAGTTTATAAAGAGTGACACGAAACCCCTCGCCTTACAAGTCGGTTTTGTAATGATTAGTTAGGCCCGATATAAAAACTAAATACTTAGTTGCATCATGTGAATTTTGACTATCAATAAGTACTTAATAGTAATAGAGCGAGAAATATTCATCTCTTGAGAAATTGCTGTAACGGTGCTTCTATTTCTGAAAAGTTAGTTACAATGAGTATGGGTCTCAGCTTATATAGATGTGTGAGACTTGACCTGTTATAAGAGGTCATTCCTAGACTTAGACCGGCAACTGTCAATAAGTGACAGATGTGCATAAGTTCATAACTGCCTAACAGAGTTTGATGTCACAAATTCGCAGATGTGCAAATACAATAGTACACATGTCTAATACTCTCAACAGTTAAAAATGCATACTGAACTACTGAACTCTAAAAATACATGTTTAAAACCAATAACTGAACAGCCTACACAAAAAATAAGGACAGTAAAAAAAATGGTGACAAATGCAGGTAAAAAGTACAATTTGATCCTTAAGATTGCAAGCATATGTTGCCCAACACGCAGCATACAGGGGAAAAGTCAATTTTGGACAATAAATAAATAAGTAAATACAAGACATTCGATCATTCAAAAATGGCGTACATTTAGTGTGATATTCACTAAAAACAGCGTAGTATAATATTAGTATGATACTCACCAAAAAGACACAAATAAAATGGTGTGTACATTTAGTGGCCAGTGACCACCAAGCCTTACAGCATGGGAAGACTAAATTAAACAATAGCTAGTGCATTCTGAATAGTAACAGTAATAACAGATAAAAGTTTCAAAAAGAGAAAATGTCGAGTATTATCCAACCAAATTGCAGCTAAGGTTGTGGGATCTGGCATCGAGAAGCTCATCTACAGCTCAAACATGACTGTTTATCCAAAATACAAAAATCAAATGTTCCAGTGCTACTTGATCCTGTCTAATTACTAAATACAAAAGAGCATGAGCCCAGCTCTTGATAGCCTCAAAGTGGATAAGGAGGCCTGAAAGTATTGACAGAACTTTCATTTTCACCCTTCATTTTAATATTTAACTTCATAAAAAATCCAGGGGATAATTTCTACAAAACTAAATACATTTATTATTTATAACAACAATAAGCATAGTTATCTATGTCCTACGTTCTAGGGCGTAAGTATATAAATACAACTGTCGGTCTGAGCTTTTAAAGAAACCAATAGGCCTACTAATAATCATAGGCTCATGATGAATGTACACAGCAGAAAAAATAAAAACAAATGAGACATGAACGGGTCTAATGACCTTGGCTTTGGGCAAGGTGGCATGGAAAGAGAGGAAGAATGGGAGAAATAAATAAGTTGTGCATGTGGAGGAGGATGATTGGGAGAGAGGGAATAGGGTATTTGAAGGAATGACGAGCACGAGTACTCATGTGGGGGAAATGTGGTCATAGAGGCATTATGGCATTGTGAGATTTTGGGTGGTGTTGAGAGTAGCAAGTCGACCCCCTCTCTCTGGTTTTAACTATTTTTTTTTAGCTTACTCTGTAATTCATTTCAGCACGGAGCAGAATGCCACCACCTATAGTCTCATTCCTTCATTATTGTACTTGTGAAGGAACCTATCCTCTATTTCCCCATTAAAACATAAGTTGGTCGCTTGATCAAATGTTAGTTCTTAAATTCTGAGTTGATTCCTATCAAATACCAACCAATATATGAGGGATGTTCCCTTGTTGATGGGTATGTGCATATACCCCTGCTGAAGAGGGAGGGGAACAGTAAACACTACTTATTAATATTACTATATAGTATATATGCCGCTGAATTATTGCCACAGGACCTGAGAACTAGCTTAGCTTCCAATACATGGTTAATACTTAATACCAGACGAACCGCGCTTGTAAACAACAATAAGAAAACTAGAAATTCCATTAAAATCATATGTTTTAAAAAAGCCCAGTTGGCATTTAATTTCACAGTATAAAACATGGAAATTGCCTACACAAGTTTACGAAACCCCACATTTCATTCATGGAAATTTCACAGTATGAAAGTAACGAGTGAGTGAAAGTTCAAGTAAAGTAAACAAGTCCTAATGAATTAACGGAAGTAACAACCAAGTACATACATGAAAGCATTCAACAAACAAAATCGAAGTTCGAACTCCAAACAACAATGAAATAGTAAAAATAAGCATGAATTATAATCTAGGTCAAAGCTAAACGTTTCGAATTGCAATGGAACTAACTTGCCTGCATCGAATTAGCGTTGCTCTGTGATTTCTCCGGCGCACCCATCACAGCTCCTTAATTCAAAGCAATAACGAGCATGCCCAATCTCAGGGAGAGTAAATTAGGGTTTTGAGATGAAGGAGAATGAGAGAGAAAACAATTGCAGTGAAGGGATTGAGTTTCGTTGGATCAATAAGAAACCCTAGCGGCCATTGACGTAGCAGCGCGAAGCTTCTCCTCTCTCTCTTTCTCTCTCCTCTTTTTGATATTTTTTTCTCTCTCTAAGCAGAGTAAGACTGACCTATGATTAGCAAAAAAGAAGTACAAAAACTTTTTTTGACAACAAAAAGAAGTACTAGAAAATTTACTAGTACTACTACTTTACTTAATTAGCACAATGTTCAATATGTGGAATCTCGTTTTTGCCCCTTGGGTCAGCTCAAATTATGAAAGCACCGCCTGATCCATGCCATATTAACACATTATTAGGGAGAAAAAAACACATTATTGTCATGAGAAAAAATGTTCAATTAAAAACATTATTTTACTTCTATTAGCTCGATTAATTGGATATCTCATTATTTATCAAGGGATGAGGGTTCGAATTTCAATTATCTTATTTTTCCATTTTAAAAGTATAATTTTTAGACATTAAATTACTTGAATAAAAAAAATTATTTTTTTAGATTTCTTAACGAGTGCCGCGGAGGTGCCGATTGGCATGACCCTAAAAACAATTACTTTTCTCCTTTGTTCGTTGGAGATGAGTGATTTTAAGTCATTTCTAGCCAAGAGTCATTCTCTGCATTTGTTTTTTTCTTTTATTTGATATAAACAAGTGGTTTTCACATATATCAAAAAAAAATTGTTTGCGTAAAAAGAATAGTTTTCTTTTGTTTGTCAAAAGAAAATGCTTTTGTGATTTCATTGTCTAATTGTGGAGTTGTGTTATTTGTCGTCTTGTGTAGCGCTTTCTGATTTCCCGTATAGTTGCGGTGTGCCGGTGTTCATTTGATTCTTATTAAACAATTGACTTTAGTAAATTACAGATTAAATCAATAATTTGAACAACAACATTGCATATCCAGAGATATGTATACTTTGATGACTTTGGTTTTATCATATTAGTTGTAGTTGACATTTTGCCGTTGTACAATATTAACTTGGATGTTGCGAGTTTGTTGTTGATTTTTTATTTTTCTTTACATTTTTAGCAATCTTGAATATGTGGTTGTATTTGATATATTCTATCAATTTGAATGAATGAATATTATTTTATTATTATAAAAAAATAATGAAAAAATGGAACATTAAATTAATTACATTGATATGACAATTTCTTTCTCTACGATCACGATTATAATAAAATTTAACTTTTTTTTTTGTCTTAGGTGAAGTGGTAATCCACTGAAATTAAACAACTCACACAACTGTGAGGTTTCGGGTTCGAACCCGGGTCACGACGTCCAACCTAATAATTTCGGCATTTACCATTTGAGCTAGGACTTCTAGACAAAAATTTAACTTTTTTAATACATTGTAATAATTAAACAGTATATTTTATAAAATTCGTATTTATTATAACAATATCATTGATGCACCATTTGTGCAAGTTAAAATTGGCCACAAATCTCATATGAAATAGTTATAAACTAGTTGCTTTAAATAATAAAAGTTATATTTTATCAAAAAAAGTTACTTTAAAAAAAAAAAGTTATATTTTGTTAACGATAAAAACACCGCAAAATGTTAAAAATCCTAACTCAACTGATAGGAATTGTCGAAATTATTAGACAAGAACGTTATAACCGAGATTTAATCTATAATCACTCAATTTTATATGTATGAATTTATAATGGATTCGTCATTTCATCAGTATAAAAAAAACAAAAATAATCTAAAAGAAATGTAATACTCCCTCTGTCCTAAAATAAGTGTCACACTTGCCAAAATTGTTTGTCCCAAAATAAGTGTCACATGCTATTTATAACATTGATTTTTCCTATTTTATCCTTTAAAACAATCATTAGGTGAGAGAAAAAGTACACTCAAAAATCTACTTTTTAGTATTTCAATGTCTACTACCAATAAAAAGAGAGGGTATTTTAGTAAAAGTCATATTTTCTCTCTTTCTTTTATATATTTTTCTTAAAGTATGTGATTTGGTCAACTGTGACACTTAAAATGGAACGGAGGGAGAAATGTAATGTAATGTAAAGTGAAGTGCAGTATTAAATGAAAGTTTGATTTGTGTTGTAAGAAGGTGGGTTTATGGTTTATCCGCCACTCTTTGTTTTCTCCGCATTCTTATTTTCCTCCTAACTCCCAACGGACTCCTCGAGGTTCATCTCTCTCTTTTATATCTTCTTCCTCAGATCTCTCCCACTCTCTCTCTCTCTACATTTCCATTTCACCATTTTCAATCTCTCTCTCTCTTCTTCCTCAAAATGCAATCCTCTCTCTCACTCTCTTTCTCTCCCACAATCTCCAGATCACATCACTCTTCACCACTCTCCACTGCCGCCAAACCTCTCAACCTCCGTTTCTGCGGTTTGAGACGCGAGGCTTTGGGTTTAGGTTTTTCAACTTCTCTTAACCTCCATCTCCGTCAACGGCAGCTTCCTCGCCGTCAATTCTCGGCCGTAGTATCCGCTGCTCGCTCCGACAATGGCAGCAGCACTTCTGGATCCTTCGATTACGATTTGTTGATTATTGGTGCCGGTGTTGGTGGTCACGGTGCTGCTCTTCACGCTGTTGAAAAGGTTCGATCTCAATTCTCAACAATCGAGAATCGAGATTCATATTTATATTTATATGATAAATCAAGTAATTGCTAATGGTGAATGCTGATTATGATTTATGAGATAAAGCAGTGATTTGATAAAGTAGTGATTGATTTGCAGGGATTGAAAACAGCTATAGTTGAGGGAGACGTGGTGGGAGGGACATGTGTAAACAGAGGCTGTGTTCCTTCAAAAGCTCTTTTGGCGGCTAGCGGTCGTATGCGCGAACTGAGGAGTGATCATCATTTGAAGTCAATGGGCTTGCACGTAAGAATTAGTTCTCGGAAATCTATTATTATTGTAATTAGAATTAGAATACTATAGTCTATGCATGACAAAGAGTGGAGTAATGTAGAGGGTGCGGTTGCATGATTATGTTGCCTTTGTCTGTTTTAATTTTTTCAGGTTTCTTCTGCTGGGTATGACAGACAAGGAGTAGCTGATCATGCTAATAATCTTGCTTCAAAAATCCGGAATAATTTGACAAGCTCCCTAAAAGCAATAGGAGTAGACATACTTACTGGTTTTGGTACCGTATTGGTAAGTGGCATATTATATTATATTACTTGTTATGGAATCTATGCTTTGTGAATTCTATAGCATTAGGAATAAATATTAGTGCGATCACTTAAACTGTGTTTGAAATATGTAATAGGAATGGATTTGAATTAATTTGGTCTGAAAACCAGATTCTACATGTGTTTTAAGCAGTGGAATTTGAATTGCTTTAGGAATCAAATTTTTGGAATCCTTAAATTATTTTGATTTTTATAAATTGAGCTATTCAGTAAGGATAAAATGCTCAACCTATATAATCTACCTCTATATAATAAAAAGAGTCCTCGCTATTAATGAGTAATAACATTTCTTATTTTACTCAATTCTTTCTCAGCACACTGACTTCACTGTCATTCAATATATATTTTTCAATTATCAATTTACTAGACACTTTTAAAATTTATTCGTTTTCTTTACTCTCTGATTTGTTCATTTCAGTCCCCCTTTTGGATTAAAATTTACTCTATTTAGCTGCTTGAATATTATGGTACACTCTAATTCATGGTACACAAATGTGAATCAACCAATATTTTTGAAAAAATAACATTGAAAATTTCTGTTTTGATCATGATAATGGCGATGGAGATGACAACGTCATATGAACAACCGATGCATTTTTACACATCTCTGCTAAACTAATCGAATTGTGAGAAACTTTGTGAAAAACATTATTTTTATATCTTCTATTTAGCTCCTACAAGATACTAAGCAGGATAATAAATGAAATTTGAAAGCGGGGTCATTTACCCTTGCACAATAAATTAGAGTACTCACTCCAAAACGTTAGATAAACCTTGATATACTTTTCTCCCATCAACCACATAGCTAATTCATCGTAAACCAAATTTATTTTCTAGTTTAGTTCCTTATTGGTAGCCATTTTCATTTTCTGTTTTTAGTTTGAACTATAAGAAGGCCATCTTGTTTTCACTTTGTTTCCCATTTTGTAATGTTTTTGCATAGAAAATAGTGAAAACAACCTTTTTTTGTTTCCCCGTTTCCTTTTTTTTTACTTGAGTTACAACGCAAGTTCATTTTTAATGTTTCTAGCAAACTCTACGTGAATACTACCTGTTCATTAGCTGTATCTTGAAATGGCAGAAGAAATCTTTCACATTTTCATTTGCTTGCCATGCATGAATCTGTGCAGGGTCCTCAAAAGGTGAAGATTGGCTCATCAGACAAAATAGTAACCGCAAAAGATATCATAATTGCCACTGGTTCTGTTCCTTTTGTTCCTAAGGGTGTTGAAGTTGATGGTATACATCAATCTTTTCCTTTCCTTTGTCATGGATATTTATGTTCCTTAATCTACTTTTACTTAATTTAGTTGACTTCTTGCCCTAATTTTTAGTTTTACTTAATATAGTTGACTTGTCCTCTACAAAAAACTCAAGTCCTATGCAAGGAAAAAAGGGATCAATTTTCCATTGAAGATTTTTTTTTTTTGGTCAATAGTATACAGAATAGTATCGGAGACAATTAGTTTGGTTTTATGACAGGGATGTGTGCTGTGAAAGCAGTATACTTTCTAAGAAGATTGACTGAGATATATCCTAGGAATCAATTAGTTTGGTAAGACTGCCTACAATAGATTCAGTGGATTTGACCCTTCCCTGTACCCCACCATGGCTGGCGCTCTTAACCACCGGGTAGCCTTTTTTACTATAAGACTTGTAATTTTGCATTAGACTGATTGCTAGACAGTGAGGAATCAATAAGAAAATAACATCATTATTGCAAATAAGACAAGCTAGGATAAAGAATGAATGCTTTGGAGAGAAAGTTGTGTAGCACGTAATAAATATTGCGGAGAAGACCTTTACCATAAATGTATTATAATTAGGGTTGCACTTTTTTATTCATGTAGTCAACTCTGTCTATCGGAAAAATGCTTTTGGATCTTATTTCTGTCTAGGACATATCTTCTATTTTACTCTCTAAAATATCAATATAATGACTCGTACAGTTCTCATATCTCTAGCAATCTTTAGAGGAAGGGTCCTGGTTAAGAGATATGAAGTATACAGAAATAGTCATTATGTCTTTACCAACTGAACATTTCAGAAACATTCCCTATATAGTACATTTCTCCCTCAAATACCAACTGTCAATGTAAGCTTTACCTTCCATTTAATCCCAAATTTTAAAACCTGTATGGTCCTAGATTTATGACACGAGGAAGTGAAGTCTATTTTCTTCCTTATGACCTAAATATGATATTGATTTATAATTTCAGACCTTGTATCCTTTTTTTTCTCATCTCTTGATTTGTTAAGTATTATTGGCAATGGTAATTTCTTAATAAAAAAGTTCCAACTATTGCCTTCAGGGAAGACTGTAATTACCAGTGACCATGCACTCAAGCTGGAGTCTGTGCCCGATTGGATAGCAATTATAGGAAGTGGGTATATTGGCCTTGAATTCAGTGATGTATATACGGCACTTGGAAGCGAGGTGACACATCTTTGTGATACTCTTACTATCTTTTGTTCATGAGAAATATTTGTAAAGAATTGACTGTTATTCAGTGAAATCAGGAACTTATGTCTGTGATGTATGTAAATCATTTTTTTGGTATGGTGATGTATGTAAATCATATTGTGCTTGCTATATTTTTTAATATTTTTATTAGTTCTAGAAGTTAACAAGTAAATAATGTTTATATTATTTCCTTATTATAAAATTTAGGTTCCTAGTTCATTGTAACTGAAGTAATTATTGGTATTATGCAGGTTACTTTTGTTGAAGCTTTAGATCAGCTTATGCCTGGATTTGATCCTGAAATCAGCAAGCTGGCTCAAAGGGTTCTTGTAAATCCCCGTAATATTGATTATCATACCGGAGTGTTTGCATCCAAGGTAACTACATCTTTAAATTTATTGATGCAGTTTTTGTTGGTGGGCTACTTTGACATGCTTCTGTCCTCATGTTTTCCTTATAGATTACGCCTGCAAGGGATGGAAAACCTGTTTTGATTGAGCTTATTGATGCAAAAACTAAGGAACCAAAGGACACTTTGGAGGTAACTTAATCTTTTATATGAAAGATTTCTTCCACGGGGAAATATTTATCACTTGTTAATATGTTAAGCTGAAGTGCTGAAGCTTCTGGTTGTTGATTCAATAAACTCGGATCTTATTTTCAAAGGCCATAAGTGCTAATGTACTGGCTTTCTATTTATATTTAGCCTATGAGTGGATGAAGCGGCGCTGAGGCCGACAGTCTATGACTGATATACAATTTGATTACATTTCTCTTTTTTTACCTTTATTCCTGTTTTGCTCCCATGGTTTATTACAGAGATGGCACTTATTGTACTTTGTTATTTCACCTGTTGTTTACCTGTATATTTTATTTGGATTTATTACAAACTTTTATCTTTACTTTCTTACAGGTTGATGCTGCACTAATAGCAACTGGAAGGGCTCCATTCACACAAGGTCTAGGACTGGAGAATGTATGTATTTCTAACTGAAATGCGTTTAGGATAGGAAAATATCCCCTGAAGGAAATGAATATATATTTTGTATGTTGTTCCTACAGGTTGATGTGGCAACACAGCGAGGTTTTATTCCTGTGGACGAGCGCATGCGTGTAATTGATGCTAACGGCAAACTGGTTTGTCTCAACTTCTTATGCACTAATTATCTTTGTCTGACTTATGGATACTGATATAGGATGTGGAATGATAGGTACCTCATTTGTATTGTATTGGTGATGCAAATGGAAAAATGATGCTTGCTCATGCGGCCAGTGCACAAGGAATTTCAGGTAAGTGGAAACTGATGTAACTTTTTCATTGTTACTTTTCTTTGCTTCAGTTTCACCTGATTAAAACAATTTAAACAGTGGTTGAACAAGTCACTGGAAGAGATCACGTCCTCAATCATTTAAGTATCCCAGCTGCATGTTTCACTCATCCTGAAATCAGCATGGTTGGATTGACAGAGGTATATCAGAATTATCACTGTTATGAGTATTCTAATGAACTTATTCTCTTTCAACTGTGTAGTTAGTACTCAATTCATACAACAAAATTACTGCTTGTTGTCCTTCAGTTGAAGTTGTTATGTGTTATGACCTAACTTAAAACCTGCAGCCTCAAGCAAGGGAGAAAGGTGAAAAGGAGGGGTTTGATGTTAGTGTTGCTAAGACGAGTTTTAAAGCTAACACAAAAGCCCTAGCAGAAAATGAAGGGGAGGGACTTGCCAAGGTTATCTTTTGTATCTTTCTCCTCAATGCTATTCCAATATGGCTTATTAAAGTGTGAAATGCTTTTGATGAATTTTGTACTAATGAATTTCTTTGGTGGTACCAAAATTAATTGGTCGTGACTGCTATTCTATATATTCTTGTCCATTTTTATCTGGATGCATTTATTTTTCTGTTCGTACAAGCTTGACATTGCTAACTGTGATTTACACTGTCATGCAGTTGATATACAGACCTGACAATGGAGAGATCCTAGGAGTTCATATTTTTGGTTTGCATGCAGCAGATCTCATTCATGAAGCATCCAATGCTATAGCATTAGGGACACGTATTCAGGTAATTATTCTACTAACACCTGTAATTTATACGCAGTTATGCACCTAGGTTTAATACTATTAAAAATCACTGATGTCTTTTATTCTCTTATCCTCTCTGTCTGCTAAAGTTCACCATTTGGTGGTTTACAATGCAGGACATAAAATTTGCAGTTCATGCACATCCAACTCTGTCTGAGGTTCTTGATGAGCTATTCAAATCAGCAAAGGTGAGATAACCCTTAATAACTATTCTGGCTTGATTTACACCCATAGTCATAGAGCTAGTCCTTTGTGTTAGCCTGCATTAATACGCACCCTCTTCTATTACTGAGGCAGGTTAAAGAACATGCTTCTATCCCAGTAAGTGAACCAGTTGCAGTCTAATCTTGCCAAACAAAGTATAAATTTTTGAAGAAATTTGCTTGTATTAGGGACTTCCAAAATATTACGCATCTTCAGGAGGAAGAGTCAAGCACATTGAGAATCCTGTAAAAGAAAGGAACCTTTTGAGGGAGATCACCGCTGGCCTGATAATGGATTGCCGACGAATATTACTTGTATCGATATATTTTTTTCTTGATATTTATAGAGCCTGCCAAAGATACTTATATTTATTATTATTGTTCTTTTTAGAGTAGTTTACTTTTTCTAGTAGTCATTAAGAAGGTCTTTGAAAGTGGCCTATTCTTTTTTGGTTTAGTTTTGCACCCACTCAATACATATGTACTGTAACAATTTTTCGAAATTTATAATGATATGCAAGTGTTGGCAGTTCGTTCTTTCTTTCAACACCTAGAACTAATGATAAACAATCATTTGAATTGTTTATTAAATAATACAAGATATTTCATTTTGTTTTTGATGAAAAAAAAAGGTAGACCAAACTCCCTATTTATTTTTTTCAAGTGTCAAAGACAACCTTCATAACGTGGTTCCATATTTGTTAAAGTAAATCCACCATTTCTCACCACCAAGAAAAAAAACCCACCATCTTTAAATTGTCTTCCATCTCTAAAATCTTATCTGGTGAGCAAATGATAAATCATTGACGATCCTCCAAAGATGACAATCGCCTATGAGTGCTTTTCTCCAATAGCGTGAAAAATATGAACTGAATATAAACCTCAAGAGTTCAAATGATGGTTGGCTAATTCTTACAAAATTCTGTCAAAAATAAAAATTCTTACGTGTGTATCTATAATGAAAGAAATAGGGACAAACAATTTTAATCAACTTGTATTTTATGGTGAGGTTGAAGAGAGAAAATGAAAGAAGAATTGTCTCTTTGGATATTATTGGATACACCAAAACTACCTAAGTTATTTTTAACTTGAAAGATTGACACAAGTAAATTGAATAGTTGAATTATTATTTTCAGAATCAATGTATATCAAAAAATTGAATAATGCCCGTTCGCTGTGTGAGCTTGTAGAGGAAGACGGTCACATTAATTAATACTTTGCCCCTTAGTAATACTTTGCCCTTATTAATATTTAGGAATATGTGTAGGAAAAAAAAATACACCTAATAATTTGTATAACTACTTATATTTAGGAACTAGATTTTTTCTAAAATGTGCTTATAATTAAGGAATCAGTATATAATTCCATAATCCCTTTGATAAAGAAAGCTATAAACCCTATGATACCGTTCGATTTTAGGTCCTTAGAATTGATTTTGGATGCAACAGCCAAACATGATTGTTTTTCACTTTTAACAGTATGAACAAAGAAAACATGCGTTTAGGACTGGCAAACGTGAAAGCAAACACATACTGAATCCATTTGTGCACGCAATGCCTCTAAAAAATAAAACAAATCATCCACATACGGATGAAAGCAAAGGTCTAGTCCAGATAAGAGTTCCTTTTATTATTACAACTATGAAGTTCTAACAAACAACACTTGAGAATTTTTATGTTTTGTCATACATGTGATGTGAGAAGGATTAATTATAAACACTACAAAATTACAACATTTCAGTAGTTATAAAATTAATCTTTATTGTAACAAACAAGAGCCAGTTATATCTTTTAAAAAGAATGCCATACAACATTATTGTAGACCTTTCAAACAAAAGAAAGTATTATTGTAGATTTTTAATGCTGACAACAGTATACCAGAAATAAAATTGGATCCTAAACTCAATTTCATTGCTTAAAATTTGATCCTAAATATATCTTATAATGTGTTAGTAAATACACCGTCCCTGTAATGTTGATAGTTCCAAACTTCACATATACTCCTAAACATTCTGTCTCTATGAAGTTGGGAGCTTATATAATAATGCAGTAAAATTAGCTTATAAACAACATATACAATAATAAAACAAAATTTCATTGGGGTTTAGGATTAATAAAACAAAATTGCAATTAAAAACAATTTTCTTCACATCAAAACTAAACCAAAACTCTGTTGAAACTAAAATAATCAACCAGACAACTTAATTTAAATCTGCAGCATGGTACCATATAAGTTAATTAAAGCATAGGCAACAAAATATTCATGAATAAAACTTCAATAGTCTTGGAACAAAATCCAGTAAAACAGGGTAGTTTCAATTTCTCTAAATTAAAAAACAACAACGAAATAGTATCATCATAGAAACATCTGAAAATACAAAAAGCGCTGACACTTCACTCTATTCTTCAGCAGAGGCAATTTCACCATTTTTCTTGTTGTGCTTCCTTGCATACCTCTGGTTCCTCAAAAACTTGGGATCCATCTACACAAATCGAAATGAACAAACTTATAATTAACAAACAGAAATTAACAAAAATGAAAACTGAGAAGAGGAAAAATGAAAAGATGCATATATATACCCCTTTGGTTGAAGTGTGGCGGTGCCTCTTTGGCTTTTTGATGCCATTTTTGTGTGCTTTGTAAGACTGGTTGTGAGCTGTGTGATTCTTAGACTTTGCCATCTCTCTCTTTCTCTCTGCAATTCAACAACTGATGAACAAAGCAAACCCTAATTTGATGGATGGATCCTTATATGCGTCAGGTGAGGTGAGGACGTGAGGTACGGTTGGGCCT